>CM065696.1:53872064-53894564 GCA_017654935.2 Phymorhynchus buccinoides | reverse complement strand
AACAAAACCAAAATAATCCTACGTACTTTTCATACTCATCTTTAACATGCACAAATTTAGAAGTGCACAAACACATACAAAACCAATCCTAATCATACTTTACATACTCATCTTAAAAATGTACTTATTTGAACGGACAATTATGCATGTAATAAAATCAAACCTAGCTCTACTTTACCTACTCATCTTAACATGCACAATTTTAAATGTAAATATGTGTACACATAACAAAATCAAACATATTCCTATATTACATTATTCATACTTAACATGCACAAATTAAGAAGCAAATACACACACGTGACAAAAGCAAACCTATTTGAGAGAGAGAGAGAGAGAGAGAGAGAGAGAGAGAGAGAGAGAGGAGAGAGAGAGAGAGAGAGAGAGAGAGAGAGAGAGAGAGGAGAAGAGAGAGAGAGGGGGGGGGGGGGGGGAAACACATGAAATAAGGTAAATACAAAACTTGTTAATAATTTAACAATAACAAAGTAGATACTATGCATACATGTCAACATATCAAAAGTGGAAACATAATTATTTGAAACTAAGAATGGGGTTAAACAACATTGCTTGTATGTTTCATCATAAGATACTTATGGTACTCTTTTTTGTAAGACATTAATGCCCGAGTACACATTAAAGGAAGATGAAATAGTATTCCATAAGCAGCCAGCTGAATATACAAGACTAGATTTAAAAAGGTCAACTCTTGGAAGAGGTATTTTTATTTTAAAAACATTACGGACGAGGTTAATTTCAAATTTATTTTTAATGTTGGAGGAGCATTATCGGACATTAATCGAAACATAAAAATTGCTTTGTTGTACACAAGCTTCCATTTTAGAGGTAGAATTTCGAAACGCTGATAATCTGTAAGTGTAAGGGAAGAGGATTTCAGAAACTGCATAATGGTTTTAAATTGTTCTCGCTTGCCAGATCCCAAATTGTAGAGGCATAGTAAGTTGATGTGTGACTGGATATAAGCATTGAAAAAAAGTTTACGACTCTCTAAATCAAGAACATGCTTTATCCTGGAAAGTTGATAGACTTTTTTTTATACTTGATTACAAACCATAGATATTTGATGGGACCATGAAAGGTTGTGATTAACAAATAGTCCCAGAATGCTATGATAGTCAACCTCTTCCATGATTTCACCATTGATATACAGGGATTGAGAACCAAGGGTCAGGTGTTGACGCTTTTGTCTGGTGGTGATAAGTAAGTATTTACATTTCTTGGGGTGTAGCTGCATGTGGTTAAATTCGGACCATTCTATTAGTTTGTTGATGTTGTCTTGTAAATAAAAACGTTTTCCACTTTACTGTCACAGGAGTGTACTGTAGAATCGTCTGCAAACATTTCACATAAAGTCGTTAGATATAATGGTAAGTCGTTAATATATATTGAGAATAATATATACAGAGAGAGAGAGAGAGAGAGAGAGAGAGAGAGAGAGAGAGAGAGAGAGAGAGAGAGAGAGAGAGAGAGAGAGAGAGAGAGAGAGAGAGAGAGAGAGAGAGAGAGAGAGAGAGAGAGAGAGAGAGAGAAAGAGAGAGAGAGAGAGAGAGAGAGAGAGAGAGAGAGAGAGAGAGAGAGGTAACTATTAACTATGGCTTTTCTAACTCAAAGGTGGAATTGTGATTTCAGACAAACATTTCAGAGCTGTGTTTCTGGCTTTAAGTTATGCTCTAATTCTCATAGCGAATTTCAGTAGGGGGGGGGGGGGGGTTATCCCGCAACGCGCGTGAATTATGAATGTGTTTGTGCCACGTTAGAATACGGCTTCTACGCTAACAGCTGATCTTTACTACTATGTCTGTCTCTCTCTCTGTCTCTGTCTCTCTCTCTCCAATTCTCTCTCAGTCTCTCTCTCTCTCTCTCTCTCTCTCTCTCTCTCTCTCTCTCTCTCTCTCTCTCTCTGTATGTGTGTTTTTGTGTATCAAGTGTGTGTGCGTGCGCGCGTATCAGTGTGTGTGCGTATGTGTGTATATATATATATATATATATATATATATATGTGTGTGTGTGTGTGTGTGTGTGTGTGTGTGTGTGTGTGTGTGTGTGTGTGTGTGTGTGTGTGTGTGTGTGTGTGTGTGTGTGTGTATGTGTGTGTGTGTACCACAACTTATCAGGGGTTACCTATGATTCTTAAAGTTTTCGGATTCTGCCATAGGGTGAAGACGGGGTAAAAAGCCCATGAGCGGGTAAGAAGCCCATGTCAATTATCTCATGAAATAAAAAAAACATTCAGTCACATTTTGCCCATGAGACGAGTGTGGGTAAGAAGCCCATGTCAATTCAGGCATGGGAATTAGAGAAGACGAAAAAGACTGAAAATTGGGGTCTGGAAGCAGGCATAGGAACAAGGAATAAACAACAACTGAAAACCGTGTGTGTTGGGATACAGCCCCCAGAAAATGAAGCTTCTTCTGTTATCTAAGCCTTAAAAACAGTATTAGAGATAAGACTGATATATTTAGTTCATTTTGCATTCATTTATAACCAATAACTTCAGTTTTACTCATTGGGCTTCTTTTTTTTAATCTCATAAATGTCCTCTTGGACCATCAAAAAAGCTGAAACTTGCAAAAAAAGACTGAAGAGGACCATCAAAAAAGCTGAAATCAGCCAAAAGACTGACAATTCCCATGCCTGCAATTATCTCATGAAATAAAGAAAATTTCAGTCACATTTTGCCCATGAGACGACTGTCAATGTTTAGGATTCGTCTCATGGGCAAATTTGACTGAAATTTTCTTTCATTTCATGAGATAATTGGCATGGGCTTCTTACCCGCCCATGGACTTTTTACCCCGTCCTCACTACGTGTATATTTTTTATTTCATTTCTTCTACATTCTTTTTCATACCTTCTTCTTTATCCTTTTCTGTTTGTTTTCTTTCCCTTCACTTCTGCTACACCGCTCAGTGATTTCCCACGCGAACCATTGGAGCAGGACAGTGTTTTGTTAGTAAAGTAAATGTGGTAGGGGAAGACGGGGTAAAAAGCGCATGGGCGGGTAAGAAGCCCACCCCAATTATCTCATGAAATTAAAAATATTTTAGTCAAATTTGCCCATGAGACGAATGCTAGACATTAACGCTCGTCTCATGGGCAAAATGAGACTGAAATTTGCTTCATTTCATGAGATAATTGGGGTGGGCTTCTTACCCGCCCATGCGCTTTTTACCCCGTCTTCCCCTATTGTCATGTTAGCAGACACCCCTTCAAAAAAGAGTCGTATTAGTTGAACCACGGATTCTATAACAATGTGTAGTGTCCATGGTTGAACGAACAAGTTCGCACACTCAGAGACATTTCAAGAAAGACAGGAAGACAAACGCTGTAGTAGTTATAGTAAACCAAGAGGACTTTGTACACGGTGCATGACATATAACGCAGTACATTATATTTGGCTGTGTTTTATGCATTAAATAAGTTTCACTTTTGCTTGACGAAAACACTTGCGATAATTAGGGAAGGGAGAACACTCTTTTAAAGCAAAGATTGTTTGCCATATTCATAATCATATTGTGTTAGCGTTCTTACATTTTTCTTGGATTTTCTATTTGTGTGTGAAATATTAACCCTTTCTTGCAAGCATTGAATTTCATAGAACACTTTTCTATTTGTGTGAAATATTAACCCTTTCTTGCAAGCATTGAATTTCATAGAACACTTTTCTATTTTTGTGTGAAATATTAACCCTTTCTTGCAAGCATTGAATTTCATAGAACACTTTTCTCGAATAACTTCATCGGGATTTTCAGCTGACCAAGTAAAATTCTGTTTTTGTTTTGTTTAGTTTTTTGTTCCTGAGAAGTTATATCTAGTAATTAAGCAATTATATAAGTCTCCAAACACTGATTAGTGGGAATTTCTATTGAAACTAGACACACGTTGAACGATATAAATAAAGCATAGCATTTTTTTTCTTCAAACATTTGCTTTTCTTCAAACATTTTTGAAGAATAATTTTTTTAATGACTTCAAAATAACCACATCAATAGTCTCAAGCTTTCGGTGATGTTTTTTTATTTTTTATCTCACCTCTTTGTCGGGAAGATGAGTTTAAAACTTTTTTTTTTAAATCCGTAGCCAGGAAAAGTGCTGATTGCTCTTCGTCATTTAATTATCTTTAAACAATCACAATCAGTGAACACAATTCTTCCGACACGCTTCAATCACAGTTATTGCATACTCAAGGCACAGCTTAACCAATACAACGCAGTTTCATACCATTTCTGTGTAGGCCCATTAGCCACACCTTTTCATTTTCGCGGAAGCATGACCATTTATTGAAGACCATTCCTCAGCACAAATCAACCAGAACTGCTTTTCAGTCGGTTGCAACATATATTGAAATCATTAATATTTATATTTACACTCACACCCGCTAAACTAGGCTAGTAGTGGCACCCGCAGACAATATCAAATATGACACTTCCAAAACACGGAATAATAAAATCCGCCTTTTCTAAAGAAAGAAACTGGTGCTGTGGTCGTGGGTGCGTCTTAAACAATTAACACGGTAGTAACACGTAAACTTTGGCAGTTTAGTCTAATTTATGTTTTACTACTTGTGCTAACTGTCTAGAACGCAATTGTGATGACGGAACCAACTCTTAAACGGTCTTTTCAAGCGCTGCTAGCGTTATGTCCGAACATTGAAACTACACTGAATACACACAGTATGGTGGCTGAAGACAGAAAGGACGAACATTGAAACTACACTGAATACACACAGTATGGGGGGGTGGCTGAAGAAAGAGGGCCGCGAAAGTGAAAAGGCCGGGGTTGGGGGAGGGGGGAGGGAGGCAGAGGCAAAGGAAAGGTAAAAAAAAAAAGGGGATAGGGGAGGGGGTAAGGAGGGGTAGCAGTCCATTGATTTTAGCGTTTGGCAGGTCATGCTTCATTGCACAACATCAGGGGAGGCTATCAGGAATAGGACAGGGTTGAGTGATTTCACTTTCCGTTTGTGGAAACAGACAGGCGCGCGCGCGCACGCACACGCACACACACACACACACACACACATACACACAGAGAGTTCAGTTCAGACATTTTGATATTTTATTTCACCCAAAACACAGCAGTTGCAAAGCAAAACATGATAAGAAACTGTTGTTTTCTATTTGATCCCTTTTCATTCTACTGGATACATACAGCAACAATCAAAGTGTAGATTGTGGCCAGCACTGCCAAAAAGGAAACAAATATCATTTCAAAATATAAGAACACAAACGCCCAACTATATATTCTAAATATATTAAGACATAAAATCGCATGTAAATGGAAATAATTTCAAAATCATGTACAAACATATCAAAGTAATCTTTTGTGCTCAGGCTGTGTTTTTGCAGAGTAAACATCGAAGACGAAACAGATGCTAGAATCCCAAAGGCAAGCTCTGCCTTCCGCAAACTACGGATTGGGATCGTGAAGGAGTGAGCCTCTCAGCCAAACTGAAGGCATACACAGCCATTGTCCTCACCACTCTGCTGTACGCGTGTGAAACACGGACTGTGTGTCAAAGACATGTCAAGAAACTCAACCGCTTTCGCATCAACTGTCTCCGCAAGATCTTGAGAGCGAAATGACAGGACAAAATCCCTGACACCGAGATTCTTGAGCGGACGGACATGTCTAATATCTTCGCACTACTCCACAAGTCACAACTACGCCGGGCTGGGCATGTCGTCAGAATGTCTGACAATCCACTACCAAAATGTGTCTTCTATGGAGAGCTGAAGACTGGTGCACGGAGTCTTGGTAGACCAAAGTTGAGATTTAGGGACACCCTCAAAGTGTCCCTAAAGAACTTCAACATCAATGTCTCCTCATGGGAAACCCTGGCACAGAACAGACCAGCATGGCGTGGTGCAGTAACAAAGGGAGCCACCAACTTTGAGGCGCACCGCATCGAGGCATCGCAGGCAAAGCGTGAGGCACGCAAGATCCGCCTAAACAGTCGTAGCTCTGCAACCCCCGACAGATCCCCCCAACTCTTTCTCCTGTCCTCACTGTCAGAGATCCTTCCTGGCTGGCATTGGCCTCACTAGCCATATGCGAACTCATCCAGCATCCTAGATTTCCACAAGGATGAACTGTTGAAGCATGGTCATCATCCCTCGGGACATAAGAATATCAGTGTTTGCTGTATGTGTGATTGTGTACATGCGTATATATTCTTCAAAAGATGTGCAAGTGCTTGCCAATGTACATTATGTATTTGCTTGTTTGCATGCATGCACTTGTGTGTCTATAAGTTTGCATTGTCACACACACACACACACACACACACACACATGCACACACGCACCCATGCACACACACTCACGCATTCAGGTTCATCTATTTACATGAATGCACAAATGTCCAAAATCTATTGAAGCAATAAAAGCATTGTCTGAGACCAAAGTTTAGCACTGCATGAAACATTCATCTCTCTCTGTCTAAAATACTATTTGAAATAAACTCAAAACTGAAACATGCAACAATACTGATCAGTAGTGGATATTAAAAATCAATAACAACTCAACAGTATGCCCAATAAGGTCAACATTATTAGCTTGGCTTTGGGAAACTCAACAGTATACCGTACAATATAATATACAGTACCAGACTGAAGGAACTCAACAGTATACCCTACAATATATACAGTACCGGACTGAAGGAACTCAACAGAATACCCTACAATGTATACATTATTTTCAGGTAATACTATCAGTTATTATGACTTTGCTGTGGGATATCGCTTTTATCCTATTTCGAGAGACCTGTTTATCCTATGAGGTCGAAGACCAAATAGGATAAACATCAAGGTCTCGAGAGATAGGATAAAAGCTATATCCCACAGCAAAGTCATAATAACGATTATATACCAATATTTTACCTCTTTCATATAAAACAGCTGATAATCAAACGCGCAACCAAGAAGCGAGACGCTGTGCATGCAGATCGAAATAATACTAACCACTTCACCGTAGCAAGAAAATCCCACTCATCCACCAATAATATAGTTCTCCAAGCTAGAAAGTCGTGAGCTATTTTGATCTTGCACAAATGATACGTTATGAAAGGAAACGTAAACTGATCATTGATAGAAACATGAACCGTACGGGCTTAGCTGTATAAAAAATAGCCTTTACAATGACATATTCTTTTTCAATGCAATCACTTAGGCCATACTTATTGTCATTTAGCTAATGACGATTTTCAATGATGACATAATTTCAGTGATTGCATAAGTTCACTACGATGACGTTTTTGGGCGTCCCGCAGTGACTATACCTTGCATATCTGGTTGCTAGCCGCTATTTTTATCATTTGCAATTTCACTAACAGTTACTCTTCACAATTTGTTCAATGTAAAATGTTCATCAGAAACAACCTTTTGCGTTTATCGGGTTAAGGCATAGGTTTAGGAGTATGTTTGGGCTTTTTGTTTTACTAAGCATCACATGATGCAAAAAAAGAAAATATGGTTTGAGTACTGCAGATAGTCGCGTGCGAGTGTACCTTGATGTGTAAGAATGCTATGTCAAGCCGTGAGATATATAACTGTGACGTCAAGTTTCTAATAGCAACGGTGTATTCTTACACCTTTTCTCACGCGCGTTTACACTGAGCCTATGGGTTAATATATGCAAATGATATCTCTGGATATTGTTTTATATCTCACGGCTGGCAGGCCTCTTTGCACTACTTGTACATCGGTATATACAGATTTAAATGAATAAAACACATATGCCTTAGCAGTCATCAGTGAATGAAGCCAAACCTAACAAAAATCAAAAGCATTTAGAGGGCAAAAGGCTCAAACAAAACAGCCTATAGCGCCATTTATGCTATGCTATGCCATTAGCTTTGGATCAAAACTCAACAAAATGCCCACAAAATGATTGAAAATGTACATACCATCAGCTTTGGATTGAAAACAAAAGCAACAAAATGCCCTCAAATGTACCGTAGTATTCGGACCATAAGGCGCACCCCCCATACATACCAGACTTTAGATTTGGTTCTTGTATTTTCTTACATTCTATTAGTCATAATTATTGTAAGGCGAAGGAAGAAAAATCTGTTTAACGTCCTCCGGTCTGAAACAGACACATATGGGACATTAGTAGATATAAAGATGGTGGGAACAATCCTGGAGGCAATGCCCGGAGGCAGTGCAATACCAGGAAAGTCCCAAATTTTTAACAATACAGATATTATTGCAAGGGTGCAGGGGTCTGAGTCTGAGGAAAAAGTATCGCCTTATAGTCCAAAATATACGGTAAATACTATTAGCTCTGGATTGAACAAACAACTCAACAATAATAATATATCCAATACATGTATTACATATTATTAGCTCTGGGTTGAAGAAACTCAACATTAGTCCTCATATAGATATAAATAGAACAGCAATGATTTATTTTAAAAAAACAAAAAACATATATATATTATATTGCTTAAATAAGGGATCAAACTCTGCGTGCTTGTCCGCTTCAGAACCATGCATACTTTCACGGTTACTCCCCTTCTTCCTGCACAAAGCACAGCCAGCTCAATGGCTAAGAGTGGAGGTGGGGGGGGGGGGGCGGGAGAGTGGATAAGTGTGGGGGGGGGGGGGGTCACGCACAGCAATGTGAGCAAGAATAGCCCTAGCCAAGAAATAATTAAAAAATACACACAATTTATTATTTTACAAAAGTTTGCATTATATGAAGTGTCAGCAGTGTCAGTGTCTTTGTGTGCTCACATGCATTAGTATGCCTATGTGCGTTTGTAAATGTATATATGCCTATGTACCATATTTTTCTGACTATAAGCAGCACCCTAAGACGTGCCCCCCAAATTTGACAATAAATTTAGATGTTGTTATTCTAGTTTCTTACTATATTATCAGTCATATTATAAGGCGCAGGGGTCTTAGACTGGGGAAAAAATATCGCCTTATAATTTTAAAAAATACGTTATGTGTGTGTGTGTGCAAAATGCACTGATAGCCTTCTCTGCAAACTTTCAAATGATTTCAAGAGATCCTGTCCATATTCAACAATTATTTTCCCATTCAATTCAATCATTTTTACTATGTTGAGCAACTTAAAAATCATCCAGTCACAAAACATTCGGATAAACAGTTTACAAACGCACATCCACACTTTCCTCTCTCTCTCTCTCTCTCTTCTCTCTCTCTTTCACACACATACACACGAACAACTCTTTCTTTCAAACATCCTCGAAAAAACAGGTCATAAACCGCTCGCATGGATTTCGTGTCCAAGAATGTCGAACAGAGCAAGATCGTAGATCTTTCTTCGTGCGGAGTGGAACAAGTTGAGCGAGGCCACCGTCAACGCAGGCTCCATCAGCGCATATCAGCGCTGATCAGATCTCCATCTGAGCCTGCTGGGGCACTAAAATTAGATTCCACCCCCTCCCCCCTTATCCTCCACCTCCCCCTGCTTGTTGCTGGAAGTGGGGCCTGTTCCTTCCCGGCTGAACTGGGGGGGGGGGGGGGGGTTAATGGTCGTAACCCAGTGCAAGCTTTAGGCCTTTCCTTTCTATGTTTTCTGTAGGTACATGCGCCCTCCTAGTTCCGTCGCGACTATTGCCAGTATTGGCACCTGCGACGTACTGATCCTGATACTGATCCTGATCCTGATCCTGATCCTGATCCTGATCCTGATACTACCTCATCTCCATTCACCCCCTTTCTTGACCCCTTCACCCCACCCTTGAAACAGAGACACCTGAAGGTGCTGATGGGAGCCAGAGATGCACTGACAATGTCTGCCCTACCAAACACAAGAGTGGTGTAGGTAAACAGACACCTGAAGGTGCTGATGGGACAGAGACACCTGAAGGTGCTGATGGGAACCAGAGATGCACTGACAATGTCTGCCCTACCAACACAAGAGTGGTGTAGGTAAACAGAGACACCTGAAGGTGCTGATGGGAGCCAGAGATGCACTGACAACGTCTGCCCTACCAACACAAGAGTGGTGTAGGTAAACAGACACCTGAAGGTGCTGATGGGAGCCAGAGATGCACTGACAACGTCTGCCCTACCAACACAAGAGTGGTGTAGGTAAACAGAGACACCTGAAGGTGCTGATGGGAGCCAGAGATGCACTGACAATGTCTGCCCTACCAACACAAGAGTGGTGTAGGTAAACAGACACCTGAAGGTGCTGATGGGAGCCAGAGATGCACTGACAACGTCTGCCCTACCAACACAAGAGTGGTGTAGGTAAACAGAGACACCTGAAGGTGCTGATGGGAGCCAGAGATGCACTGACAACGTCTGCCCTACCAACACAAGAGTGGTGTAGGTAAACAGAGACACCTGAAGGTGCTGATGGGAGCCAGAGATGCACTGACAACGTCTGCCCTACCAACACAAGAGTGGTGTAGGTAAACAGAGACACCTGAAGGTGCTGATGGGAGCCAGAGATGCACTGACAACGTCTGCCCTACCAACACAAGAGTGGTGTAGGTAAACAGAGACATCTGAAGGTGCTGATGGGAGCCAGAGATGCACTGACAACGTCTGCCCTACCAACACAAGAGTGGTGTAGGTAAACAGAGACACCTGAAGGTGCTGATGGGAGCCAGAGATGCACTGACAACGTCTGCCCTACCAACACAAGAGTGGTGTAGGTAAACAGAGACACCTGAAGGTGCTGATGGGAGCCAGAGATGCACTGACAACGTCTGCCCTACCAACACAAGAGTGGTGTAGGTAAACAGAGACACCTGAAGGTGCTGATGGGAGCCAGAGATGCACTGACAACGTCTGCCCTACCAACACAAGAGTGGTGTAGGTAAACAGACACCTGAAGGTGCTGATGGGAGCCAGAGATGCACTGACAACGTCTGCCCTACCAACACAAGAGTGGTGTAGGTAAACAGAGACATCTGAAGGTGCTGATGGGAGCCAGAGATGCACTGACAACGTCTGCCCTACCAACACAAGAGTGGTGTAGGTAAACAGAGACATCTGAAGGTGCTGATGGGAGCCAGAGATGCACTGACAACGTCTGCCCTACCAACACAAGAGTGGTGTAGGTAAACAGAGACATCTGAAGGTGCTGATGGGAGCCAGAGATGCACTGACAACGTCTGCCCTACCAACACAAGAGTGGTGTAGGTAAACAGATGCACTGACACCTGAAGGTGCTGATGGGAGCCAGAGATGCACTGACAATGTCTGCCCTACCAACACAAGAGTGGTGTAGGTAAACAGAGACACCTGAAGGTGCTGATGGGACCCAGAGATGCACCAGAGATGCACTGACACCTGCCCTACCAACACAAGAGCAGTGTAGGTAAAGAGAAAAACCAATGTGTGAAAACCAATGTTGTGTGGACTTTCTTAACATAACAAATAATAATAATAACTACATCTTCTATAGCGCTGTTCTCCTGACACAGCAGGACTCACCGCGCTTTACATGAAAAGGTGTTTTAAAAAAAGTAAGTTTACCTCACGCACACAAAAGATATTCAAAATACATGTACTTCAAATTATTTAGGGAAAAAAATCAGTTTACATGAAAAAAGCAACATTATCGCACTCACACAACTCAACATTTAAAATACCTACATAAAACACAAACTATTTATTTATTAAAAAAACAGAACCAAAAAAATCTTTACAGAGTGGACTGACGTTGGATGGACAGACAGAAATTAACAGATATTTTCTGAAAAGACGCAATTTCAGGCCAGTTTTGAAAGAAGACAGAGATGGAGAGCTGCGGAGAGAGAAAGGGAGATTGTTCCAGATGCGTGGTGCTTGGAAACGAAGAGAACTTTTAGGTTGCTTGATCCGAGGTTGCGTTCTGGTATGTAGGCAGAGAGGAGAGAAGAGAGGTAGTCAGGAAGAGTGTCTTCGTAATAACGACAGGCAAGAGTGGCCACTTTGTATTCGACTCTCGCGTCAACAGGGAGCCAGTGCAGCTGTCTCAGCATAAACAATTAACATTAGGTCTTTGTTTAACATCTTTTGTCCTTTTGCCAGTCTCCAGACTTCACACTGAATATCAGATTTATTTTGTGTTGACATTTGCATTAATAATATATATCAAACTATTTAGTGTGTTCTTTCTAATCTCAGGTGGGGTTTTGTTGTTGTTGATTTTTGCAGTCTTTGTAGAGAATATCAACTATTTAATTTCAATTTGGACTTTCTTTTTTAAACATATAAAAAAAAAAAAATTCTCTCTTCATATTTCAACTGTCTTTTTTTAACATATGAAGATTTGTTTTCGGTAATTTTCTCTTTTGTTTGTTAGTTGTTTTGTGTTTATTTGTTGTGGTTGTTTTTTTATATCTCTTTTTAATCTTTCTTCTTCTCCGTTTTGTGGGGGAAAACCTTGATCTGAGAAAACACCTCGGTGAAGAGGAGCGTCCCGCCGAACACACAGGCCGCGCCAATACAGTGGTGGAGGGTGAAGGGGTTGCGGAAATACACGATGGAGAAGATCAGGCTGATGAACTTGCGCAAGGTCATCACCAAGGTCACAGTCAGGGAAGAGCACTCCGTCGTCAGAAAGAACACCGCGCGAAGGCAGACATATCTGAGAGTTTGGAAGTTAGGGATTTTTTTCTTTTCAGTTTGTAATAAATTTTTTTATAAATTATTAGCAAAAGCAAAATACTCACAGAATTTTAATAATTAACAAAATAGGAGAAACCAGCTTATGCAAAAATGAATACCACTCAAAATCAGATAATTAACGATAATTTTTAGTTCCTTCGCGATATGGCAAAACATCTTTTATCTCAAAACACTGGCTATTTCTACAAACATTTTTTAGACATTTTAATTTTGACTCACCAGCTATATGGGTTGTTGTTTTCTTGTCTTGTTTTGCTATGCAGGCCAGTCAGTCGTTTCAGACCATGACTGCAACGGGCTGGGCTAGAATTTGTGCATAGAGGAGATGCTTTGTCCAGGGTACATCCCCACTTTCTCAGCTAAAGGGATTTGAGGACTGTTGGCATTGGGAAAGGTCTCCAAAGGCTAACCCATCCCTTTGGCTGCAGCACTGGAGCCACATCAATTATAACAGCTAGAATAATAATACCAGTTATGTTGTTGTCGTACCCTGGCTAAAAGACTCCAGGGATCATCCCAACAGCGGAAGCACTTGAACACTAACTTACAAGCGCACTAGCTACGAATGAGAACATTACGTGTGTGACTGTTTTTTATTATTACTCCGCCACGTGGGCAGCCACACTCCGACTTCGGGGTTATACCAGTGATGTTAACTGTGATTGTCCCAACTGTCCTGATGAAGGATACTGGGTAATAGTGTTGCCTAGCAGTATCAACCACGCTCTGGGAATGGGCGTCGCCAGCCATGGAACAGCCACCGGAACTGAAACACAGAACAGACTTCAAATGATAAGCTACACTGTAGACAATCAGCACTGAAACAGAACAGACTTCAAATGATAAGCTGCACTGTAGACAATCAGTACTGAAACAGAACAGACTTCAAATGATAAGCTGCACTGTAGACAATCAGCACTGAAACAGAACAGACTTCAAATGATAAGCTACACTGTAGACAATCAGCACTGAACCACACAACAAACTTCAAATGATAAGCTGCACTGTAGACAATCAGCACTGAAACAGAACAGACTTCAAATGATAAGCTGCACTGTAGACAATCAGCACTGAACCACAGAACAGACTTCAAATGATAAGCTGCACTGTAGACAATCAGCACTGAAACAGAACAGACTTCAAATGATAAGCTGCACTGTAGACAATCAGCACTGAAACAGAACAGACTTCAAATGATAAGCTACACTGTAGACAATCAGCACTGAACCACACAACAAACTTCAAATGATAAGCTGCACTGTAGACAATCAGCACTGAAACAGAACAGACTTCAAATGATAAGCTGCACTGTAGACAATCAGCACTGAAACAGAACAGACTTCAAATGATAAGCTGCACTGTAGACAATCAGCACTGAAACAGAACAGACTTCAAATGATAAGCTGCACTGTAGACAATCAGCACTGAACCACAGAACAGACTTCAAATGATAAGCTACACTGTAGACAATCAGCACTGAACCACAGAACAGACTTCAAATGATAAGCTGCACTGTAGACAATCAGCACTGAAACAGAACAGACTTCAAATGATAAGCTGCACTGTAGACAATCAGCACTGAAACACAGAACAGACTTCAAATGATAAGCTACACTGTAGACAATCAGCACTGAACCACACAACAGACTTCAAATGATAAGCTACACTGTAGACAATCAGCACTGAACCACACAACAGACTTCAAATGATAAGCTGCACTGTAGACAATCAGCACTGAAACAGAACAGACTTCAAATGATAAGCTGCACTGTAGACAATCAGCACTGAAACAGAACAGACTTCAAATGATAAGCTGCACTGTAGACAATCAGCACTGAAACACAGAACAGACTTCAAATGATAAGCTACACTGTAGACAATCAGCACTGAAACACAGAACAGACTTCAAATGATAAGCTACACTGTAGACAATCAGCACTGAAACACAACAGACTTCAAATGATAAGCTGCACTGTAGACAATCAGCACTGAAACACAGAACAGACTTCAAATGATAAGCTGCACTGTAGACAATCAGCACTGAACCACAGAACAGACTTCAAATGATAAGCTACACTGTAGACAATCAGCACTGAAACAGAACAGACTTCAAATGATAAGCTACACTGTAGACAATCAGCACTGAACCACACAACAGACTTCAAATGATAAGCTACACTGTAGACAATCAGCACTGAACCACAGAACAGACTTCAAATGATAAGCTGCACTGTAGACAATCAGCACTGAACCACAGAACAGACTTCAAATGATAAGCTGCACTGTAGACAATCAGCACTGAACCACACAACAGACTTCAAATGATAAGCTACACTGTAGACAATCAGCACTGAACCACAGAACAGACTTCAAATGATAAGCTGCACTGTAGACAATCAGCACTGAACCACACAACAGACTTCAAATGATAAGCTTTACTGTAGACAATCAGCACTGAAACAGAACAGACTTCAAATGATAAGCTGCACTGTAGACAATCAGCACTGAAACAGAACAGACTTCAAATGATAAGCTGCACTGTAGACAATCAGTACTGAACCACACAACAGACTTCAAATGATAAGCTGCACTGTAGACAATCAGCACTGAAACACACAACAGACTTCAAATGATAAGCTACACTGTAGACAATCAGCACTGAAACACAGAACAGACTTCAAATGATAAGCTACACTGTAGACAATCAGCACTGAAACACAGAACAGACTTCAAATGATAAGCTGCACTGTAGACAATCAGCACTGAAACAGAACAGACTTCAAATGATAAGCTACACTGTAGACAATCAGCACTGAACCACAGAACAGACTTCAAATGATAAGCTGCACTGTAGACAATCAGTACTGAACCACACAACAGACTTCAAATGATAAGCTACACTGTAGACAATCAGCACTGAAACAGAACAGACTTCAAATGATAAGCTGCACTGTAGACAATCAGCACTGAAACACAGAACAGACTTCAAATGATAAGCTACACTGTAGACAATCAGTACTGAAACACACAACAGACTTCAAATGATAAGCTTGCACTGTAGACAATCAGCACTGAACCACACAACAGACTTCAAATGATAAGCTGCACTGTAGACAATCAGCACTGAAACACAGAACAGACTTCAAATGATAAGCTGCACTGTAGACAATCAGCACTGAACCACAGAACAGACTTCAAATGATAAGCTGCACTGTAGACAATCAGCACTGAACCACAGAACAGACTTCAAATGATAAGCTGCACTGTAGACAATCAGCACTGAAACACAGAACAGACTTCAAATGATAAGCTATGTAGACAATCAGCACTGAAACACAGAACAGACTTCAAATGATAAGCTGCACTGTAGACAATCAGCACTGAAACACAGAACAGACTTCAAATGATAAGCTGCACTGTAGACAATCAGCACTGAAACACAGAACAGACTTCAAATGATAAGCTGCACTGTAGACAATCAGCACTGAAACACAGAACAGACTTCAAATGATAAGCTACACTGTAGACAATCAGCACTGAAACAGAACAGACTTCAAATGATAAGCTACACTGTAGACAATCAGCACTGAAACAGAACAGACTTCAAATGATAAGCTACACTGTAGACAATCAGCACTGAAACACAGAACAGACTTCAAATGATAAGCTGCACTGTAGACAATCAGCACTGAAACACAGAACAGACTTCAAATGATAAGCTGCACTGTAGACAATCAGCACTGAACCACACAACAGACTTCAAATGATAAGCTACACTGTAGACAATCAGCACTGAAACACACAACAGACTTCAAATGATAAGCTGCACTGTAGACAATCAGCACTGAAACAGAACAGACTTCAAATGATAAGCTGCACTGTAGACAATCAGCACTGAAACAGAACAGATTTCAAATGATAAGCTGCACTGTAGACAATCAGCACTGAAACACAGAACAGACTTCAAATGATAAGCTACACTGTAGACAATCAGCACTGAAACAGAACAGACTTCAAATGATAAGCTGCACTGTAGACAATCAGCACTGAAACACAGAACAGACTTCAAATGATAAGCTGCACTGTAGACAATCAGCACTGAACCACAGAACAGACTTCAAATGATAAGCTGCACTGTAGACAATCAGCACTGAACACACAGACTTCAACAGACTTCAAATGATAAGCTGCACTGTAGACAATCAGCACTGAACCACACAACAGACTTCAAATGATAAGCTGCACTGTAGACAATCAGCACTGAACCACACAACAGACTTCAAATGATAAGCTACACTGTAGACAATCAGCACTGAACCACAGAACAGACTTCAAATGATAAGCTGCACTGTAGACAATCAGCACTGAAACACAGAACAGACTTCAAATGATAAGCTACACTGTAGACAATCAGCACTGAAACAGAACAGACTTCAAATGATAAGCTGCACTGTAGACAATCAGCACTGAAACAGAACAGATTTCAAATGATAAGCTGCACTGTAGACAATCAGCACTGAACCACAGAACAGACTTCAAATGATAAGCTACACTGTAGACAATCAGCACTGAAACAGAACAGACTTCAAATGATAAGCTGCACTGTAGACAATCAGCACTGAACCACAGAACAGACTTCAAATGATAAGCTGCACTGTAGACAATCAGCACTGAACCACAGAACAGACTTCAAATGATAAGCTACACTGTAGACAATCAGCACTGAACCACAGAACAGACTTCAAATGATAAGCTACACTGTAGACAATCAGCACTGAAACAGAACAGACTTCAAATGATAAGCTGCACTGTAGACAATCAGCACTGAAACAGAACAGACTTCAAATGATAAGCTACACTGTAGACAATCAGCACTGAAACAGAACAGACTTCAAATGATAAGCTGCACTGTAGACAATCAGCACTGAACCACAGAACAGACTTCAAATGATAAGCTACACTGTAGACAATCAGCACTGAAACACAGAACAGACTTCAAATGATAAGCTACACTGTAGACAATCAGCACTGAAACACACAACAGACTTCAAATGATAAGCTACACTGTAGACAATCAGCACTGAACCACACAACAGACTTCAAATGATAAGCTGCACTGTAGACAATCAGCACTGAACCACACAACAGACTTCAAATGATAAGCTGCACTGTAGACAATCAGCACTGAAACAGAACAGACTTCAAATGATAAGCTGCACTGTAGACAATCAGCACTGAAACAGAACAGACTTCAAATGATAAGCTACACTGTAGACAATCAGCACTGAAACAGAACAGACTTCAAATGATAAGCTGCACTGTAGACAATCAGCACTGAAACAGAACAGATTTCAAATGATAAGCTGCACTGTAGACAATCAGCACTGAACCACAGAACAGACTTCAAATGATAAGCTACACTGTAGACAATCAGCACTGAAACAGAACAGACTTCAAATGATAAGCTGCACTGTAGACAATCAGCACTGAAACACAGAACAGACTTCAAATGATAAGCTGCACTGTAGACAATCAGCACTGAACCACAGAACAGACTTCAAATGATAAGCTACACTGTAGACAATCAGCACTGAACCACAGAACAGACTTCAAATGATAAGCTGCACTGTAGACAATCAGCACTGAAACAGAACAGACTTCAAATGATAAGCTACACTGTAGACAATCAGTACTGAACCACACAACAGACTTCAAATGATAAGCTGCACTGTAGACAATCAGTACTGAAACAGAACAGACTTCAAATGATAAGCTACACTGTAGACAATCAGCACTGAACCACACAACAGACTTCAAATGATAAGCTGCACTGTAGACAATCAGCACTGAAACACACAACAGACTTCAAATGATAAGCTGCACTGTAGACAATCAGCACTGAACCACAGAACAGACTTCAAATGATAAGCTGCACTGTAGACAATCAGCACTGAACCACAGAACAGACTTCAAATGATAAGCTGCACTGTAGACAATCAGCACTGAAACACAGAACAGACTTCAAATGATAAGCTGCACTGTAGACAATCAGCACTGAACCACAGAACAGACTTCAAATGATAAGCTGCACTGTAGACAATCAGCACTGAAACACAGAACAGACTTCAAATGATAAGCTACACTGTAGACAATCAGCACTGAAACACAGAACAGACTTCAAATGATAAGCTACACTGTAGACAATCAGCACTGAAACACAGAACAGACTTCAAATGATAAGCTGCACTGTAGACAATCAGCACTGAACCACACAACAGACTTCAAATGATAAGCTGCACTGTAGACAATCAGCACTGAACCACACAACAGACTTCAAATGATAAGCTACACTGTAGACAATCAGCACTGAAACACAGAACAGACTTCAAATGATAAGCTGCACTGTAGACAATCAGCACTGAAACAGAACAGACTTCAAATGATAAGCTGCACTGTAGACAATCAGCACTGAAACACAGAACAGACTTCAAATGATAAGCTACACTGTAGACAATCAGCACTGAAACACAGAACAGACTTCAAATGATAAGCTGCACTGTAGACAATCAGCACTGAAACACAGAACAGACTTCAAATGATAAGCTACACTGTAGACAATCAGCACTGAAACACAGAACAGACTTCAAATGATAAGCTACACTGTAGACAATCAGCACTGAAACACAGAACAGACTTCAAATGATAAGCTGCACTGTAGACAATCAGCACTGAAACAGAACAGACTTCAAATGATAAGCTACACTGTAGACAATCAGCACTGAAACAGAACAGACTTCAAATGATAAGCTGCACTGTAGACAATCAGCACTGAACCACAGAACAGACTTCAAATGATAAGCTGCACTGTAGACAATCAGCACTGAAACACAGAACAGACTTCAAATGATAAGCTGCACTGTAGACAATCAGCACTGAAACACAGAACAGACTTCAAATGATAAGCTGCACTGTAGACAATCAGCACTGAACCACAGAACAGACTTCAAATGATAAGCTGCACTGTAGACAATCAGCACTGAACCACAGAACAGACTTCAAATGATAAGCTGCACTGTAGACAATCAGCACTGAACCACAGAACAGACTTCAAATGATAAGCTGCACTGTAGACAATCAGCACTGAACCACAGAACAGACTTCAAATGATAAGCTGCACTGTAGACAATCAGTATATCGTCGGTGAAATTCAAAAACCTTGTATCTCAATTTTGAGAAAAATGACCAAAAAAACTTTTAAAAATTAACCGCGTTGTCCACAATTGATTAGCTATGATGAATATGTTGTTCAAGACATTGTGAGTATAGTCCTGCATTTTTTAAAAATGACTTAAAAAAAAAAAAAGACTTGAAAAGAACGAAGATATGAGGCTTTTGTCCTTAACTAGATCTGAATTTGGGGACTTGAGTTTTTGTTAAATTTACACAACCTCATTTACCCCAGATAGAAAGCCGTTAGAGATACGAGCTTTTGGTGGAAGGTGGCGGGAAAGGTCCCTCTAAGTAGTGCACGGCAGCACAACTGGCGAGAAATCCCGCCCTTTAGTACCTTCCTCTTTGTCTGTGTTAGCGTCGGCCAGTGCTAGCCACTCTACCACCCACGCTGTTACACATCTGGTTGTGGTGCGTTCTTTACAATGCTGGAATGGCTGCTGTGCAGTGAATTTGTGCCAGTTTGTGTGCTCTGAATCGTCTTTGTGCATGTCAACAAATTTGGAACGTTTTAAATTTACATAATTGGAAAGTGTGTGTGTGTGTGTTCAGCGTGGACTAAAAATTTGTGGTAATAACGTTATTAGAGAGTGTTAACAAGCTCCAGTAACGTGAAATTGCATCCTGACTTCTCTCTCTCTCTCTCTCTGACACTGGATCCTTGTCAAATAAAGTTTTCCAGTGTCCAGTGTCTCTCTGTTTGTGTGTGTGTATGTGTGTGTGTATGTGTGTGTAAAAGCTTTTCAATGTGATTGATATTGTTTTGTTAATATTGAAGTTTGTTGTCTGTCCTATTACTTTGCTCCCTCTCTTTAATAGTTTTTGTCTTGTCTTTTTCCACACACACACACACACACACACACACACACACACACACACACACGCACACACACATACATACACACATGCGCGTGCGTGCATGCGCACATACACACATGCACAGCACATACACACGCACGTGTGCGCAAATGCATGCATGCGCATGCACACAATCTGTCTTGATCACTGTCTCTCTCTGACAGTATGGAACTAACTCTCTCTCTCTCTCCTCTCTCTCTCTCTCTCAAATTCGACTCTTGTAATTAAAACAATAAGGTAACTTCTCTTGTTATTATTCAGACTGAAAGACTTCTTTTCATTTCCTGTGATTCATTGTTTTGCCTAAAGAGTCATCTGTTCATGAGCCTGTCTTGTTTGACTTATTCTGCTGAAAGACTTGTTTCTGTGAACGAAAGGTGATCAACCTCTTTTGTTTTGGACCACCTCACATCCCTTTCTTTTTCTACCGCATGATGTGTCAGGGTCATCTGGCTTGGGTCAAAGTGGCTTTTAATTTTAGCTGCCAGCAAGATAGGCCAAGCACAAGAGCTGGCTATGCTACGAGTAGAGAAAGAAGGGTGCGGGGGGAAAATAAGCATAGTGGTGGTAGGGCGCGGGATGGTTAGCCCTGAAGATAAGAAGTGGGTGAGTCAGCGTTCTGTGAAACTGACCGCTGCCCTCGGGACGTGTATAGTTACTGTAATCAGGGACACAACACACACGCACACACACACATACACGCTTTGCTGTAATCAAGAAAAGCCATGAAAGTTCTGACTGAAAAACTCAAACTCAATCTCTTTTATTTGTCGTAAAACCCTCAAAGGAATTATTGACACAGAAGTAGTAAGTACATATCACGGAAGAAATAAAATAAAACGAAAAACACAAGGTGACAAAGTAAATGCAGCAGATAAAAAGAATACATTTGTATATTCTTGCTAATTATGACTGTGTAGGCCTAGATCGAGGATGGGTCAGTTTGTTTCCTCACACAGTCGCTCTGGCCTTGCAGGGCTGGAGGGGGGAGGGAAAGGGTAGAGAGGTAACGGGATGGTGGAGGTGGGATGGACCAGATTGGAGAAATGTCTGGGAGTGGGGCTGTGGGGCAAATTAGTATCTAGTGAACGAGCCACACAGTTCGGCTTTTGTTCAGTTTTCTTTCCGGACCTCCGCGTTTGTGCAATGCTGCTGTCCAGACTAAGTGGACGAGAGAGAACGGCCGTGAGTGACCCAACAGATTTTTCCCAGATTTGTTCCCCTTCATATCCAGACTACTGAAATCCAAATAAAGGGGAAAATTGCAGGGTGCGCCTAGCGCCTTACAATAAGGTGTGTTCAAAAATGATGGTACTATTGGCCCAAAGTGTCCACCAATGATAAAAGCCGTTGAGTAAAGGACCTAAATAGGTATTTGGGTATTTGGAATATCTAAGTCACAGAGACTTATCTCTGTGAAATTCGGGCTGCTCTCCCCTGGAGAGCGCTTCGTCGCAAGCGCAGTGCCTACCCAATTAAAAAAAAAAATTGGGGGGGGGGGGAGGAAGGGGGGGGGGGGCAGACTTGGAAAAAAACTAGCTATCAATTTGGTGACACCAGGCAGCGGGATTTCTCCCTGCTCTTACCAACTTTCAACTGCCGTGGGATTTTTACGTGCGTAAAGCGCACGGGTCAGACTAGCTTTAAGTCCCCATCCGAAGGACTGGACGTTCGGTTCGATCTTCCTGTGGAACTAGAAAGAAGGGGCGAGGCTGGGATTCAAACCCGGGTCACTCACGTTCAAATGTTCCTATGCACTATGAGATACAATGCTATGTGACAGAAGGTGC
>CM065696.1:53863126-53871564 GCA_017654935.2 Phymorhynchus buccinoides | reverse complement strand
GGGGCTATAGTGTTTTGCAAATCTTGCATGCGTTCGCACAAGGACTCGGTTTTTAAAGTCCATCCGAAGGATTTTTTTGACGTGTACCCATTTCCTGGGGTGAGGAAAATAGGAATGCGTCCTCTGTGCAGAGCTGGGTTCGGGGCACTCGCAAACTGTTTAGCTTCTAACCAACTATCCAACAATTCTTTTTTGTATTCCTTGTTTCTGCGTCCTCTTGCAGAAGGTGGGGGAACTGTTTGTTTCCCCGTATCCTCTTTCTACTTTCCTTTGTTTTATTTATTTTTTCGTTCACTTCTCCCTGTTCCCATTTCTCTCTTCCTTCCGACATTGATTTTCACTTTCATTTTTCTTCTTTCTTCCTTTGAATGATGATTGATTATAACGAGTTGTTGATGTATCCTGGCTAAAAGACTCCAGGGATCATCCCAACAGCCGAAGCACTTGAACGCTATGGTACAACATTTAATGCACCAGTTTGGGATGAGAACAGTACGTGTGTGACCGTTTTTGATTACCCCGCCACGTGGGCAGCCACACTCCGACTTCGGAGGAATGCTAAACGAGTCTTGATGAAGATGATGGGTCCATTGCGGGCTACGACCAGTGGTAAGCTGTGCCTGGCTCCCTGTCCAATTTATCCCGGTGTGGCATTCTCAAAATGGATTTGTTCTCAACATGTCTGCGCATGTGCGAAATCGACATGACGTACCATCAAATTTTATCTTTTGTGCATTCGACACTAAATTGACCCTAACCCTAACCCTATCCCTAACTTCGCACATGCGCAGACATGTTGAGAACAAATCCATTCTGAGAACGCCACAGGTACCGGCGTCAACCAGGCCCGGGAGGTACAGACACCCTTCTTTCTGATGGGGGATGTTCATCCTGCCCCACGCACAAAGTCTTCGCTTAGACTGCTATTGGCGCACAGGATGCATGCTTTGTGTCATCCATTCCACCGTCACACACGGCCTACTCGTACGTGGAATGGGCTTTAACGTGTGTGCAAGATCTTGTGCATGCGTCTGCACATAGTATTTTCTGTTGATCTCTTTCTTTTCTCCTTTTCTGCTTCTTTTTCTTTGGTCAAAGTGTGTGCATTTAGGTTACCTACTGCGATGAAAAGGTGACCACAGAACAAGATAACGCTATCCAAGGGAGCTTACTGTTAAAAACCAACGTACATTCATGTATGCTTCGGTTGCTTCCCTTAGACCGTTATTGTGCTTGTAGACACATAAAACACGAGACGTTCAGGTTCAGGTTCTGTGCTTGTAGTTTTCCCTTTGCTTACAGTCATCTATAATTCGTGAACCTGGTCCATTCTCCTGCCTTTGTTCTAGAAACTCTTGCGAAGATTTGTTCCATCCCAAGGACAATAGTACAAGGCCGTTTCTTAGTTTGGCGCATAACGGCAGCGTGACACATCTGTGCTCATAATTGACAGGAAACTGAGCGGTCGACAAAACCAATACAAACTGGGTTTTGTCGTTGTGTATGGTTAGCCTGAAGCTGAGGCAGACAGTGAAATGATTGTTTTACGGTGATGGAAAAACAGTGTGATCTTTAGTGGAAGACTATAATCCAGTCTCTCAAACTAGAGGGCGTTTGCACCTGTGTGGCGTTCTCAAAATGGATTTGCTCTCAATGATGTTTGCGCATGTGTGAAGAGTTAGGGATAGGTTTAGGGTCAAATACACAAAAGGTAAAATGCGATGGTACGTCATGATCGATTTCGCACATGCGCAGACATGTAGAGAACAAATCCATTTTGAGAATGCCACACTGACTCGAAAGGCCTGGCCACACTGCATACGATTCGATACACTACGATCCGATTTTGACATTTGTGAGGCATGATTGAGCTGAAATCCTACTGTCTACATGAATCGATGAAATCCTGAAAGCTATGTTCACTGTTTTGTAGTTCCTCGAATCTTAGGCCTGCTGTAGAAAATCGTCTATTATACAGCTCTCATGTTACTGTTGGCCCCGACTATATAGGCTAAAGTCAGCTAATGATATAAACTGTTTGAACAAAGTCCTGTTGACATGTCAAATATAACATTCAAGTTGCTTATTACAACTTAATTTATAACAGCGATTAATAACATTATGGGCCAACACTGACTTGCATAATTGTCAATTCATATATTTAAATTCATTACTTTTCAAAATCGTGCTTATAAAGTAAATGACTCTCTCTCTCTCTCTCTCTTGTTTCTTCTCTATCTCATTCTCTCTCTTTCTCTGTGTGTGTGTCGGTGTGCATGCGTACGAGATACAGAGATTAACCCTCTCCCTTCACCCCCCGCCCCCCCCCGCCCCCCCCCCCCCCCCCCACACACACAGATGGTGACATTTGCAATGTGTGTGGCACATAAGTATACAGACGGGGATGCGTAGTCGAAATTGGGGACGCATAGATCGAGAAGGGACAAAATAGTGAAGAGGCCGCGAGGCCTAATGTCCTAACTAACTACCTGGCCTGACCTGACCTGACCTGACCTTATTAATTATGTAGACAGGAACACACATAGTCCTTCTCTCGGCCTACATCGTATCAGAGGACAATGAGTTTTGCCAGCATATCCCCAGAATCGACCCAATGCTGGCAAATCCAACACTGGCACACACTGCATTTGCCAGCATTCGGCCAGCATCGGCAAAGTACATTATAGGATCGATGCCGGCATGCCAGAATAGGACCGATTGAAGGACTGATGCTGGCCAGCGCTTGCCATCATTTGCCATCACGTTGCCAATGTAAGAACGATGCCGGAATGTTTACAGGGGTGTGTATGTGTGTATGTCGTTCGTTCGTTCTGTCTCTGGCATCATGCGGGGCCCGGATGTCTCCGGTTAGATCAGGGCATTAAACGGTCGTGTATGACTTTGAACTCGTCTTTCCCTCTACCACACGTCTACACCTGCCCCCCCCCCCCCCCCCCCCCCCCCTTTAAAAAAATCAAAATCAATCTCCATCTGACTAATTAACCTAAAAAATAGAAAGGGGAAAAGGGAAAGGAAAGGGCAATTGGGGGAATCTGTCTTCTCCCCGTAACATCTCATCAGTTCACTTTATGTAATGTCTTTGCTGAACTGATTTTCTTTCTTTTTCGTACTACCCCCTAAAGTGCAGCAGAATCTTCAACGTGATGAAGTTGGCTGCCTAAGACGAAGAAGAAGAAAGAAGCTGGCCACCACCACAGAAGAAGATAACGCTATTCAAGGGAGCTTACTGTTGAAAATCAACGTCCATTCATGTATGCTTCGATTGCTTCCCTTAGACAGTATCAGCCATTCGAGCCTTATGCCGTTATGGTTAAAACAACATTTTTTTATTGCGAATTTCATGGAGTCAGTTATGAATCTGACTGGTAACGATGAGCTCTCCACCTGGATCATTATACAGCGTGGTGTGGAGCAGCAGGAAGAAAAATAAAACAAAATGAAAGAAGCAACTGAAAAGAAATGAACTAAAAATAGAGATCTCCCCAGCGTTTCATGGCTCCAGTCAGGCCAATCCGGCTACAGTAGCGGCCCCCCCGGGGACAAACCCCGACCGGCACAGACCCAACATTCTTGACTACTTTTTGCTGGGGAGGGAGCGACAGATTAAGAATGAGAGGTTGTTGAGCTCCTGCTTGAAGTGTGACAAGCTAGCTATAGGAGCCTCTGCAGCAGACGCTGGGAGCGAGTTCCAAACGGGGGTGGTTCCAGGAAGAAAGCTGCATAGCATGTTGCCGGATGCTACATTCCCAGTGAATTCCATTACAAAACATTAACAAACAAACAAACAACGAAAATGCACATTTTCAATGTTCATCTTGAAAATGATCAGCAGAATTGTTGTCCACGTTCAATAATAAAAATTATTGATAAACCATACAACTTTCTAAATAAAATAAAAAGAGAGAGAAAAATATTTTATTATCTCGTCATCATACTATTATATTATACAGGGACAAGCCTGGAAGACGAAATAGAAAGGCCAACAACTGGTTAGTCTGCTATCCATCAGTATGGGAGTTAATTTCTAGTTAATTTATTTCCCTTGATGTTGTAAACAATATTATATAAATGTAAATATCTATACCTATGTTGATATTCTAAAGGCTCGGTGATGACAAAAAAGTTGGTAATTATGTAGCCGGTGGCATTGAATAGAAAACAAAGTACCAGATATTATACACAAATCTAAAAAAGAATTGAAAATAAGAAGCAAACTTAAACACTATAGTACGAGTTTCGAAAATGGTCTCAAGGAAGAAGCGTTGTGAAAATTCATATCGGGGAATTGCTATAAAACAGAATGAGGACGGCAAACTATTGAAAGTATCATAATGAAACTTGCCATGCGTAAACTAGAAAGTCTCAGTAACTAGGTGCAGCTTTCAGAACAGCAATACGTGCAACTGAACGGGCATACGAACCCGAAACAACTTGTATATGTGAGCCCCACTCTGGTAAAATGTGTGCGAAAATTCATTTTTTTAATGTGTGTTATCATTTTGTCCTCTCGCGTTTAAACATATATTCATGGGATGCAAGGCACATAATTATTATCATAGAAAACTCAATAGACAACTTCAAGCTATCCTAATGCAAAGATGATCGATTTGTGGTTGGGCATCGTTTTTACACTATGCAGTGCATAATTATTTGCTTATAATTATAGCCTTTGATATGCATTTCAGCTTACTAGTATGTATTTGTTATCCTTTTTTTACTGTTTAAAAAACCCAAAAACTGGATCCGATAAATAGAGTAGAGTGACTCAACGTTTCCAGCACTGTGTGGACTTTATGTGCTATAGGGTGCAATGATGGAGGTGTCATGTTATGAATTGTACTGTATGTTTTTTTTTTTTAAAGGTTGTTGAACGTTGGTAAGATACATTGATGAGTGTTTTGTAATAAGTGGTCGAACTTTACACGATGACAGTCCTGAGATGACCATAGCTGTTGACAGGACTATAATGGAAAAAAATATAAAAATAATAATAATGCAGAGGAAACAACAGAGCGTACATATAGGTGCTTTTTTAAGTTAACGTTTTACTAAATATTTATCATGATTTTTTAAAAGACGCCATTGTGCTCTTGTTTTTTAATATATGCAGGCATCTCATTCCATAGTTTTGCTCCTGAATATGTTAGGGATGACATGAACAGATCTGTTCTCAAGTTGGACGAGGAATGAATATTAGACTTTTATTACGATCATTACTGATTTGGAAATTTTCACAGAGATAGTGAGGCGCAAGGTTATTCATTATCTTAAACATAAGCACGGCCTTATTAAGACGACATCTTAAGCTGAAAGGGAGAATGTTTACTGTTTTATAGTCAGTGGTTTGCAGAGATGATGATTTAAGAAGTATAATTTTACCGTCTATAGAACGTTTCTAGAAATATGTTTCAATATTTTGACGCTTTTGTGTGTCTTGTGGTTATATCAGTTTACATAAGTTTGGATTTCAGAGGATGCAAGGCCATGTGATTAAATCATGTCCATGCTGCTACCTTGTTTAAGTTATTTTGTAAGTCAGTTAACTTACTAAATTTGCATTCTCGTTTTTGTTATGTAAGGTTGTATCATCAGCAAAAAGTTGACAAAAAGATGATATGTATAAAGGGAGGTCATTGATATATACTGAAAATAAAGTGGGGCCCAGCACAGACCCCTGTGGCACTCCACATTTGACTGGCATAAAAGAGGAAGATTTGCCATCTTGCAAAAGAATCTGGCGTCTGTTTGTCAGAACAGAAGATTAGTGTTTAGACAGACCATACAGTGTAAGTTTTCTTAAGAGGAGATTATGATCAATATAGTGTCAAATGCTTTCGCAAAATCTATAAAAAAAAAATAGCCCCTGTGAATAAATCATTATTAATATTTGAAGTGCCATTGCTCTATAAGATTGGTGAGTGCTGAACGACAAGCATGATGCTTCATAAAACCACTTTGGTTTGGGTGAAATAAATTATAATATTCTAAAGTGTGTTTGAATCACTTGTTTTATATGCTTTTCAAGAGGTTTAGAAATACTAGATAAATTTGATATGGGTCTATAATTTGAGGCACAATTCTTATCACCAGATTGAAAGTAGAACAGCACCTTGGCGTCTTTGAAGGGTTGTCTTAATATAAGTGTTTGTGTGGGTGAGCTTATTCTTTTCCGGTTGCATTAACGTCTTGTTACAGGGCCAGACCTAAGTGGGGGCTAATTCATCGAAGGTGCGAATCAGCAAAACCCTTAGGGGGAAATGTTTAAATCCGAGAAGCAAAATAGTGCAACCTGGTGCAATCCGGTCATGAAGTAAAGGACTAGTGCCATTACTGTTCATACCCCTATTGAAACATGTTTTGGACCATGGCGTACACATCATGCTGCTTCCACACTGTCCTACAAAAGGGAACGACCATAACACATACAAATACACGTGGCAATGTTATCATATATTCCTTCTCAACTGACAAATCAAATATGTTGAATGCATAGAAGGTTTTTGAGGGAAAACGGTGAGGGCTGCAGCCCCCCCCTGAAGGTCCGGCCTCGAGTTCCTTCCTTTCCTTTTCCGCTGTGGTCGTTGGGGGGATTGACGGGCGGCAGCGGCAGACAACATTCTCCAGTTCTGCCTCTGGTGGGCGGCCGGGATCAGGTCATTCATGTTCATGTTGGTGCATTCTTCGATAGCCTATTGTCGACCCAATTCAACCTTACCTTGAGCCTCTTAATTTATAGGCAGCATTTAGTGTTATTCGGTGTCAACTTTGCCACCGTCCACAAAAAGCCTTTAAAAGGCAAAGGACATATCTGCCGCAGACGATTATACAAAGAAGTATATTTTCGTCGCGTGTACTGACAAACTGTGAAATGTCCCACCAAATGCAAACTGTTATTTTGTCATATATGGTGCTATTTAGATTCATGTTATAACATAAGAAAAGCTTCTAATTTAAGCTTTGTTCATCTTCTGGTATCAACTTTCGAACACAGAACGTACGCTTTGTTCATCTTCTGGTATCAACTTTCGAACACAGAACGTACGCTTTGTTCATCTTCTGGTATCAACTTTCGAACACAGAACGTACGCTTTGTTCATCTTCTGGTATCAATCAACTTTCGAACACAGAACGTACGCTTTGTTCATCTTCTGGTATCAACTTTCGAACACAGAACGTACGCTTTGTTCATCTTCTGGTATCAATCAACTTTCGAACACAGAACGTACGCTTTGTTCATCTTCTGGTATCAACCAACTTTCAAACACAGAACGTACGCTTTGTTCATCTTCTGGTATCAACTTTCGAACACAGAACGTAAGCTTTGTTCATCTTCTGGTATCAACTATCGAACACAGAACGTACGCTTTGTTCATCTTCTGGTATCAACTTTCGAACACAGAACGTACGCTTTGTTCATCTTCTGGTATCAACTTTCGAACACAGAACGTACGCTTTGTTCATCTTCTGGTATCAATCAACTTTCGAACACAGAACGTACGCTTTGTTCATCTTCTGGTATCAACTTTCGAACACAGAACGTACGCTTTGTTCATCTTCTGGTATCAACTTTCGAACACAGAACGTACGCTTTGTTCATCTTCTGGTATCAACTTTCGAACACAGAACGTACGCTTTGTTCATCTTCTGGTATCAACTTTCGAACACAGAACGTACGCTTTGTTCATCTTCTGGTATCAACTTTCGAACACAGAACGTACGCTTTGTTCATCTTCTGGTATCAACTTTCGAACACAGAACGTACGCTTTGTTCATCTTCTGGTATCAACTTTCGAACACAGAACGTACGCTTTGTTCATCTTCTGGTATCAACTTTCGAACACAGAACGTAAGCTTTGTTCATCTTCTGGTATCAACTTTCGAACACAGAACGTACGCTTTGTTCATCTTCTGGTATCAACTTTCGAACACAGAACGTACGCTTTGTTCATCTTCTGGTATCAACTTTCGAACACAGAACGTACGCTTTGTTCATCTTCTGGTATCAATCAACTTTCGAACACAGAACGTACGCTTTGTTCATCTTCTGGTATCAATCAACTTTCGAACACAGAACGTACGCTTTGTTCATCTTCTGGTATCAACTTTCGAACACAGAACGTACGCTTTGTTCATCTTCTGGTATCAACTTTCGAACACAGAACGTACGCTTTGTTCATCTTCTGGTATCAACTTTCGAACACAGAACGTAAGCTTTGTTCATCTTCTGGTATCAACTTTCGAACACAGAACGTACGCTTTGTTCATCTTCTGGTATCAACTTTCGAACACAGAACGTACGCTTTGTTCATCTTCTGGTATCAACTTTCGAACACAGAACGTACGCTTTGTTCATCTTCTGGTATCAACTTTCGAACACAGAACGTACGCTTTGTTCATCTTCTGGTATCAACTTTCGA
>CM065696.1:53848126-53860626 GCA_017654935.2 Phymorhynchus buccinoides | reverse complement strand
CTGAGAGGTATTTATTAATTATTTTACCACCCTCCCCCCTTCTTCCCCTCTTTAAAATTATTTTACTGTCAGGATCTGAAATGAACCATAGGCCTTTCTTTCGCACTATCCAGGCAAGATTAACATTGTGTTTGAAGAGTGTGGTAGCCATTATTTAGTTGGAAATGCTTTCTAAAGCTTCCTTCACTGAGTCAAAAAATGCTCTCTCTCTCTCTCTCTCTCTCTCTCTCTCTCTCTCTCTCTCTCTCTCTCTCTCTCTCTCTCTCTCTCTCTCTCTCTCTCTCTCTCTCTCTCTCTCTCTCTCTCTCTCTCTCTCTCTCTCTCTCTCTCTCTCTCTCTCTCTCTCTCTCTCTCTCTCTCTCTCTCTCTCTCTCTCTCTCTCTCTCTCTCTCTCTCTCTCTCTCTCTCTCTCTCTCTCGATCCCCCCTAGTGTAGAGTGGCACAGTGGTATTGCGTTCTCTTCGTGTAAAGTAAACCCGAGTTCGAACCTGGGTACAGGGGATTTTTCCTCTCATTTTGCACTAGGCCTTGCGGTCTGAACATGGAGTTTTTCGGATTGGATGATAAATCGAGGTCCTGTGTGCTCATGCACTTAGCACACGCTAAACCCAGTGGCAACGAAAACAGAAGCTGTCATTTGGTCAAAATGTACCCCCCTCCTTTCCTTCCTCATCAGTCACACAAAGATAGCATGCAAAAAACCCCAAAAGAAGTGCAACGCCAAGCGGCTGCAAAGTCCCCTCGCAGCATCGCCGAGGTACTCCGAAATCGGAATGTGTCGGCTGTACACATATATAAAAACGCATCAAAACAGTACGTAACCGTAGTTTTTTTTATATATAGCCTTGGCCGGGTTCGGACTCGTGATTTGAGCGCGCGCGATCATGCGCACACGCGCGCACAGAAAAATTCATGACAACTGTGTTATAGATCATTCATCAAGAAATGTTGTGAAAAAAACTGCATTTAAATACATGCAAAACTTCGCGAGATATTAGCGATTATGAGTTTCGGGGTTTGAACCCCGTAACTGGCGCGACCTTGACCTTAATGTAAAACTAAATACATCAGTGGATAGCTGGCATCTTGGCAAACTAGTATACCAAATTTGATGATGATAGATTGAATAGTTTTTGAGAAAAAAGGACGAATAGCCGGACGGACGGAGGCACGCCGGACGGACACCGGACGGACCAGACAAAAATAACAATAGCTCCCCGAACCTTCGGCTCGGGGACTAAAAATGTCTGCGACGCGCTCTCCAAGTGGGAGCAACCCGAATTTCACAGAGACGCCTCTGACTATAATGCACCTAACCTAACCTACCCAAATCTGGGGACGTGTGTCTGTGGGCGAGGTTACAAAGGGAAGCAACCCATTTCAAAGCGCTTCAATTTGAGGCCGACAACAGTTATTGGCCTTTTCATTGTTGGCGATTCACCAACAGTGGTCGGGCAGAATTGTGCAAACTAGCTAGTCTATGTGAACCTCTGGCTGCTCCCACCGGGGGAGCACGTCGCTGCAAGTGCAGTGCCACCCCGTTTTGCGGTGGTGGATGGTGGGAGAGAAGGGGAGCGGACTTGGGAAACCTAGCTATCAATTTGGTCATACCAGGCAGCGGGATTTGTCTCTGCTCTTACCGACTTTTAACTGCCGTGGGATGTTTACGCACGTAAAATGCGTGGGTCAGACTTGCTTTAAAGCCCCCACCAGAAGGGCTCGACATTCAGTTCGATTTTCCCGTCAAGCTAGAAAGAAAAGATGAGGTTGGGGTTTGAACCTGGGTCACTCACGCATTCATTAAAATTGGCAGGCGAACATTTTTTTAACCACTCCGCAACCTTCCTTCCTAAAGGGCCAGCCACACGTCAGGTAAAATCGTACGACTGTACGATACGATTGGATAACGTGATCTCGAAGCGCGACTCACAGTGGTTCTTGGAGACCACATGATCGAATTGTATCGTACAGTAGTGCGATTTTAGTGGGCGTGTGGCCGGCCCTTTAGTGTGTCGGTGACACCCACTGTCTTCTTCTCCACCATCGTTACACCTCTTTCCCCTTTCCCGCTGCTGGCACTCCCCGCATGGTGACACCCACTGTCTTCTTCTCCACCATCGTTACACCTCTTTCCCCTTTCCCGCTGCTGGCACTCCCCGCATGGTGACACCCACTGTCTTCTTCTCCACCATCGTTACACCTCTTTCCCCTTTCCCGCTGCTGGCACTCCCCGCATGGTGACACCCACTGTCTTCTTCTCCACCATCGTTACACCTCTTTCCCCTTTCCCGCTGCTGGCACTCCCCGCATGGTGACACCTACTGTCTTCTTCTCCATCATCGTTACACCTCTTTCCCCTTTCCCGCTGCTGGCACTCCCCGCATGGTGACACCCACTGTCTTCTTCTCCACCATCGTTACACCTCTTTCCCCTTTCCCGCTGCTGGCACTCCCTCCATGGTGACACCCACTGTCTTCTCCACCATCGTTACACCTCTTTCCCCTTTCCCGCTGCTGGCACTCCCCCCATGGTGACACCTACTGTCTTCTTCTCATCGTTACACCTCTTTCCCCTTTCCCGCTGCTGGCACTCCCCGCATGGTGACACCTACTGTCTGGTTCTCCACCATCGTTACACCTCTTTCCCCTTTCCCGCTGCTGGCACTCCCCCCATGGTGACACCCACTGTCTGGTTCTCCACCATCGTTACACCTCTTTCCCCTTTCCCGCTGCTGGCACTCCCTCCATGGTGACACCCACTGTCTTCTTCTCCACCATCGTTACACCTCTTTCCCCTTTCCCGCTGCTGGCACTCCCCGCATGGTGACACCCACTGTCTGGTTCTCCACCATCGTTACACCTCTTTCCCCTTTCCCGCTGCTGGCACTCCCCGCATGGTGACACCCACTGTCTGGTTCTCCACCATCGTTACACCTCTTTCCCCTTTCCCGCTGCTGGCACTCCCCGCATGGTGACACCTACTGTCTTCTTCTCCACCATCGTTACACCTCTTTCCCCTTTCCCGCTGCTGGCACTCCCTCCATGGTGACACCTACTGTCTTCTTCTCCACCTCTTTCCCCTTTCCCGCTGCTGGCACTCCCTCCATGGTGACACCTACTGTCTTCTTCTCCACCTCTTTCCCCTTTCCCGCTGCTGGCACTCCCACCATGGTGACACCTACTGTCTTCTTCTCCACTCGTTACACCTCTTTCCCCTTTCCCGCTGCTGGCACTCCCTCCATGGTGACACCCACTGTCTTCTTCTCCACCTCTTTCCCCTTTCCCGCTGCTGGCACTCCCTCCATGGTGACACCTACTGTCTTCTTCTCCACCTCTTTCCCCTTTCCCGCTGCTGGCACTCCCTCCATGGTGACACCTACTGTCTTCTTCTCCACCTCTTTCCCCTTTCCCGCTGCTGGCACTCCCTCCATGGTGACACCTACTGTCTTCTTCTCCACCTCTTTCCCCTTTCCCGCTGCTGGCACTCCCCGCATGGTGTTACTGTCTTCTTCTCCACCTCTTTCCCCTTTCCCGCTGCTGGCACTCCCTCCATGGTGACACCTACTGTCTTCTTCTCCACCTCTTTCCCCTTTCCCGCTGCTGGCACTCCCCGCATGGTGACACCTACTGTCTTCTTCTCCACCTCTTTCCCCTTTCCCGCTGCTGGCACTCCCTCCATGGTGACACCTACTGTCTTCTTCTCCACCTCTTTCCCCTTTCCCGCTGCTTTCCCGCTGCCACTCCCTCCATGGTGACACCTACTGTCTTCTTCTCCACCTCTTTCCCCTTTCCCGCTGCTGGCACTCCCTCCATGGTGACACCTACTGTCTTCTTCTCCACCTCTTTCCCCTTTCCCGCTGCTGGCACTCCCTCCATGGTGACACCTACTGTCTTCTTCTCCACCTCTTTCCCCTTTCCCGCTGCTGGCACTCCCACCATGGTGACACCAACTGTCTTCTTTTCCCGCTGCTGGCACTCCCCGCATGGTGACACCTACTGTCTTCTTCTCCACCTCTTTCCCCTTTCCCGCTGCTGGCACTCCCCGCATGGTGACACCCACTGTCTGGTTCTCCACCTCTTTCCCCTTTCCCGCTGCTGGCACTCCCCGCACTGTCTTCTTCTCCACCTCTTTCTTCTTTCCACCTCTTTCCCCTTTCCCGCTGCTGGCACTCCCTCCATGGTGACACCCACTGTCTTCTTCTCCACCATCGTTACACCTCTTTCCCCTTTCCCGCTGCTGGCACTCCCTCCATGGTGACACCCACTGTCTTCTTCTCCACCATCGTTACACCTCTTTCCCCTTTCCCGCTGCTGGCACTCCCCGCATGGTGACACCCACTGTCTTCTTCTCCACCATCGTTACACCTCTTTCCCCTTTCCCGCTGCTGGCACTCCCCGCATGGTGACACCCACTGTCTGGTTCTCCACCATCGTTACACCTCTTTCCCCTTTCCCGCTGCTGGCACTCCCCGCATGGTGACACCCACTGTCTTCTTCTCCACCATCGTTACACCTCTTTCCCCTTTCCCGCTGCTGGCACTCCCCCATGGTGACACCCACTGTCTTCTTCTCCACCATTACACCTCTTTCCCCTTTCCCGCTGCTGGCACTCCCACCATGGTGACACCCACTGTCTGGTTCTCCACCATCGTTACACCTCTTTCCCCTTTCCCGCTGCTGGCACTCCCCGCATGGTGACACCCACTGTCTGGTTCTCCACCATCGTTACACCTCTTTCCCCTTTCCCGCTGCTGGCACTCCCACCATGGTGACACCCACTGTCTGGTTCTCCACCATCGTTACACCTCTTTCCCCTTTCCCGCTGCTGGCACTCCCCGCATGGTGACACCCACTGTCTGGTTCTCCACCATCGTTACACCTCTTTCCCCTTTCCCGCTGCTGGCACTCCCCGCATGGTGACACCCACTGTCTGGTTCTCCACCATCGTTACACCTCTTTCCCCTTTCCCGCTGCTGGCACTCCCCGCATGGTGACACCCACTGTCTGGTTCTCCACCATCGTTACACCTCTTTCCCCTTTCCCGCTGCTGGCACTCCCTCCATGGTGACACCCACTGTCTTGGTTCTCCACCATCGTTACACCTCTTTCCCCTTTCCCGCTGCTGGCACTCCCTCCATGGTGACACCCACTGTCTGGTTCTCCACCATCGTTACACCTCTTTCCCCTTTCCCGCTGCTGGCACTCCCTCCATGGTGACACCCACTGTCTTCTTCTCCACCTCTTTCCCCTTTCCCGCTGCTGGCACTCCCTCCATGGTGACACACTGTCTTCTTCTCCACCTCTTTCCCTTTCCCGCTGCTGGCACTCCCTCCATGGTGACACCTACTGTCTTCTTCTCCACCTCTTTCCCCTTTCCCGCTGCTGGCACTCCCTCCATGGTGACACCTACTGTCTTCTTCTCCACCTCTTTCCCCTTTCCCGCTGCTGGCACTCCCTCCATGGTGACACCTACTGTCTTCTTCTCCACCTCTTTCCCCTTTCCCGCTGCTGGCACTCCCCGCATGGTGACACCTACTGTCTTCTTCTCCACCTCTTTCCCCTTTCCCGCTGCTGGCACTCCCTCCATGGTGACACCCACTGTCTTCTTCTCCACCATCGTTACACCCCTTTCCCGCTGCTGGCACTCCCCGCATGGTGACACCTACTGTCTTCTTCTCCACCTCTTTCCCCTTTCCCGCTGCTGGCACTCCCTCCATGGTGACACCTACTGTCTTCTTCTCCACCTCTTTCCCCTTTCCCGCTGCTGGCACTCCCTCCATGGTGACACCTACTGTCTTCTTCTCCACCTCTTTCCCCTTTCCCGCTGCTGGCACTCCCCCATGGTGACACCTACTGGTCCACCTCTTTCCCCTTTCCCGCTGCTGGCACTCCCTCCATGGTGACACCTACTGTCTTCTTCTCCACCTCTTTCCCCTTTCCCGCTGCTGGCACTCCCCGCATGGTGACACCTACTGTCTTCTTCTCCACCTCTTTCCCCTTTCCCGCTGCTGGCACTCCCCGCATGGTGACACCTACTGTCTTCTTCTCCACCTCTTTCCCCTTTCCCGCTGCTGGCACTCCCCGCATGGTGACACCCACTGTCTGGTTCTCCACCTCTTTCCCCTTTCCCGCTGCTGGCACTCCCCGCATGGTGACACCTACTGTCTTCTTCTCCACCTCTTTCCCCTTTCCCGCTGCTGGCACTCCCCGCATGGTGACACCCACTGTCTTCTTCTCCACCTCTTTCCCCTTTCCCGCTGCTGGCACTCCCCGCATGGTGACACCTACTGTCTTCTTCTCCACCTCTTTCCCCTTTCCCGCTGCTGGCACTCCCCGCATGGTGACACCTACTGTCTTCTTCTCCACCTCTTTCCCCTTTCCCGCTGCTGGCACTCCCTCCATGGTGACACCTACTGTCTTCTTCTCCACCTCTTTCCCCTTTCCCGCTGCTGGCTGCTGGTCTTCTTCTCCACTCCCACCATGGTGACACGTTACACCTCTTTCCCCTTTCCCGCTGCTGGCACTCCCCTCCATGGTGACACCTACTGTCTTCTTCTCCACCTCTTTCCCCTTTCCCGCTGCTGGCACTCCCCGCATGGTGACACCTACTGTCTTCTTCTCCACCTCTTTCCCCTTTCCCGCTGCTGGCACTGTCCCTCCACCTCTTTCCCCTTTGGTGACATGGTGACACCTACTGTCTTCTTCTCCACCTCTTTCCCCTTTCCCGCTGCTGGCACTCCCTCCATGGTGACACCTACTGTCTTCTTCTCCACCTCTTTCCCCTTTCCCGCTGCTGGCACTCCCTCCATGGTGACACCTACTGTCTTCTTCTCCACCTCTTTCCCCTTTCCCGCTGCTCTTTCCCCTTTCCCGCTGCTGGCACTCCCACCATGGTGACACCCACTGTCTTCTTCTCCACCTCTTTCCCCTTTCCCGCTGCTGGCACTCCCCGCATGGTGACACCTCCACTGTCTGGTTCTCCACCATCGTTACACCTCTTTCCCCTTTCCCGCTGCTGGCACTCCCCGCATGGTGACACCCACTGTCTTCTTCTCCACCTCTTTCCCCTTTCCCGCTGCTGGCACTCCCACCATGGTGACACCCACTGTCTTCTTCTCCACCTCTTTCCCCTTTCCCGCTGCTGGCACTCCCCGCATGGTGACACCCACTGTCTTCTTCTCCACCTCTTTCCCCTTTCCCGCTGCTGGCACTCCCCGCATGGTGACACCACTGTCTTCTTCTCCACTGTCTTCTTCTCCACCTCTTTCCCCTTTCCCGCTGCTGGCACTCCCTCCATGGTGACACCCACTGTCTGGTTCTCCACCTCTTTCCCCTTTCCCGCTGCTGGCACTCCCCGCATGGTGACACCCACTGTCTTCTTCTCCACCTCTTTCCCCTTTCCCGCTGCTGGCACTCATGGTGACACCCACTGTCTGGTTCTTCTACACCTCTTTCCCCTTTCCCGCTGCTGGCACTCCCCGCATGGTGACACCCACTGTCTTTCCCGCTTCTCCACCATCGTTACACCTCTTTCCCCTTTCCCGCTGCTGGCACTCCCTCCATGGTGACACCCACTGTCTGGTCTTCTCCACCATCGTTACACCTCTTTCCCCTTTCCCGCTGCTGGCACTCCCCGCATGGTGACACCTACTGTCTTCTTCTCCACCTCTTTCCCCTTTCCCGCTGCTGGCATCGTTACACCTCTTTCCCCTTTCCCGCTGCTGGCACTCCCCGCATGGTGACACCTACTGTCTTCTTCTCCACCATCGTTACACCTCTTTCCCCTTTCCCGCTGCTGGCACTCCCCGCATGGTGACACCTACTGTCTTCTTCTCCACCATCGTTACACCTCTTTCCCCTTTCCCGCTGCTGGCACTCCCCGCATGGTGACACCCACTGTCTGGTTCTCCACCATCGTTACACCTCTTTCCCCTTTCCCGCTGCTGGCACTCCCCTCCATGGTGACACACCTACTGTCTTCTTCTCCACCATCGTTACACCTCTTTCCCCTTTCCCGCTGCTGGCACTCCCCCCATGGTGACACCCACTGTCTGGTTCTCCACCATCGTTACACCTCTTTCCCCTTTCCCGCTGCTGGCACTCCCTCCATGGTGACACCTACTGTCTTCTTCTCCACCATCGTTACACCTCTTTCCCCTTTCCCGCTGCTGGCACTCCCCGCATGGTGACACCTACTGTCTTCTTCTCCACCATCGTTACACCTCTTTCCCCTTTCCCGCTGCTGGCACTCCCTCCATGGTGACACCTACTGTCTTCTTCTCCACCATCGTTACACCTCTTTCCCCTTTCCCGCTGCTGGCACTCCCCGCATGGTGACACCTACTGTCTGGTTCTCCACCATCGTTACACCTCTTTCCCCTTTCCCGCTGCTGGCACTCCCCCCATGGTGACACCCACTGTCTGGTTCTCCACCATCGTTACACCTCTTTCCCCTTTCCCGCTGCTGGCACTCCCCCCATGGTGACACCCACTGTCTGGTTCTCCACCATCGTTACACCTCTTTCCCCTTTCCCGCTGCTGGCACTCCCTCCATGGTGACACCTACTGTCTTCTTCTCCACCATCGTTACACCTCTTTCCCCTTTCCCGCTGCTGGCACTCCCCGCATGGTGACACCTACTGTCTTCTTCTCCACCATCGTTACACCTCTTTCCCCTTTCCCGCTGCTGGCACTCCCTCCATGGTGACACCTACTGTCTTCTTCTCCACCATCGTTACACCTCTTTCCCCTTTCCCGCTGCTGGCACTCCCACCATGGTGACACCTACTGTCTGGTTCTCCACCATCGTTACACCTCTTTCCCCTTTCCCGCTGCTGGCACTCCCTCCATGGTGACACCCACTGTCTGGTTCTCCACCATCGTTACACCTCTTTCCCCTTTCCCGCTGCTGGCACTCCCCCCATGGTGACACCTACTGTCTGGTTCTCCACCATCGTTACACCTCTTTCCCCTTTCCCGCTGCTGGCACTCCCTCCATGGTGACACCTACTGTCTGGTTCTCCACCATCGTTACACCTCTTTCCCCTTTCCCGCTGCTGGCACTCCCCCCATGGTGACACCCACTGTCTGGTTCTCCACCATCGTTACACCTCTTTCCCCTTTCCCGCTGCTGGCACTCCCCCCATGGTGACACCTACTGTCTGGTTCTCCACCATCGTTACACCTCTTTCCCCTTTCCCGCTGCTGGCACTCCCCCCATGGTGACACCCACTGTCTGGTTCTCCACCATCGTTACACCTCTTTCCCCTTTCCCGCTGCTGGCACTCCCCGTATGGTGACTCCTACTTCCTGCTGCAGGCACTCTTTCCATGGTGACTCCTACTGCAGGCGCTCCCCGCATGGTGACTCCTACTGCAGGCACTCTCCGCATGGTGACTCCTACTTCCTGCTGCAGGCACTCTTTCCATGGTGACTCCTACTGCAGGCGCTCCCCGCATGGTGACTCCTACTGCAGGCACTCCCCGCATGGTGACTCCTGCTGCAGGCACTCTTTCCATGGTGACTCCTACTGCAGGCACTCCCTGCATGGTAACTCCTACTGCAGGCGCTCCCCGCATGGTGACTCCTACTTCCTGCTGCAGGCACTCTTTCCATGGTGACTCCTACTGCAGGCACTCCCCGCATGGTGACTCCTACTTCCTGCTGCAGGCACTCTTTCCATGGTGACTCCTACTGCAGGCACTCCCCGCATGGTGACTCCTACTTCCTGCTGCAGGCACTCTTTCCATGGTGACTCCTACTGCAGGCACTCCCCCGCATGGTGACTCCTACTTCCTGCTGCAGGCACTCTTTCCATGGTGACTCCTACTGCAGGCGCTCCCCGCATGGTGACTCCTACTGCAGGCACTCCCCGCATGGTGACTCCTACTGCAGGCACTCCCTGCATGGTGACTCCTACTTCCTGCTGCAGGCACTCCCTGCATGGTGACTCCTACTTCCTGCTGCAGGCACTCTTTCCATGGTGACTCCTACTGCAGGCGCTCCCCGCATGGTGACTCCTACTTCCTGCTGCAGGCACTCTTTCCATGGTGACTCCTACTGCAGGCGCTCCCCGCATGGTGACTCCTACTGCAGGCACTCCCCGCATGGTGACTCCTACTGCAGGCACTCCCTGCATGGTGACTCCTACTTCCTGCTGCAGGCACTCCCTGCATGGTGACTCCTACTTCCTGCTGCAGGCACTCTTTCCATGGTGACTCCTACTGCAGGCACTCCCCGCATGGTGACTCCTACTGCAGGCACTCCCCGCATGGTGACTCCTACTGCAGGCACTCCCCGCATGGTGACTCCTACTGCAGGCACTCCCCGCATGGTGACTCCTGCTGCAGGCACTCCCTGCATGGTGACTCCTACTGCAGGCACTCCCTGCATGGTGACTTCCTACTGCAGGCACTCCCTGCATGGTGACTCCTGCTGCAAGCACTCCCCGCATGGTGATTCCTACTGCAGGCACTCCCTGCATGGTGACTCCTACTTCCTACTGCATGCATTCCCTCCATACTTCCTGCTGCAGGCACTCCCTCCATGGTGACTCCTACTGCAGGCACTCCCTCCATGGTGACTCCTACTGCAGGCACTCCCTCCATGGTGACTTCCTACTGCAGGCACTCCCTCCATGGTGACTCCTACTTCCTACTGCATGCATTCCCTCCATACTTCCTACTGCAGGCACTCCCTCCATGGTGACTCCTACTTCCTACTGCAGGCACTCCCTCCATGGTGACTCCTACTTCCTACTGCAGGCACTCCCTCCATGGTGACTCCTACTTCCTACTGCAGGCACTCCCTCCATGGTGACTCCTACTTCCTACTGCAGGCACTCCCCGCATGGTGACTCCTACTTCCTACTGCAGGCACTCCCTCCATGGTGACTCCTACTTCCTACTGCAGGCACTCCCTCCATGGTGACTCCTACTTCCTACTGCAGGCACTCCCTCCATGGTGACTCCTACTTCCTACTGCAGGCACTCCCTGCATGGTGACTCCTACTTCCTACTGCATGCATTCCCTCCATACTTTCTGCTGCAGGCACTCCCTCCATGATGACTCCTACTGCAGGCACTCCCTCCATGGTGACTCCTACTGCAGGCACTCCCTCCATGGTGACTCCTACTTCCTACTGCAGGCACTCCCTCCATGGTGACTCCTACTTCCTACTGCAGGCACTCCCTCCATGGTGACTCCTACTTCCTACTGCAGGCACTCCCTCCATGGTGACTCCTACTTCCTACTGCAGGCACTCCCTCCATGGTGGCTCCTACTTCCTACTGCATGCATTCCCTCCATACTTCCTGCTGCAGGCACTCCCTCCATGGTGACTCCTACTTCCTACTGCAGGCACTCCCTCCATGGTGACTCCTACTGCAGGCACTCCCTCCATGGTGACTCCTACTTCCTACTGCAGGCACTCCCTCCATGGTGACTCCTACTTCCTACTGCATGCACTCCCTCCATGGTGACTCCTACTTCCTACTGCAGGCACTCCCTCCATGGTGACTCCTACTTCCTACTGCAGGCACTCCCTCCATGGTGACTCCTACTTCCTACTGCATGCATTCCCTCCATACTCCTACTGCAGGCACTCCCTCCATGGTGACTCCTACTTCCTACTGCAGGCACTCCCTCCATGGTGACTCCTACTTCCTACTGCAGGCACTCCCTCCATGGTGACTCCTACTTCCTACTGCAGGCACTCCCTCCATGGTGACTCCTACTTCCTACTGCATGCATTCCCTCCATGGTGACTCCTACTTCCTACTGCATGCACTCCCTCCATGGTGACTCCTACTTCCTACTGCAGGCACTCCCTCCATGGTGACTCCTACTTCCTACTGCATGCACTCCCTCCATGGTGACTCCTACTTCCTACTGCATGCACTCCCTCCATGGTGACTCCTACTTCCTACTGCATGCATTCCCTCCATACTTCCTACTGCAGGCACTCCCTCCATGGTGACTCCTACTTCCTACTGCAGGCACTCCCTCCATGGTGACTCCTACTTCCTGCTGCAGGCACTCCCTCCATGGTGACTCCTACTTCCTACTGCAGGCACTCCCTCCATGGTGACTCCTACTTCCTACTGCAGGCACTCCCTCCATGGTGACTCCTACTTCCTACTGCATGCACTCCCTCCATACTGACTCCTACTGCAGGCACTCCCTCCATGGTGACTCCTACTTCCTACTGCAGGCACTCCCTCCATGGTGACTCCTACTTCCTGCTGCAGGCACTCCCTGCATGGTGACTCCTACTTCCTACTGCATGCACTCCCTCCATGGTGACTCCTACTTCCTACTGCATGCACTCCCCGCATGGTGACTCCTACTGCAGGCACTCCCTCCATGGTGACTCCTACTTCCTACTGCAGGCACTCCCTCCATGGTGACTCCTACTTCCTACTGCATGCATTCCCTCCATACTTCCTGCTGCAGGCACTCCCTCCATGGTGACTCCTACTTCCCACTCTTACGCAGTACGAA
>CM065696.1:53815626-53838126 GCA_017654935.2 Phymorhynchus buccinoides | reverse complement strand
GATCGTCGGCAGTCGACGGCTGAAGTCCCTCGATCTGAGCGTCAACCCGATTGAGGACGCAGGGGTGTTGGGTCTGGCTGCGGCCCTGGAGAGAAGCTGCGTTCTGCGAGCCCTGTCCTTGAACATGTGTGGCGTCACCAATGACGGGTTCTCTTCCTTGCTGCACGTCCTGGAGAAGAGCACGAGCCTGGTGATGCTCCGCCTGTGCTACAACCACCTGGGGAAGCAGCATCTGAATCCTGCAGCCACCACGGACAGCCTGAGGTAATGCCCGGCTTGGGGGTCAGCGATGGTGTGGTGTGGCTATTCTACAGTTGATTTAGTCTTTGTGTAAATCTCTGTCTCTCTCTTTGTCTGTCTGTCTCTCTCATCTTTGTCTGTCTGTCTCTCTCATTCGATCTCTCCTCCTTATTTCTATCCCTCTCGCTTATTTCATTTTCTTCTTTTTCTTTCTTTAATTGTCTCTCTTTCTTTATTTCCTTCCTAATAATCCAACCCCCCCCCCCTCCCCCCGATTATATGCACGTGTGAAACGTAACCTGTTCTTGATGCTTTCGGCTTTGTGGCATGGATAACCAGATTGTAACTCCACTCTATGGGTGTTTTACTTCGAAAACAAAGAAATACATTCCGAAATATTATTGGTTTCTACCAGCCCCATAGCGAAGCTGGTAATGTTTACCAGCCGCCTTTGTCTGTTTGTTCCTGTCTGACTGGCTATGTATGTTTGGTATGTATGTATGTATGTGAACACAATAACGTTTGAACGGAAGAACCCTAGGAGGCTGAGATTTTGCATGCGCATAGGTACTTAGGATATCTAGTCCCAAGTTCTAAAATGAAGGTCATTGGTTAAAGGTCAAGGTCACAGGAGCAACAAATGTGTCTCAGGGCAGGTGACAAAGCGTCTCCGACGCTCTCGTTACATGGGCGTTTATGTTTTCCCTCTATGATGGCAGGTACCGGCTGAGGATCGTGACCTCCTCCCGGCCCAGGCTGAGGGTGCTGCTGTGGGGGAACGCCTTCAACGACCAGTACAGGGAGGGCAGGAGGACCTCCAGGAGGGTGTCCTCACTCAGATAGATCACAGACCCGGAACACTTTGTCTTCAGACGTGTCCTCAGATCCATTTCACTATCATGGGAGGGCAGGGGGGTGTCCAGGAGGATGTCCTCACTTAGATAAATTACAAACAAGAAGACTTTGTCTTCAGACAACGTGTCCTCAGATATATTTCACTATCGTCTTCTTCTTCTCGTCAATCAGCCACCTTCATCAGGTTGAAGATTTTGCCGATATTGAAAAAAAAGAAGATGAAAAAACCCGAAACCTAATGTTCACGTAATAGCGAAATGTCACTTTATCAAAGAAGTATGAAGAAAATAAATGAACTGTATTTGCCACAATCCAACTTATACATCCTTATTGGAAAAAAAAGGGAAAGAAAACGGGGGGGGGGCGGGGCAAGGGGCAAGGTCACCAAAGAAGTAGGAAAGAATTGAATTTAAATAAATGATACATACTGAAAAAGGGAGGGGGGGGGGGTAGAATACAAAGATTTGCAGACTCCCTAGTCTGATATGCCCAGCATTAGTGGAGCTGCCGGACAGGCGCAATGCTCTTCAGCCCCCAGCAAGCTGGGGACCTAGTCCGGCCCCAACCCAGCCTAACGCTGGGCCAGGCCCACAGTAGGAGGGTGTCCAGGGGGGATTCCTGTAGGGAAGTATACAGTCAGTTATACAATGGGTCTTAAAAGCGCCGCGTAAAAAAAAAGAAGATGGCTGTCTGTTCCTGACTGACCATCTTTCTTGCGGCAGTGGGTGGGTGCCTCGTGCCTCCATACGGGGAGCTGGACGACCCCGCCCCCTCCGTCTCCCCTCTCACGAGTCTCTCCCCGTGGGGATACCGGCCGGTTTTTTTGGGTAAAATAGTTTCCCCCACCTTCTGGAAGTTCTGTGCTTGTAACTTCCTCTAATCTGTCACTCTCTTTGACTCTGCCTTTTCCCTTCGCTTTCTATCATCTACTATCTTTCTGACTTATTGGCCCCATTCTCCTGCCTTTTTAAAAAAAAAGCAATCTTCCAAAAAAAAAATTCTCCTTTGAGCTCCTCCGAAATCGGAATGTGTCGGCTGAACGCAGCGGGGAGACCAGTGAAAACTGAAAACCGGACACATACTACCTTACCCATTATGGCCATATGGCCTGGGAACGCAGAAGAAGAGGAAGAAGAAGAAGACCATCTTTTTGACTGACTATCTAATATATGCCAACACGATAGCGTTTGAACTGAGGGGCCTAGAACCTTCACATTTTGCATTTGTAGTTAGATAAGTAGGCCACATTCGAAGACGAAGGTCATTGGTCAAAGGTCAAGGTCACTGAAGCCGAAAATGCTGCCGCGTTGCTATTTGATCCAGCGTTTTTCACGCTTTTGTGTGTGTGTGTGTGTGTGTGTGTTGTGTTGTGTGTTTGTGTGGGTTTTTTAACATGCAAGAGTTTCTAACTGCTTTTGCGGAAATGTGTGTGAGTGCGTGCGTGAGTGTGAGTGTGAGTGTGAGTGCGAGTTTCCAAGATCAGGACGAACCCATTATCTCTTCAATTCCTCAGTCACTCTACTTTTTTTTCTAATTGGTTGTTTGTTTGTTTGGGTTTTGTGTGCAAGTGTTCTGTGTGTGAGGAAATGTGTGTGTGTGTGTGTGTGAGTGAGTGTGTGTGTGTGTGTGTGTGTGTGCGTGCGTGTGTGCGTGTGCGTGCGTGCGTGCGTGCGTGCGTATGTGCGTGTGTGCGCGTCCCAAGATCAGGACGAACCAGTAGGAAACAGTAATAACTTAGGAAACGAGTATCATGTTATAACGGAATGTTCACATTGTTTCTCACTAAACAACAAATCTTATCCCATTATATGTTTACATTCCAGATCCGTGTTTCTTTTCGCAATTTATTTTCGGCTGAAATTTTATTTTTACTGAAATATAAGTAAATCTAATAGCGCATGTCACATAGTATGGGTTTGTATTTCCATATTGTGTTGCATTCTTCATGTTCAAACATCCCTGCTATTGACCAAAGGAATCCTCCATACCCTGATAGGGGTCAAAGGATAATAAAATATCAAGTTCTTGAGTTCGTGTGTGTGTGTGTGTGTGTGTGTGTGTGTGTGTGTGTGCGTGCGTGCGTGTGTGTGTGTGTGCGCGCGTGTGTGTGTGTGCGCGCGCGTGTGTGTGTCTGCGTGCGCGCGTGTGGAGAGAGAGAGAGAGAGAGAGAGAGAGAGAGAGAGAGAGAGAGAGAGAGAGAGAGAGAGAGAGAGAGAGAGAGAGAGAGAGAGAGAGAGCGCAGTGACGTAGGAACAAGAGAGGGGGGGGGAGGGAGAGGGGGGGGAGAGACACATGTTTGGGTAGATTTAAATTTCGAATTGTTAGTATTGTCAGATGCTAAAGATATAGAGAGAAAAAAAGGAATACATCCAGATGGAAAGTAGCCTAAATCAAGTGGCTTGTGCCAACTATTCCTGCCTCTGTTCCAGCAGAACGTTCAGAGTGTAGCAGTTGTCCTGTTTCAACGCTTTCTGCCTCTGCTCCAGCAGAATGTTCAGAGTGTAGATACAATCAGTTGTCCTGTTTCAACGCTTTCTGCTCCAGCAGAAGTTCAGAGTGTAGATACAATCAGTTGTCCTGTTTCAACACTCTCTGCCTCTGCTCCAGCAGAATGTTCAGAGTGTAGATACAATCAGTTGTCCTGTTTCAACGCTCTCTGCCTCTGCTCCAGCAGAATGTTCAGAGTGTAGATACAATCAGTTGTCCTGTTTCAACGCTTTCTGCCTCTGCTCCAGCAGAATGTTCAGAGTGTAGATACAATCAGTTGTCCTGTTTCAACGCTCTCTGCCTCTGCTCCAGCAGAATGTTCAGAGTGTAGATAAAGGGGTTCAACGTGGAGTTTAAGGGCAGGACGAAAATGGCCATGGCCACATTTACCTCCCCTGGAATAGCCACCCCAACGGCCGCCAGGATGCCGCACAGGCCGATGGGGAACCAGCACAGGAAGTCAGACATGGCCACCGTCAGAAGACGCCGGGCGATGACGAATTCCTGAGACTTGGCTCCACTGCCGGAAGTCTTGATCTGGGCTTTGTCTTCGGACATGGAGTTGGCCCTGACTGACCAGAAGATGAGGGACTGGCCCACGGCGATCAGAACGAAGAGGATCAGGTTGAAGACGATGATGATGCTGAAGGAGTAGACTTGGCCGGGGAACTCGGCCCGGGTGATGGGCAGCGGGATGCAGATGCCAGTCTGGCGGTAGTACTCCCAGTGGGAGGTCCAGGGCAGCAGGGGGATGACGGCCAGGACGAAGCCCAACACCCACAGGAGGACGCAGGCGACCTGAGCCGAGGCGTGCCTGAACCTGAGCTGGCTGAAGGGGAAGCGCAGCACCAGGAAGCGGTCCAGCGTGATGAAGAAGATGATGAAGGCCGACACCTCAGAGGACAGGAACGACAAAAACCCGGCTATGCTGCACGGGACGCTGGACTTCCACTCCTTCTCCTTGAAGACGTAGACCCCGCTGTAGACCCTGTCGGCCATGCCGATCAAGGCGAGGTAGACCCCCATCAGGAAGTCAGACAGACAAAGGTGAAGGACGAACACGGAGAAGCCCGTCTTCTTTTCCGAAGAGCAGAAGGAGCGGTACAGGAAGCTGGCCAGGTTGCCGATGACGCCGAACAGACAAAAGACGGCGATGGCGAACTGGTACACGCCGTTGCTCAGCAGGTCCTCACACGATGAGATCTCGTCACGCGGCGCGCTGCACCGGCCAATGAAGTACTCGGGCAGGACCGCGGGGCAGCAGAGCTTGTAGTTGCTGGCCAGCACAGTGGAGAGCCGCTCCATGCCCTTCAGGAAGGACGGCGTGAACTCTGGCAGGGGGTTCCCCCGGAGGTCCAGGTACGCCAGAGCCGGGAACACCTTCTCCCCCTCCAGGGACTGGAGAGCGCATCGGGACAAATCCAGCACCCGCACCGCGGGCAACCACGACGACATCATCTCCGTGTCGACGGACTCCATCCGGACCCCGGACAGGTTCAACAGCAGCAAAGACGGCTGCGGTGACGTCGGCTGTTGGGTTAGAAAACTGTCCGCCACAGGATTCCCCGCCAGACTCAGCGACTGCAGATGACGTAGCTTTCCAAAATGGCTGAAGTTGACGAGCGACAAGAAATTATCGCCCAGGTCCAGATGATGAAGGTTGGGCAAATCAAAGTCGGTCAGATTCTCCCAGCCGCAGCCCGCGACGCTGAGATAAACCAGCATGGAGTTTCGCGCGGTATCGGACTGGATCATCCCGCTCCCGGACACATCCAGGTAACGTAGGTGAGGGAAGGCGTCCATGGGGAAAGACCGAGCGCAGAGGAAAGCCAGGCCGTAGCACGTGCATTCCCCAGGGCAGGGTGACCCACATAGCAGTTCGTCATCGTGAGAGGGACACTGGGGGATGCCGTCACACAGCTGGTGCACGTGCACGCAGGTGTTCCTGTGCATCCCGTGGCACCTGTAGAACCCTGGACAGGTGTGCTCCTCGCAGTGCTGCTCGTCCTCGTGCCCTGGGCAGTCCGGGACCCCGTTACACCTGAGTCGTGTCAGAACAAGTCAGATGGGAATGGTTGTTTTGGTTCGTTTTATGGAAGTAAGTCATACAATTTGGGCGGGAAAAAAAGAAGAGGAAAAATGACTGTGACACAGAGAGAGAGAGAGAGAGAGAGAGAGAGAGAGAGAGAGAGAGAGAGAGAGAGAGAGAGAGAGAGAGAGAGAGAGAGAGAGAGAGAGAGAGAGAGAGAGAGAGAGAATGAATGAATGAATGAATGAATGAATAAGTTTTCTTTATTGAGGATAATAGATTAAGCAACATTGCTTTTTTTCGTCCAGTCCTCATGCAAAAAAATAGAAACTGAAGAAAAGAAATCAAACATAAATACAAAGAACAACCAAAAGAAAACAAATGAGTGGAGAAAATACAATCTTAAACTAAACAATTGTCTGCCCCATCCTTCTTTTAGGCACACACACACACACACACACACACACACACACACACACACACACACCACCTCCCCTCTATACACAAGGTATCATAAGCATATAAACATGAAGATAAAAATAAACTCAGAACAAATTAAGAGAGAGAGAGAGAGAGAGAGAGAGAGAGAGAGAGAGAGAGAGAGAGAGAGAGAGAGAGAGAGAGAGAGAGAGAGAGAGAGAGAGAGAGAGAGAGAGAGAGAGAGAGAGAGAGAGAGAATCTCATTGCATTTCACATATAAAATAGAACAATATCAAAAGTGTCATAAATATAAAAAATAAGTATATAAAAAAAAAAGGTATACGAGAATGTTGGAGAGATATGCATATATACTTGTATGTAAATATATTCCTTCATACAGTTATGCACACACAAATTATGTCAAATATCTAGCCACAATTGACATAAAATATAATTATATAGTAGCACATGGTATAAACATGGTATATTTTAAAGCAAAATAATTGATAAAGTTTTAAACTTTTTCAAAACATTTCAGGGGACAATATTGAGGTATTAGAGTTATTCATCAGAAAATCGTAAAATATTTGCTTAAATCTCTTAAAATTTGATTCATGTTTCAAGGAGATAGGAAGTCTATTCCACAGCCAGCTTCCAGAGTAGACAAAGCTTGATTTATAAAGGGTGATACTGGGAAGAGGAAGATCTAATTTATGGCTGTGTCGAAACTCATTGGTAGTAAAGTTAGCTGTTAGCGAAGGTGGGGAGTTACCATTTAAAATTTTGTGCATAAGAATGCCTTTGTTATAAAGCAATCTGGACTTAAGAGGAAGAATGTTAGCAGACTTGTAGTCCTCGCTGGTTAAAGAAGACGATTTGCTTAGAGTTACCTTCACAGCACGTTTATAAACACTGAATAAATATTTCAGTGAATTTTGACTTGCCAAATCCCAAAGTGTGGATGCATAATCAACGGTAGATTGAATAAATGAGCAGAAAAATATTTTACGGGTATGCAAATTTAAAAAATGTTTAATCTTGTTGAGCTGATAGACTTTAGATGCAATTGTTTTGGAAATGGCATTTATATGTTGGGACCAGGAAAGATTGTGATCAATAGTTACGCCTAACAGCTTATGGCTTGAGACTTGTTCGACTGTGTCTGCATTAATGTATATGGGAGGTAATGATAAATACTTTATGTTTTGCCGTTTCTGTCGAGTTGCTAACAACATGAATTTGTTTTTTTTTAGGATGTAGAACTAAATGGTTAAGGTGTGTCCATTCTAAAAGTAGATTTATGTTGTGCTGTAGGGTTTTGCATACTTCGGTCGGGTCATTATTGCCTGTGTCAATAGTCGTGTCGTCTGCAAATAGATCGCATGATGTCTTTATGGCCAGTGGTAAGTCATTTACATATAATGTAAAAAGTACAGGTCCAAGTATCGATCCCTGTGGAATACCGTATTTGGTTGGAAGTAAATTCGATTGTTTGTTATTTAAATATACTGTTTGCTGCCTATTGTTTAAGAACGATGAGATAAGGCCTAGAGCATTGGAAGATAAGTTGTAGCATGTAAGTTTTTTTTTTATGAGAAGATTATGGTTAACAGTATCAAATGCTTTGGCAAAATCAACGAATATAACTCCAGAAAAGTGAGATTTGTTTATGTTGGAAAGCCATCTTTCTGTCAGTTTAAGTAAGGCTGTGTGGCAAGAATGTTTAGCTCGGAATCCTGATTGGTTTGGGTGAATCAAATTATATTTATTTAGATGTGACAATAAACATTTTAAAATATGTTGTTCTAATGGTTTTGAGAGCACAGGCAAAATAGAAATGGGTCGGTAGTTAGATGGGTCGTCGGTTCTTCCAGATTTGTAGAAAGGAATTATTTTTGCTTGCTTAAGAATTGTTGGGAAAGTATTTTTTGTAATGCAGAGATTGTAAATGTAAGTGAGAGTATCTGAAATAACAGGTGCAGCAATTTTTTAGTATTTTACTATCTAATCCATCTATCCCTCGGGTGGTAGACTGCTTTAAGTGTTTCAAAGCAAATAATACTTCATGAACACTCATGAGAGTGATTTCCATTTCAGAATCTATATTCTTTTTTTTCGCAAACTCCTTTAACATTTCGAGATCATTATCTTGGGATAGATCGTGAACTATAATCTTATTAGCGACAGTGGAAAAATGAACGTTCAGTTCATCAGCAGATAAGTTGTTAATAGAGTTTAGGTGTGTGTTTGTATTTCTGTTCGTTAGTTGATTGATGGCTTTCCAAATATTTTTACTGTCTTTCTTTTGGCTAATTAATTCCACAAAATATTTCTTCTTTTCTTTACGAATAAGTGATGTAACGTAGTTTCTTTGCTTTTTATAATCTTCCCGGGGGCCTTTTAATAACAGAAAGTCCCTGTAGTAGATATTCAATTGTATTTGTTTCGTTAGCCAAGGGGGTTTTACATGGTATTTGACGATCTTAGTTAGCAGAGGAGCGTGTTTATTATATATTGTATAGAAGACATTGTACCAAAATTCAACAGCTTTTTCTGGGTCTGAGAGAGAGAGAGAGAGAGAGAGAGAGAGAGAGAGAGAGAGAGAGAGAGTCTGAGGAGAGAGAGAGAGAGAGAGAGAGAGAGAGAGAGAGAGAGAGAGAGAGAGAGAGAGAGAGAGAGAGAGAGAGAGAAAAAGAGAGAGAGAGGAGAGAGAGAGAGAGAGAGAGAGAGAGAGAGAGAGAGAGAGAGAGAGAGAGAGAGAGAGAGAGAGAGAGAGAGAGAGAGAGAGAGAGTCACAGACGAAAGGACGGGGGAGAAAAGCATGCAAAATATAGTTTATGGATCTCTTGCATGTAACTTTTCTTTTAATGAACTTTTCCTCACGACTTTTATTCCCATAATTATGTTGGGTTTGTCTTGTAACTTTGTCCTAATGATTTATTTTTAGTTTGTTCCTGACGTTCTTCTCATGACATTTTGTGTTCTCTCTCTATATACCCCCCCCCCCCCCCCCCCCCCCCCCCCCCCCCCCCCCCCCCCCCCCCCCCCCCCCCCCCCCCCCCCCCCCCAATTACAGAGGCACCTTAGTATCCCAGTCACCCTACTGACGGGCCAAAACTGTCCGGAAGTGCGAGGTGGTCGTTAGACTGGATACTCTGTCAGTAATACATCAAACAGAGAAGAGACTGAATGTAACTGTGTCCGTAATACCGGGGTGTCCGTAATACCGGGGTGTCCGTAATACCGGGGTGTCCGTAATACCGGGGTGTCCGTTAGGCGGGATTGTTGTTGTTGTTGTTGTTGTTGTTGCCTGTCTGTCGTTTCCGACAATGACTGCCAGATAGCAAAGGAGGCAGATGCTATTCCGGCGGGCTGGGCTACAATTTGTTTATAGTGGAGATGCCTTGCCCAGGCGTACATCCCCACTCTCTCGGCCAAAGGGATTTGAGGACGAGAGTTGGCGTTGGGGAAGGTCCCCAAAGCCCAACCAATCCCATTGGCTGCAGCACTAGAGCCAGTGCAAATGCCCCCCCCCCCCCCCCCCCCCCCAGTTAGAGAGTCAGAGTCTTCTACTAAAGACTAAGCCGTACCATGATATTCCATCACTGTAGAAATCATGTATAGTACAGCTCTCATTCACTATTGGCCCTTACTACAGGCTGATGTCAACCAGTGATAAAAGCCTGGGGTATGACTGTATTATTTCTTATGCCTTCTTATTTTTTGTTTGTTATGCCTTTTATCTGAGGCATTTTGTTATGCCTTTTATCTGCATCATGCCTTTTATCTGCATCATGCCTTTTATCTGCATTATGCCTTTTATCTGCATCATGCCTTTTATCTGCAATATGCCTTTTATCTGCATTATGCCTTTTATCTGCATTATGCCTTTTATTTATGCATATGCCTTTTATCTGCATTATGCCTTTTATCTGCATCATGCCTTTTATCTGCATCATGCCTTTTATCTGCATTATGCCTTTTATCTGCATTATGCCTTTTATCTGCATTATGCCTTTTATCTGCATTATGCCTTTTATCTGCATCATGCCTTTTATCTGCATTATGCCTTTTATCTGCATTATGCCTTTTATCTGCATTATGCCTTTTATCTGCATTATGCCTTTTATCTGCAATATGCCTTTTATCTGCATTATGCCTTTTATCTGCATTATGCCTTTTATCTGCATTATGCCTTTTATCTGCAATATGCCTTTTATCTGCATATGCCTTTTATCTGCATCATGCCTTTTATCTTATGCCTTTTATCTGCATCATGCCTTTTATCTGCATCATGCCTTTTATCTGCATTATGCCTTTTATCTGCAATATGCCTTTTATCTGCATTATGCCTTTTATCTGCAATATGCCTTTTATCTGCATTATGCCTTTTATCTGCATTATGCCTTTTATCTGCAATATGCCTTTTATCTGCAATATGCCTTTTATCTGCAATATGCCTTTTATCTGCATTATGCCTTTTATCTGCAATATGCCTTTTATCTGCATTATGCCTTTTATCTGCATTATGCCTTTTATCTGCAATATGCCTTTTATCTGCATTATGCCTTTTATCTGCATTATGCCTTTTATCTGCATTATGCCTTTTATCTGCATTATGCCTTTTATCTGCATCATGCCTTTTATCTGCATCATGCCTTTTATCTGCATCATGCCTTTTATCTGCATCATGCCTTTTATCTGCATCATGCCTTTTATCTGCATTATGCCTTTTATCTGCATTATGCCTTTTATCTGCATTATGCCTTTTATCTGCATTATGCCTTTTATGCATTATGCCTTTTATCTGCATCATGCCTTTTATCTGCATGCCTTTTATGCCATGCCTTTTATCTGCATTATGCCTTTTATCTGCAATATGCCTTTTATCTGCATTATGCCTTTTATCTGCATTATGCCTTTTATTGCATCATATGCCTTTTATCTGCATATGCCTTTTATCTGCATCATGCCTTTTATGCCATGCCTTTTATCTGCATCATGCCTTTTATGCATCATGCCTTTTATCTGCATCATATGCCTTTTATCTGCAATATGCCTTTTATCTGCATGCCTTTTATCTGCATGCCTTTTATCTGCATTATGCCTTTTATCTGCATTATGCCTTTTATCTGCATTATGCCTTTTATCTGCATTATGCCTTTTATTTTATTATGCCTTTTATCTGCCTTTTATCTGCATTATGCCTTTTATCTGCAATATGCCTTTTATCTGCAATATGCCTTTTATCTGCATCATGCCTTTTATCTGCATCATGCCATTATGCCTTTTATCTGCATCATGCCTTTTATCTGCAATATGCCTTTTATCTGCAATATGCCTTTTATCTGCATCATGCCTTTTATCTGCAATATGCCTTTTATCTGCATTATGCCTTTTATCTGCAATATGCCTTTTATCTGCAATATGCCTTTTATCTGCATTATGCCTTTTATCTGCATTATGCCTTTTATCTGCATCATGCCTTTTATCTGCAATATGCCTTTTATCTGCATTATGCCTTTTATCTGCATCATGCCTTTTATCTGCAATATGCCTTTTATCTGCAATATGCCTTTTATCTGCATTATGCCTTTTATCTGCATTATGCCTTTTATCTGCATCATGCCTTTTATCTGCAATATGCCTTTTATCTGCATCATGCCTTTTATCTGCATCATGCCTTTTATCTGCATCATGCCTTACCTTTTATCTGCATTATGCCTTTTATCTGCATTATGCCTTACCTTTTATCTGCATTATGCCTTTTATCTGCCTTATGCCTTTTATCTGCATTATGCCTTTTATCTGCATCATGCCTTACCTTTTATCTGCATGCCTTTTATCTGCATATGCCTTTTATCTGCATTATGCCTTTTATCTGCATTATGCCTTTTATCTGCAATATGCCTTTTATCTGCATTATGCCTTTTATCTGCATTATGCCTTTTATCTGCATTATGCCTTTTATCTGCATTATGCCTTTTATCTGCAATATGCCTTTTATCTGCAATATGCCTTTTATCTGCAATATGCCTTTTATCTGCAATATGCCTTTTATCTGCAATATGCCTTTTATCTGCATTATGCCTTACCTTTTATCTGCAATATGCCTTACCTTTTATCTGCAATATGCCTTTTATCTGCAATATGCCTTTTATCTGCAATATGCCTTTTATCTGCATTATGCCTTTTATCTGCATCATGCCTTTTATCAGGGGCATTTTGTTATGTCTTTTATCTGGGGCAAATTCTTGGACACTGACCTGACGTAGACAGGCAGGCAGTAGCCTCGCCCTGGACACTGGAAGTGGGTGTGCGGACACTGGTCATTGCCAGGGGTCAGAGGGGTCACGCTGAATGACCCCTGACCGTCAAACTCCACCACAGCCGGCGGCTGGACAGTCTGTAGGTGGGCGTGGTCGTGGGTGAGTTCAGGGCGGTGGACTGGCCGGCAAGCCTGGGATTTAGTTGAGCACTGAAACCAACAACCATCAACACGACGGTAGAGGAAGGGACCCAAATGTCGGAGGGCAAGCCTGGGATTTAGTTGAGCACTAAAACCAACAACCATCAACACGACGGTAGAGGAAGGGACCCAAATGTCTGACGGCTTTTAAGTCCGGACGGTAGTTTAAAAGACAAACAACAACAAACTAGCTGCCAAATGATGCCTTCTAACGATGCAGCGATACGAGTTCACGAGTCAGAAATCTTGGCTTAGAAAGGCTTCCAGCAAAAACTTAATAATTTTCCAAATGCAAGCCTCTAACATTAAGCGATGTAAATGAAATAATTTTGATGCTGAATGTTTTTTGCCGTTTTCAATTATTTTTGGATGATCCATCTGTTTTAGTGGCGAAAAACTTATGTGCCATTTTAAATCAGCGCAACTGAGACATATGGGCGATATGCACGATTACCTCGTGAAGAACGACAATTCATCTTCTTCTTCTTTCATTTTAGTATCCCACTTTAGTTTTGTGAAGACTCTGATACTGTAAAACGTGACAGGAAAAGCTCAACAGAGGCTGCATTTTGCTTCTTTGCATCATTGAGTTGCATACAGTTATTCCTACAGGGTTCTTCTTGCAAATAGCATCCTCCATCAACAATTCGATGATTATGACGCTTAAGTTAAATGTGGACTCACCCGAAGGTGCTGATGGGACCCAGAGATGCACCAGCCACGCCCGTCCTATCAACGCAGAGCAGGGGCAGCTCTAGCAATGATAGGACGGGCGTGGCTGGTGCATCTCTGGGTCCCATCAGCACCTTCGGGTGTTTCTATTTCATTCATGGACATTGCCCATGTGGCCGCTGTCTGATAGCACGTTCCTGCTTTCATCAGAGAAGAAAGACGGTACATTGTGGCGTGTGACCCACCTCTCGCCAGCTCCATTCGTAGCAGGGTGTGCCCGCACAGAAGTCTTCATCCGAGCCGTCAGCACAGTCCAGGCAGTGGTCGCACACCAGGCTGTAAGAAACGAAACCTCCACTAACTCTGCAGTAAAAATAGCGCAGCGTCACTGCACCGGCAGTAGGCATTTCGCAGTAGTTGGCGTACCACTCTTCTTCATTGGCTAAGCCCCAGCACGCGCTGCCTACGTCACACGCCAACATGGAGTGCGTCACGTGACCCGAAGGACACGTGACTACAGCGACGGGTGATGACGTGTCGTTGATGGCTGACGGGAAGATGATGGGCTGTTGCTCACTTTCAGAGGAAGGAGGAGGAAGTTCGCAGATGATTCTGAAGAAGCAAGTGAACGTGCATTCGTTCTGGCAGGGGTCCAATGGCGGCAACCCACACCGATGCACGCTCAGATAGGAAGCCTCGAAACAAAATGGCGTTTGGAGGTAATAGGCAACAGCGCCGCTCGACCACTGTAGGGTGTTCTCATACCTTGATGGAGCACACAGAGTGTTGAAATGACCATTTCACAACATTATTCAACATCAAAATGAAAAGAGAGCGAAGAAAATATAGATAAATTTGATGAATAGACTAGGCAATCTTTCAAAAAACAACAACATTGCTTATAAACTTAGTACTACTACGATATGTGGATCAAATCTGATTCATGACAAAGACCTTACATGAAATAAGGTCTGTGTTCATAATAGTATTAGAAAGGAAAACGAAAAGATCACCACAACTATGTTAATCACACACACACACACACACACACACACACACACACACACACACACACACACACAACACAACACAACACAACACAACACAACACAACACACCACACCACACCCACACCCACACCACACACGCACGCACGCACGCACGCACGCACGCACGCACGCACGCACGCGCACGCACGCACGCACGCACGCACACACACACACACACACACACACACACACACACAGGGGATATGCTGTGGATCTGGATAGACCCAGCCTGATTCTGCCAGCTACGTCATGTTGCTTCAGGAGAGCGGTGACGTCATGGTACTCCTGACGTGTTTCCAAACTGACGTCATAGGCATCATGGCGGGTGCAGTGGTCCGGAGGGACTGAGTGTTTCTCCATTTGATCGTTGAGGTAAATGTAACACTTCCCCCCAACCTCCACCTGCCCACAGATACAGAGACAGACAGACAGACAGACACACACACACGCGCGCACACACGCGCGCACACACACGCGCGCACACACACACACACACACACACACACGCAGACAGTCACACACACACACACACACGCACGCACGCACGCACACGCACACACACACACACACACACACACACACACACACACACGCAGACAGTCATACACATACACACACATAGGCATACATACAGATACAAACACACGGACAGGAGCAGACATGCACGCACAAACACGTGTGCGCATGAATCTAAACACATGAATCTAAACACATGCATCTAAACACATGAATCTAAACACATGCATCTAAACACATGCATCTAAACACATGAATCTAAACACATGCATCTAAACACATGCATCTAAACACATGCATCTAAACACATGCATCTAAACACATGCATCTAAACACATGCATCTAAACACATGAATCTAAACACATGAATCTAAACACATGCATCTAAACACATACATCTAAACACATGCATCTAAACACATGAATCTAAACACATGAATCTAAACACATGCATCTAAACACATGCATCTAAACACATGCATCTAAACACATGCATCTAAACACATGAATCTAAACACATGCATCTAAACACATGCATGTCTGCAGACATGAGCTTACACCAGCAACATTATCCCAGAGAAATAATAATAATTTTAAAAAGTCTACTATTTTCACTACCGTGGATTTTTTAACGCGTGTAAAACGCACGGGTCAGACTTGCTTAAAGTCCCCATCTGAAGGGGAGACCAAGAGGGTGAAAAGAACAAGACATAGTCTGGAGAGAGACGGAGTAAAGGAAACAAGCTAGACTTGGTAAAGTGACGACATTCATTGTGATAACTGGTGTAACTGCGATCCTCGTCTTGACTCAATCTTTGTGAAGCGAAAATGTGTTTGGTGCAGCTGTTAGCTCTTAATGAAAAGAACAATTGTATGTTGTTGTTGTTGCTTATTAGTGAAAGTTTTCAATGCGAAAATTTTTGAGAGGGGGAAGGGGGGGGGGGGGGGGGGCTGCCTTAAGTATTAGCCAAAACACAAAACAAACATCATGGTTGTCCCTCGGGTCGGTCCGAGGATGGCATTTGGCTGTGTCTTGATCAGCGGATACCTGACAGAACACAACGCAACACACGCACATCACAACCATCACCACTACCACCGATCACTGGCGTGAACGTCACAAAACATGCAAAACAAGCATCAAATGCCAAATGAACAGAAAAACAACAACAACAAATCAACAGCTTCCTTTATCCTGAGAGAGAGAGAGAGAGAGAGAGAGAGAGAGAGAGAGAGAGAGAGAGAGAGAGAGAGAGAGAGAGAGAGAGAGAGAGAGAGAGAGAGAGAGAGAGAGAGACAGACAGACAGACAGACAGAGAGAGATGGAGATAGAGAGAGAGAGAGAGAGAGAGAGAGAGAGAGAGAGAGAGAGAGAGAGAGAGAGAGAGAGAGAGAGAGAGAGAGAGAGAGAGAGAGAGAGAGAGAGAGAGAGAGAGAGAGAGAGAGAGAGAGAGAGAGAGAGAGAGAGAGAGAGAGAGAGAGAGAGAGAGAGAGAGAGAGAGAGAGAGAGAGAGAGAGAGAGAGAGAGAGAGAGAGCGCGCAAATATCCCATCGAGTTGCTATGAAAACCTAGCCTATTCCGATATCGAATCCTACTAAGGGGTAGGTTTAAATTTACACCCGTACTGTGCACTGAATTGGGTGGAATCCGGAGCGATGCAGCCGTGGTGAATCTAACCAGTTGCTACACCCGTGCTGACTCCGGGTTAGCCGCTAATACCGAGCCATGCAACCGGCTGCAGAACAGTAACTGGTCGAAATAAAGGAGTTGTATTGGTTCTGTGTGAACTTCTCCGGACCTTGACACTGAAACAACGAACTCTTCTGGTGACCCGGCGTAGCATGACTCTCCTGGCTTATTTCATCTCCCTCCATCGTCATCTATGTTTGCTGCTAGCGCGTGTGTGAAAGTGAGAGAGGTAGAAAGAAGGAGAGAGTGAGCTTGCCGTCTCTGACAGTCTTCAAAATGGAAGGCCACAGAGATGTTCAGGAAAGGAGGACTCCTGTGTGGTTCCCAGGAATCCCGTTCCCCTGAACGCCCTCCTGACGTCAATGGACTCTGCACAAGGACTTCAGTTCACGTTAGACCTGAGGTCAGTTTCACAAGTGGACGTTGTTCGCGCGAATGACTGTTACGCCAAAAGGGGTCTAAGAAACACCAATAACGTTATCTAAGTTGAGATAACCCTAATAGATTACTCTTCACTTTCGAGAGAGAGAAAAGAGTTGCTATCAAAAGGGAGATAAATCATACCTCTATGTCAGTTTGTACAAACTTTCGATTTCAGTCACGTCTATTTGTGTGCAGAAAATTAAGTTTGTACTATATTATTATGCCATCTCACATGATGAAAAAATAAGAAAGAGCACCCCAAAACACTTGTGTTTGTTTAATTTGCTAAAATCATCCCAGATATCAACATCCTCAGAGTCAGAGCAGTGAATTAATAAACCCATACCTTATCCAATCCGCATTTATCGGTGCTGTAGGGATAACATCCTTAGAGTCAGAGCAGTGAGTTAATCAAGCCATACCTTGTCCACTCCGCTTTTCTCGGTGCTGAAGGGACATTGCAGTTCATCCTCAGAGTCAGAGCGGTGAATTAATCAAGCCATACCTTGTCCACTCCGCACTTCTTGGTGCTGTAGGGACAGCCCAGTTCATCCACAGAGTCAGAGCAGTGAATTAACCAAGCCATACCTGATCCACTCCGCATTTATCGGTGCTGTAGGGACAGCCCAGTTCATCCTCAGAGTCAGAGCAGTGAATTAATCAAGCCATACCTTGTCCACTCCGCATTTATCGGTGCTGTAGGGACAGCCCAGTTCATCCTCAGAGTCAGAGCAGTGAATTAATCAACCCATACCTTATCCACTCTGCATTTATCGGTGCTGTAGGGACAGCCCTGTTCATCCTCAGAGTCAGAGCGGTTAATTAATCAACCCATACCTTGTCCACTCCGCACGTCTTGGTGCTGTAGGAACAGCCCAGTTCATCCTCAGAGTCAGAGCGGTGAATTAATCAAGCCATACCTTGTCCACTCCGCACTTCTTGGTGCTGTAGGGACAGCCCAGTTCATCCTCAGAGTCAGAGCAGTGAATTAATCAAGCCATACCTTATCCACTCCGCATTTATCGGTGCTGTAGGGACAGCCCAGTTCATCCACAAAGTCAGAGCAGTGAATTAACCAAGCCATACCTTATCCACTCGGCATTTATCGGTGCTGTAGGGACAGCTCAGTTCATCCTCAGAGTCAGAGCAGTGAATTAATCAACCCATACCTTATCCACTCCGCATTTATCGGTGCTGTAGGGACAGCCCTGTTCATCCTCAGAGTCAGAGCGGTTAATTAATCAACCCATACCTTATCCAATCCGCACGTCTTGGTGCTGTAGGAACAGCCCAGTTCATCTTCAGAGTCAGAGCGGTGAATTAATCAAGCCATACCTTGTCCACTCCGCACTTCTTGGTGCTGTAGAGACAGCCCAGTTCATCCTGGGAGTCAGAGCGGTGAATTAATCAACCCATACCTTATCCACTCCGCACTTCTCGGTGCTGTAGGGACAGCCCAGTTCATCCTCAGAGTCAGAGCAGTGAATTAATCAACCCATACCTTATCCACTCCGCACTTCTCGGTGCTGTAGGGACAGCCCAGTTCATCCTCAGAGTCAGAGCAGTGAATTAATCAACCCATACCTTATCCACTCCGCATTTATCGGTGCTGTAGGGACAGCCCAGTTCATCCTCAGAGTCAGAGCAGTGAATTAATCAACCCATACCTTATCCACTCCGCATTTATCGGTGCTGTAGGGACAGCCCAGTTCATCCTTCAGAGTCAGAGCAGTGAATTAATCAACCCATACCTTATCCACTCCGCATTTATCGGTGCTGTAGGGACAGCCCTGTTCATCCTCAGAGTCAGAGCGGTTAATTAATCAACCCATACCTTGTCCACTCCGCACGTCTTGGTGCTGTAGGAACAGCCCAGTTCATCCTCAGAGTCAGAGCGGTGAATTAATCAAGCCATACCTTGTCCACTCCGCACTTCTTGGTGCTGTAGGGACAGCCCAGTTCATCCTCAGAGTCAGAGCGGTTAATTAATCAACCCATACCTTGTCCACTCCGCACTTCTTGGTGCTGTAGGGACAGCCCAGTTCATCCTCAGAGTCAGAGCAGTGAATTAACCAAGCCATACCTTATCCACTCCGCATTTATCGGTGCTGTAGGGACAGCCCAGTTCATCCTGGGAGTCAGAGCAGTGAATTAACCAAGCCATACCTTATCCACTCCGCATTTATCGGTGCTGTAGGGACAGCTCAGTTCATCCTCAGAGTCAGAGCAGTGAATTAATCAACCCATACCTTATCCACTCCGCATTTATCGGTGCTATAGGGACAGCCCTGTTCATCCTCAGAGTCAGAGCAGTGAATTAACCAAGCCATACCTTATCCACTCCGCATTTATCGGTGCTGTAGGGACAGCCCTCTTCATCCTCAGAGTCAGAGCGGTGAATTAATCAAGCCATACCTTGTCCACTCCGCACGTCTTGGTGCTGTAGGAACAGCCCAGTTCATCCTCAGAGTCAGAGCGGTGAATTAATCAAGCCATACCTTGTCCACTCCGCACTTCTTGGTGCTGTAGGGACAGCCCTGTACATTCTCAGAGTCAGAGCAGTGAATTAATAAACCCATACCTTATCCACTCCGCACTTCTCGGTGCTGTAGAGACAGCCCAGTTCATCCTGGGAGTCAGAGCGGTGAATTAATCAACCCATACCTTATCCACTCCACACTTCTCGGTGCTGTAGGGACAGCCCAGTTCATCCTGGGAGTCAGAGCAGTTGCGCACCATGTCGCAGGGAAAGTGGTGGGCCACGTCCTCCTCCGTGAGGCGCGAGCAGTTCCACACATTGCGGCCCGGGCTCTGCTGGTCCTGAATCAGCTGGGGCGGGTCGTCCTCGCGGTGGAAGGAGAACCTCACCCTGATGATGAAGATGCTGAACGTGGTCTCCCAGGGGGCGCGGTAGTAGACGAACAGGGACAGCCCTCTGTGCTTCTCCTTGGGGAACAGCAGGTGCAGGTCGTGGTAGGCGAAGCGGATCTTGGACTTGCACTCCCCGGCGTAGAAGTGCAGCAGCTTGATGTTGGTCTCCCTGGGAACCGTGACCAAGATCACGTGGTCGGTGGGCGGGGTCAGCCGGATGCAGTTGATGAGCACGCGCACGTAGGGCCTGCACGTGGCCCAGCCTGGGGTCTGGATGTACCCTGGGCACCCATGAACGACGTTAGAGGTTGAAGGACACACTGTGTCGTACACCAGTGTGCACTGGTTTCTAGCGATTGGCTTTAGCCATTTTGAGGCGTATCTCCTTTAATCTCCCTTATCAAAGTCGCAACAGGCATCTATTCGCTTAGCTCAGTGTATGTAACAGGCACAAATGAATTAAGCCAGACCTAAACCCCCCCCCAAAAAAAAAAAAAAAAAAAAAGAGAAAAAAAAAGGAGGAATCGAATGTATTGACATGATCATCACACGACACTGAACTCAACAACCAGCACCAAGTTAGAACCCTGAAATCAGACAACATAATAATAATGTACGCTGGAACTTGAAGCTCTTGAAGCTTGTGCTATTGATATGTAATTTAACACAAAAGAAACTAAAGCATTTCGTTGCCAATGTTGCATTTCTGCACCACACTGATTTAACACCCATGTCACTAAAAGGCGTGAAGATTTACATGGAGTACATAACAGAAACAGAGAGAGAGAGAGAGAGAGAGAGAGAGAGAGAGAGAGAGAGAGAGAGAGAGAGAGAGAGAGAGAGAGAGAGAGAGAGAGAGAGAGAGAGACGCCTACCTCTAGACGCAGAGACGTACACGGTTTCCAAATCGGGCAGTTGGGCCTTGCTGACCGCCCGGTAATGCAGAGAGATCTGGGAGAAGGGCGAGTTGACCCGGGGGTAGGCGTGCTTCCTCAGGAAGATTCTGGCATACACCTCGTTAGACTGGAAGTACACCACAAAAGGACGGACGCTGTCGTAACACTTCATGTTGGGATAGTAGGCGCAGTACCGGTCGATGAACCCACAAACGGTCAGCGTCATGCCTTGACAAACGTCCACCTGCATCCGCATGAAAGTGTCCGGGGGCAACAGGAAGATGTGCACGCATTCCCCGTGCGTGATGACGTCATCCTTCTCGAAGAAGAAATAACCTCGCGTGGTCGGTTTCACCGTGAGGTTTCTACGCGCAAGAATACATTCTGTCATGTTGATGACGTCAACGGTATCCGACCGGTTGGTTGGGGGGTTAGGAGTCGTTGGTACCTCCGGCAAAGAGGCTGTTTTTTCGGGAGGCTGGACAGTGTCCTCAGTCGCATTGCCATTGCGTGCGGCTGAAGACGTTCCAGTAACGAGAGTGGAATCCGTCATGTTTTCAACCAGCGACGATTCCGAGACTGTCGAGTTGAAGGCAACGGAGAAGGTGGTCTCGCCTGTCGTGTTTTCACAGCTCAGAGAGTGAAGCACACCCCAGACGATCCACCGCACTAGATTACCTCCCATGTCAACCCAGGAGGACCCTTGGCCAAACTAGTCTCGGGTAACTGTTCACGGAATCCTCAGAAACGGGTCAAGTCAGGTCACTATAAGGACATTAAGACCTCACTGCCTGTCCTTTAGGGCCTAATGAGTAATTACACAGTTAATAAATTATATTCTGTTCTTTGAAAATTAATCGTCCAAAAGAGTCAGACGGCCTACATGATTCCTGAAAAATCCTCCAAATAGGTATTCAGCATGATAAACATCCCAAGTGGCTGTTGGATGTCTCTTAAGGTCTCTGCACACGTTAACAAATTCACAAAATACCACTATTTCCCCATGGCAACACTGTGAGTTGTAAGTCATGTTATTGTAAGTCACTGTGTTGCCATGGGGGGAAATAGATATTTTGTGAATATTGTTAACGTGTACAGGGACCCTTACTGTGGAAGTTTCTAGCTGTCTGGTTGTGCTTTGTTTGCGGTTCTTGTTGTTGTTGTTGTTGTTGTTGTTGTTGTTGTTGTTGTTGTTCTTCTTCTTCTTCTTCTTCTTCTTCTTCTTCTTCTTCTTCTTCTTCTTCTTCTTCTTCTTCTTCTTCTTCTTCTTCTTCCTCTCACTGGACTGGGCCTCACGGCGTTTAAAGTCCAACTTGGTACGCGACTGACAGGCGGCGTGTGCTCTCAATGCCTAATTTTAAAAACTTAAATAATAATTTGGGATCCATCCCTAAAACTTGAGGTTCAAACTATATACACTGGTCCACTGGGAGATCAGCAGACGGAGGCCTGGTGGCTGATGTAAATGACACCTAGGCCGGCACTGAATGCATCGGGACAGATGGTTTCAGTCAGTCTTGTGGGGAGCATGTTCCACTCTCTGAGCGTTCGTGGGAAGAAAGAGTGGTAGAGGACTGGGTGGGTTGTCCTTTCTTGATAAAATCTCTGGGCTCCTCTCGTTCTGGGGTCGCTGGGGCGCAGATACTGGCTTGTGTTCAAATCAACCAGGCTGTTGTTAATTTTGTGCAGTAGGCACAGGTGGTTGATCTTCCGCCGCTCTTCAAGAGTGTCCCACTGCAGCTCCCCTAGCATTCTGTCAACACAGCCAGGTGTCTTGTCTCCGTAGTTGTTGAAGGAGAACCTGACTGCCCTGCACTGTACCATTTCTAGCTGGCGTACGTCCTTCTGAAGATGAGGATCCCAGGCTGCTGAGGCGTACTCCA
>CM065696.1:53788126-53805626 GCA_017654935.2 Phymorhynchus buccinoides | reverse complement strand
AACCACGCAACAGGATGTCGAGTCGTGTTTTTGAACCTTTTTCAAACAATTATTTTAGTGCATGCTCCTTAAAACACTCTTAGCAAGTTTCAAGTATCAGGATTTATTTCTGAAAGCCCCTTGGTGGTACATGGAATAAAAATAAAAAATTGGAAGAAAATGAACGGAAAAGAAACTAAATTCAAAGAAAGGAAATGAAAAAAGACAAACCACAAGTTACACGGAAAGGGCCCGGCATAAGCAGCTGTCTTGCTCTGCGAGGCAGTGCAGCGAATCACACCACAACATTACATATACATCAGATCTATCAGCATTAACTGTAGGTATATAATAGTATAATATTATCATGTGGAAGAGCAATCGAGATTATGGTCAAGAAAAGTAAAGTGGGGTCCGGATTATTTTAAGGCTACCGATGGGAAAGTGTTATGTAACGACCATCGTTGCCTTGAAATAATTGTCCATGGTTTGCACATAACGTTGGTCATTTGAAATGGCCAGAATCCCCATGCATATGTTACTGGCAGTTGAGCGGTTATGATTATGTGTCCAGGTGTTACTGACAGGGGGGAACATTCGGTACAGCCTGGTCAATGTGTCTTCCATAGACGATGGTGTAGCTAGGATGGCCATAGAGTGGCTGTGGAGGTCAACTGTAGCTAGGATGGCCATATAGTGGCTGTGGATGTCAACTGTAGCTAGGATGACCATAGATTGGCTGTGGAGGTCAACTGTAGCTAGGGTGGCCATAGAGTGGCTATGGAGGTCAACTGTAGCTAGGATGGCCATAGAGTGGCTGTGGAGGTCAACTGTAGCTAGGATGACCATAGAGTGGCTGTGGATGTCAACTGTAGCTAGGGTGGCCATAGAGTGGCTATGGAGGTCAACTGTAGCTAGGATGACCATAGAGTGGCTGTGGAGGTCAACTGTAGCTAGGATGGCCATAGAGTGGCTGTGGAGGTCAACTGTAGCTAGGATGGCCATAGAGTGGCTGTGGAGGTCAACTGTAGCTAGGATGGCCATAGAGTGGCTGTGGAGGTCAACTGTAGCTAGGATGGCCATAGAGTGGCTGTGGAGGTCAACTGTAGCTAGGATGGCCATAGAGTGGCTGTGGAGGTCAACTGTAGCTAGGATGGCCATAGAGTGGCTGTGGAGGTCAACTGTAGCTAGGATGGCCATAGAGTGGCTGTGGAGGTCAACTGTAGCTAGGATGGCCATAGAGTGGCTGTGGAGGTCAACTGTAGCTAGGATGGCCATAGAGTGGCTGTGGAGGTCAACTGTAGCTAGGATGACCATAGAGTGGCTGTGGAGGTCAACTGTAGCTAGGATGGCCATAGAGTGGCTGTGGAGGTCAACTGTAGCTAGGATGGCCATAGAGTGGCTGTGGAGGTCAACTGTAGCTAGGATGGCCATAGAGTGGCTGTGGAGGTCAACTGTAGCTAGGATGGCCATAGAGTGGCTGTGGTGGTCAACTGTAGCTAGGATGGACATAGAGTGGCTGTGGAGGTCAACTGTAGCTAGGATGGCCATAGAGTGGCTGTGGAGGTCAACTGTAGCTAGGATGGCCATAGAGTGGCTGTGGAGGTCAACTGTAGCTAGGATGGCCATAGAGTGGCTGTGGTGGTCAACTGTAGCTAGGATGGCCATAGAGTGGCTGTGGAGGTCAACTGTAGCTAGGATGACCATAGATTGGCTGTGGAGGTCAACTGTAGCTAGGATGGCTGTGGAGTGGCTGTGGAGGTCAACTGTAGCTAGGATGGCCATAGAGTGGCTGTGGAGGTCAACTGTAGCTAGGATGGCCATAGAGTGGCTGTGGAGGTCAACTGTAGCTAGGATGGCCATAGAGTGGCTGTGGAGGTCAACTGTAGCTAGGATGGCCATAGAGTGGCTGTGGAGGTCAACTGTAGCTAGGATGGCCATAGAGTGGCTGTGGAGGTCAACTGTAGCTAGGATGGCCATAGAGTGGCTGTGGAGGTCAACTGTAGCTAGGATGGCCATAGAGTGGCTGTGGAGGTCAACTGTAGCTAGGATGGCCATAGAGTGGCTGTGGAGGTCAACTGTAGCTAGGATGGCCATAGAGTGGCTGTGGAGGTCAACTGTAGCTAGGATGGCCATAGAGTGGCTGTGGAGGTCAGCAGTAGCTAGGATGACCATAGAGTGGCTGTGGTGGTCAACTGTAGCTAGGATGGCCATAGAGTGGCTGTGGAGGTCAACTGTAGCTAGAATGGCCATAGAGTGGCTGTGGAGGTCAGCAGTAGCTATGATGGCCATAGAGTGGCTATGGAGGTCAACTGTAGCTAGGATGGCCATAGAGTGGCTGTGGAGGTCAACTGTAGTTAGGATGGCCATAGAGTGGCTGTGGAGGTCAACTGTAGCTAGGATGGCCATAGAGTGGCTGTGGTGGTCAACTGTAGCTAGGATGGCCATAGAGTGGCTGTGGAGGTCAACTGTAGCTAGGATGGCCATAGAGTGGCTGTGGAGGTCAACTGTAGAGGGACAGTAATCGCCTCACAGAAAGGAAGCATGGAGTACAGCCGTGTCGTGTAGTCTCTGCACGTTAAGTGATACTGTGTTAGACAAGATAGTCATCAACTACAGTCAAACCTCCCTTATAAGACTCCCTCTTTTAAAGACACACTGACGCACCACGATTAAGTCCCTTGGTTTTTTTCTGGGTAGCTGTGACCCATATACAAATGTCCCCAACTTCAAACTGAGGCTGCTCTTTAAAATGATGTTTCGTTTTCAGTTTGGGGACATTTGTATGGGAGTCAAACCTGGTCAAAACAAGATTTCTTACCAGGTATAAGAGGGAAAACACGTGAAACCCGTGATTTTGACACGTGACCTGGTGGGTCTTTAAGACCTACTTCTCTGATACATTGCCCTTCTTTGAAAGTATTAAAACTACTTCCCTTATACAACTCCTACCCATTTAAGACCTCATGCAGTTTGGATGATTTTTTAGGTCTTATAAGTGAGATTCCACTGCATAAGCAAATATGATAGTGGATCTATGCCCCTTCCTAAAGTCTATGGTATCTGTAATGTAAGGGACATAACTGTTCTAATGTAACCTTTTGTTAGTCTTCCTTCCTTCCAGTAAGTGACCACAGTCAAACTTGACTATTCTGTCACTGTAGAAATTGGGGATCTGCGGAAGAGCGCCTTAATACAGGGAGAGGGGTAGAGGTGGAGGGAATGGGGAGGGGAGGGGGAGTGTTGCTGGATAACTATTTGGTGACCATCGACACAAAAGTGTCGATGGTCTTGGCCTGCACAGCTTCCTGGGGCAGCTCGTTCCAGTCCCGGATTGTACGTGGGAGGAAGCTGGCTTGTCAGTACTGAGTACGACAGAAAATCTGAGAGAGCTGACGTGGGTGAGTGCGTCGCTGACGCGCTGGCGGTGGTATCAGTTTTTGTTGCAGAATGTCCATGCACACCTCTTCCTCTTGCAGCTTGAAGAGCATCACAAGCCTTGCGGAAAGTCGACGCTGCTGCAGTGAGGGCCATCCAAGCTGTTCAAGCATTGAAGTGACACTAGACGTGTTTCGAAAACGTCTGAGGATGAAGCGTGCTGCGCGCCGCTGGACTGCCTCCAGTCTGTCGATGTCCTGTTGTTGGTGAGGGTCCCAGACTGATGATGAATACTCTAGGACCGGACGGACGAATGATTTGTAGGCCAACTCTCTGATGGTCTGGGAGCTGACTTTCAAATTTCTTCTCAGGAAGCCTAGAGTCTTGTTGGCTTGCGCGCAGATGTTCTCAATGTGTCTCTTCCAGCTCAGCTCCTTTGTCAGAGTCACTCCAAGGTACTTGATGGAGTCGACTGCTTGCAGGTTGTGGCCATGCAGCTGGTAATGATGCTGCCGGGGCTTTCTGCTTCTTGCTACGCTCAAGGTGTTACACTTGCCAGGGTGGAAAACCATGTCCCAGCTCTTCTCCCACTCAGTGAGTCGATGGAGGTCATCCTGTAGCTGGTCATAATCCTGGGGCGCCGCAACAACCTTGTAGACAGCAGTATCATCAGCGAAGAGCCGTGCCATTGATGTCAGCTTCTCAGGTAGATCATTAATGTACGCTAAGAAAAGGCAGGGTCCTAAGACTGAGCCTTGTGGTACTCCTGAGCGGACATCAGTAAAGCTGGAAGAGACCCCATTTACCACCACTGCCTGGCGTCTGTCTCTGAGGAAGTCTGCGATCCACCTGTTGATTTCACCACGAATCCCATAGTTATGGAGCTTGTGCAGGAGGAGACTGTGGTTGACCTTGTCAAACGCTTTCGCGAAGTCCATGACAAGGACATCTGTCTGCCGCCCGTTTTCCATGAGTTCGTCGACAAATTCCAGAAGTTGTGTTTCACATGACCTCCTTTTTCTGAAGCCGTGCTGGTGTCTGCAGAGTATCCGCTGTTGTTCCAGGTGGTGCATGATGGTACTGGGGACAATATGCTCCATGATTTTGCATGGCACGCTGGTGAGGGACACTGGGCGGTAATTGCTTGGGTCGTACTGTTCACCTTTCTTGTAGATGGGAGTTACGTTGGCATCCTTCCAGTCAGATGGAACAGTCCCGGTGTTAATGGATGACTGGTAAATGGTGGCTAAGATAGGAGTTACGTTGGCATCCTTCCAGTCAGATGGAACAGTCCCGGTGTTACTGGATGACTGGTAAATGGTGGCTAAGATAGGAGTTACGTTGGCATCCTTCCAGTCAGATGGAACAGTCCCGGTGTTACTGGATGACTGGTAAATGGTGGCTAAGATAGGAGTTACGTTGGCATCCTTCCAGTCAGATGGAACAGTCCCAGTGTTACTGGATGACTGGTAAATGGTGGCTAAGATAGGAGTTACGTTGGCATCCTTCCAGTCAGATGGAACAGTCGCGGTGTTAATGGATGACTGGTAAATGGTGGCTAAGATAGGAGTTACGTTGGCATCCTTCCAGTCAGATGGAACAGTCGCGGTGTTACTGGATGACTGGTAAATGGTGGCTAAGATTGGAGCGATTTCAGATGCCAGCTCCTTCAGTACCCGGGGACTGATGTTATCGGGTCCACTGGCTTTGTTGGGGTCAAGTCCAGACAGCAGTTTTATCATTCCATCCTCAGAGATTTGAATTTCTTCCAGTGCAGGGCAGTCTGCTGGCTCCATCTTGCATTTATCCTTAAACTCATCCCTTGAGTACTCTTTACCTTCGCTAAAGACTGATTGGAAGTGTCTGTTCAGAATCTCAGCCTGTGCTGAAGGTTCCGATGTCAGACGTCCATCAGCCTTAAGCGGTGCCACTCCTGAATTGGATGATTTCAGGTGCTTCATGAAGGACCAGAAGCGTTTGTTCTTTGTGGTTTGTGCTCGCCCTGGGTTGAAACTGGTATTGGTTGTGAAGATGTTGTTGAGATAGTCCCAATAAGCCCTGCGTAGCCCTCTTTGAACTTCTCTTCTAAGTCTTTTGACCTTTTTTTCAGCTTAGAAGTTCCTCGCTTGCGCATTTTCTTGAAGGTTGTATCTCTTCTTCTAATCAGCCTTCGTATCTCAGGGGTGATCCAGGGTTGGCTTTCTTTGGATTTTGCCATCTTGTGTGGTATGCATCTTTTCACTGCATCCAGAAGAGCTCTCTTGAACTTTGTCCACAGGTCCTCTGTACTGAGTTCATGCTTTTCCTTCTCTATCTCAGTTGCCAAGTCAGCCATTTCCTTCTTCATCTTCTCCCAATCTGCGTTTTTGTACAGGGGGATAAGTCTGGGGACTTGTTTCTTCCGCTTCCCGTGAATCTGAACCTCACAGTAAACTCCGTCATGATCTGACAGACCTGGTAGCGCTTCAATGCGTGGTATGAGCTCTGGACAGTTGGTGATTAACAAGTCCAGGGTGTTTTCCTCTCTGGTTGGTGACTCGACCAGTTGTTCCACACCACAGTCAAAGAGGATAGTCATGAGCTCTCTATGGAGATTTGGGTAAGGGCAGCTGGGTTTTAGTTCTGCGTTCTTCCAGTCCCATCCTGGGAAGCTTAGATCCCCTCCCCTACCAGAACATGTGCGTTGGTGGTGGCCACAGCTCTGGCCAGTGATGCACGAAAGAGCTCTAACCTGGTCTGGTCCCCCCCCCTACCAGGACATGTGCGTTGGTGGTGGCCACAGCTCTGGCCAGTGATGCACGAAAGAGCTCTAACCTGGTCTGGTCCCCCCCCCCCCCCCCCCCCCCCCCCCCCCCCTACCAGGACATGTGCGTTGGTGGTGGCCACAGCTCTGGCCAGTGATGCACGAAAGAGCTCTAACCTGGTCTGGTCCCCCCCCCCCCCCCCTACCAGGACATGTGCGTTGGTGGTGGCCACAGCTCTGGTCAGTGATGCACGAAAGAGCTCTAACCTGGTCTGGTCTGAAACATTGGGTCTGTAGTAGGCGCAGATGGACAAGGACCGCCTCCCCTGAAGTGTCAGTCTTACCCACAGTAGCTCACATTCTGCTGACAATTCTGGCACTGTGTAGCTGTCTAAGTCCGATCTCACTGCTATCAGAACTCCACCGCCTCTCTGTTCCTGTCCTTTCGGTAGACTGTATAGTGGTCTGGAAGAATCTCAGCATTACATATATCCTGGTTAAGCCACGTTTCAGTGCCAATAATGATGTCTGGCTTGACACTATCAACCAGGTTGATGATTTCAGCTTTCTTGCCCGTCATGGACTGAAAATTAATATTTAACACTCTGAGAGGCCGCTTTTTCCATTTGTTCTGTTGGCTTGCCCTGGTTGGAGTAGATGAATGCTGTGGTCGTTTCATATTCAGCTCTGTTGGTGTTGAGCATGATTCTCCAAGTTTGCTGGAAAAGGAGTGAACAGTAGTTGAGCCACACTGAGACGTGCAGTCCGGCCAGTCTACCCCATGCAGATCGAAGACAGTTTGACTGTTTGGATTACCACATATTGCGCAGTGCCATGGTATGTCCTCCTTGCTGTCCCCTAGTTCGTGGTAGAGCTGTGTGTCCACACTCTGACAGTGGGCATGATACAACTGCCCGCAAGTCTCACAGGCCACCCCTCTGTCACCCCATTTCACTGTAGCGTCGCATGTCCCGCATAGCCAAGAGTGTTGTGAGTTGGACTGGTCCTGGTGTGGGCTCTTGTGAGCCTCGTCTCCTCCATCCCTTCTTCCGGACTCTCTGGCATTTGTTGACACTGACACAAATGACAGTGATGATGTTGGATTGGAAGTTGGTTTCGGTCCAGGGTTTGGTTCTGGGGCGTAGAATTGTTGCAACAGTAGAAGTGCTAGGTATAATAAAACCAGCTTCTGACTAGAACATTTAATGTCTTTGAGTCGTTTTCGTTTTGAGGCAGATGACAGAGCCTCCACGAAGATAAAGAACGACGATCCATATGTAACTATCACGTTCTTGGCACCAAAGTCTATCTTGTCACAACTAGTAGGCACATGTTGAATCACAGCGTCGGTACATAGTGTCTTTTGAAGGAAAAGAACAACAACCAGACACAGTAGAGGAATTTTCAGAGTCAACATACCTTGTCAAACGACAAAAGGCGTTCAGCCGGAAGTAAACAAAACTGTACGGCCATGGCAGGATTTTGAACTCACCACAAGGAAAGTGTCCAACACACACAAACGTCAATGAACACAAAGGATTGAACAGTTGAATCAAAATAATTTAGTGTCTATAAACCTGTTGAGAGCAAATTTTGAACATAAAAGTCCTCAATAATAACGGGAAAAGGGATTAAAGGCGAATAGTTTATGGACGAAAGCAAAAACGTGCTTCCATCTTGGCGCATGCGCAGATCCCCTCAGACGTAGTCAGACGTGATTGTCTCTCTTTGTATTATCATGTGACTGTTGAGCAGTTGCCTTTCTGGATCTGAAACTGAAAGACAGCCATGCTGTGGTCTGTTTAGCTGTGTGGTTAATTGTACGCCCGCATGTACATACTCGGCACCCCAACACATTATGGTGTCAGAAAGTAAAACAAAGTAAGTCAAGCATCTTAAGAACTGAATCAAAATGTTCAAACCGCCAGAGCAGTTAGTTTTCACCAGCCTCAAGCCTGGGCCAACTGGAAGCAGAGATGGGACAGATTCAATTCCGAGATTGAATTTCGCGTAGCTGACAAGAAAACTCAAAAGTATCAGATTAGCGCACTATTGTATACTATGGGTCAGGACTCGGAAAAGATTTTCTCCACGTTTCAGTATGCCTGTATGGTGACAATGAATCAAACGAAAACTATAATATAGTTTTAAGAAAGTTTGACCAGTAGACTCTACTGAGTAGATCTACATTGTCCCCCGAAAGAACGTCACCCACGAACGTGCACGATTCCATCAACACTCCCAAAAGGAGGGAGAAATACGTGAGAAGCTTGTATGAACTTGCAGAACATTGTAACTTGCAAGGTAAGGACGAAACAATCAGATATGTTAGTCCTGGGAGTACTGGACAAGGAGTTCAGAGAAGTTTCAGTTCGAGGAGGAGCTGGCCCTGGCGCAGGCAATCACCAAAGGTAGGTATAGTGGGAGAACATTCAAAGACCAGCTGCAACAGCAACGTGGCGCTGCACATCACAGTGTAGACGCAGCTTTCAAGAAAACTTTCAAGCAGAAAAGTACAGCAAGGTGCGGGAAATGTGGAGGTCAACATGAAGTTGGAAAGTGCCCTGCAAAAGGAAAAAAGTGTCACAAGTGCGGACAATTGTTACACTTCGCGAAAGTCTGCAGAACAAAGAAAAAGGTTCAAGATGTACACCAAGTGGAAGAAACCACCGAAGAAGAGACGTATCTCATAGGCGCAGTGCAGTCTGAGAGTACGAGTGGCGCTTGGCGAGTCGAACTTGAGCTGATCGAGATGGCGCTGGGGAGAAGGCTGAGGACAACTCTACCCGTCGTGCCGGCCAACCTCACGCCACGCACTGTCCCTCCTGATGTGGTGCACAGGCGTGACGAAGACTACAAACGTCGGATGAAGGCGTACTACGATAAAGGTGCTCACCGCCTTCCGGAGCTGAGCCCCGGAGACCCAGTCCTGGTGAAGGAGGACGGGCAGAAGGGTTGGAAGCGTCCGGGTGAGGTGGTCGGACACTGTGCTCCCAGGTCATACATTGACCAGACCGCTGACGGCGAGCTGAGACGCAACCGACGACATCTGCGTTACAACACGGCAACGATGCTGCCTCCAGACCGGCAGCACCAGCAGACGAGCGGTGGTGAAAGCAGCACGGTTCCGGTGAAGAAGAGGCTCCTGGGTCATCGTATTATCACTTTGTGTTGTGTGGTGTAGCACCTCCGGCAAGAAGTTGGAAGGTTGTCACCATTTAGGCAACGATAGGCCTAGCTAGCTTAGCTCTAAAACCCAGGTGAAGTGGATTTATTCAATTTTACTATATTTAGCTTAGTTAGGTTGTGAAGAGGATTCTTTCATCAAGAACTGAAAAAGATTCTTTCATCCGCAAGAAGGATAATGTCACCACCAATGAAGATTCGAGTGTTGTGCTGTATAACACCTGCGGCGTGAAGTCGTACGGTTGCCACCATTTAGGTGACTTAGGTGGTGTCAAACTATGTGTGCTATAGCAGGAGCCCCAAAGTGGCCAGTGTTTTAATAATAAAGTGTTCATTTGAATAGAGCCCAAGAAGTGGCCTGTGTTTTAATTATAAAGTGTTCATTTGAATAGAGCCCAAGAAGTGGCCTGTGTTCAATGCGAGTCATCATCTGTTGTGTTAAGAAAAGAAAAAGTGAGAGAGAGAGAGAAATACTAGTAAAAGTTTAGTTTAATTTTTTTAAAGTAATCATAGTGACAACGAACATTTGTTGATGGAACATTGAAAGAGAAAAAAGAAGTTCATTTTAGTTTACTAGAGAGAAGGCTGAAATGAAAAGCCATATAACATTTGAATGTGAACTCTACAGGGTTTGAAAGACACTTTTGAAAAGACAGTTGGAAAGACATTCAACCATTTAATAGTAAGAAGTTTAGTTGTGAGAGTCAATTGTCCGTGAATGAATGCAATAATTAAGCCTAAGTGTTTTACAGAAAATACAAGTTAAAGACGTAATGTTTAAAACATGCAAGTAGTCATGCCTTGTTTTAATTGATAATTGAGTATTTGGTTTATTATAAAATGGCAGCTTAAAGAGTTGAGCCAACTTTGTTTTGGTAATTAATAAACTAATTTAAAGGGGGGAAATTACATACTTAACCCTTTCACCGTCAAAGTCGCATTTTAGCACCACAGTGATTTGACACCTACGTCACTAAAAAGGCACCAAATAGGGGTCTGTTATGATCTTATCCAAAGACCCTATTGTCATAGGTTTGGGAACCGGAAGTAAGGATAGACCTTATTTTATATATGTCACAGAAGAATCCCCAATACTGCAGATGGATTTTGTTCTCTACCCAGGTCAATTTAATGGACATTTTTGACTGAAATATGGCTGGCGATGAAAGGGTTAAAAGGGGAGGTGTAATGTAAGGGACATAACTGTCCTAATGTAACCTTTTGTTAGTCTGACGTGATTGTCTCTCTTTGTATTATCATGTGACTGTTGAGCATTCGCATTAAACAGAGTTGCCTTGCTGGATCTGAAACTGAAAGACAGCCATGCTGTGGTCTGCTTAGCTGTGGTTAATTGTACGCCCGCATGTACATACTCGGCACCCCAACACATTAGTATCAGCAAGTTCATAAGAGCTGTTATTCTCCCCTTGGGGATACTGGGGTGGGGGTGGGGGCGGGTGTCTTTTGTACAAGTTGTCCCCCCTCTTTCTGGAAGTTCTGTGCTTGTAACCTCCTCTAATCTGTCACTCTCTTTGACTCTGCCTTTTCCCTCCTTTGCTTATTGTCATCTATCTTTCTGCCTTGCTGGTCAATTCTCCTGCCTTTGTTTTAGAAACTCGTACGAAGGTGGTTTTTTCCAGCCGACAACGGACATGCTGGGTCTAACTATTCCTTAGGCGCATAACAGCAGCATTATGCATCTGCGCTCACATGACAGGAAACTGAGCGAACGAAGAAGAAAAGAAAAAAGAGTAATTGGACAGACATGTGGCGCCCTAGGGGACCTCGCTCTTGCTGCCTTCTGGGCTAAGTCAAGCCGTTCTTGTTCTTTACAGGGGGCTTGATTGGTGTTGTGTGTCTTTCCAATATTAGAGATGAACAACCTCCATTGAAAATCCCACTGGTTCAAGTCAAGTCAAAATGATCTTTATTGACGATAAAGGAATGAGCTAAACAAAGGTTTTTTACAGTGTGTGTGTGTGTGTGTGCATTTGCTTTGCATGTGTGAGTGTGTGTGCATGTGCATTCAAGTTTGCTTTGCATGTCATGTGCATGTAGAACTCAGTTCTGTGTGTCTGTATGCTCTCTCTCTCTCTCTCTCTCTCTCTCTCTCTGTATTTGTATGCCAGCATGCAAGCTGTTAGCTCTTCGAAACATTTGCAGTCAATATTTCAATATTTGCCACACACACTCTCTCTCTCTCTCTCTCTCTCTCTCTCTCTCAAACAAGTTAACATCCGTGTATCATGGCTTTTATTATTTCATATCTTATTTACTTACTAGAATCAAAAGAGACAGCTCATGAGTAAGCCCCATTCCAATGAAAGTCACTTATCAGCACAGAATGATTTTGAACTATGGCGACAAATAGCCAACCTCACAAAATGTTAAAGTTCTGGTTATGGGAAATTTAACTCTATATTTTACACATCGCCAAAATACAAATAAAAATGTGAATGATTTCCCTATTTCTTTCATCTTTAAAAAACAATTCTCCAAAGTTAAACATTTCCAATTTTTTTTTTTACATCAGTTTCTGCACAATCAGCTATCTTTCATGTATAAGATCAAAGGATTGTAGAAAATCCACATTGTTGAGGTTTTTGTGGCAACAATAATATAATCTGCATCTACATTTAATATGTAGAAATTGAACAAAATGGTGTACATAAAGAAGATGATCACATCATGAATAAAAGTTATAAAAAACAAATTATCTGTATTTGACAAAACATAAATCAAGACAATATTGACTGAGAATAATTAATATACATGGGTGCAACTACACAAACTGAAAAAACCTGAAAGGCCGGGGTCCAGGGGTAATGTCCCCCTGCAGCTGAAGCAAAAATTGCAGCAAATGACAATAGGATCTTTCGAACACAAAAATTTAAACGTGATAGGCACGGTGGTAGAGCTTTTACATCATCAGCAGTCAAACTCTGGAATTCATTGCCTTCTGCTGTCAGACATAGTCAATCTTTAGTATCCTTCAAAACAAACCTGAAAACCCAACTGTTCCGGCAGTCTTTCCAATAACACCCCCATCTCCATGTGCACGTGTGCGTGTGTGTATGTGCACGCGCGTATGCGTGTGTTTGTGTGCATGCGTGTGTATGTGTGTGTGTGTGATTGTGCGATGTGTGTGTGTGTGTGTGTGTGTGTGTGTGTGTGTGTGTGTGTGTGTGTGTGTGTGATTGTGCGATGTATGTCTGTATGTTTGTATGTATGTATGTAATTTGTGTGCGTGTATGTGTATGTATGTAATTTGTGAGCGTGTGCGCGAATGCGAGTGTGCGTGCGCCCACGGCTGCGCTTCCAAGCAGGTGTGTGTGCGAGTGTGTTGTGTGTGAGTGTGTTCTGTGTGGGTATATCTGCTTGCATGTGTATGCGTGCGCAGGAGAGACTGTTTGGCTAGAGGGGGGGTGGGGGGGTAGGAGTGTGTGTGAGCATGTGTCTGTGAGTGTGAGTACACGTGTGTGTTTTGTGTATGTGAGTGTGTGTGTGCGCGTGTTTGTACAAGTGTATGTTTGAGTAAGTTTGTGTGCGTTTCAGTCAGAATGTGTTTTCTGTGTGTTTGATGAAATGTGTGTGGGTCTGTGTGTGTATGTCTGTGTGCAAGAACGCGTTCACTCTCGTGCGTGCACGTAGGTGCGTGTGTTTCTGTTTCGCGTGTGTGTCTGCTGTGCGCGTGTGTGAGTGTTTCAATGCTGATTGTAAAGCGCTTTGTGCTTGATAAAAAGCACTATATAAATATCCGTTTATTATATTATTATTATTATTTACGAAGGTATTTTAGTTTGCTTTTTTTTTACAATTTATACAAAATATTTTAAAGTGTTTGAAAAATACAGTCGACACACACAGATCTTGTTTTACCCACACAAAAAAGAAAAGGAAAATCCTTTTCTGGTAAAATTAAAAAACAGGAAATCCTTGTATACCAAGAAAAGTTGCACCCATGAATATATATTAAGCTTTTTACTCTGGACTAATTTACATGTCATATTTCCTTAAAACAACAACAAAAAACAAGAAAAAAAACCTCAGCAAATTTAAAGCTAAAAAATTAAAACGTTTCATTTATGTAACATAATCACATTAAAAATATAAAAATAAAACAAAATACTGCAAAATTGAAAAAGATATAATCAGCCACTATGAAGATTGACCAAGTTAAAAAAAAAAAGACTTGCTATTCTATTCACTCTTTAAAACGTGCAAATGAACAACGTAGGATGAACAACATTGAACGAACATCTGAATTTAAGAAGCGAAAGAGGAGTAGACAATGCTGAATGAGAACGGCACAAAAACCAAACAGTGTGACAAACATAATGTACCTGAGCTTGAACCCCTTCAGGACTTCACTGCCTTGGGTCAACTTCATTACTGGCCTGGGGATGCCTAGAAAACAAATATAACAAATAAGAAGCGCAACAAAACTCACCCTGTCAACGATTCAGCTTTGACAACATTACTGGTTGATCCAAGTTTATTTTTCGCTTTGAGATCGTGGCTACTTGTATTAATCGGAATCATTAGTCTCGTTATTACTATCACTGTTAATGAAAATGTATTGGAGTATTTTCTGACGCTTGTCTAGGGCTGATTATTTTTTTTTTTTTTTTTAACATTAAACATTAAGATAGAAGTGCCAAGCATAAGTAAAACGAAAGCTGGAACAGTGATGAAGAGATGTAACTCGAAAAAAACGTGGTTTGGATTGAAAAAAAACATGGATTTAGACAGGTTTTAGACTAAAAAATTGCTGTTCCAAGAATACTTGTAAAGTAGGCCCTGACTGGCATTCTCCTGTTCCGAGCATACTCGTAAGTAGGCCCTGACTGGCATTCTCCTGTTCCGAGCATACTCGTAAGTAGGCCCTGACTGCATTCTCCTGTTCCGAGCATACTCGTAAGTAGGCCCTGACTGCATTCTCCTGTTCCGAGCATACTCGTAAGTAGGCCCTGACTGCATTCTCCTGTTCCGAGCATACTCGTAAGTAGGCCCTGACTGCATTCTCCTGTTCCGAGCATACTCGTAAGTAGGCCCTGACTGCATTCTCCTGTTCCGAGCATACTCGTAAGTAGGCCCTGACTGCATTCTCCTGTTCCGAGCATACTCGTAAGTAGGCCCTGACTGCATTCTCCTGTTCCGAGCATACTCGTAAGTAGGCCCTGACTGCATTCTCCTGTTCCGAGCATACTCGTAAGTAGGCCCTGACTGCATTCTCCTGTTCCGAGCATACTCGTAAGTAGGCCCTGACTGCATTCTCCTGTTCCGAGCATACTCGTAAGTAGGCCCTGACTGCATTCTCCTGTTCCGAGCATACTCGTAAGTAGGCCCTGACTGGCATTCTCCTGTTCCGAGCATACTCGTAAGTAGGCCCTGACTGCATTCTCCTGTTCCGAGCATACTCGTAAGTAGGCCCTGACTGCATTCTCCTGTTCCGAGCATACTCGTAAGTAGGCCCTGACTGCATTCTCCTGTTCCGAGCATACTCGTAAGTAGGCCCTGACTGCATTCTCCTGTTCCGAGCATACTCGTAAGTAGGCCCTGACTGCATTCTCCTGTTCCGAGCATACTCGTAAGTAGGCCCTGACTGCATTCTCCTGTTCCGAGCATACTCGTAAGTAGGCCCTGACTGCATTCTCCTGTTCCGAGCATACTGGTAATTGATCCGGAATGAGTTAAATGTAATACATGCCATGCCATGCCATGCCATGCCATGCCATGCCATTGGTAGGCGTCAAAAATGTGATAATAAATATACTGCAGTGACAAAAATGTTCTGGGCCACCTGGTCTTTAGTATCATTCTGCAAATGGTAGGGCTTTCAATAATATTTTATAAAGAAATGTAGGCATAGAATAAAAACTTATTTTTAGTGTTAGCATTTCCTAAAAGAAAAACAACATTCTTTCAATATGGTTTTGGTAATAAACATTTAATTTCTTCTTCATACATTTACTATAATACAGGTATGATTCATCAAAAATGAAAAACAACGATTGTATGAGAATAAAGCTGATAACAAAAGAATGATCAGTCTTGTCAATATGGTTTTGCTGACATTGCATTCAATAAAATTGTTCATTGTTCAACAAAATTAGCATGTGGTCATCTTATCAAAATCAAGATTAAATGCAATTTGCGATGAACATTTTAAAATGCGGGGAATATTTGGCCAATGATTTGATGCGATTATCAAATACAACATAAAATGCAATCAGCAGTCAATAAAATGCGGAACATAACTGTGTGCACATTATCCGTCTGATTACCATATACAACAGTAAATGCATTCTGCTTTGAACAAAATCTGAAATAAAAGTATTTCCTGAGCTCATCTAGTGATCAATTAATTTCAACATAAATATGCATGTGTGCACACAAGCCACACATACACAAACACACTCACTCTCTCTCTCTCTCTCTCTCTCTCTCTCTCTCACACACACACGCACAAGCACACACACACACAGACACACACACCAACACCCCATCACAAAGTAGCAGCAAACTCGGCAACAGCCTTAGTAATTTCCCCATAGTCGGGCGGAAGATGTTGCCGATGAACCACGGGCTTTTCCACCATGGCCCGCAGGCCCTGATGCATGCTGGGCAGGCGGGCCAGGCTCTCGGCTCTCTCCATCATCTGCGACACGCTCAAGGCGTCAGCATCGATGGGGACGTCGCCGCGGAAGAAGGGCAGGATCTTGTCGAGGAACTTGGCGAAATGGGCCGTTCCGCTGATGAGGGTGGGCAGGTAGGGCTGGCCCACGTGACAGGCCACGGCCCGGCCCACTGCAGTGTGTGGGTCCATCAGGTAGCCTGGCGACCAGGGGTCAAAGGTCAAAAGATTAGAAGAGACAAAATGACAAATTACTTTGTTTATGCCAGTAGCAAAACTGCCATGACATGGGCGGTGTACAGAACTTTTTATCGAAAAACAAAACAAATTGAAGGGCCACCCTGATGGATGAGTTTTTGTAAGAAACACGTCCAGATCACCAGGAAAACACCCTTTACAGAGATCACAACACTCACTTTGCTCTGGTTTCCTAGAAATCAAACCATCAAATCGGCGATTCCTCCTTGGCGGAGGTGCTGGAAGTCAAATTCTTTCACCCAAAGAGAAGGCGTGTGCCGTCTCTTTTCTAATGGCTGCCAAGGTTTTGACCAAATCGTTTGCACGAAATTTTCGCAATACAAACCTTTTTTATTCTTTTGTCTGTTTTAAATTCATACAGTTTATGTAAAGGAATTTCACTGCAAAGGAAACAGCTCCATTTCTTTTTTTACTGCACTACAAAAAAAACCCCGCTTCAACCACAATGAGTGTCCTTCACCCACCCCATCCAAAAATGGCTACTCTCTCCGGCATCTCCACCAAGGAGGAATCGCCGTTTTGACAGTTTAATTTCTAGGAAACCAGAGCAAAGTGAGTGTTCTGATCCTTGAAAAGGCTGTCTTTCTGGTGATCTCGACGTGTTTCTTGCAAAAACTCATCCATCAGGGTCCACCTTCACCAAAACAGGAACAAAATGGAACTCTACACAACATAGTAGCTTATGGATACGAAGGCACAAATATAATTCAAGAGGGGGGTGGGATGGTGAGAGTGCTGGCTGTACCATTGGTGTTTCTTTGATAAATTCTTTTTAATCCATATTCAACACGTGTTCTTTTTGTATAACTTCTCTTCCTCCTTGTTATTGCTCTTCCTCTCCTTATACCAAATAGTAAGTAACTGAGAATAAAGTGGTGTGGTTCTGGCTTTTTTGTTTCCTTTTTTTTTTTCAAAGAACAAATGCGACATTGGCGGTGAAAGGGTTAAATGCTTAAAAAGGACATGGTTGTAAAGCAAAGCAAGCCGACACCTATTTGTCTTAAAGTGAAACGGGGAAAACGCACAAACAACAACGCAATTGATCAGACACCATTGACATTACTACATTCATATCTATCCCCAGGCATGGTGAAGAAGGAAAAGAATTTGTCTCTGAAAATATTTGAGGGTTTCAGGAGACATTGTTTCATGGTGGTCTCCATGGTAAAGAGCCCTTCATGGTGATCAGGGGGTTCAGGAGACCATTGTTTCATGGTGGTGTCAATGGTAAAGAGCCCTTCATGGTGACCAGGGGCTTCAGGAGACCTTGTTTCATGGTGGTCTCAATGGTAAAGAGCCCTTCATGGTGACCAGGGGCT
>CM065696.1:53746798-53777626 GCA_017654935.2 Phymorhynchus buccinoides | reverse complement strand
GTATGCTCGGAACAGGAGAATGCAGTCAGGGCCTACTTACGAGTATGCTCGGAACAGGAGAATGCAGTCAGGGCCTACTTACGAGTATGCTCGGAACAGGAGAATGCAGTCAGGGCCTACTTACGAGTATGCTCGGAACAGGAGAATGCAGTCAGGGCCTACTTACGAGTATGCTCGGAACAGGAGAATGCAGTCAGGGCCTACTTACGAGTATGCTCGGAACAGGAGAATGCAGTCAGGGCCTACTTACGAGTATGCTCGGAACAGGAGAATGCAGTCAGGGCCTACTTACGAGTATGCTCGGAACAGGAGAATGCAGTCAGGGCCTACTTACGAGTATGCTCGGAACAGGAGAATGCAGTCAGGGCCTACTTACGAGTATGCTCGGAACAGGAGAATGCAGTCAGGGCCTACTTACGAGTATGCTCGGAACAGGAGAATGCAGTCAGGGCCTACTTACGAGTATGCTCGGAACAGGAGAATGCAGTCAGGGCCTACTTACGAGTATGCTCGGAACAGGAGAATGCAGTCAGGGCCTACTTACGAGTATGCTCGGAACAGGAGAATGCAGTCAGGGCCTACTTACGAGTATGCTCGGAACAGGAGAATGCAGTCAGGGCCTACTTACGAGTATGCTCGGAACAGGAGAACAGGAGAATGCAGTCAGGGCCTACTTACGAGTATGCTCGGAACAGGAGAATGCAGTCAGGGCCTACTTACGAGTATGCTCGGAACAGGAGAATGCAGTCAGGGCCTACTTACGAGTATGCTCGGAACAGGAGAATGCAGTCAGGGCCTACTTACGAGTATGCTCGGAACAGGAGAATGCAGTCAGGGCCTACTTACGAGTATGCTCGGAACAGGAGAATGCAGTCAGGGCCTACTTACGAGTATGCTCGGAACAGGAGAATGCAGTCAGGGCCTACTTACGAGTATGCTCGGAACAGGAGAATGCAGTCAGGGCCTACTTACGAGTATGCTCGGAACAGGAGAATGCAGTCAGGGCCTACTTACGAGTATGCTCGGAACAGGAGAATGCAGTCAGGGCCTACTTACGAGTATGCTCGGAACAGGAGAATGCAGTCAGGGCCTACTTACGAGTATGCTCGGAACAGGAGAATGCAGTCAGGGCCTACTTACGAGTATGCTCGGAACAGGAGAATGCCAGTCAGGGCCTACTTACGAGTATGCTCGGAACAGGAGAATGCCAGTCAGGGCCTACTTACGAGTATGCTCGGAACAGGAGAATGCAGTCAGGGCCTACTTACGAGTATGCTCGGAACAGGAGAATGCAGTCAGGGCCTACTTACGAGTATGCTCGGAACAGGAGAATGCAGTCAGGGCCTACTTACGAGTATGCTCGGAACAGGAGAATGCAGTCAGGGCCTACTTACGAGTATGCTCGGAACAGGAGAATGCAGTCAGGGCCTACTTACGAGTATGCTCGGAACAGGAGAATGCAGTCAGGGCCTACTTACGAGTATGCTCGGAACAGGAGAATGCAGTCAGGGCCTACTTACGAGTATGCTCGGAACAGGAGAATGCAGTCAGGGCCTACTTACGAGTATGCTCGGAACAGGAGAATGCAGTCAGGGCCTACTTACGAGTATGCTCGGAACAGGAGAATGCAGTCAGGGCCTACTTACGAGTATGCTCGGAACAGGAGAATGCAGTCAGGGCCTACTTACGAGTATGCTCGGAACAGGAGAATGCAGTCAGGGCCTACTTACGAGTATGCTCGGAACAGGAGAATGCAGTCAGGGCCTACTTACGAGTATGCTCGGAACAGGAGAATGCAGTCAGGGCCTACTTACGAGTATGCTCGGAACAGGAGAATGCAGTCAGGGCCTACTTACGAGTATGCTCGGAACAGGAGAATGCAGTCAGGGCCTACTTACGAGTATGCTCGGAACAGGAGAATGCAGTCAGGGCCTACTTACGAGTATGCTCGGAACAGGAGAATGCAGTCAGGGCCTACTTACGAGTATGCTCGGAACAGGAGAATGCAGTCAGGGCCTACTTACGAGTATGCTCGGAACAGGAGAATGCAGTCAGGGCCTACTTACGAGTATGCTCGGAACAGGAGAATGCAGTCAGGGCCTACTTACGAGTATGCTCGGAACAGGAGAATGCAGTCAGGGCCTACTTACGAGTATGCTCGGAACAGGAGAATGCAGTCAGGGCCTACTTACGAGTATGCTCGGAACAGGAGAATGCAGTCAGGGCCTACTTACGAGTATGCTCGGAACAGGAGAATGCAGTCAGGGCCTACTTACGAGTATGCTCGGAACAGGAGAATGCAGTCAGGGCCTACTTACGAGTATGCTCGGAACAGGAGAATGCAGTCAGGGCCTACTTACGAGTATGCTCGGAACAGGAGAATGCAGTCAGGGCCTACTTACGAGTATGCTCGGAACAGGAGAATGCAGTCAGGGCCTACTTACGAGTATGCTCGGAACAGGAGAATGCAGTCAGGGCCTACTTACGAGTATGCTCGGAACAGGAGAATGCAGTCAGGGCCTACTTACGAGTATGCTCGGAACAGGAGAATGCAGTCAGGGCCTACTTACGAGTATGCTCGGAACAGGAGAATGCAGTCAGGGCCTACTTACGAGTATGCTCGGAACAGGAGAATGCAGTCAGGGCCTACTTACGAGTATGCTCGGAACAGGAGAATGCAGTCAGGGCCTACTTACGAGTATGCTCGGAACAGGAGAATGCAGTCAGGGCCTACTTACGAGTATGCTCGGAACAGGAGAATGCAGTCAGGGCCTACTTACGAGTATGCTCGGAACAGGAGAATGCAGTCAGGGCCTACTTACGAGTATGCTCGGAACAGGAGAATGCAGTCAGGGCCTACTTACGAGTATTCTCGGAACAGGAGAATGCAGTCAGGGCCTACTTACGAGTATGCTCGGAACAGGAGAATGCCAGTCAGGGCCTACTTACGAGTATGCTCGGAACAGGAGAATGCAGTCAGGGCCTACTTACGAGTATGCTCGGAACAGGAGAATGCAGTCAGGGCCTACTTACGAGTATGCTCGGAACAGGAGAATGCAGCAGTCAGGGCCTACTTACGAGTATGCTCGGAACAGGAGAATGCAGTCAGGGCCTACTTACGAGTATGCTCGGAACAGGAGAATGCAGTCAGGGCCTACTTACGAGTATGCTCGGAACAGGAGAATGCAGTCAGGGCCTACTTACGAGTATGCTCGGAACAGGAGAATGCAGTCAGGGCCTACTTACGAGTATGCTCGGAACAGGAGAATTACAGTCAGGGCCTACTTACGAGTATGCTCGGAACAGGAGAATGCAGTCAGGGCCTACTTACGAGTATGCTCGGAACAGGAGAATGCAGTCAGGGCCTACTTACGAGTATGCTCGGAACAGGAGAATGCAGTCAGGGCCTACTTACGAGTATGCTCGGAACAGGAGAATGCAGTCAGGGCCTACTTACGAGTATGCTCGGAACAGGAGAATGCAGTCAGGGCCTACTTACGAGTATGCTCGGAACAGGAGAATGCAGTCAGGGCCTACTTACGAGTATGCTCGGAACAGGAGAATGCAGTCAGGGCCTACTTACGAGTATGCTCGGAACAGGAGAATGCAGTCAGGGCCTACTTACGAGTATGCTCGGAACAGGAGAATGCAGTCAGGGCCTACTTACGAGTATGCTCGGAACAGGAGAATGCAGTCAGGGCCTACTTACGAGTATGCTCGGAACAGGAGAATGCAGTCAGGGCCTACTTACGAGTATGCTCGGAACAGGAGAATGCAGTCAGGGCCTACTTACGAGTATGCTCGGAACAGGAGAATGCAGTCAGGGCCTACTTACGAGTATGCTCGGAACAGGAGAATGCAGTCAGGGCCTACTTACGAGTATGCTCGGAACAGGAGAATGCCAGTCAAACTTACGAGTATGTCGGAACAGGAGAATCCAGGGCCTGAGTATTTTTCAATTACGAGTATGCTCGGAACAGGAGAATGCAGTCAGGGCCTACTTACGAGTATGCTCGGAACAGGAGAATGCAGTCAGGGCCTACTTACGAGTATTCTTGGAACAGCAATTTTTTAGTCTAAAACCTGTCTAAATCCATGTTTTTTCAATCCAAACCACGTTTTTTGAGTTGCATCTCTTCATCACTGTTCCAGCTTTCGTTTTACTTATGCTTGGCACTTCTATCTTAATGTTTAATGTTAAAAATGTAAAAAAAATTAATCAGCCCTAGACAAGCGTCAGAAAATACTCCAATACATTTTCATTAACAGTGATAGTAATAACGAGACTAATGATTCCGATTAATACAAGTAGCCACGATCTCAAAGCGAAAAATAAACTTGGATCAACCAGTAATGTTGTCAAAGCTGAATCGTTGACAGGGTGAGTTTTGTTGCGCTTCTTATTTGTTATATTTGTTTTTTCTAGGCAGCCCCAGGCCAGTAATGAAGTTTACCCAAGGCAGTGAAGTCCTGAAGGGGTTCAAGCTCAGGTACATTATGTTTGTCACACTGTTTGGTTTTTGTGCCGTTCTCATTCAGCATTGTCTACTCCTCTTTCGCTTCTTAAATTCAGATGTTCGTTCAATGTTGTTCATCCTACGTTGTTCATTTGCACGTTTTAAAGAGTGAATAGAATAGCAAGTCTTTTTTTTTTTAACTTGGTCAATCTTCATAGTGGCTGATTATATCTTTTTCAATTTTGCAGTATTTTGTTTTATTTTTATATTTTTAATGTGATTATGTTACATAAATGAAACGTTTTAATTTTTTAGCTTTAAATTTGCTGAGGTTTTTTTTCTTGTTTTTTGTTGTTGTTTTAAGGAAATATGACATGTAAATTAGTCCAGAGTAAAAAGCTTAATATATATTCATGGGTGCAACTTTTCTTGGTATACAAGGATTTCCTGTTTTTTAATTTTACCAGAAAAGGATTTTCCTTTTCTTTTTTGTGTGGGTAAAACAAGATCTGTGTGTGTCGACTGTATTTTTCAAACACTTTAAAATAAGCATTTGTATAAATTGTAAAAAAAAAGCAAACTAAAATACCTTCGTAAATAATAATAATAATATAATAAACGGATATTTATATAGTGCTTTTTATCAAGCACAAAGCGCTTTACAATCAGCATTGAAACACTCACACACGCGCACAGCAGACACACACGCGAAACAGAAACACACGCACCTACGTGCACGCACGAGAGTGAACGCGTTCTTGCACACAGACATACACACACAGACCCACACACATTTCATCAAACACACAGAAAACACATTCTGACTGAAACGCACACAAACTTACTCAAACATACACTTGTACAAACACGCGCACACACACACTCACACATACACAAAACACACACGTGTACTCACACTCACAGACACATGCTCACACACACTCCTACCCCCCCACCCCCCCTCTAGCCAAACAGTCTCTCCTGCGCACGCATACACATGCAAGCAGATATACCCACACAGAACACACTCACACACACACACACACACACACGCACACACACACTGCTTGGAAGCGCAGCCGTGGGCGCACGCACACTCACATTCGCGCACACGCTCACAAATTACATACATACACATACACGCACACAAATTACATACATACAAACATACAGACATACATCGCACAACCACACACACACACACACACACACACACATCGCACAATCACACACACACACACATACACACGCATGCACACAAACACACGCATACGCGCGTGCACATACACACACGCACACGTGCACATGGAGATGGGGGTGTTATTGGAAAGACTGCCGGAACAGATGGGTTTTCAGGTTTGTTTTGAAGGATACTAAAGATTGACTATGTCTGACAGCAGAAGGCAATGAATTCCAGAGTTTGACTGCTGATGATGTAAAAGCTCTACCACCGTGCCTATCACGTTTAAATTTTTGTGTTCGAAAGATCCTATTGTCATTTGTTGCAATTTTTGCTTCAGCTGCAGGGGGACATTACCCCTGGACCCCGGCCTTTCAGGTTTTTTCAGTTTGTGTAGTTGCACCCATGTATATTAATTATTCTCAGTCAATATTGTCTTGATTTATGTTTTGTCAAATACAGATAATTTGTTTTTTATAACTTTTATTCATGATGTGATCATCTTCTTTATGTACACCATTTTGTTCAATTTCTACATATTAAATGTAGATGCAGATTATATTATTGTTGCCACAAAAACCTCAACAATGTGGATTTTCTACAATCCTTTGATCTTATTCATGAAAGATAGCTGAAACTGATGTAAAAAAAAAAATTGGAAATGTTTAACTTTGGAGAATTGTTTTTTAAAGATGAAAGAAATAGGGAAATCATTCACATTTTTATTTGTATTTTGGCGATGTGTAAAATATAGAGTTAAATTTCCCATAACCAGAACTTTAACATTTTGTGAGGTTGGCTATTTGTCGCCATAGTTCAAAATCATTCTGTGCTGATAAGTGACTTTCATTGGAATGGGGCTTACTCATGAGCTGTCTCTTTTGATTTTAGTAAGTAAATAAGATATGAAATAATAAAAGCCATGATACACGGATGTTAACTTGTTTGCGAGAGAGAGAGAGAGAGAGAGAGAGAGAGAGAGAGAGAGAGAGTGTGTGTGTGTGGCAAATATTGAAATATTGACTGCAAATGTTTCGAAGAGCTAACAGCTTGCATGCTGGCATACAAATACAGAGAGAGAGAGAGAGAGAGAGCATACAGACACACAGAACTGAGTTCTACATGCACATGACATGCAAAGCAAACTTGAATGCACATGCACACACACTCACACATGCAAAGCAAATGCACACACACACACACTGTAAAAAAAACTTTGTTTAGCTCATTCCTTTATCGTCAATAAAGATCATTTTGACTCGACTTGAACCAGTGGGATTTTCAATGGAGGTTGTTCATCTCTAATATTGGAAAGACACACAACACCAATCAAGTCCCCTGTAAAGAACAAGAACGGCTTGACTTAGCCCAGAAGGCAGCAAGAGTGAGGTCCCCTAGGGCGCCACATGTCTGTCCAATTACTGCTCTTTTTTCTTTTCTTCTTCGTTCGCTCAGTTTCCTGTCATGTGAGCGCAGATGCATAATGCTGCTGTTATGCGCCTAAGGAATAGTTAGACCCAGCATGTCCGTTGTCGGCTGGAAAAAAACACCTTCGTACGAGTTTCTAAAACAAAGGCAGGAGAATTGACCAGCAAGGCAGAAAGATAGATGACAATAAGCAAAGGAGGGAAAAGGCAGAGTCAAAGAGAGTGACAGATTAGAGGAGGTTACAAGCACAGAACTTCCAGAAAGAAGGGGGACAACTTGTACAAAAGACACCCACCCCCACCCCCACATCCCCAAGGGGAGAATAACAGCTCTTATGAACTTGCTGATACTAATGTGTCGGGGTGCCGAGTATATACATGCGGGCGTACAATTAACCACAGCTAAGCAGACCACAGCATGGCTGTCTTTCAGTTTCAGATCCAGCAAGGCAACTCTGTTTAATGCGAATGCTCAACAGTCACATGATAATACAAAGAGAGACAATCACGTCAGACTAACAAAAGGTTACATTAGGACAGTTATGTCCCTTACATTACACCTCCCCTTTTAACCCTTTCATCGCCAGCCATATTTCAGTCAAAATGTCCATTAAATTGACCTGGGTAGAGAACAAAATCCATCTGCAGTATTGGGGATTCTTCGTTTTATATAAAATAAGGTCTATCCTTACTTCCGGTTCCCAAAACTATGACAATAAGGTCTTTGGATAAGATCATAACAGACCCCTATTTGGTGCCTTTTTAGTGACGTAGGTGTCAAATCACTGTGGTGCTAAAATGCGACTTTGACGGTGAAAGGGTTAAGTATGTAATTTCCCCCCTTTAAATTAGTTTATTAATTACCAAAACAAAGTTGGCTCAACTCTTTAAGCTGCCATTTTATAATAAACCAAATACTCAATTATCAATTAAAACAAGGCATGACTACTTGCATGTTTTAAACATTACGTCTTTAACTTGTATTTTCTGTAAAACACTTAGGCTTAATTATTGCATTCATTCACGGACAATTGACTCTCACAACTAAACTTCTTACTATTAAATGGTTGAATGTCTTTCCAACTGTCTTTTCAAAAGTGTCTTTCAAACCCTGTAGAGTTCACATTCAAATGTTATATGGCTTTTCATTTCAGCCTTCTCTCTAGTAAACTAAAATGAACTTCTTTTTTCTCTTTCAATGTTCCATCAACAAATGTTCGTTGTCACTATGATTACTTTAAAAAAATTAAACTAAACTTTTACTAGTATTTCTCTCTCTCTCTCACTTTTTCTTTTCTTAACACAACAGATGATGACTCGCATTGAACACAGGCCACTTCTTGGGCTCTATTCAAATGAACACTTTATAATTAAAACACAGGCCACTTCTTGGGCTCTATTCAAATGAACACTTTATTATTAAAACACTGGCCACTTTGGGGCTCCTGCTATAGCACACATAGTTTGACACCACCTAAGTCACCTAAATGGTGGCAACCGTACGACTTCACGCCGCAGGTGTTATACAGCACAACACTCGAATCTTCATTGGTGGTGACATTATCCTTCTTGCGGATGAAAGAATCTTTTTCAGTTCTTGATGAAAGAATCCTCTTCACAACCTAACTAAGCTAAATATAGTAAAATTGAATAAATCCACTTCACCTGGGTTTTAGAGCTAAGCTAGCTAGGCCTATCGTTGCCTAAATGGTGACAACCTTCCAACTTCTTGCCGGAGGTGCTACACCACACAACACAAAGTGATAATACGATGACCCAGGAGCCTCTTCTTCACCGGAACCGTGCTGCTTTCACCACCGCTCGTCTGCTGGTGCTGCCGGTCTGGAGGCAGCATCGTTGCCGTGTTGTAACGCAGATGTCGTCGGTTGCGTCTCAGCTCGCCGTCAGCGGTCTGGTCAATGTATGACCTGGGAGCACAGTGTCCGACCACCTCACCCGGACGCTTCCAACCCTTCTGCCCGTCCTCCTTCACCAGGACTGGGTCTCCGGGGCTCAGCTCCGGAAGGCGGTGAGCACCTTTATCGTAGTACGCCTTCATCCGACGTTTGTAGTCTTCGTCACGCCTGTGCACCACATCAGGAGGGACAGTGCGTGGCGTGAGGTTGGCCGGCACGACGGGTAGAGTTGTCCTCAGCCTTCTCCCCAGCGCCATCTCGATCAGCTCAAGTTCGACTCGCCAAGCGCCACTCGTACTCTCAGACTGCACTGCGCCTATGAGATACGTCTCTTCTTCGGTGGTTTCTTCCACTTGGTGTACATCTTGAACCTTTTTCTTTGTTCTGCAGACTTTCGCGAAGTGTAACAATTGTCCGCACTTGTGACACTTTTTTCCTTTTGCAGGGCACTTTCCAACTTCATGTTGACCTCCACATTTCCCGCACCTTGCTGTACTTTTCTGCTTGAAAGTTTTCTTGAAAGCTGCGTCTACACTGTGATGTGCAGCGCCACGTTGCTGTTGCAGCTGGTCTTTGAATGTTCTCCCACTATACCTACCTTTGGTGATTGCCTGCGCCAGGGCCAGCTCCTCCTCGAACTGAAACTTCTCTGAACTCCTTGTCCAGTACTCCCAGGACTAACATATCTGATTGTTTCGTCCTTACCTTGCAAGTTACAATGTTCTGCAAGTTCATACAAGCTTCTCACGTATTTCTCCCTCCTTTTGGGAGTGTTGATGGAATCGTGCACGTTCGTGGGTGACGTTCTTTCGGGGGACAATGTAGATCTACTCAGTAGAGTCTACTGGTCAAACTTTCTTAAAACTATATTATAGTTTTCGTTTGATTCATTGTCACCATACACTAGGCATACTGAAACGTGGAGAAAATCTTTTCCGAGTCCTGACCCATAGTATACAATAGTGCGCTAATCTGATACTTTTGAGTTTTCTTGTCAGCTACGCGAAATTCAATCTCGGAATTGAATCTGTCCCATCTCTGCTTCCAGTTGGCCCAGGCTTGAGGCTGGTGAAAACTAACTGCTCTGGCGGTTTGAACATTTTGATTCAGTTCTTAAGATGCTTGACTTACTTTGTTTTACTTTCTGACACCATAATGTGTTGGGGTGCCGAGTATGTACATGCGGGCGTACAATTAACCACACAGCTAAACAGACCACAGCATGGCTGTCTTTCAGTTTCAGATCCAGAAAGGCAACTGCTCAACAGTCACATGATAATACAAAGAGAGACAATCACGTCTGACTACGTCTGAGGGGATCTGCGCATGCGCCAAGATGGAAGCACGTTTTTGCTTTCGTCCATAAACTATTCGCCTTTAATCCCTTTTCCCGTTATTATTGAGGACTTTTATGTTCAAAATTTGCTCTCAACAGGTTTATAGACACTAAATTATTTTGATTCAACTGTTCAATCCTTTGTGTTCATTGACGTTTGTGTGTGTTGGACACTTTCCTTGTGGTGAGTTCAAAATCCTGCCATGGCCGTACAGTTTTGTTTACTTCCGGCTGAACGCCTTTTGTCGTTTGACAAGGTATGTTGACTCTGAAAATTCCTCTACTGTGTCTGGTTGTTGTTCTTTTCCTTCAAAAGACACTATGTACCGACGCTGTGATTCAACATGTGCCTACTAGTTGTGACAAGATAGACTTTGGTGCCAAGAACGTGATAGTTACATATGGATCGTCGTTCTTTATCTTCGTGGAGGCTCTGTCATCTGCCTCAAAACGAAAACGACTCAAAGACATTAAATGTTCTAGTCAGAAGCTGGTTTTATTATACCTAGCACTTCTACTGTTGCAACAATTCTACGCCCCAGAACCAAACCCTGGACCGAAACCAACTTCCAATCCAACATCATCACTGTCATTTGTGTCAGTGTCAACAAATGCCAGAGAGTCCGGAAGAAGGGATGGAGGAGACGAGGCTCACAAGAGCCCACACCAGGACCAGTCCAACTCACAACACTCTTGGCTATGCGGGACATGCGACGCTACAGTGAAATGGGGTGACAGAGGGGTGGCCTGTGAGACTTGCGGGCAGTTGTATCATGCCCACTGTCAGAGTGTGGACACACAGCTCTACCACGAACTAGGGGACAGCAAGGAGGACATACCATGGCACTGCGCAATATGTGGTAATCCAAACAGTCAAACTGTCTTCGATCTGCATGGGGTAGACTGGCCGGACTGCACGTCTCAGTGTGGCTCAACTACTGTTCACTCCTTTTCCAGCAAACTTGGAGAATCATGCTCAACACCAACAGAGCTGAATATGAAACGACCACAGCATTCATCTACTCCAACCAGGGCAAGCCAACAGAACAAATGGAAAAAGCGGCCTCTCAGAGTGTTAAATATTAATTTTCAGTCCATGACGGGCAAGAAAGCTGAAATCATCAACCTGGTTGATAGTGTCAAGCCAGACATCATTATTGGCACTGAAACGTGGCTTAACCAGGATATATGTAATGCTGAGATTCTTCCAGACCACTATACAGTCTACCGAAAGGACAGGAACAGAGAGGCGGTGGAGTTCTGATAGCAGTGAGATCGGACTTAGACAGCTACACAGTGCCAGAATTGTCAGCAGAATGTGAGCTACTGTGGGTAAGACTGACACTTCAGGGGAGGCGGTCCTTGTCCATCTGCGCCTACTACAGACCCAATGTTTCAGACCAGACCAGGTTAGAGCTCTTTCGTGCATCACTGACCAGAGCTGTGGCCACCACCAACGCACATGTCCTGGTAGGGGGGGGGGGGGGACCAGACCAGGTTAGAGCTCTTTCGTGCATCACTGGCCAGAGCTGTGGCCACCACCAACGCACATGTCCTGGTAGGGGGGGGGGGGGGGGGACCAGACCAGGTTAGAGCTCTTTCGTGCATCACTGGCCAGAGCTGTGGCCACCACCAACGCACATGTCCTGGTAGGGGGGGGGACCAGACCAGGTTAGAGCTCTTTCGTGCATCACTGGCCAGAGCTGTGGCCACCACCAACGCACATGTTCTGGTAGGGGAGGGGATCTAAGCTTCCCAGGATGGGACTGGAAGAACGCAGAACTAAAACCCAGCTGCCCTTACCCAAATCTCCATAGAGAGCTCATGACTATCCTCTTTGACTGTGGTGTGGAACAACTGGTCGAGTCACCAACCAGAGAGGAAAACACCCTGGACTTGTTAATCACCAACTGTCCAGAGCTCATACCACGCATTGAAGCGCTACCAGGTCTGTCAGATCATGACGGAGTTTACTGTGAGGTTCAGATTCACGGGAAGCGGAAGAAACAAGTCCCCAGACTTATCCCCCTGTACAAAAACGCAGATTGGGAGAAGATGAAGAAGGAAATGGCTGACTTGGCAACTGAGATAGAGAAGGAAAAGCATGAACTCAGTACAGAGGACCTGTGGACAAAGTTCAAGAGAGCTCTTCTGGATGCAGTGAAAAGATGCATACCACACAAGATGGCAAAATCCAAAGAAAGCCAACCCTGGATCACCCCTGAGATACGAAGGCTGATTAGAAGAAGAGATACAACCTTCAAGAAAATGCGCAAGCGAGGAACTTCTAAGCTGAAAAAAAGGTCAAAAGACTTAGAAGAGAAGTTCAAAGAGGGCTACGCAGGGCTTATTGGGACTATCTCAACAACATCTTCACAACCAATACCAGTTTCAACCCAGGGCGAGCACAAACCACAAAGAACAAACGCTTCTGGTCCTTCATGAAGCACCTGAAATCATCCAATTCAGGAGTGGCACCGCTTAAGGCTGATGGACGTCTGACATCGGAACCTTCAGCACAGGCTGAGATTCTGAACAGACACTTCCAATCAGTCTTTAGCGAAGGTAAAGAGTACTCAAGGGATGAGTTTAAGGATAAATGCAAGATGGAGCCAGCAGACTGCCCTGCACTGGAAGAAATTCAAATCTCTGAGGATGGAATGATAAAACTGCTGTCTGGACTTGACCCCAACAAAGCCAGTGGACCCGATAACATCAGTCCCCGGGTACTGAAGGAGCTGGCATCTGAAATCGCTCCAATCTTAGCCACCATTTACCAGTCATCCATTAACACCGCGACTGTTCCATCTGACTGGAAGGATGCCAACGTAACTCCTATCTTAGCCACCATTTACCAGTCATCCAGTAACACCGCGACTGTTCCATCTGACTGGAAGGATGCCAACGTAACTCCTATCTTAGCCACCATTTACCAGTCATCCATTAACACTGGGACTGTTCCATCTGACTGGAAGGATGCCAACGTAACTCCTATCTTAGCCACCATTTACCAGTCATCCATTAACACCGGGACTGTTCCATCTGACTGGAAGGATGCCAACGTAACTCCTATCTTAGCCACCATTTACCAGTCATCCAGTAACACCGGGACTGTTCCATCTGACTGGAAGGATGCCAACGTAACTCCTATCTTAGCCACCATTTACCAGTCATCCATTAACACCGGGACTGTTCCATCTGACTGGAAGGATGCCAACGTAACTCCCATCTACAAGAAAGGTGAACAGTACGACCCAAGCAATTACCGCCCAGTGTCCCTCACCAGCGTGCCATGCAAAATCATGGAGCATATTGTCACCAGTACCATCATGCACCACCTGGAACAACAGCGGATACTCTGCAGACACCAGCACGGCTTCAGAAAAAGGAGGTCATGTGAAACACAACTTCTGGAATTTGTCGACGAACTCATGGAAAACGGGCGGCAGACAGATGTCCTTGTCATGGACTTCGCGAAAGCGTTTGACAAGGTCAACCACAGTCTCCTCCTGCACAAGCTCCATAACTATGGGATTCGTGGTGAAATCAACAGGTGGATCGCAGACTTCATCAGAGACAGACGCCAGGCAGTGGTGGTAAATGGGGTCTCTTCCAGCTTTACTGATGTCCGCTCAGGAGTACCACAAGGCTCAGTCTTAGGACCCTGCCTTTTCTTAGCGTACATTAATGATCTACCTGAGAAGCTGACATCAATGGCACGGCTCTTCGCTGATGATACTGCTGTCTACAAGGTTGTTGCGGCGCCCCAGGATTATGACCAGCTACAGGATGACCTCCATCGACTCACTGAGTGGGAGAAGAGCTGGGACATGGTTTTCCACCCTGGCAAGTGTAACACCTTGAGCGTATCAAGAAGCAGAAAGCCCCGGCAGCATCATTACCAGCTGCATGGCCACAACCTGCAAGCAGTCGACTCCATCAAGTACCTTGGAGTGACTCTGACAAAGGAGCTGAGCTGGAAGAGACACATTGAGAACATCTGCGCGCAAGCCAACAAGACCCTAGGCTTCCTGAGAAGAAATTTGAAAGTCAGCTCCCAGACCATCAGAGAGTTGGCCTACAAATCATTCGTCCGTCCGGTCCTAGAGTATTCATCATCAGTCTGGGACCCTCACCAACAACAGGACATCGACAGACTGGAGGCAGTCCAGCGGCGCGCAGCACGCTTCATCCTCAGACGTTTTCGAAACACGTCTAGTGTCACTTCAATGCTTGAACAGCTTGGATGGCCCTCACTGCAGCAGCGTCGACTTTCCGCAAGGCTTGTGATGCTCTTCAAGCTGCAAGAAGAAGAGGTGTGCATGGACATTCTGCAACAAAAACTGATACCACCGCCAGCGCGTCAGCGACGCACTCACCCACGTCAGCTCTCTCAGATTTTCTGTCGTACTCAGTACTGACAAGCCAGCTTCCTCCCACGTACAATCCGGGACTGGAACGAGCTGCCCCAGGAAGCTGTGCAGGCCAAGACCATCGACACTTTTGTGTCGATGGTCACCAAAGAGTTATCCAGCAACACTCCCCCTCCCCCCTCCCCATTCCCTCCACCTCTACCCCTCTCCCTGTATTAAGGCGCTCTTCCGCAGATCCCCAATTTCTACAGTGACAGAATAGTCAAGTTTGACTGTGGTCACTTACTGGAAGGAAGGAAGACTAACAAAAGGTTACATTAGAACAGTTATGTCCCTTACATTACAGATACCATAGACTTTAGGAAGGGGCATAGATCCACTATCATATTTGCTTATGCAGTGGAATCTCACTTATAAGACCTAAAAAATCATCCAAACTGCATGAGGTCTTAAATGGGTAGGAGTTGTATAAGGGAAGTAGTTTTAATACTTTCAAAGAAGGGCAATGTATCAGAGAAGTAGGTCTTAAAGACCCACCAGGTCACGTGTCAAAATCACGGGTTTCACGTGTTTTCCCTCTTATACCTGGTAAGAAATCTTGTTTTGACCAGGTTTGACTCCCATACAAATGTCCCCAAATTGAAAACGAAACATCATTTTAAAGAGCAGCCTCAGTTTGAAGTTGGGGACATTTGTATATGGGTCACAGCTACCCAGAAAAAAAAACCAAGGGACTTAATCGTGGTGCGTCAGTGTGTCTTTAAAAGAGGGAGTCTTATAAGGGAGGTTTGACTGTAGTTGATGACTATCTTGTCTAACACAGTATCACTTAACGTGCAGAGACTACACGACACGGCTGTACTCCATGCTTCCTTTCTGTGAGGCGATTACTGTCCCTCTACAGTTGACCTCCACAGCCACTCTATGGCCATCCTAGCTACAGTTGACCTCCACAGCCACTCTATGGCCATCCTAGCTACAGTTGACCTCCACAGCCACTCTATGGCCATCCTAGCTACAGTTGACCTCCACAGCCACTCTATGGCCATCCTAGCTACAGTTGACCTCCACAGCCACTCTATGGCCATCCTAGCTACAGTTGACCTCCACAGCCACTCTATGGCCATCCTAGCTACAGTTGACCTCCACAGCCACTCTATGGCCATCCTAGCTACAGTTGACCTCCACAGCCACTCTATGGCCATCCTAGCTACAGTTGACATCCACAGCCACTCTATGGTCATCCTAGCTACTGCTGACCTCCACAGCCACTCTATGGCCAACCTAGCTACAGTTGACCTCCACAGCCACTCTATGGCCATCCTAGCTACAGTTGACCACCACAGCCACTCTATGGCCATCCTAGCTACAGTTGACCTCCACAGCCACTCTATGGCCATCCTAGCTACAGTTGACCTCCACAGCCACTCTATGGCCATCCTAACTACAGTTGACCTCCACAGCCACTCTATAGCCATCCTAGCTACAGTTGACCTCCACAGCCACTCTATGGCCATCCTAGCTACAGTTGACCTCCACAGCCACTCTATGGCCATCCTAGCTACAGTTGACCTCCACAGCCACTCTATGGCCATCCTAGCTACAGTTGACCTCCACAGCCACTCTATGGCCATCCTAGCTACAGTTGACCTCCACAGCCACTCTATGGCCATCCTAGCTACAGTTGACCTCCACAGCCACTCTATGACCATCCTAGCTACAGTTGACCTCCACAGCCACTCTATGGCCATCCTAGCTACAGTTGACCACCACAGCCACTCTATGGCCATCCTAGCTACAGTTGACCTCCACAGCCACTCTATGGCCATCCTAGCTACAGTTGACCTCCACAGCCACTCTATGGCCATCCTAGCTACAGCTGACCTCTCACAGCCACTCTATGTCCATCCTAGCTACAGTTGACCACCACAGCCACTCTATGGCTATCCTAGCTACAGTTGACCTCCACAGCCACTCTATGGCCATCCTAGCTACAGTTGACCTCCACAGCCACTCTATGGCCATCCTAGCTACACCACTACAGTTGACCTCCACAGCCACTCTATGCCCATCCTAGCTACAGTTGACCTCCACAGCCACTCTATGGCCATCCTAGCTACAGTTGACCTCCACAGCCACTCTATGGCCATCCTAGCTACAGATGACCTCCACAGCCACTCTATGGCCATCCTAGCTACAGTTGACCACCACAGCCACTCTATGGCCATCCTAGCTACAGTTGACCTCCACAGCCACTCCATGGCCATCCTAGCTACAGTTGACCTCCACAGCCACTCTATGGCCACTTTTGGTGGCCATAGAGTGGCTGTGGAGGTCAACTGTAGCTAGGATGGCCATAGAGTGGCTGTGGAGGTCAACTGTAGCTAGGATGGCCATAGAGTGGCTGTGGTGGTCAACTGTAGCTAGGATGGACATAGAGTGGCTGTGGAGGTCAACTGTAGCTAGGATGGCCATAGAGTGGCTGTGGAGGTCAACTGTAGCTAGGATGACCATAGATTGGCTGTGGAGGTCAACTGTAGCTAGGATGGCCATAGAGTGGCTGTGGAGGTCAACTGTAGCTAGGGTGGCCATAGAGTGGCTGTGGAGAAAGGGGTCAACTGTAGCTAGGATGGCCATAGAGTGGCTGTGGAGGTCAACTGTAGCTAGGATAGCCATAGACTAGAGTGGCTGTGGTGGTCAACTGTAGCTAGGATGGACATAGAGTGGCTGTGGAGGTCAAGCTGTAGCTAGGATGGCCATAGAGTGGCTGTGGAGGTCAAATGTAGCTAGGATGGCCATAGAGTGGCAGTGGAGGTCAACTGTAGCTAGGATGGCCCATAGAGTGGCTGTGGAAGGTCAACTGTAGCTAGGATGACCATAGAGTGGCTGTGGAGGTCAACTGTAGCTAGGATGGCCATAGAGTGGCTGTGGAGGTCAACTGTAGCTAGGATGGCCATGGAGTGGCTGTGGAGGTCAACTGTAGCTAGGATGGCCATAGAGTGGCTGTGGAGGTCAACTGTAGCTAGGGTGGCCATAGAGTGGCTGTGGAGGTCAACTGTAGCTAGGATGGCCATAGAGTGGCTGTGGAGGTCAACTGTAGCTAGGATGGCCATAGAGTGGCTGTGGAGGTCAACTGTAGCTAGGGTGGCCATAGAGTGGCTGTGGAGGTCAACTGTAGCTAGGATGGCCATAGAGTGGCTGTGGAGGTCAACTGTAGCTAGGATGGCCATAGAGTGGCTGTGGAGGTCAACTGTAGCTAGGATGACCATAGATGGCTGTGGTGGTCAACTGTAGCTAGGATGGCCATAGAGTGGCTGTGGAGGTCAACTGTAGCTAGGATGGCCATAGAGTGGCTGTGGAGGTCAGCAGTAGCTAGGATGGCCATAGAGTGGCTGTGGAGGTCAACTGTAGCTAGGATGGCCATAGAGTGGCTGTGGAGGTCAACTGTAGCTAGGATGGCCATAGAGTGGCTGTGGAGGTCAACTGTAGCTAGGATGGCCATAGAGTGGCTGTGGAGGTCAACTGTAGCTAGGATGACATTAGAGTGGCTGTGGAGGTCAACTGTAGTTAGGATGGCCATAGAGTGGCTGTGGAGGTCAACTGTAGCTAGGATGGCCATAGAGTGGCTGTGGAGGTCAACTGTAGCTAGGATGGCCATAGAGTGGCTGTGGAGGTCAACTGTAGCTAGGATGGCCATAGAGTGGCTGTGGAGGTCAACTGTAGAGGGACAGTAATCGCCTCACAGAAAGGAAGCATGGAGTACAGCCGTGTCGTGTAGTCTCTGCACGTTAAGTGATACTGTGTTAGACAAGATAGTCATCAACTACAGTCAAACCTCCCTTATAAGACTCCCTCTTTTAAAGACACACTGACGCACCACGATTAAGTCCCTTGGTTTTTTTTCTGGGTAGCTGTGACCCACATACAAATGTCCCCAACTTCAAATTGAGGCTGCTCTTTAAAATGATGTTTCGTTTTCAGTTTGGGGACATTTGTATGGGAGTCAAACCTGGTCAAAACAAGATTTCTTTACCAGGTATAAGAGGGAAAACACGTGAAACCCGTGATTTTGACACGTGACCTGGTGGGTCTTTAAGACCTACTTCTCTGATACATTGCCCTTCTTTGAAAGTATTAAAACTACTTCCCTTATACAACTCCTACCCATTTAAGACCTCATGCAGTTTGGATGATTTTTTAGGTCTTATAAGTGAGATTCCACTGCATAAGCAAATATGATAGTGGATCTATGCCCCTTCCTAAAGTCTATGGTATCTGTAATGTAAGGGACATAACTGTTCTAATGTAACCTTTTGTTAGTCTTCCTTCCTTCCAGTAAGTGACCACAGTCAAACTTGACTATTCTGTCACTGTAGAAATTGGGGATCTGCGGAAGAGCGCCTTAATACAGGGAGAGGGGTAGAGGTGGAGGGAATTGGGGAGGGGGGGAGGGGGAGAGGAGTGTTGCTGGATAACTATTTGGTGACCATCGACACAAAGGTGTCGATGGTCTTGGCCTGCACAGCTTCCTGGGGCAGCTCGTTCCAGTCCCGGATTGTACGTGGGAGGAAGCTGGCTTGTCAGTACTGAGTACGACAGAAAATCTGAGAGAGCTGACGTGGGTGAGTGCGTCGCTGACGCGCTGGCGGTGGTATCAGTTTTTGTTGCAGAATGTCCATGCACACCTCTTCCTCTTGCAGCTTGAAGAGCATCACAAGCCTTGCGGAAAGTCGACGCTGCTGCAGTGAGGGCCATCCAAGCTGTTCAAGCATTGAAGTGACACTAGACGTGTTTCGAAAACGTCTGAGGATGAAGCGTGCTGCGCGCCGCTGGACTGCCTCCAGTCTGTCGATGTCCTGTTGTTGGTGAGGGTCCCAGACTGATGATGAATACTCTAGGACCGGACGGACGAATGATTTGTAGGCCAACTCTCTGATGGTCTGGGAGCTGACTTTCAAATTTCTTCTCAGGAAGCCTAGGGTCTTGTTGGCTTGCGCGCAGATGTTCTCAATGTGTCTCTTCCAGCTCAGCTCCTTTGTCAGAGTCACTCCAAGGTACTTGATGGAGTCGACTGCTTGCAGGTTGTGGCCATGCAGCTGGTAATGATGCTGCCGGGGCTTTCTGCTTCTTGCTACGCTCAAGGTGTTACACTTGCCAGGGTGGAAAACCATGTCCCAGCTCTTCTCCCACTCAGTGAGTCGATGGAGGTCATCCTGTAGCTGGTCATAATCCTGGGGCGCCGCAACAACCTTGTAGACAGCAGTATCATCAGCGAAGAGCCGTGTTGATGTCAGCTTCTCAGGCAGATAATTAATGTACACTAAGAAAAGGCAGGTTCCTAAGACTGAGCCTTGTGGTACTCCTGAGCGGACATCAGTAAAGCTGGAAGAGACCCCATTTACCACCACTGCCTGGCGTCTGTCTCTGAGGAAGTCTGCGATCCACCTGTTGATTTCACCACGAATCCCATAGTTATGGAGCTTGTGCAGGAGGAGACTGTGGTTGACCTTGTCAAACGCTTTCGCGAAGTCCATGACAAGGACATCTGTCTGCCGCCCGTTTTCCATGAGTTCGTCGACAAATTCCAGAAGTTGTGTTTCACATGACCTCCTTTTTCTGAAGCCGTGCTGGTGTCTGCAGAGTATCCGCTGTTGTTCCAGGTGGTGCATGATGGTACTGGGGACAATATGCTCCATGATTTTGCATGGCACGCTGGTGAGGGACACTGGGCGGTAATTGCTCGGGTCGTACTGTTCACCTTTCTTGTAGATGGGAGTTACGTTGGCATCCTTCCAGTCAGATGGAACAGTCCCGGTGTTAATGGATGACTGGTAAATGGTGGCTAAGATAGGAGTTATGTTGGCATCCTTCCAGTCAGATGGAACAGTCCCGGTGTTACTGGATGACTGGTAAATGGTGGCTAAGATAGGAGTTACGTTGGCATCCTTCCAGTCAGATGGAACAGTCCCGGTGTTACTGGATGACTGGTAAATGGTGGCTAAGATAGGAGTTACGTTGGCATCCTTCCAGTCAGATGGAACAGTCCCAGTGTTACTGGATGACTGGTAAATGGTGGCTAAGATAGGAGTTACGTTGGCATCCTTCCAGTCAGATGGAACAGTCGCGGTGTTACTGGATGACTGGTAAATGGTGGCTAAGATAGGAGTTACGTTGGCATCCTTCCAGTCAGATGGAACTGTCGCGGTGTTAATGGATGACTGGTAAATGGTGGCTAAGATTGGAGCGATTTCAGATGCCAGCTCCTTCAGTACCCGGGGACTGATGTTATCGGGTCCACTGGCTTTGTTGGGGTCAAGTCCAGACAGCAGTTTTATCATTCCATCCTCAGAGATTTGAATTTCTTCCAGTGCAGGGCAGTCTACTGGCTCCATCTTGCATTTATCCTTAAACTCATCCCTTGAGTACTCTTTACCTTCGCTAAAGACTGATTGGAAGTGTCTGTTCAGAATCTCAGCCTGTGCTGAAGGTTCCGATGTCAGACGTCCATCAGCCTTAAGCGGTGCCACTCCTGAATTGGATGATTTCAGGTGCTTCATGAAGGACCAGAAGCGTTTGTTCTTTGTGGTTTGTGCTCGCCCTGGGTTGAAACTGGTATTGGTTGTGAAGATGTTGTTGAGATAGTCCCAATAAGCCCTGCGTAGCCCTCTTTGAACTTCTCTTCTAAGTCTTTTGACCTTTTTTTCAGCTTAGAAGTTCCTCGCTTGCGCATTTTCTTGAAGGTTGTATCTCTTCTTCTAATCAGCCTTCGTATCTCAGGGGTGATCCAGGGTTGGCTTTCTTTGGATTTTGCCATCTTGTGTGGTATGCATCTTTTCACTGCATCCAGAAGAGCTCTCTTGAACTTTGTCCACAGGTCCTCTGTACTGAGTTCATGCTTTTCCTTCTCTATCTCAGTTGCCAAGTCAGCCATTTCCTTCTTCATCTTCTCCCAATCTGCGTTTTTGTACAGGGGGATAAGTCTGGGGACTTGTTTCTTCCGCTTCCCGTGAATCTGAACCTCACAGTAAACTCCGTCATGATCTGACAGACCTGGTAGCGCTTCAATGCGTGGTATGAGCTCTGGACAGTTGGTGATTAACAAGTCCAGGGTGTTTTCCTCTCTGGTTGGTGACTCGACCAGTTGTTCCACACCACAGTCAAAGAGGATAGTCATGAGCTCTCTATGGAGATTTGGGTAAGGGCAGCTGGGTTTTAGTTCTGCGTTCTTCCAGTCCCATCCTGGGAAGTTTAGATCCCCCCCCCCCCCTACCAGAACATGTGCGTTGGTGGTGGCCACAGCTCTGGCCAGTGATGCACGAAAGAGCTCTAACCTGGTCTGGTCCCCCCCCTACCAGGACATGTGCGTTGGTGGTGGCCACAGCTCTGGCCAGTGATGCACGAAAGAGCTCTAACCTGGTCTGGTCCCCCCCCCCCCCCCCTACCAGGACATGTGCGTTGGTGGTGGCCACAGCTCTGGCCAGTGATGCACGAAAGAGCTCTAACCTGGTCTGGTCCCCCCCCCCCCCTACCAGGACATGTGCGTTGGTGGTGGCCACAGCTCTGGTCAGTGATGCACGAAAGAGCTCTAACCTGGTCTGGTCTGAAACATTGGGTCTGTAGTAGGCGCAGATGGACAAGGACCGCCTCCCCTGAAGTGTCAGTCTTACCCACAGTAGCTCACATTCTGCTGACAATTCTGGCACTGTGTAGCTGTCTAAGTCCGATCTCACTGCTATCAGAACTCCACCGCCTCTCTGTTCCTGTCCTTTCGGTAGACTGTATAGTGGTCTGGAAGAATCTCAGCATTACATATATCCTGGTTAAGCCACGTTTCAGTGCCAATAATGATGTCTGGCTTGACACTATCAACCAGGTTGATGATTTCAGCTTTCTTGCCCGTCATGGACTGAAAATTAATATTTAACACTCTGAGAGGCCGCTTTTTCCATTTGTTCTGTTGGCTTGCCCTGGTTGGAGTAGATGAATGCTGTGGTCGTTTCATATTCAGCTCTGTTGGTGTTGAGCATGATTCTCCAAGTTTGCTGGAAAAGGAGTGAACAGTAGTTGAGCCACACTGAGACGTGCAGTCCGGCCAGTCTACCCCATGCAGATCGAAGACAGTTTGACTGTTTGGATTACCACATATTGCGCAGTGCCATGGTATGTCCTCCTTGCTGTCCCCTAGTTCGTGGTAGAGCTGTGTGTCCACACTCTGACAGTGGGCATGATACAACTGCCCGCAAGTCTCACAGGCCACCCCTCTGTCACCCCATTTCACTGTAGCGTCGCATGTCCCGCATAGCCAAGAGTGTTGTGAGTTGGACTGGTCCTGGTGTGGGCTCTTGTGAGCCTCGTCTCCTCCATCCCTTCTTCCGGACTCTCTGGCATTTGTTGACACTGACACAAATGACAGTGATGATGTTGGATTGGAAGTTGGTTTCGGTCCAGGGTTTGGTTCTGGGGCGTAGAATTGTTGCAACAGTAGAAGTGCTAGGTATAATAAAACCAGCTTCTGACTAGAACATTTAATGTCTTTGAGTCGTTTTCGTTTTGAGGCAGATGACAGAGCCTCCACGAAGATAAAGAACGACGATCCATATGTAACTATCACGTTCTTGGCACCAAAGTCTATCTTGTCACAACTAGTAGGCACATGTTGAATCACAGCGTCGGTACATAGTGTCTTTTGAAGGAAAAGAACAACAACCAGACACAGTAGAGGAATTTTCAGAGTCAACATACCTTGTCAAACGACAAAAGGCGTTCAGCCGGAAGTAAACAAAACTGTACGGCCATGGCAGGATTTTGAACTCACCACAAGGAAAGTGTCCAACACACACAAACGTCAATGAACACAAAGGATTGAACAGTTGAATCAAAATAATTTAGTGTCTATAAACCTGTTGAGAGCAAATTTTGAACATAAAAGTCCTCAATAATAACGGGAAAAGGGATTAAAGGCGAATAGTTTATGGACGAAAGCAAAAACGTGCTTCCATCTTGGCGCATGCGCAGATCCCCTCAGACGTAGTCAGACGTGATTGTCTCTCTTTGTATTATCATGTGACTGTTGAGCAGTTGCCTTTCTGGATCTGAAACTGAAAGACAGCCATGCTGTGGTCTGTTTAGCTGTGTGGTTAATTGTACGCCCGCATGTACATACTCGGCACCCCAACACATTATGGTGTCAGAAAGTAAAACAAAGTAAGTCAAGCATCTTAAGAACTGAATCAAAATGTTCAAACCGCCAGAGCAGTTAGTTTTCACCAGCCTCAAGCCTGGGCCAACTGGAAGCAGAGATGGGACAGATTCAATTCCGAGATTGAATTTCGCGTAGCTGACAAGAAAACTCAAAAGTATCAGATTAGCGCACTATTGTATACTATGGGTCAGGACTCGGAAAAGATTTTCTCCACGTTTCAGTATGCCTAGTGTATGGTGACAATGAATCAAACGAAAACTATAATATAGTTTTAAGAAAGTTTGACCAGTAGACTCTACTGAGTAGATCTACATTGTCCCCCGAAAGAACGTCACCCACGAACGTGCACGATTCCATCAACACTCCCAAAAGGAGGGAGAAATACGTGAGAAGCTTGTATGAACTTGCAGAACATTGTAACTTGCAAGGTAAGGACGAAACAATCAGATATGTTAGTCCTGGGAGTACTGGACAAGGAGTTCAGAGAAGTTTCAGTTCGAGGAGGAGCTGGCCCTGGCGCAGGCAATCACCAAAGGTAGGTATAGTGGGAGAACATTCAAAGACCAGCTGCAACAGCAACGTGGCGCTGCACATCACAGTGTAGACGCAGCTTTCAAGAAAACTTTCAAGCAGAAAAGTACAGCAAGGTGCGGGAAATGTGGAGGTCAACATGAAGTTGGAAAGTGCCCTGCAAAAGGAAAAAAGTGTCACAAGTGCGGACAATTGTTACACTTCGCGAAAGTCTGCAGAACAAAGAAAAAGGTTCAAGATGTACACCAAGTGGAAGAAACCACCGAAGAAGAGACGTATCTCATAGGCGCAGTGCAGTCTGAGAGTACGAGTGGCGCTTGGCGAGTCGAACTTGAGCTGATCGAGATGGCGCTGGGGAGAAGGCTGAGGACAACTCTACCCGTCGTGCCGGCCAACCTCACGCCACGCACTGTCCCTCCTGATGTGGTGCACAGGCGTGACGAAGACTACAAACGTCGGATGAAGGCGTACTACGATAAAGGTGCTCACCGCCTTCCGGAGCTGAGCCCCGGAGACCCAGTCCTGGTGAAGGAGGACGGGCAGAAGGGTTGGAAGCGTCCGGGTGAGGTGGTCGGACACTGTGCTCCCAGGTCATACATTGACCAGACCGCTGACGGCGAGCTGAGACGCAACCGACGACATCTGCGTTACAACACGGCAACGATGCTGCCTCCAGACCGGCAGCACCAGCAGACGAGCGGTGGTGAAAGCAGCACGGTTCCGGTGAAGAAGAGGCTCCTGGGTCATCGTATTATCACTTTGTGTTGTGTGGTGTAGCACCTCCGGCAAGAAGTTGGAAGGTTGTCACCATTTAGGCAACGATAGGCCTAGCTAGCTTAGCTCTAAAACCCAGGTGAAGTGGATTTATTCAATTTTACTATATTTAGCTTAGTTAGGTTGTGAAGAGGATTCTTTCATCAAGAACTGAAAAAGATTCTTTCATCCGCAAGAAGGATAATGTCACCACCAATGAAGATTCGAGTGTTGTGCTGTATAACACCTGCGGCGTGAAGTCGTACGGTTGCCACCATTTAGGTGACTTAGGTGGTGTCAAACTATGTGTGCTATAGCAGGAGCCCCAAAGTGGCCAGTGTTTTAATAATAAAGTGTTCATTTGAATAGAGCCCAAGAAGTGGCCTGTGTTTTAATTATAAAGTGTTCATTTGAATAGAGCCCAAGAAGTGGCCTGTGTTCAATGCGAGTCATCATCTGTTGTGTTAAGAAAAGAAAAAGTGAGAGAGAGAGAGAAATACTAGTAAAAGTTTAGTTTAATTTTTTTAAAGTAATCATAGTGACAACGAACATTTGTTGATGGAACATTGAAAGAGAAAAAAGAAGTTCATTTTAGTTTACTAGAGAGAAGGCTGAAATGAAAAGCCATATAACATTTGAATGTGAACTCTACAGGGTTTGAAAGACACTTTTGAAAAGACAGTTGGAAAGACATTCAACCATTTAATAGTAAGAAGTTTAGTTGTGAGAGTCAATTGTCCGTGAATGAATGCAATAATTAAGCCTAAGTGTTTTACAGAAAATACAAGTTAAAGACGTAATGTTTAAAACATGCAAGTAGTCATGCCTTGTTTTAATTGATAATTGAGTATTTGGTTTATTATAAAATGGCAGCTTAAAGAGTTGAGCCAACTTTGTTTTGGTAATTAATAAACTAATTTAAAGGGGGGAAATTACATACTTAACCCTTTCACCGTCAAAGTCGCAATTTAGCACCACAGTGATTTGACACCTACGTCACTAAAAAGGCACCAAATAGGGGTCTGTTATGATCTTATCCAAAGACCTTATTGTCATAGTTTTGGGAACCGGAAGTAAGGATAGACCTTATTTTATATAAAACGAAGAATCCCCAATACTGCAGATGGATGGATTTTGTTCTCTACCCAGGTCAAATTTAATGGACATTTTTGGCTGAAAAATGGCTGGCGATGAAAGGGTTAAAAGGGGAGGTGTAATGTAAGGGACATAACTGTCCTAATGTAACCTTTTGTTAGTCTGACGTGATTGTCTCTCTTTGTATTATCATGTGACTGTTGAGCATTCGCATTAAACAGAGTTGCCTTGCTGGATCTGAAACTGAAAGACAGCCATGCTGTGGTCTGCTTAGCTGTGGTTAATTGTACGCCCGCATGTATATACTCGGCACCCCGACACATTAGTATCAGCAAGTTCATAAGAGCTGTTATTCTCCCCTTGGGGATACTGGGGGTGGGGGTGGGTGTCTTTTGTACAAGTAGTTTCCCCCACCTTCTGGAAGTTCTGTGCTTGTAACCTTCCTCTAATCTGTCACTCTCTTTGACTCTGCCTTTTCCTCTTTGCTTATTGTCATCTACTATCTTTCTGCCTTGCTGGTCAATTCTCCTGCCTTTGTTTTAGAAACTCGTACGAAGGTGTTTTTTTCCAGCCGACAACGGACATGCTGGGTCTAACTATTCCTTAGGCGCATAACAGCAGCATTATGCATCTGCGCTCACATGACAGGAAACTGAGCGAACGAAGAAGAAGAAGAAAAAAAGAGCAGTAATTGGACAGACATGTGGCGCCCTAGGGGACCTCACTCTTGCTGCCTTCTGGGCTAAGTCAAGCCGTTCTTGTTCTTTACAGGGGACTTGATTGGTGTTGTGTGTCTTTCCAATATTAGAGATGAACAACCTCCATTGAAAATCCCACTGGTTCAAGTCAAGTCAAAATGATCTTTATTGACGATAAAGGAATGAGCTAAACAAAGTTTTTTTTACAGTGTGTGTGTGTGTGTGTGCATTTGCTTTGCATGTGTGAGTGTGTGTGCATGTGCATTCAAGTTTGCTTTGCATGTCATGTGCATGTAGAACTCAGTTCTGTGTGTCTGTATGCTCTCTCTCTCTCTCTCTCTGTATTTGTATGCCAGCATGCAAGCTGTTAGCTCTTCGAAACATTTGCAGTCAATATTTCAATATTTGCCACACACACACTCTCTCTCTCTCTCTCTCTCTCTCTCTCTCTCTCTCTCTCGCAAACAAGTTAACATCCGTGTATCATGGCTTTTATTATTTCATATCTTATTTACTTACTAAAATCAAAAGAGACAGCTCATGAGTAAGCCCCATTCCAATGAAAGTCACTTATCAGCACAGAATGATTTTGAACTATGGCGACAAATAGCCAACCTCACAAAATGTTAAAGTTCTGGTTATGGGAAATTTAACTCTATATTTTACACATCGCCAAAATACAAATAAAAATGTGAATGATTTCCCTATTTCTTTCATCTTTAAAAAACAATTCTCCAAAGTTAAACATTTCCAATTTTTTTTTTTACATCAGTTTTTCAGCTATCTTTCATGAATAAGATCAAAGGATTGTAGAAAATCCACATTGTTGAGGTTTTTGTGGCAACAATAATATAATCTGCATCTACATTTAATATGTAGAAATTGAACAAAATGGTGTACATAAAGAAGATGATCACATCATGAATAAAAGTTATAAAAAACAAATTATCTGTATTTGACAAAACATAAATCAAGACAATATTGACTGAGAATAATTAATATACATGGGTGCAACTACACAAAATGAAAAAAATACCCTGAAAGGCCGGGGTCCAGGGGTAATGTCCCCCTGCAGCTGAAGCAAAAATTGCAAGCAAATGACAATAGGATCTTTCGAACACAAAAATTTAAACGTGATAGGCACGGCTGTAGAGCTTTTACATCATCAGCAGTCAAAACTCTGGAATTCATTGCCTTCTGCTGTCAGACATAGTCAATCTTTAGCATCGTTCAAAACAAACCTGAAAACCCATCTGTTCCGGCAGTCTTTCCAATAACACCCCCATCTCCATGTGCACGTGTGCGTGCGTGTGTGTGTGCGTGCGTATGCGTGTGCTTGCGTGCGTGCGTGTGTGTGTGTGTGTGATGCGTGCGTGTGTGCGTATGTGTGTGTGTGTGTGTGTGTGTGTGCGTGGTGTGTGTGTATGTGTGTGCGCGTGTGTGTGTATGTAGTATGTATGTAATTTGTCGTGCGTGTATGTGTATGTATCGTAATTTGTGAGCGTGTGCGCGAATGTGAGTGTGCGTGCCCGCCCACGGCCGCGCTTCCAAGCAGGTGTGTGTGCGAGTGTGTTGTGTGTGAGTGTGTTCTGTGTGGGTATATCTGCTTGCATGTGTATGTATGCGTGCGCAGGAGAGATTGTGTTGGCTAGAGGGGGGGTGGGGGGGTAGGAGTGTGTGTGAGCATGTGTCTGTGAGTGTGAGTACACGTGTGTGCTTTGTGTATGTGAGTGTGTGTGTCGTGCGCGTGTTTGTACAAGTGTATGTTTGAGTAAGTTTGTGTGCGTTTCAGTGAGAATGTGTTTTTTCTGTGTGTTTGATGAAATGTGTGTGGGTCTGTGTGTGTATGTCTGTGTGCAAGAACGCGTTCACTCTCGTGCGTGCACGTAGGTGCGTGTGTTTCTGTTTCGCGTTTGTGTCTGCTGTGCGCGTGTGTGCGTATGTGTTTCAATGCTGATTGTAAAGCGCTTTGTGCTTGATAAAAAGCACTATATAAATATCCGTTTATTATTATTATTATTATTATTTTCGAAGGTATTTTAGTTGCTTTTTTTTTTCTTTTTTTTTTACAATTTATACAAATGTTTATCTTAATGTGTTTGAAAAATACAGTCGACACACACAGATCTTGTTTTACCCACACAAAAAAGAAAAGGAAAATCCTTTTCTGGTTTAAATTAAAAAACAGGAAAATCCTTGTATACCAAGAAAAGTTGCACCCATGAATATATATTAAGCTTTTTACTCTGGACTAATTTACATGTCATATTTCCTTAAAACAACAACAAAAAACAAGAAAAAAAACCTCAGCAAATTTAAAGCTAAAAAATTAAAACGTTTCATTTATGTAACATAATCACATTAAAAATATAAAAATAAAACAAAATACTGCAAAATTGAAAAAGATATAATCAGCCACTATGAAGATTGACCAAGTTAAAAAAAAAAAGACTTGCTATTCTATTCACTCTTTAAAACGTGCAAATGAACAACGTAGGATGAACAACATTGAACGAACATCTGAATTTAAGAAGCGAAAGAGGAGTAGACAATGCTGAATGAGAACGGCACAAAAACCAAACAGTGTGACAAACATAATGTACCTGAGCTTGAACCCCTTCAGGACTTCACTGCCTTGGGTCAACTTCATTACTGGCCTGGGGCTGCCTAGAAAAACAAATATAACAAATAAGAAGCGCAACAAAACTCACCCTGTCAACGATTCAGCTTTGACAACATTACTGGTTGATCCAAGTTTATTTTTCGCTTTGAGATCGTGGCTACTTGCATTAAAATCAGAATCATTAGTCTCCTTATTACTATCACCGTTAATGAAAACGTATTGGAGTATTTTCTGAGGCTTGTCTAGGGCTGATTATTTTTCCTTAATTTTTGAACATTAAAAATTAAGATAGAAGTGCCAAGCATAAGTAAAGCGAAAGTTGGAACGGTGATGAAGAGATGTAACTCAAAAAACGTGGTTTGGATTGATTAAAAACATGGATTTAGACAGGTTTTAGACTAAAAAAATTGCTGTTCCAAGGCTACTCGTAAGTAGGCCCTGACTGCATTCTCCTGTTCCGAGCATACTCGTAAGTAGGCCCTGACTGGCGTTCTCCTGTTCCGAGCATACTCGTAAGTAGGCCCTGACTGGCGCTTCTCCTGTTCCGAGCATACTCGTAAGTAGGCCCTGACTGCATTCTCCTGTTCCGAGCATACTCGTAAGTAGGCCCTGACTGGCGTTCTCCTGTTCCGAGCATACTCGTAAGTAGGCCCAGACTGGCGCTCTCCTGGTCCGAGCATACTCGTAAGTAGGCCCAGACTGGCGCTCTCCTGTTCCGAGCATACTCGTAAGTAGGCCCTGACTGCGTTCTCCTGTTCCGAGCATACTCGTAAGTAGGCCCTGACTGGCATTCTCCTGTTCCGAGCATACTCGTAAGTAGGCCCTGACTGCATTCTCCTGTTCCGAGCATACTCGTAAGTAGGCCCTGACTGGCACTCTCCTGTTCCGAGAATACTCGTAAGTAGGCCCTGACTGCATTCTCCTGTTCCGAGCATACTCGTAAGTAGGCCCTGACTGGCATTCTCCTGTTCCGAGCATACTCGTAAGTAGGCCCTGACTGCATTCTCCTGTTCCGAGCATACTCGTAAGTAGGCCCTGACTGGCGTTCTCCTGTTCCGAGAATACTCGTAAGTAGGCCCTGACTGGCGTTCTCCTGTTCCGAGCATACTCGTAAGTAGGCCCAGACTGGCGTTCTCCTGTTCCGAGCATACTCGTAAGTAGGCCCTGACTGGCGTTCTCCTGTTCCGAGCATACTCGTAAGTAGGCCCTGACTGGCATTCTCCTGTTCCGAGCATAC
>CM065696.1:53697719-53746298 GCA_017654935.2 Phymorhynchus buccinoides | reverse complement strand
AAAAAATCAAATGGCTGGCTATAAAGGTAGTTTCGTTTGACTCTAAGCCATCGCAATACAGGTGCAGCAAGCTATCATACACTGAGATGCTTCACATGCCCGCGCATAGGATTTCAATGTCAGTTACCAATTTGGCTTGGGGGGAGGCTTTAATAATCAAAAGGACAAAGGAAAAAGAACACACCACACCACACACACACACACACCACACACAAGCACGCAAAAACGCCACGCACGCACGCGCGCGGCGAGGCCTACACATACACATGAGGTGGTAACGTAGACAAAGGGTGCAAACAGAAATCCTTCTTTGGACCGAAACGAGCAAGGGAGACAATCAACCATGGAGCGCAGGACTACCCACTGGACACTAAATATTTCAGGGGGAGGAGAGATGTAAAGATGAAGCAAAGATGAATATTAGTCTGGCCAAGTGATCCAAAAACTGTTGTGAATAACTATAGTGAAGGCGCGACAAGAGAAAAAAGGTGGGGAGCGAGAGGAGGGTGGGTGGTGGTGGTGGTGTGTGTATGTGTGGTGTGTGAAGTTATCACCCATGAACGGACACTCGGTTATGTAAAGAACGGGAGAAGATTGCCAACCGGGGCAGGACGTGTTGTTCGTCGTATGTCTGCAATAGTGTGTGTCAGAGTGTGTGTGTGTGTGTGTGCGTGTGTGTAGTGGTTGTTGTGTCCGTGTGTGTCAGAGTGTGTGTAGGTGCTGTAAGAGTGTCGTGTGTGTGTCAGAGGTGGTGTGTGTGTGTGTGTTGTGTGGTGTGTGTGTGTGTGTCGTGTGTGGTGTGTGTGTGTGCTCATGGTGTGTGTGTGGTGTGTGTCAGAGTGTGTGTGTGTGTATCAGTGTGTGCCGTGTGCGTGCATACGCGCACCACGGGTAGTGGTTCGTGGACGTGCGTGTATATGTGCGCGTGTGTGTGTTTAGATGTCTGTGTCTACGTGTGTGGGGGTGGGGGGAGGGGGGGTACGTGTGTGTATGTGGTAGATGTGTCAATCCAGCTGACAAAAAAGAAACATTTTGTTTATAAGTCCCTCCGACCGCGAAGAAAGTACATATGGAACATTTGAATATACAGAGAGTGGGACGAGTCTGGAGGTACTGCAAACCAGGAAAGCCCCGATGTTTTGGAGAGAAAAAACCGACAATGAATAGGATCCTGTTTAATCAAGAGTAAAGACACAAGCTATGTTAAGTAATGTTATAGTTTTTCTTTAGTAGGACGCCTGGGAGCACGTTGAAGTGGCTTGCCTTCAGTTTTTCTTTGTAGCTTGCGTTTCGGCTGCACGGAGTGTCATGATGCACTTATCAAAGAGTTCAACTCTTGACTGGGTGGAGAAGAAACTACATGTCTTCGATCTTTATATCAGCGATTTTCAGAGTGTACGGACCTGGCAGGATTTGGTCATCCGATTTGTTCTATTGTATTCTAGTAGTAGACGTTGCTAGTGAAGGGCTCGCGCCCTTATTATGCCCTATAATCTTCATATCTTGTTTTTTATATATTTGTTTTATTGTGGTTTGCAAATTGTCCTATGTACAAATGAAGAAAATAGGGTAGAGCCTCATTGCTTATCATCAACTTGAAATCACCTTATAATTGTTTTTCATTATGAATGGTTCGTTTATCGAGAATATTTTAAACACTAATGCTTGGTGCAAACTTAATGTTAGAGATCATAGATGGTAAAAATTTCAAAATTGAACGATGTTAGACAAACTAAAAATTTGTCGAATGGGTACGTTTTTAGAAAAACAAGAAAAACGCTTTTAAAAAAACTTCCCCTCACTATTCCTCAGTTTTACTACAAAACTTAACGCAAGAAAATATTGTAGGCTAGTCTTATATGGTTAAACAAAAGTGCTGCAGATAAACCTTCAGCGCGTTGAAGTTGGCTGCCTAAGGAGAAGAAGAAGAAGAAGAAGAAAAATATTATACTGGAATAATATTTGTTGTTATTTGTTTTATTACCTCTCACTCTTCTCCTCTTCTAGTGAAGGCAGTTCAGAGAGAGGCCGCGAGGCCTAGGCTTATGAGCCAGTCCCCCACGACTACATACTCCTACTATACTACAGAAAGTTAGTCTTTCTCGTAAGTGTTGCTTTTGCATGCAGTGTTATTAATTTAGTGGTTCTTCTTCAGTTTGCAACATGGCCTGTGGCCGGGGGGGGATTTTTTTTGCCATGGATTCAGGTTAGTTTCTTTATACATGCAGTTGTTTGTTGCATCAATTTTTATTAAATTTAAATTTTTTTCATGAAGTGTTAATGCCGTGAATGATATTAAAGGGCCACCCTGGACGATGAGTTTTTTACTTGCAAGAAAACATGTCAACAACGGATCACCAGAAGACAGATATTCAAGGCAAAATCGGAACACTAACTCGATCTGTTCTGTTCCTAGGAAATCAAACTGTAATTAATATTCACATTTTCCCCACTCATTCGAGTCCCAGATCGCAGCACCATACCTCAACAATTGCTTAGGCACAGAATCTAAGCCAGCCCAAATCTAAAACTCTCAAGAGGGCTGAATCTATGTTAGGCCAGATCTAGGAGGCAACCAACCGAGGAAACACGCACATTGCTACTGAGTCACTTCGGTGGAGTTCATTGGAGCCTGTCAGGACAACCACCTACTAAGGCCCCTACGACGACATTATTCTCATAGTCACACGGAGCCAGGTGAGTGAGGTCCTCCTTTGAGGGCGGCCACCATGACTGTCCACCGCAGAACTCACAAGAAGACACTGATCCCAGGACTTTGACCACAGAAATGCATCAAGGCATAGACTGGATTGGAAACGAAACTGAGTTCACCATGAGAACAGGGCTTGCAAAAGCCACAGAATTGGAATCATTTTTAAAAAAAATTGATGGAAATGAGGCAGACGACTGATGATGCATGATGATGATGCTATGGAGCTGCCGTATTGGCTGAGACTGCATGACATGGCCTGCATTCTACGCTTCCTTTCAGTAATAATTCCCCAGCGTTAACCAGGTCCCAAGAAAACAGACACTGCGGTGATATCAAAATTAGACACATTTTTGGAAACGCATCCGTTTAAGCAGAGCCCACAGCCTTATCACTCTGTGTAGGAGTTGCGTTCAGACCAAAAAAAAACTTTGCTCTGCCGTGAGGGGATTCAAACCAAGACCACCTATCCCGTAGGGTCCGCGACGCCAAACAAGAATATTTCTTGTTGTGAGACCTAGCTAGTGCATAGTGGGGAGGATGCGTACCGCCAGACGCAACTTATGACGATAGACGCACTTCCAGTTGGTAAAACTGTAATAAAAATCTGTGTATTGGTGGACAATTCGTGATTTGGCCTATAAATGACTCAGGCCGCCATTTGGAAAAAACAGAGGGGACTCTTCACACTGAAAGAATGACTTCCAGCACCTCAACCAAGGAGGAATCGCCGTTTTGACGGTTCTCGATTTCTTTGGAGTATAGAGCAAAAGGAGTGTTGCACGATCTCTGTAGAGGGTCTTCTGGTGATCCGACGTGTTTCTTGCAAAACATCATCCGTCAAGTAAGCTCGCCAATCTAAACTCCCGAAATGGTCAGCTCATTCAGCTTCATGACGTCGGCCCCAAAAGGAAGCAAGACTGAGGCACCACAAAGGGTCAGCCACACGTCCACTAAAATAATTATGTCTGTAACGAAACGATTCGATCACGTGTTTTCAAGAAACAATTGTGTTGGCGCATCGAGATCACGTGATCGAATCGGATTCGTACCGTCGTGCGATTTTAGTGGATGTGGGCTGGCCTTTAACCAGAACCTATACACTAATACAGCTCCTGTTACCCCGGACGGATACCCCCCCCCCCCCCCCAACCCCTACGAGTTCGGACGCCCCTTATTCTCAAATGGTATTCTAAACTGTATATTTTCGTATTCGCGCTTACACTGACCAAGGGAGGAAAACCATAGTTTTGGGTGTGTTCTCCCACATTACGTCATCCCCTCTCTCCCCTCCCCCCCCTCAAAACGGCCACAACAACAATCCGGAATTTGATTGCGTTGATTTAAGTTTGGAAGAATTTTATTTTGGTTACCTAGTTTGAACGAAATGAACGCATTTCATTGTAAAACAAATGCGCAGTTCTTCTTCTTATTCCTTCTGCAGTGGAGCTTATATGTTATGTATGTTATAGCTGGAGATCTAGGATGGTGACTCACTCACTCAATGGTTGGTCTTAATCAATTGTATAATTAGGCGTATAGCCCTTAGATCAGCAACTAGGTTCAATTTTGAACTTTTTTTTCTCCTTGATTTTTTCCTATGTGGTACCACGTGTCGTCCATATCCGGGCCACAAGGAGCGCCTATTATGGGAGACCGCCACTTAGTCACTAACTTTGTTTGAAAAATGCCGGATGTTTTCTTTACACATTTAGAAAATTTTCACTTGGTTTTACACACAAATAAGGACTGTCCGCTAATAGATGGCACGCAGGTGGGGGGGAGCATCGAGATAACTATTTGCTGAGTACCCACGTGTCGTCATATCCGGCCACAAGGAGCGCCATATTATGGGAGACGCCATCTTAGTCCTACCTTTGTAAAAAAAATGCCAGATTGATGTCGACGATGAAGGGAATATTTGGCTGTTCCAATTCGAAAAATTATATAAACTGTATTTATAGCATCTGGATGTTTCTTTACAATTTAGATAACATTTTCACTTTGGTTACACACAAATAAGGGACTAAGATGGCGACACTTACGTTGGAATGGTGAGATGAGCAAAGCAGGTGGGTGGAGCCATAAGCCAATCTGATAGTTTGTAATGTATACATGACTCTGGTCACCCCCTAAAATTGTGTACAATTACTTCTGACTGACCATATATAAAGAAGTTGGTCACCACCAAGAGAAGAACTTATACTACTTTACTAGGGTGGGACTGACCAGTTGAGATCGGCTGCGCACAGTCAAAAAATAGCCATCCTCAACATGTGAGTCCGAAACGACAAAAAAGCGGGGCCGAAATGACAAGGCCGTCCAACCATGGCGCAGCCCAAAAAGTCGATCAGTCAATAAATCGATGCCGCCACTATGAGAGTGTGTATTTGCGACCAACCAGTAAATTCGCTTTTTCTGTACTTGAACCATTTACTTAACCCTAAAACCCTATCCTAACCCTAAGAAAAAAGTAAAATTTGTGGTCATGCTCAAAGGTCGCAAATACACACTATCATAGCTCTAGCCTGGGAGATTTATTTGAGTACTGAGCGCATTTGGCTTTTTTGGCCATTGTCATTCAGGCCCCGCTTTTTTGGTCGTTTCGCCTCATGTTGATGATGGACATTATATACCTGGTGTGTGAATGAGTCGCATTAAATCCAAATATCGCGAATTGTTTTTTTTAAAAAAATTATTGACATGGATTAGAGCCATATGCAAGCTCAAGTGAAGAGCCATATGCCGTTTTTCCTAGCAGACAAAGTGATTAGTGACACCTGAGGACGTAAATGAATTACCAGGGTTTGAGGCCGAGTTGACTTGCACCCGGGGCCGAGTTGGCACAAGGCCAACCTGGTAAAAGGCAGAGTTGACTGCCTTTCACTTATAGATCTAGTCCAGTTTTGAATGTTTGATTTCTAGGAAACCAGAGCAAAAAATGACGGTTCGATGACGATTGTAAAGTTCATTCCTTGAAGAAACTTGAAACTTTGAATAGTCAAAAATGACTTTGGGCGAGTTTGAAGAAGAAGAACTTAATCACAGCAATACTGAAATAGGTCACAACAGGGCCTGAAGAAAAGTGGAATTCATACACTTGAAGTATTTGCCTCAAATCTGACAAATGATGGGCGTTTGACCTGTACCTTTGCTACGTTGAAGGAGCCTATGGCTGTAGAATGAAGGCTATTACTCAACGGAAAGTGGAGAGCGCTTTGCGAGTTTAAAAACTTGTACTGTCTTGATGATATGACACTTGACAGTGTCTTCCTTCCTTTCCTTCAAGCGACCACAATCAATTGCTGATTATTCTGTCACTGTAAATTCAGGGGGATCTACGGAAAATATGCGCAGAATACTTCGACCCTAATCTATATATCAAGAAGCGCGGAAGAGAGAGTGGCGGGGGTGGGGGGGTGGGGGATGGGGGGGGAGATCATGATGGATATAAAACTACATGACCCAAGCAGTGTTTAATCAAATATTGTCCCTGTGTGTATGTGTTTTTTTGTTTTACATCGTGTATATAATCATAACTTTGATGTTATCTGCTGGGATGAGCGTTTTGTTTGTTTGTTTGTTAGATTACTCGTGTAATATATACTTTGAAACTTAGGCCCCCCAAAAAACTGTGTTGGTTTCCCTACCTACCCTAGTTTTTCTGGCCTGCCGAGCCCTAAAATGTTTTTTTTTGATAAAATGGGGAAAAAAGAAAAAGAAAAGCAAAAGTAAGCGAGCAAACAGAAACATAAAAGAAAACATTATAGCTTAATATAAGTGCAAAAGTATACTGTTTTTAACTTTTATTTTATTAACAATTAACATATTATTATTTATACATAAATATATTCACACACAAGGACCAAACAAGAGTATTTTTAGAAAAGCCTAGTACAGTAGTAGTAGTAGTAGTATACTTACTACCCTATTTTTCAAACTGATGAAACCTCAGACATAATTGTTTGTTGGGCCTTATCCACTGCAATGCTTGAAATAGTATCTAATCTACACAGGTATCAGGTACGTTGAACTCGAAGGAGCCTACTACAGTACTGGTAATATTGACAGAGTTTGAATACTGTCCTGATGGTATGACAGAGTTTGAATACTGTCCTGATGGTATGACAGAGTTTGAATACTGTCCTGATGGTATGACAGAGTGTGAACACTGTCCTGATGGTATGACAGAGTTTGAATACTGTCCTGATGGTGTGACAGAGTTTGAATACTGTCCTGATGGTATGACATAGTTTGAATACTGTCTTGATGGTGTGACAGAGTTTGAATACTGTCCTGATGGTATGACATAGTTTAAAATACTGTCCTGATGGTATGACAGAGTTTGAATACTGTCCTGATGGTATGACATAGTTTGAACACTGTCCTGATGGTATGACAGAGTTTGAATACTGTCCTGATGGTATGACAGAGTGTGAACACTGTCCTGATGGTATGACAGAGTTTGAATACTGTCCTGATGGTATGACAGAGTATGACTCCTGATCGTAGACAGAGTTTGAATACTGTCCTGATGGTATGACAGAGTTTGAATACTGTCCTGAGTATGAGTAGTTTGAATACTGTCCTGATGGTACATGACAGAGTTTGAATACTGTCCTGATGGTATGACAGCAAGTTTGAATACTGTCCTGATGGTACATGACAGTTTGAGTCCTGATTTGACAAGTTTGAATACTGTCCTGATGGTACATGACAGAGTTTGAATACTGTCCTGATGGTATGACATAGTTTGAATACTGTCTTGATGGTGTGACAGAGTTTGAATACTGTCCTGATGGTATGACATAGTTTGAATACTGTCTTGATGGTGTGACAGAGTTTGAATACTGTCCTGATGGTATGACAGCAAGTTTGAATACTGTCCTGATGGTATGACAGAACACTGTCCTGAGTTGACAGAGTTTGAACACTGTCCTGATGGTATGACAGAGTTTGAACACTGTCCTGATGGTATGACATAGTTTGAAATACTGTCCTGATGGTATGACAGAGTTTGAAATACTGTCCTGATGGTATGACAGAGTTTGAATACTGTCCTGATGGTATGACAGAGTTTGAATACTGTCTTGATGGTATGACAGAGTTTGAATACTGTCCTGATGGTATGACAGAGTTTGAATACTGTCCTGATGGTACATGACAGAGTTTGAATACTGTCCTGATGGTACATGACAGAGTTTGAATACATGTCCTGATGGTATGACAGTGAGTTAATGAATACTGTCAAAAAGATGATGATGGTTGCTCTGTATTCTAGAAGAAGACAAGGGGCCATAAACCTTTCTTTCGCAGCATCCAGACATGACCACTCCAGTTAGTGTGGTGCTCACTGGGGGACAAGCCCCGACCGGCACAGCCGGTACCAGTGCTGTGATCTATGGCCCCTACTTCCTAGGCCCTGATTTAATCTTTCTTTGGAGAAGGCTCTAAGTGGTGAGCTGCCTGGCGCTGATGCTGCTGCGCTGGCGGGGCCTTTTGGAGGCTTCAGTTTGGGAGTCCACTGTTGTCATTACAAAAAGAGTTCTTGTACTGTTCTGTGTGGCGAGATCTTATTGTACTATAACCTCTTCTTAAGCGCCCAGTGATGTACCGAGGATCGAAAAGTGATAGGACAAACTGTCCTGAAGCAAGAGAAATAAACGGGACAATGTCCTGGCTCTTGCAGAAACCAATAGGACAACGTCCTGGCTCTTGCAGAAATCAACAGGACAATGTACTGGCTCTTGCAGAAATACAAGAGAGACAATGTCCTGGCTCTTGCAGAAATCAATAGGACAATGTCCTGGCTCTTGCAGAAAATCAATAGGACAATGTCCTGGCTCTTGCAGAAATCAGTAGGACAAACTGTCCTGAAACAAGATAAATCAATAGGACAATGTCCTGGCTCTTGCAGAAATCAATAGGACAATGTCCTGCTCTTCTTGCAGAAATCAGTAAGACAAAGCAAGCCAGTGTTAAAAATCAATCAGTCATTTGTCCTGACAGGAGAAACACAATAGGACATTTTCAATTTTAATAGGTCAATGGCCTGTGGCCGGGGGGCCTCAGGACATCACTGAGCGCCATGTACTTTTAATAGGTCAGTGGCCTGTGGCCGGGTCCTCAGGACATCACTGAGCGCCATGTACTTTTAATAGGTCAGTGGCCTATGGCCGGGTCCTCTGGACATCACTGAGCGCCATGTACTTTTAATAGGTCAGTGGCCTATGGCCGGGTCCTGGACATCACTGAGCGCCATGTACTTTTAATAGGTCAGTGGCCTATGGCCAGGTCCTCTGGACATCACTGAGCGCCATGTACTTTTAATAGGTCAGTGGCCTATGGCCGGGTCCTCTGGACATCACTGAGCGCCATGTACTTTTAATAGGTCAGTGGCCTATGGCCGGGTCCTCTGGACATCACTGAGCGCCATGTACTTTTAATAGGTCAGTGGCCTGTGGCCGGGTCCTCAGGACATCACTGAGCGCCATGTACTTTTAATAGGTCAAGTGGCCTATGGCCGGGTCCTCTGGACATCACTGAGCGCCATGTACTTTTAATAGGTCAGTGGCCTATGGCCGGGTCCTCTGGACACCACTGAGCGCCATGTACTTTTAATAGGTCAGTGGCCTATGGCCGGGTCCTCTGGACATCACTGAGCGCCATGTACTTTTAATAGGTCAGTGGCCTTATGGCCAGGTCCTCTGGACATCACTGAGCGCCATGTACTTTTAATAGGTCAGTGGCCTGTGGCCGGGTCCTCTGGACATCACTGAGCGCCATGTACTTTTAATAGGTCAGTGGCCTATGGCCGGGTCCTCAGGACATCACTGAGCGCCATGTACTTTTAATAGGTCAGTGGCCTGTGGCCGGGTCCTCTGGACATCACTGAGCGCCATGTACTTTTAATAGGTCAGTGGCCTATGGCCGGGTCCTCTGGACATCACTGAGCGCCATGTACTTTTAATAGGTCAGTGGCCTATGGCCGGGTCCTCTGGACATCACTGAGCGCCATGTACTTTTAATAGGTCAGTGGCCTATGGCCGGGTCCTCTGGACATCACTGAGCGCCATGTACTTTTAATAGGTCAGTGGCCTATGGCCGGGTCCTCTGGACATCACTGAGCTCCATGTACTTTTAATAGGTCAGTGGCCTATGGCCGGGTACTCTGGACATCACTGAGCGCCATGTACTTTTAATAGGTCAGTGGCCTATGGCCGGGTCCTCTGGACATCACTGAGCTCCATGTACTTTTAATAGGTCAGTGGCCTGTGGCCGGGTCCTCTGGACATCACTGAGCGCCATGTACTTTTAATAGGTCAGTGGCCTTTGGCCGGGTCCTCTGGACATCACTGAGCGCCATGTACTTTTAATAGGTCAGTGGCCTGTGGCCGGGTCCTCAGGACATCACTGAGCGCCATGTACTTTTAATAGGTCAGTGGCCTATGGCCGGGTCCTCTGGACATCACTGAGCGCCATGTACTTTTAATAGGTCAGTGGCCTGTGGCCGGGTCCTCTGGACATCACTGAGCGCCATGTACTTTTAATAGGTCAGTGGCCTATGGCCGGGTCCTCAGGACATCACTGAGCGCCATGTACTTTTAATAGGTCAGTGGCCTATGGCCGGGTCCTCTGGACATCACTGAGCGCCATGTACTTTTAATAGGTCAGTGGCCTATGGCCGGGTCCTCAGGACACCACTGAGCGCCATGTACTTTTAATAGGTCAGTGGCCTATGGCCGGGTCCTCTGGACATCACTGAGCGCCATGTACTTTTAATAGGTCAGTGGCCTATGGCCGGGGCCTCTGGACATCACTGAGCACCATGTACTTTTAATAGGTCAGTGGCCTGTGGCCGGGTCCTCTGGACATCACTGAGCGCCATGTACTTTTAATAGGTCAGTGGCCTATGGCCGGGTCCTCTGGACATCACTGAGCGCCATGTACTTTTAATAGGTCAGTGGCCTATGGCCGGGTCCTCTGGACATCACTGAGCGCCATGTACTTTTAATAGGTCAGTGGCCTATGGCCGGGTCCTCTGGACATCACTGAGCGCCATGTACTTTTAATAGGTCAGTGGCCTGTGGCCATGGGTCCTCTGGACATCACTGAGCGCCATGTACTTTTAATAGGTCAGTGGCCTATGGCCGGGTCCTCTGGACATCACTGAGCGCCATGTACTTTTAATAGGTCAGTGGCCTATGGCCTGGGTCCTCTGGACATCACTGAGCGCCATGTACTTTTAATAGGTCAGTGGCCTTTGGCCGGGTCCTCTGGACATCACTGAGCGCCATGTACTTTTAATAGGTCAGTGGCCTATGGCCGGGTCCTCTGGACATCACTGAGCGCCATGTACTTTTAATAGGTCAGTGGCCTATGGCCGGGTCCTCTGGACATCACTGAGCGCCATGTACTTTTAATAGGTCAGTGGCCTATTGGCCGGGTCCTCAGGACATCACTGAGTGCCATGTACTTTTAATAGGTCAGTGGCCTATGGCCAGGTCCTCAGGACATCACTGAGCGCCATGTACTTTTAATAGGTCAGTGGCCTGTGGCCGGGGTCCTCGGGACATCACTGAGCGCCATGTACTTTTAATAAGTCAGTGGCCTATGTCCAGGTTGCATCTCAACTTTTAATACAGTGGAGGGGATACCACTGAGCGCCATGTACTTTTAATAAGTCAGTGGCCTATGGCCAGGTCCTCAGGACATCACTGAGCGCCATGTACTTTTAATAAGTCAGTGGCCTATGGCTTATATAAACATCTGAGCGCCATGTACTTTTAATAGGTCAGTGGGTGGCAGGGTCCTCTGGACATCACTGAGCGCCATGTACTTTTAACTTGGTCAGTGGCCTATGGTGAAGTCCTCAGGACATCACTGAGCGCCATGTACTTTTAATAGGTCCATAGGCCTATGGAAGGTCCTCTGGACATCACTGCCGCTGGGACTTTTAATAGATCAGTGGCCTTGCCAGGTCCTTGTGGACATCACTGACATGTACTTTTAATACAACTCAGAGCCTGTGGCCGGGGCCTGGATAATCCCTGAAATGTGCCAGTCTGCAAGGCTGTTCAAATAGGATCTTTATTTGGACGGGTGGTCCAACGGACTAGCTCCACCAAAAAACAAACTAGTCCGCTGAGAATTTTGACTAGGGCCCGTCTGTTGCTCACAAGAAACTTGACAAATTTCTATTTTGACTAGATTCCACTCAAAACACTAATAATCAACCAACCAACAAGATATTTTGACTGAATATTAACCAGCAGACGGCTCCACGGAAAGTTTGTCAGTTTGTCCGCCTAGAAAAGAGCCAGCCCGCCAGCCAAGAGTCCCAGGTGGTCCCAGGTTAAGCTCACATGGCACGCTATCCTGAGATGTCCTTGACTGGCCAGAGTGTAGCTTCATAGTCCCACAAATTCGCCCATTGCACTAGTTTGCACGCTATCCTGATACGCGACCTCACAAGCATGTGACTTGTAATAGTCCCACTCACCAGGCTTGGATGTTTGTCACTGAAATGTGCCCTGAGACGGCGACCTCAGATAGTGTAGCTGGCATAGTCCCACCCCAGGCTTGCACGTTTGCACGCTATCCTGAGACGGCACCGCAGAGTGTAGCTTCATAGTCCCACACCAGGCTTGCACGTTTGCACGCTATCCTGAGACGGCACCGCAGAGTGTAGCTTTATAGTCCCACCCCAGGCTTGCACGTTTGTCACGCTATCCTGAGACGGCACCGCAGAGTGTAGCTTTATAGTCACACCCCAGGTTTGTACGTTTGCACGCTATCCTGAGACGGCACCGCAGAGTGTAGCTTCATAGTCCCACCCCAGGTTTGCACGTTTGCACGCTATCCTGAGACGGCACCGCAGAGTGTAGCTTTATAGTCCCACCCCAGGCTTGCACGTTTGCACGCTATCCTGAGACGGCACCGCAGAGTGTAGCTTTATAGTCCCACCCCAGGTTTGCACGTTTGCACGCTATCCTGAGACGGCACCGCAGAGTGTAGCTTTATAGTCCCACCCCAGGCTTGCACGTTTGCACGCTATCCTGAGACGCGACCTCAGAGTGTAGCTTCATAGTCCCACACCAGGCTTGTACGTTTGCACGCTATCCTGAGACGGCACCGCAGAGTGTAGCTTCATAGTCCCACCCCAGGCTTGTACGTTTGCACGCCATCCTGAGACGGCACCGCAGAGTGTAGCTTCATAGTCCCACACCAGGCTTGAACGTTTGCACGCTATCCTGAGACGCGACCTCAGAGTGTAGCTTCATAGTCCCACACCAGGTTTGCACGTTTGCACGCTATCCTGAGACGCGACCTCAGAGTGTAGCTTTATAGTCCCACACCAGGTTTGCACGTTTGCACGCTATCCTGAGACGCGACCTCAGAGTGTAGCTTTATAGTCCCACACCAGGCTTGCACGTTTGCACACTATCCTGAGACGCGACCTCAGAGTGTAGCTTCATAGTCCCACACCAGGCTTGCACATTTGCACGCTATCCTGAGACGCGACCTCAGAGCTTCAGTGTAGTCAGAACGTTAGATTTGCACGCTATCCTGAGACGCGATCACAAAGTGTAGCTTTATAGTCCCACACCAGGTTTGAACGTTTGCACGCTATCCTGAGATGCGACCTCAGATTGTAGCTTCATAGTCCCACACCGGGTTTGCTCGTTTGCACTCTATCCTGAGACGCGATCTCAGAGTGTAGCTTTATAGTCCCACACCAGGTTTGAACGTTTACACGCTATCCTGAGATGCGACCTCAGAGTGTAGCTTTATAGTCCCACACCAGGCTTGCACATTTGCACGCTATCCTGAGAAGCGATCTCAGAGTGTAGCTTTATAGTCCCACACCAGGTTTGCACATTTGCACGCTATCCTGAGACGCGCACCTGCAGATTGTAGCTTCATAGTCCCACACCAGGCTTGCACATTTACACGCTATCCTGAGACGGCACCGCAGAGTGTAGCTTCATAGTCCCACACCAGGCTTGCACATTTACACGCTATCCTGAGACGCGACCTCAAAGTGTAGCTTCATAGTCCCACACCAGGCTTGCACATTTACACGCTATCCTGAGACACGTCCCACACCAGGCTTGGGCTACCTCAAAGTGTAGCTTCATAGTCCCACACCAGGCTTGCACATTTACACGCTATCCTGAGACGCGACCTCAAAGTGTAGCTTCATAGTCCCACACCAGGCTTGCACATTTACACGCTATCCTGAGACGCGACCTCAAAGTGTAGCTTCATAGTCCCACACCAGGCTTGCACATTTGCACGCTATCCTGAGACGCGACCTCAAAGTGTAGCTTCATAGTCCCACACCAGGCTTGCACATTTACACGCTATCCTGAGACGCGACCTCAAAGTGTAGCTTCATAGTCCCACACCAGGCTTGCACATTTACACGCTATCCTGAGACGCGATTCTCAAAGTGTATCTTCATAGTCCCACACCAGGCTTGCACATTTGCACGCTTTTTCTGAGACGCGACCTCAGAGTAGCTTTGTAGTCCCAAAAATATTCTTAATTATCTTATAGTTAAAAATTTAGCTTTTTCTGTGTAACACTAACAGTTCTTTTTCCCTACAGGTGCTAATGCTCTGTTGTTGTCTCAATGTCTGTGTTCAGATTCCGGATCAAGTTCCCCAAGAGGGAAACGCTCACAAAAGAGGTAGGCTGTTTGAACAATACATGTATGTATACATGGGACCTTCTCTTTATGGACTCCTCTCTCTCTCTCCTCCTCATTTCTCTCTCTCTCCTCCTCTTTCTCTCTCTCCCTCCTCTCTATCCATCTCTCTCTCTCTATCTGCTCGTATATCCTATCTTTCTCTCTCTCTCACCGGCTGCCTGTCTCTGTCTCATAAACGTAATTATCTCCATTTTTATCCTGATTTATCTTGTTAACATAAAACAGGAAGAATCATGTGGCCTTCAAGTATAAGACAGCACTGTTTTCCCCTTGTGGCTGAGTGGTTTGTTGTTGCACCCTGGCTAATTATAAAAGATTCCAGGGATCATCCCAACAAAGCCGAAGAGCTTGAAACACTATGGCACAAATGCAAATATCAGCTATGGATGAGAACATTACGTGTCGTGACCGGTGTTTGATTAACCCCGCCACGTGGGCAAGCCATACTCGTGACTTCAGGGGAGCTGAGTGGCTTCATTTGCCAACTCATAATCTGACAGGATAAGGATTGCAAGTGCGGAGGTTCAAAATCCCAGCTCCATTTGCAGTGTGGTGTCATTGGGAAAGACACTTTGCTCCTTTTTCCTTGTCCTTCACATGAGACTTAAAATCAAGGTCCTGTGTGCAAATGCATGTGCAAGGTCTTGCGTAATGTATGTTAGAAGCCGTTTGTTCCCCCCCCCCCCCAATATTTGACAGAACTAGTCCATGTTGGGTGTAGATTGGCTCAGTGGTCAACTTGTAGTGAGTTCTTTTCCCGTTAAGCAGTGTACCCAAGCCCGTCATGCTGGTTACTAAGGAGTAGGCTATGAGACTCGTCGATTTTTACATTAGGCCTTATGGCTGATAACTCCTAATCTTTTTGTAATCTAGCCCGATAAAACCACTTTTCCGTATGATTGTGTTCAGTGGAAGTTTTTTCTATGGTTAAGCCCGTGAAGAACTGCCGAGCAGTTTTGAATAATGATGTCTGTACGGCGATATCGAGTTTTAGCAGATCGCTTATCCCCAAGCTCTGATTAGTCTCGGAAGGTCTGACATTATTGACGAAGCCCATCGGCGGTGGAGAGACTCTGGACTGCGACACGCTGACCATTCGGCGCAGAAACATTATTATTGCTAAGATTATCGTGACGCCCTTTTCTATCTTCTTTTTTACCTAATGCATGTGTTGTATTGTTATTGATTATTGATGACGAGAACAGTGCAACGCTAAGTAAAGCTTCTACGTCAAGACCTGTCTAAACGCTGATTCTGAAGGATGGGTATTCTTTAATTGTCACTAATTTGGCATTCACTATTCAATCCGCGTGTATCTACAAGGCTGCCACCACGAGCAAATCAACTTCGGCCTTTTAGGATCAAAAGACTTATTTCCATCAATACAGTGGAATATAAAACCATTTTCTTACTGTAGCTCTTTTCGGAAAAAAATTCTGTCTCTGACACCTTGTAAAAGTGTTTCAAAATACCTATTCGTTAGGTAGGACTATGATAATTGCCCACGTTAACTATGACAGACGACCCGCCATTTTGAAGGGGTGGAGTGAAGAGGAGCTATTTCTCATTTGGTTTAATATGCCTAGAGCGAAATGTCCTTTTTATCCCCCATGAAAAACGGTATCGATATAAAATGCTTTCTATTGTGGAATAGTGCAAACGATTTAGAAGCCCTCAACGTAAACGCGACTCAGACAGTAGGCAACGAAATGTCAAAAAGGCACCATGTCCTGTCGTCTTTCACCTGATAAGCAATTCTGATTTCCAGCACCTCACCTCAAGGAGGAATGCCGCATTATTGAAAGAACGGACCACCCACCCACAGTCCTGGGCACCCCGGACGTTGTGATTCTAGGTCAACCTAGAGCAAAGTGTTGTTCAGCTTTACGATATCCTGTACTCAAGGGGCACCCATAGGGGCGGGCGGGCCAGCGCGGGTTTCCCAGTGAAGTGATCTAGACGTGTTTCTTTCAAAATAACGAGAGTCCGTCCGCGTACAGTGCCCCTTTTAAGTGCACTGTAGTTGTACGTTACAGACGTGTTCGAATGAACAATTATATGAAACTCGAGCAAAAGACAGCTGACGTAGTTTTCTATGAATGCGCGTATCACCATGCAGCGACCGCCTATTGACCACAGCTCATCCAGCCTACCCGCACACACCACCACTACTACACAGACGACCTAAACCCGTTGTCAGAATCTATACATCTGTTGTTCTCCCGATCCTACCCTTCCATTACTCCAAAAGAGGAAAAATTAGAGAGACAAAAGTGGCCAATAAAGCTGAATTGAAGATTTCAGCTTTGGCCGTATAAACGACAAAATAACACATGCTTAAGACTGAAAAAAAATCCGTATTTCTATTAGGAAATTGGCCGATTAAGCAGCTTTGGACGATTATCCGATGGGTAACTATAACAGCTTTCCATTCCCACCGTATTCGTAACGGAAATCACCCCAATAAAACCATGATACCCTGTTCTTATGAAATGATTGTTATTGTATCCCACATTATAAATTCAGAAAACCGACTCAGACGAGAGGGATAATAACTAGGAAAAACGAGGAGAAGTTCCTGTAATTAATCACCCACCCAACCTCACGATCACGACATCGATTAACTAACACATTGATGCTGTTATGAAATCACTTGTCAGGATAGAGAGAATTTCCTCCAGAGACGCGAGATGTACGGATCATAGGTAATGAGAGATACGAGATCTAAAATATGGGAGATTGGAGATGAACAAATTGATAGCATGGGATTCACCGTCAATCGGTTCATAACAGTCTTATCTACAAACAGAACATTGTAACTAAACTGCGAATCTCCGAGCCCAATACAAATCTGCTGGTATCAACAAGTACATATAACTTGATAGTCTTTACATCTCATGACGGCTGCAATCTCTTATAATTAGTTTTTTAAATCTACTTGCTATCGCTAACTGCTAACTCTCACGATTTGATGTCCTTCTCCTTCTTGTCTTCGTCACAGCTATCCCCCTCGCAATTATCAATGACGACTGTCCGCTTCGTGAGCCAGCATGGTCCGCCTCTTCAGGGATGCGGGGGAGCTTAGGATGTCCTGTTTTCCTTGTATCGTTGAATTTGCTGGTGGTGTTATTCTGTTGTCCTTAATCAGAATTTGATAAGGATACAAATTACCCATTTATTGAAACCTTTTGTAGCTTACCTCAGCGTAAGATAAATACAGGAAAACATCTACAAATAAGGATATGAATGCCTTTTCCAGGAGCTTTGTATTCGGCTGCTTGTTGAACGATACCTGGTAATCCGATTTCAGCCAGGGCCCTCCCTGACTTGCACACAACTCTAAGAACAAGCACATGCGGACCCATGTAACTCCCCTCAGTGGAAAACGTCCAACTTAATACCCTGTATAACACCTCACATTCTAACCCGGCTACCCATTCATCATTAACACGATGCCCTTTTCCTTACTAGGCAAGGTCGTCTTTGTTTAACCAGTAATGATGTTCCCACCACCTCTCTGCGTGCGTAGTTACATTAGCTAGTGTCGTTAACCATCAGCTATATAATCTATACTGCACTCTTCTAATACCAATCTGCCTGCGCTGTCCCTCGCATTCTTCCATAGTGCTTATCTGTTCATTACATACTATCTTCGGAGCTCCCTTGCCGCCCACTATCTCCTGCCTTTTCTTCTCTAAAAACAACCCCAACCTTACATTTAGCTTTTCTCTATTGTAGAAGCTCCCTCCCGACATTATCCGGCATGTGTCGAGGAACACCTGAAATGCAGCAAAGAATGAGCCGACACCAGCCTGAATAACTAGGAAACTATAAATTAGCGACACATACGAATCAGCCTGTTCGTTTTTTGACTTTATGAGGCAATACCTTTTCCGCAGGAAGAAGATCACTATGACACGATAGCACAGACAGCGAAGCACAGGAGCAAGCAGAGCGCAAGAGCAAGCGAGAAGAGAGAAGTAAGCAAGACCAAGCCTGAGATCCTAAGACAGAAGAAGGACAGACCTTTTCCTAAGAAGAAGATAAGAAGAAGTCAAAGCAAGAACAAGAAGCAAGCAAGTAAGAAGAAGGTACATAGAGCAATGAAGAAGTTAAAGAAGAAGAAGCAAGTAAGAAAGGTAAAGAGAATGAAGAAAGGAAGAAGAAGAAATAAAGAAGAACAAAAGAAGAAGACTTTGTTAGAAGCTCTAAGTAAGACGAAGTCTAAGAAGAAGCAAGAAAGCAAAGTATCAAGTCAAGAAAGTAGAAGGCCATACCTTTTCCCCAGCCTGAGGTCCTATGACACTATAAGGCCATACCTTTTCCCCAGCCTGAGGTCCTATGACACTATAAGGCCATACCTTTTCCTCAGCCTGAGGTCCTATGACACTATAAGGCCATACCTTTTCCTCAGCCTGAGGTCCTATGACACTATAAGGCCATACCTTTTCCTCAGCCTGAGGTCCCTGTGCCTTGTAATATGATGAATAAAAATAGTATGATGATTTAATTACAAAATGGATTTTGTGTGAAATGTTCAGTGTGTTCTTTATAATTAAAGGATAATGTAAGCCTGGCTGCATACGACTGAGTACCGTATCAAGAATAGTAAGCGAGATGATTTTATAAAATGGAAAACCAAAGCATGAATTGAAAGCAGCTGCATGGATTAAAAAAAAAAAATCATTGGATTTGTCTTCTCATATTTCTTTAATATTTTTTTAATTGGGATTGATATGACTATGAGTGATGTAAAACAAGCCATGAAAACCATGTTTGTCTTGGTGTCTTTAGGACTAGGTATAAGGCAATGGTTTACAATCTGAGGGCTGCCTCTGTCTTAACGTTGAGCTAAAGTTTTATAGATGTTGTTTCCCTGTAGAGCAGAAGGGGGGTTGTGTACCCCTCAAAATGATGCAAACACGTGACATGTTTCTCTGCAGTCTCTACTATCCCAAGGTGGGGTACGCGCATGCCTCACCTGTTGGTATTCTATGTACAGTGGAATCCGTTTAATTGGCCATCGGATAATCAGCCAAAGCCGCTTAATCGGCCAATTTCCTCTGGAACGGAATTTTTTTTTCTTAAGCATGTGTTATTTTCGTTTTTACGTCCAAAGCTGAAATCATCCATTTCGCTTTATTGGCCACTTTTTCTCTAATTTTTCCTCTTTACCCCTTTTTGAGAGGCCAGTGAGGCCCACACATATTCTAAGCTCTGTGTCCACTTTCAGGTGACGATTCCGATGCCTCGGGGGCAGACCCCCCTGGTCCAGCTGGTGCCGGTGCTGGTCACACTGTCCGGCTGAGCGTCCTCCACGAGTGGCCCAATTACCACGCCAAGCCGCATGGTTTCAGCCTGCTGCCGCACCAGTTCGTCGTTGGAAGTGTCCTGGCATACTCTCCAGCGGAGGCAGCAGGGCTGAAACCGGGCGACAGAATTGTGGAGGTCAGCCCCATTTTGTTCTTTTACGATTTTGTATTAACCCCTGATTTATTAGTTCATTGATAATTCTTTTAAATACCGCCTCATTTGTTTGTTTTATCATTTTTTTAACAGGGGTCGCGCTAATACATGTTTTTTGTGTATTTGACACGTTTTAAAAACCGCCAACGCATTTTCACGGCGCGTGCACATAGCACGTATGCAAAACGAAGTCTGCTCAAGACTGCATTTGAGTCTAAATGCTGAATGTGACTTTAGAGTTCCCAGTACCTGTACTGTACTGCTGGTGACAGGCACATGTTTGGCAGGAAGCCTACTTACAGTAAGCCTATCTCCTCACTGACGCCCCTTGTTTCATCCAAGATTTCTTGTTTGCTTGGACTGGTGCATTAAAGATTTAGTTGAAATATTTTGTTTGACCAAGTAGGTAAGTATCTTTTCACTTTTGTAAAATGGTTTTTCTTTGACCCGTTTGTCAAAAACGTTTTATGCATCGTGCGGGCGGGCTCTTGTAATATATTGTCCTGTCTCGGGCCAGGTGCTTTGAACCTGCCGGCTTTGCTTGAATTACGAACACAGACACGAGCAAGGTTCGTATTTGTTGCCAATTTTAACAACACACGCACGCATGAATGCTCCCAGACGTCTCAATGCTCAGCAAACTTTCCTATGATTGGAAGAAACCGCCTCTCCGGCCTGTGGCAGTGGTCACCATTTGTAAAATTGTTTTGTCTGCTCCCAAGTGGGATCCACTGCAGTCAGATCCTGCTCCACGTGTGTCGACGACCAGTGACACAGTAATGCCTAATGAATGGTCATGGACCGGCACTGACTGGCACTGCACTTGGTTTGATCAAACAGGGCTTGTGACCAATGTCAGCAATGAAACGTGAGCAAAAAACCAAGGTGGTTGTTTGCGGATAGGGATGCATAAAACATGCAATCTCTTTAGTTTTGCATCAATATTATAGTAGTATGATCCGACACAATTTTAAGCCTATTCCTGTTTTTTGGCCGGCTTTGCGGAGGTAAACACGATTTTGAAAATGAATGTAAAGGAACATTTTGTGAAAAACTCGAGTGATGCCTGGTTTTCTCACCTCTTATTTAATTGTATCTTTTTACAATTTTTTTTATTATTTTGTCTGATTTATTGGTTTTCTATTACAACTTTTTTTATGGCGTCAACATATAATAATAATATAATAATATGATATTTACGGGCGCTTATCGTAACAAAAGCCCTAAGCGCTTACAATCATTATAAAGCAATACTACCAAATGAAAAGCTACGACAACAAACAAACACTCCACTACGAACTTGAGGTCAAACACACCACCTACACAGGAGCCACACTACACACACACACACCACGACTGCCACACAACACACCCAAAGCACACACACACCAGACACACACACACAACACCAACAAAACACACACCACCACACAAGTGAAAAACTGAACTGGAACAGCTGAAGTCCTGTCCGGTCCAGTCCGTGCCTACTGACTGACTGAAGGATCAGAGAGATCGGTACGCCCTGACAAGTGGTAGTGGGTCTACATTGGTTTTTCTGTCCCAAGATATCGTCCCTAACCGCTTGACGAAAATTGCGCTTCATTTTTTGTGTGGTGGTGTCACCTGAGGGAAGGCATCCGCGTCAAAGAGACACTGAAAAGAAAGACTACTCCGTCCCCTTTTCCCTATTATGAAGTGAGGACAGAAACGCTTGTTTTGTCCCCTTTAAATGTGACACATTTACGCACGTTTGATAGGCCGTTGAATTCTCCGTTCAAATTCCAGTCCAGAGTTTTTTGGATAGCCGTAACTGTGAATGGTTAACTACCCCACTACGTAACATCTTATCAGAGCCCGGCTCGCCGTGTAACTCTTAAGTAGTCATCCTTAGCTTTTTGGCGTCTTTAGTCGGGTAAAAGTTTTTGGGGGGGGGGGGGGCCATCCTGACCTTGCCTTGTACCTTGTTCAAATGACTTTAAAAGATTTGACTGTGCAAACTGTTCGTGAAGAAACTAGCCCAGCAACTTATTGTATGTTTTTGTGGCACGGGTCACATATTAGTTTCTGGGGTGCAAAACTGATGTTAGATGACGAATTGGATACTGATTTTCCTTGAGTGATTGATTATTGTCTGCCTGACTTTCTGTGTTTTTGCGTGTGGACGTCCCTAGTCGGGCAGTTGTGTTCCGGCACCGGTACAACGTTCTGTTCTGCCCCTGGCACCCAAGCTGCTGGTGGTGGAGTCCCGATGCCGTGCCCGCTTTCAGTGCCTCGGGGTCCGCACCATGGGTGGCATGCCGGGCATCCTCCGGCAGGAGCCGACCATGCAAGAGAATGGCGGCGCTTACGGTGAGTCCTTGCTGACACTTTGTTTCTAGGTTTCCATTGTTGTTGGTGCTCATTCTCTTCTCACACAGGATCGTTACCATACATGGCTGAGTCCCTTGCCCTGACCATGTCGTATTTCCTATTGTTTGTCCTCTTCTTCTCTGCGTTACCATACTTCTGAGTCCTTTCTTCCATGCTGCCTCCATTGTTGTGCTTCTCTTCTGCGTTGCCGATACTATGGCTGAGTCCTTCTGACCTTGTCTGTCTCCATTGGGTGTGCTTCTAAGCAGCTGCTGTGCTCCATTGAAATGGCAAATGACGCCATTCTCAACGACGAGACTGGAACGTTCAGCACGTTAGAGTTATGTACCCCTGATGGGTCTTCCCCTATTGAACTGCGTCTCTCTCTCGCTCTCATCTCTCCTCTCTCTTTCTGTTTGGGACAGGCCGAAAAACAAATTCTAGGTCGGCCCCCCAAATAGGGTAAGGTCTGATACAAGTAACCCCACCTTTTTTGTTGTTGCTTGAATATAGTAGTGGCCCCATGATTTGGGCTGTATAGTAGTAGTGGTGTTTGTATGTAATGTAGTAGTGGTGTGTGTGTAATACTAGTAATATGGCATGTGTGTGTGTAATAGTAATTATTGGTGTTGTGTGTAATAGTAAGTAGTGGGTGTGTGTAATGTCATAGTATATGGCTGCGGGTGTGTGTAAATAAGTAGTGGTGTGGTGTAATAGTAGTAGTTTGTATGGTGTTGTGATAGTAGTATGGTGGTGTGTGTGTAATAGTAGTCGTGGTGGTGGTGTGTGTAATAGTAGTAAGTGGTGTGTGTGTGTTAATAGTAGTAGTGGTGTGTGGTGTTGTATTCATAGTAGTGATGGTGTGTGTGGTGTCATAGTATAGTGGTGTGGTGTGATGTAATGGTAGTATGGTGTGTCTTGTACTAAGTAGTATGGTAGTGTTCTTTGTGTAAATAGGAGGTAGTGGTGTGTGGTCCTGTGTAATAGGAGTCGTGAGTTTGTGTGTGTAATCATAGTATTGGTGTGTCATGTGTAATCAGTTAGTATGGTGGGTCTGTGTAATAGAGTAGTGGTGTGTGTTGTGTAATAGTAGTAGTGGTGTGTGTGTGTAATAGTAGTATTGGTATGTGTTACTCGTATCGTGGTGGTTGTGTTTGGTAATAGTAGTAGTGGTGTGGGTGTGTGTGTGTACTAGTAGTTAGTGGTGTCTGTGTAATAGTAGTAGTGGTGTGTGTGTTAATAGCTTAGTGGTGTGTGTCTGTTGTCATAGTCAGTAAGTGGTGCTGGTGTGTGTATAGAGTCGTGGTGTGTTCTGTGTATATCTAGTAGTGGGGTGGTGTGTGTAATAGAGTATGTGGTTGTGTGTGTAAATGGTAGTAGTGGTGGGGTGTGTGTACGCTAGAGTAGTGGTGTGTGTGTGAACTAGTAGTATGGTGTTGTGTGTGTACTCTCGCTGGTTGGTGTGTGTCCTACTCGTCGTGGTGTGTGTGGTGTACTAGTCGTCAGTGGTGTGTGTCATAGTAGTAGTGGTGGCTGGGTGTGTCTCTACGCGTCTTGGTGTGGTGTGTGTAATCTAGTCGTGGGGTGTGTGTGTACATAGTAGTAGTGGTGTGTCTGTAATTGTATAGTGGTGTGGTGTTTGTATAAGTAGTAGTGGTGTGTCTGTGTAAATAGTAGTAGTGGTGTGGTGTGATGTAATAGTATTAAGTGGTGGTGGTGTTGTAATAGTAAGTGGTGTGTGTGTGTAATAGTAGCAGTGGTGTGTGTGGTGTAATAGTATTGGTGTGTTTGTGTAATGTATCGTGGTGTGTGTGTGTATAGTAGTAGTGGTGTCTGTGTTAGTAGTCGTGGTGTGGTCTGTGTACTAGTAGTAAAGTGGTGTGTGGGTGGTAATTGTAGTAGTGGTGTTGTCTGTGTAATAGTAGTAGTGGTGTGTGTGTGTATAGTATAGTGGTGCTGTGAGTAGTAGTGGTGTGGTCTGTGTACTATTAGTAGTGGTGTATGTGTGTATAGTGAGTATGGTGTGTGTGTTGTAATAAGGGTATATTGGTGTGTGTGTGTGTGTACTAGTAGTAGTGGTGGTGTATAGTATGAAATGGGTGTGGTTGTGGTCACTAGAGTAGTGGTGCTGTGGTCGGTGTATAGTAGATACGTGGTGTCGGCTGTCTGTGTTAATATACTCTTAGTGGTAGTGTATGTGTTAGCCTATACAGTACAGATAGTGGTTTGGTGGTGTGTAATAGAGTAAGTGGTGTGTTCTGAGTTGTAATGACAGTAACGTAGTGAGGTGGTAGGTGTCTGAATTGTAATAGAGTAGTTATGGTGTGTGTTGTGATACTATCGTAGTGGTGTGTGGTGTTGGTATAGTCGGTGAGTGGTGTGTGTCCTCGTATCAGTTGCTAGTGTGTGTCTAGTCGTCATGGTGTGGTGTGGTTGTCTGGCCTTCCGTGGGGGGGTTTTTTTTGGGGGGGGTGTGGCTGTTAGTACGTGCTATGGTGTGGTTTGTGTCCTTACGCGTAGTGGTGTGTGTTTCTCCTCGTATTAAGTGGATGTGGTCTCTCTCTCCCCACACCACCGCGGCGTGCAGGCCAAGAGAGAGCTACCACACCCCTACCTACTCTTGCCCACCCCCCCAGACTCTATTACCCACAACCCCCACTCCTCCTACTCCCCACCCCCCCCACTACCTCGTATTCACCCACCCCCCCCACTCCTCCTCGTCCACACACCCTCCTACTCTTACCCACCCCACTACTACGTAATTCCACACCCCCCCCCTCCTCTCTTACACCCCCACCACCCTACTCTCTTACACCCCCACACCCTACATACTCTTCCCCAGACACCACACCCCTACGCTATTACCCACACCCCACCACTACTCCATATTACCACACATACCACTACTCTATTACACACACCCCACCACTACTACTATTACCAGACACCACACCCTCCTCTATTACACACACCACCCCAAGCCACTCCTACCCTTAACGCCACCCTACTACCTATACACACCCCCACCCACCACTACTACTATTACACACCCCCCCCACCTCTCCCTATTCCCCACTCCCCACCTACTACTATTACACCGCACCCCACCCTACTCCTCCCCCGCCCCACTACCTACTATTCCCCACACCCGCACATACTACTATTACACCGACACACACCCCTACTCCTATTCCCCCACCCCCCACTCCTACTATTACACAGACCACACCACTACTACTACACGAGACACCCCTACTACTATACACACACCACCACTACTCTATTCACACGACACACCACTACTATTACACACACACCCACTGCTACTATTACGACAGCACACACCACTACTAAGAATTACACACACCACACCACTACTACTATTACACCACACCACAACCACTACGACTATACACAGACACCCACACTACTACTAAGTTTACCACACCACACCAATACTAACTATTACAGACACACCACTACTACTATTACCCACACACCCACTACTACTATTAACCACACACATGCCACACTCTATATTACACACCCACACCACTACTACTATTCACACCCACTACTACTATTAACACAACACACCACTACTATACATTACACACACACACCCTACTACTATTACACACGTGCCAACACCACTACTACTGATTCACACACACACCACTACTCTATTACACACACCACACCCTCTAATATTCACACAACACCACTCCTCCTATTACACACACCACAACCACTACTACTATTACACAGACACAACACAATACTCTATTAACAACCCCACACCACTACTAACTATTACACAGACACACACGCACTAGCTCTTTACACACACCCACCACTACTACTATTAACAGACCCACTACTACTATTAACACACAAACACACCACACCACTACTACTATTACACACACACCACCACATACTACTATTACACACATACCACTACTAACTATTACACACACACACCACTACCTAGTACACACCACACACCACTACTCTATTACACAGACACACCACTACCTACTATTACACAGACCCACCACTACTATTATTACAGACACACCCACTACTACTATTACACAGACACAGCACCACTACTACTATTACCAGACACACACCACTACTACTTTTACAGCAGACACACCACTACTACCAGTACACGACACACGCCACTACGAAAACTATTCGCACCACACACACCACTACTACTATTAGACACCACACACCATACTACTACTATTTACACACACGACACCACTACTACTATTACACCAACACACACAAAACTACTACTAGTACACACACACACCACTACTACTATCACACACACCATACCATCTACTATTACACACACACCACTACTACTATTACACACACCGCTACTACTATTACATACACACCCCACTATACTATTACACAACACACACCAACCCCCTACTACTATTACACACACATCATGCACTATTACTATTACACACACACCCTACTACATACATACACACACCACTACTACTATTACACACACATCATCCACTACTACTATTCAGCAACACACAAAGGTGGGTTACTGTATCCCGACCTCCTATTTTGGGGGGCCGAACCCTATATTTGTTTTGGCCTCGTCCAAACAGAAGAGAGAGAGAGAGGAGCGAGAGAGAGACGCAAGTTTTCAAATCGGGAGCCATCAGGGGACTAACTCTAACGTGCTGAACGTCCACGTGTACGTTGGAAAGGCGTCATTTGCCGCATTCAATGAGCACAGCAGCTGCTAGAGCACACCCAATGGAGACGACAAGGTTTCGAAGGCTCAGCATGTATGTGGCAACCGCAGAAGAAGAAGCCAAACATGGAGACCGACATGGTCCGAAAGGACTCATCCATGTATGGTAACGCAGGACAGAAGAAGAAGGACAAACAATGAAACGACATGGGTCAGCAAGGACTCAGCCCAATGTAGTAACCAGAAGAAGAAGCGAAGTGACAAACAATGGAAACAGACAAAGGTCAAGCAGAGGACTCACCGTCAGGCGCCGCATTTTCTGCGGCGTCTCCTGCCGGAGGATGGCCGGCTCCCACCCTCGATGCGGACCCCGAGGCCACTGAAATGGGCATCGGCCTCGGGATCCCCACCACAGCTTATCAGGGTGCCTCGGGGCAGAAATAACGTTGTACCGGTGCCGGAACAACTGCCCGGCCTGGACTTCCATCCCACCTGAAAACCAGAGTCAGGCAGACAATCATCACTCACTCCAAGGAAATCAGTCATCCAAGTCGTCATCTAATCATCAGTTTTGCACCCAACTATATTAGCCTAGTGCCACAAAAACTACACTAGTTGCTGGCTAGTTTTCTCAGAACAGTTTTGCACAGTCAAAATCTTTTTAAAGTGCAATTTTTGAACAAGTCAAGGTCAGGTCAGGATGGCCAAAACTTTTACACGACAAAGACTCCAAAAAAGCTAAGATGGACTACTTAGATCGGCGAGCCGGGCTGATAAGAGTTACGTTAGTGGGGTCGTTAGGTCTCTGCTGGTTCTCTCGTGGTATAGTTCACGGCATATCCAAACTCTGCACATAGGAATTTGAACGAGAATTCAACTGGCCGATCAGGCGATTGGCATCATCCGGATTGTGGAGTGAGCATTGAAGGGGACATACCACGTTCTGTCTATGTGTCAATAGATAGCAGGCATGCGTTTAGCTCTGGCTAATGGGAAAAGGTACCGGATAGTTAGTCTTTTCTTTGTCAGTGTCTGTGCCGCGGATGCCTTCCTCTCATGGTGACACACCACCACACAAATTTGAAGCGATTCGGTCAAGCGTTCGGGAGATATCCTTGGGACAGACAAAACCCATTTTTAACCCCTACCTCTTTCGTTCGACGCGATCTCTCTGACCTTCAGTCAGGTCAGTAGGCACGGACTGGACAGGACCGGATTCAGCTTGGCGCACTTCGTTTTTTTCAACGTTGGGTGTGTGTGTTGTTGTTTTGTGGGTGTGTGTTGTGTGTCTGTGTGTGTGTGTGTGTGTGTGTGTGTGTGTGTGTGTGTGTGTGTTGTGTTGTGTGTCGTTGGTGTGTGTGTGTTTGACCTCAAGTTCGTTTGAGTGTTTTGTGTGTTGTCTAGCTTTTCATTTTGTTAGTACTGCTTTTATCATGATTGTAAGCGCTTAGGACTTTTGTCAAGATTAAGCGCCCTAAATGTTCATTATTATTATATTATTATTATTATTTATGGTTGTCGGGTGGGGGGCCGCGGGGAGATAAAAAAAGTTGTAATAGAAACCAATAAATCAGACAAAATAAAAAAATTGTAAAAGAACAATTAAATCAGATGTTAGAAAAACAGGCATCACTCGAGTTTTTCAAAATGTTTTTACATTATTTTTCAAAATGTGTTTACCTTACGCAAAGCCGGCCCAAAAACATGGAATAGGCTTAAAATTGTGTCGGATCATACTACTATAAATTGATGCAAAACTAAAGAGATTGCATGTTTTATGCCTATCCGCACACAACCACCTGGTTTTTTGCTCACGTCATTGCTGACATTGGTCACAAGCCCTGTTGATCAAACCAAGTGCAGTGCCAGTCAGTGCCTGTCCATGACCATTCACTTGGCATTACTGTGTCACTGTGTGTCGACACACGTGGAGATCTAGACTGCAGTGGATCACACTTTGGAGCAGACAACAATTTTAAATGTTGACCCCCTTTCACAGGCCGAGAGCCGTTTTCCATCATAGTAAAGTTTGCTAGCATTGAGACGTTGGGACATTCATGCGTTGCCTTAAAATTGCACAAATGACGAACTTGCTCGTTTGTGTTCTGAATCAAGCAAGCCGGCAGTCAACGCACCTGGCCCGAGCCAGGACAAATATCACAAGAGCCGCCCGGCACGATGCATAACGTTTTTGACAAACGGCGTCAAAGAAACCATTTTACAAAAGTGAAAAGATATTACCTAATTGGTCAAACAAAATTATTTCAACTAAATCTTAATGCACCAGTCAGCAACAAGAAATCTCTGGAGAAACTAGCTGGAGTCAGTGAGAGAATGGCTTACTGTAAGTAGGCTTCCTGCCAAACATTGTGCCTGTCACCAGCAGTACAGTACAGGTACTGGGAACTCTAAAGTCACATTCAGCATTTAGACTCAAATGCAGTCTTGAGCAGACTTCGTTTTGCATACGTGCTATGTGCACGCGCCGTGAAAATGCGTTGGCGGTTTTTAAAACGTGTCAAATACACAAAAAACATGTATTAGCGCGACCCCTGTTAAAAAAATGATAAAACAAACAAATGAGGCGGTATTTAAAAGAATTATCAATGAACTAATAAATCAGGGGTTAATACAAAATCGTAAAAGAACAAAATGGGGCTGACCTCCACAATTCTGTCGCCCGGTTTCAGCCCTGCTGCCTCCGCTGGAGAGTATGCCAGGACGCTTCCAACGACGAACTGGTGCGGCAGCAGGCTGAAACCATGCGGCTTGGCGTGGTAATTGGGCCACTCGTGGAGGACGCTCAGCCGGACAGTGTGCACCAGCACCGGCACCAGCTGGAACAGGGGGGTCTGCCCCCGAGGCATCGGAATCGTCACCTGAAAGTGGACACAGAGCTTAGAATATGTGTGGGCCTCACTGGCCTCTCAAAAAGGGGTAAAGAGGAAAAATTAGAGAGAAAAAGTGGCCAATAAAGCGAAATTGAAGATTTCAGCTTTGGCCGTAAAAACGAACAAAATAACACATGCTTAAGAAAAAAAAATTCTGTTCCAGAGGAAATTGGCCGATTAAGCAGCTTTGGCTGATTATCCGATGGCCAATTAAACGGATTCCACTGTACATAGAATACCAACAGGTGAGGCATGCGCGTACCCCACCTTGGGATAGTAGAGACTGCAGAGAAACATGTCACTGTTTGCGTCATTTTGAGGGGTACACAACCCCCCTTTCTGCTCTACAGGGAAACATCTATAAAACTTTAGCTCAACGTTAAGACAGAGGCAGCCCTCAGATTGTAAACCATTGCCTTATACCTAGTCCTAAAGACACCAAGACAAACATGGTTTTCATGGCTTGTTTTACATCACTCATAGTCATATCAATCCCAATTAAAAAAATATTAAAGAAATATGAGAAGACAAATCCAATGATTTTTTTTTTTTTAATCCATGCAGCTGCTTTCAATTCATGCTTTGGTTTTCCATTTTATAAAATCATCTCGCTTACTATTCTTGATACGGTACTCAGTCGTATGCAGCCAGGCTTACATTATCCTTTAATTATAAAGAACACACTGAACATTTCACACAAAATCCATTTTGTAATTAAATCATCATACTATTTTTATTCATCATATTACAAGGCACAGGGACCTCAGGCTGAGGAAAAGGTATGGCCTTATAGTGTCATAGGACCTCAGGCTGAGGAAAAGGTATGGCCTTATAGTGTCATAGGACCTCAGGCTGAGGAAAAGGTATGGCCTTATAGTGTCATAGGACCTCAGGCTGGGGAAAAGGTATGGCCTTATAGTGTCATAGGACCTCAGGCTGGGGAAAAGGTATGGCCTTATAGTGTCATAGGACCTCAGGCTGGGGAAAAGGTATGGCCTTATAGTGTCATAGGACCTCAGGCTGAGGAAAAGGTATTGCCTTATAGTGTCATAGGACCTCAGGCTGAGGAAAAGGTATGGCCTTATAGTGTCATAGGACCTCAGGCTGAGGAAAAGGTATGGCCTTATAGTGTCATAGGACCTCAGGCTGGGGAAAAGGTATGGCCTTATAGTGTCATAGGACCTCATGAGGAAAAGGACCTCAGGCTCAGGCTGAGGAAAAGGTATGGCCTTATAGTGTCATAGGACCTCAGGCTGGGGAAAAGGTATGGCCTTATAGTGTCATAGGACCTCAGGCTGAGGAAAAGGTATGGCCTTATAGTGTCATAGGACCTCAGGCTGAGGAAAAGGTATTGCCTTATAGTGTCATAGGACCTCAGGCTGAGGAAAAGGTATTGCCTTATAGTGTCATAGGACCTCAGGCTGAGGAAAAGGTATTGCCTTATAGTGTCATAGGACCTCAGGCTGAGGAAAAGGTATGGCCTTATAGTGTCATAGGACCTCAGGCTGAGGAAAAGGTATCGCCTTGTAGTGTCACTGTCGTAGTCAGAGTCAGAGAAAATGGATAACATAATACCATGGGTGCTCCTGGGAAATTTCAAACATCCTGCAAGGCCCTGGCGGAGTGTAGGGGCAGTGCGCCAGTGTTCCTGGGGGTTCCTGGGGGCAATGCCCCCTGGAAGCTGAAGGGAAACAACAGTTTCCAATGTAACTGACAGGCTCTCATTCCTGTGGGCAATGCCCCTGGAACTGTTGCACTTTCACTTCTGGTTAAACTTCATGACCTCTATAACCAGCAAAATGCATCTTCTCAAATTCTTATATTCCGGCGACGCCAGCTCCAGGCAATAACAAAAATCCTGAAAGCAGGAGCATCCCTGTAATTCCATGGGTGCTCCTGGGAAATTTCAAAAAATCCTGCAAGGCAGGGGTCCATGGGGCCGCCCAGTTAACAACTTGACTTAAACAATCCTAAAAATATAAAAGTTCCTGGTAAAGGCATGTAAATATTTATCTGTATTCATTTCTTTTATATTCTACACATGCAGGCAACCAACAAAATGTTTATAAATAGGAAATTTGTTGCTTCTCAAATTCTCATAATCCGGCGACTCCAGCTCCAGGTCATTAAAAAATCGTGCATTTCAGGACATCCTAAAACCAGGAGCATCCCTGTAATTCATACCATGTAGGTTGAAATAGCAAACAATGTCACTTTTCATCACAGTTCATGCTGATTTTAACCAATTTCCTTTGTATATCTCTTTCTTAGCGTTAGCAGTTAGCTAAGTCAGTAGACGACAGAATTATTGAAGTATTTGACATCTTCAACGTAAAATCTATCAGTCATATGACCTCTTGCCTGCTAAAACTATAGGTCAAAATCAAGATTTATGAGTCAATGACTGATGACCGATCCTAATGATCCCAGCATAAATTATGCAAAACTCACACACACACACTTTGTTTCTCTCTCTCACTTACTTGATCTGTACTCCTCCTCGCTGGAGGAAATTCTCCTCCTGAAAAGTAAAAACATAACAGAACAATGTGTTATAACAATCATTTCATAAGAAACAGGGTATATATGAATCAGTAACTCTCCTCGCTGTCTGAGGAATCCTCCACTCTCCTCCTGAAAAGTAAAAACATAACAGAACAATGTGTCATAACAAATAAACAATCATTTCATAAGAAACAGGGTATCATGGTTTTACAGTGGAACCTCCCTTACAATACAGTGGAATCCGCTTTATCGGCCTTCGGATAATCGGCCAACGCGCTTAATCGGCCAATTTCCTAATGTACGGAATTTTTTCTTCTTAAGCATGTGTTATTTTGTTCGTTTTTACGGCCAAAGCTGAAATCTTCAATTTCGCTTTATTGGCCACTTTTTCTCTCTAATTTTTCCTCTTTACCCCCCCCCCTTTTTTTGAGAGGGAGAACAACAAACAAACTGACAACACGCTTTTGACGTTTACATGGTTGAGTGTGAAGTTGGGAGGTGAGCTGTTGTCAATTGAAAGACCCTGCATGGCGTTAAAATCACTCAAGAAAACAAAATCATTGTCTTTTACTCGTGCTTCTGTCAAGTTGTAGCATTAATAAAGTGTTCACATACAGTACACATACACTGTACTGTATGAACTCTTGTGTTTTGACAGATTTTATTCATTTCAATTTGTCTCTCACAGTGGAAGTCACTTCACACTAAGAACTGACAGCTGACAGCTGACAGGACGGCTCGTTTAAGACTCAAAAACACACACACACACACATACACACACACACACACAACACACACCACAAAAAGGGAAAGAATTGGAATTTGAACTGCAACATTTAATTTTGACGTCATTGCTTTTGACTTGCATAATTGCGTCATACAGTATCTCGATGTTCGTTTTATCGGCCGATTCGCTTTATCGGCCACATTTTGCCTTGTCCCAAAAGTGGCCGATAAAGCGGATTCCACTGTACATTGAAGGAATCGTCCAAAATAACATTGTAAGTCTTAAGTTGTAATACATAGGAAGGTAGTTTGAACACTTTTACAATGTGTCAGAGACAGGTTTTAAATGGGAGGGAGTCTCACGAGGGAGGTTCCACTGTATTGATGACAACATTTCACATCCTGAAAGGCGAAGCATGGCCCGGGCCTGTGGCACAGCGGGACAGTAGTTCTTCCAATTGGGGATGTTTATCCTGCCTCACATCCTAAGTCTGTGCTATTGACGCACAGGATGCGTGCTATGCAAATTCATGTCATCAATCAGACCGGCACAACAGATATTAGGTACTTTATATTATAGTCAGAGACATCTGTGAAATTCAGGTTGCTCCCACCTGGAGAGCGTGTCGCAGCCAGAGGCGAGCCACCAATTTTTTATGTGTTTTTTTGCATGCAATTTTGATGCCACTGATAAGGAAGGAAAAGGGAGGGGGGTGGGGGTAAATTTTGACCAAATGACTTTTTCGTTGCCAATGGGTTTAACGTATGCTAAGTGCATGGGCACACGGGACCTTGGTTTATCGTCTCATCCGAAAGACTCCATGTTCAGACCATAAGGCCTAGTGCAAAGTGAGAGGAAACATCCCCTGTACCCAGGTTCGAACTTGGGTTTACTCGACACGAAACGAACATGTCACCACTGTGCCAATCTACACCCAACATGGCCTACTCCTACCAAATATTGGAACAGGCTTCTAACATACATTACGCAAGACCTTGCACATGCATTTGCACACAGGACCTTGATTTTAAGTCTCACGTGAAGGACAAGGGGAAAGGAGTAAAGTGTCTTTCCCAATGACACCACACTGCAAATGGAGTGGGATTTTGAACCTCCGCACTTGCAATCCTTATCCTGTCAGATTATGAGTTGGCAAATGAAGCCACTCAGCTCCCCTGAAGTCACGAGTATAGCTGCCCAAGTGGCGGGATAATCAAAACCGGTCACACACGTAATGTTCTCATCCCTAGCTGATGGATGCATTTGTACCATAGTGTTCAAGTGCTTCGGTTGTTTGGATGATCCCTGGTGGTTGTTTTTTTAGCCAGGGTGCAACAACAAACCACTCAGCCACAAGGGGAAAACAGTGCTGTCTTATACTTGAAGGCCACATGATTCTTCCTGTTTTATGTTAACAAGATAAATCAGGATAAAAATGGAGATAATTACGTTTATAAGACAGAGACAGGCAGGTAGAGAGAGAGAAAGAGAGGAGATAGAGAGAAAGAGAGGAGAGAGAGAAAGAGAGGAGAGAGAGAGAAAGAGGAGGAGAGAGAGAGAAAGAGGAGGAGAGAGAGGAGGAGGAGAGCCAGAGAGAAGGTCCCATGTATACATACATGTAGTTCAAACAGCCTACCTCTTTTGTGAGCGTTTCCCTCTTGGGGAACTTGATCCGGAATCTGAACACAGACATTGAGACAACAACAGAGCATTAGCACCTGTAGGGAAAAAGAACTGTTAGTGTTACACAGAAAAAGCTAAATTTTTAACTATAAGATAATTAAGAATATTTTTGGGACTACAAAGCTACTCTGAGGTCGCGTCTCAGGATAGCGTGCAAATGTGCAAGCCTGGTGTGGGACTATAAAGCTCTGAGGTCGCGTCTCAGGATAGCGTGCAAATGTGCAAGCCTGGTGTGGGACTATAAAGCTACACTCTGAGGTCGTGTCTCAGGATAGCGTGCAAATGTGCAAGCCTGGTGTGGGACTATAAAGCTCTGAGGTCGCGTCTCAGGATAGCGTGCAAATGTGCAAGCCTGGTGTGGGACTATAAAGCTACACTCTGAGGTCGCGTCTCAGGATAGCGTGCAAATGTGCAAGCCTGGTGTGGGACTATAAAGCTCTGAGGTCGCGTCTCAGGATAGCGTGCAAATGTGCAAGCCTGGTGTGGGACTATAAAGCTACACTCTGAGGTCGCGTCTCAGGATAGCGTGCAAATGTGCAAGCCTGGTGTGGGACTATAAAGCTACACTGAGGTCGCGTCTCAGGATAGCGTGCAAATGTGCAAGCCTGGTGTGGGACTATGAAGCTACACTCTGAGGTCGCGTCTCAGGATAGCGTGCAAATGTGCAAGCCTGGTGTGGGACTATGAAGCTACAATCTGAGGTCGCGTCTCAGGATAGCGTGTAAATGTGCAAGCCTGGTGTGGGACTATAAAGCTACACTCTGAGGTCGCGTCTCAGGATAGCGTGCAAATGTGCAAGCCTGGTGTGGGACTATAAAGCTACACTCTGAGGTCGCGTCTCAGGATAGCGTGCAAATGTGCAAGCCTGGTGTGGGACTATAAAGCTACACTCTGAGGTCGCGTCTCAGGATAGCGTGCAAATGTGCAAGCCTGGTGTGGGACTATAAAGCTACACTCTGAGGTCGCGTCTCAGGATAGCGTGCAAATGTGCAAGCCTGGTGTGGGACTATAAAGCTACACTCTGAGGTCGCGTCTCAGGATAGCGTGCAAATGTGCAAGCCTGGTGTGGGACTATAAAGCTACACTCTGAGGTCGCAACTCAGGATAGCGTGCAAATGTGCAAGCCTGGTGTGGGACTATAAAGCTCTGAGATCGCGTCTCAGGATAGCGTGCAAATGTGCAAGCCTGGTGTGGGACTATAAAGCTACACTCTGAGGTCGCGTCTCAGGATAGCGTGCAAATGTGCAAGCCTGGTGTGGGACTATAAAGCTACACTCTGAGGTCGCGTCTCAGGATAGCGTGCAAATGTGCAAGCCTGGTGTGGGACTATAAAGCTCTGAGATCGCGTCTCAGGATAGCGTGCAAATGTGCAAGCCTGGTGTGGGACTATGAAGCTACACTTTGAGGTCGCGTCTCAGGATAGCGTGCAAATGTGCAAGCCTGGTGTGGGACTATGAAGCTACACTCTGAGGTCGCGTCTCAGGATAGCGTGTAAATGTGCAAGCCTGGTGTGGGACTATGAAGCTACACTCTGAGGTCGCGTCTCAGGATAGCGTGCAAATGTGCAAGCCTGGTGTGGGACTATGAAGCTACACTCTGAGGTCGCGTCTCAGGATAGCGTGCAAATGTGCAAGCCTGGTGTGGGACTATAAAGCTACACTCTGAGGTCGCGTCTCAGGATAGCGTGCAAATGTGCAAGCCTGGTGTGGGACTATAAAGCTACACTCTGAGGTCGCATCTCAGGATAGCGTGCAAATGTGCAAGCCTGGTGTGGGACTATAAAGCTACACTCTGAGGTCGCGTCTCAGGATAGCGTGCAAATGTGCAAGCCTGGTGTGGGACTATAAAGCTCTGAGGTCGCGTCTCAGGATAGCGTGCAAATGTGCAAGCCTGGTGTGGGACTATAAAGCTACACTCTGAGGTCGCGTCTCAGGATAGCGTGCAAATGTGCAAGCCTGGTGTGCGACTATGAAGCTACACTCTGAGGTCGCGTCTCAGGATAGCGTGCAAACTGAGGTCGCGTCTCAGGATAGTGTGCAAACGTGCAAGCCTGGTGTGGGACTATGAAGCTACACTCTGAGGTCGCGTCTCAGGATAGCGTGCAAACGTGCAAGCCTGGTGTGGGACTATGAAGCTACACTCTGAGGTCGCGTCTCAGGATAGCGTGAAAACGTGCAAGCCTGGTGTGGGACTATAAAGCTACACTCTGAGGTCGCGTCTCAGGATAGCGTGAAAACGTGCAAGCCTGGTGTGGGACTATGAAGCTACACTCTGAGGTCGCGTCTCAGGATAGCGTGCAAACGTGCAAGCCTGGTGTGGGACTATGAAGCTACACTCTGAGGTCGCGTCTCAGGATAGCGTGCAAACGTGCAAACCTGGTGTGGGACTATAAAGCTACACTCTGAGGTCGCGTCTCAGGATAGCGTGTAAATGTGCAAGCCTGGTGTGGGACTATGAAGCTACACTCTGAGGTCGCGTCTCAGGATAGCGTGCAAACGTGCAAGCCTGGTGTGGGACTATGAAGCTACACTCTGCGGTGCCGTCTCAGGATAGCGTGCAAACGTGCAAGCCTGGGGTGGGACTATAAAGCTACACTCTGCGGTGCCGTCTCAGGATGGCGTGCAAACGTACAAGCCTGGGGTGGGACTATAAAGCTACACTCTGCGGTGCCGTCTCAGGATAGCGTGCAAACGTACAAGCCTGGGGTGGGACTATGAAGCTACACTCTGCGGTGCCGTCTCAGGATGGCGTGCAAACGTACAAGCCTGGGGTGTGACTATGAAGCTACACTCTGCGGTGCCGTCTCAGGATAGCGTGCAAACGTACAAGCCTGGGGTGGGACTATGAAGCTACACTCTGCGGTGCCGTCTCAGGATAGCGTGCAAACGTACAAGCCTGGTGTGGGACTATGAAGCTACACTCTGCGGTGCCGTCTCAGGATAGCGTGCAAACGTGCAAGCCTGGGGTGGGACTATGAAGCTACACTCTGCGGTGCCGTCTCAGGATAGCGTGCAAACGTGCAAGCCTGGGGTGGGACTATAAAGCTACACTCTGAGGTCGCGTCTCAGGATAGCGTGCAAACGTGCAAACCTGGGGTGGGACTATGAAGCTACACTCTGCGGTGCCGTCTCAGGATAGCGTGAAAACGTGCAAACCTGGGGTGGGACTCTTGGCTGGCGGGCTGGCTCTTTTCTAGGCGGACAAACTGACAAACATCCGTGGAGCCCTCTGCTGGTTCATTCAGTCAAATGCTTGTTGGTTGGTTGATTATTAGTGTTTTGAGTGGAATCTAGTGAAAAAAGAAATTTGTCAAGTTTCTTGTGAGCAACAGACGGGCTAGTCAAAATTCTCGCGGACTAGTTTGTTTTTTGGTGGAGCTAGTCCGTTGGACCACCTGCCAAATAAAGATCTATTTGAACAGCCTTGCAGACTGGCACATTTCAGGGATTATACACCTTTTACAACTCTGAGTTGTATTACAATACAAGTCATAATATTACAAGGAGACAAGCAATATCTAATCCCAGCGGCTTTCACTCTTCTAGCACTATGGGCGAATGCATTCACCCAGTACATAGCACTTCACTCCCACCAAGTGCAAGGACATCCACTGCCAAATGCTCTGCCATGCGTTTATTTTTTTAGAGTTTATATAATTTATGTCAGTGATTTTTCTTTCGTTAAAGGAATGCATGTGCACTCGAAAAAATAGTTATCCCCTCCTGTCAATTGAGATGCAATGGACAACCAAGATTGTCAAAAAGTACATGGCGCTCAGTGGTGTCCTGAGGACCCGGCCACAGGCCACTGACCTATTAAAAGTACATGGCGCTCAGTGATGTCCAGAGGACCCGGCCACAGGCCACTGACCTATTAAAAGTACATGGCACTCAGTGATGTCCTGAGGACCCGGCCATAGGCCACTGACCTATTAAAAGTACATGGCGCCAGTGATGTCCAGAGGACCCGGCCACAGGCCACTGACCTATTAAAAGTACATGGCGCTCAGTGATGTCCTGAGGACCCAGCCACAGGCCACTGACCTATTAAAAGTACATGGCGCTCAGTGATGTCCAGAGGACCCGGCCATAGGCCACTGACCTATTAAAAGTACATGGCGCTCAGTGATGTCCAGAGGACCCGGCCATAGGCCACTGACCTATTAAAAGTACATGGCGCTCAGTGATGTCCAGAGGACCCGGCCATAGGCCACTGACCTATTAAAAGTACATGGCGCTCAGTGATGTCCAGAGGACCCGGCCATAGGCCACTGACCTATTAAAAGTACATGGCGCTCAGTGATGTCCAGAGGACCCGGCCATAGGCCACTGACCTATTAAAAGTACATGGCGCTCAGTGATGTCCAGAGGACCCGGCCATAGGCCACTGACCTATTAAAAGTACATGGCGCTCAGTGATGTCCAGAGGACCCGGCCATAGGCCACTGACCTATTAAAAGTACATGGCGCTCAGTGATGTCCAGAGGACCCGGCCATAGGCCACTGACCTATTAAAAGTACATGGCGCTCAGTGATGTCCAGAGGACCCGGCCATAGGCCACTGACCTATTAAAAGTACATGGCGCTCAGTGATGTCCAGAGGACCCGGCCACAGGCCACTGACCTATTAAAAGTACATGGCGCTCAGTGATGTCCAGAGGACCCGGCCATAGGCCACTGACCTATTAAAAGTACATGGCGCTCAGTGATGTCCAGAGGACCCGGCCATAGGCCACTGACCTATTAAAAGTACATGGCGCTCAGTGATGTCCAGAGGACCCGGCCATAGGCCACTGACCTATTAAAAGTACATGGCGCTCAGTGATGTCCAGAGGACCCGGCCACAGGCCACTGACCTATTAAAAGTACATGGCGCTCAGTGATGTCCAGAGGACCCGGCCATAGGCCACTGACCTATTAAAAGTACATGGCGCTCAGTGATGTCCAGAGGACCCGGCCATAGGCCACTGACCTATTAAAAGTACATGGCGCTCAGTGATGTCCAGAGGACCCGGCCATAGGCCACTGACCTATTAAAAGTACATGGCGCTCAGTGATGTCCAGGAGGACCGCTCAGTGATGGCCACCAGGCCAGGCCTGACCTATTAAAAGTACATGGCGCTCAGTGATGTCCAGAGGACCCGGCCATAGGCCACTGACCTATTAAAAGTACATGGCGCTCAGTGATGTCCAGAGGACCCGGCCATAGGCCACTGACCTATTAAAAGTACATGGCGCTCAGTGATGTCCAGAGGACCCGGCCATAGGCCACTGACCTATTAAAAGTACATGGGCCAGTGATGTAGGCCACTGACCTATTAAAAGTACATGGCGCTCAGTGATGTCCAGAGGACCCGGCCAAAGGCCACTGACCTATTAAAAGTACATGGCGCTCAGTGATGTCCAGAGGACCCGGCCATAGGCCACTGACCTATTAAAAGTACATGGCGCTCAGTGATGTCCAGAGGACCCGGCCACAGGCCACTGACCTATTAAAAGTACAAGCTCAGTGATGTCCAGAGGACCCGGCCATAGGCCACTGACCTATTAAAAGTACATGGCGCTCAGTGATGTCCAGAGGACCCGGCCATAGGCCACTGACCTATTAAAAGTACATGGAGCTCAGTGATGTCCAGAGGACCCGGCCATAGGCCACTGACCTATTAAAAGTACATGGCGCTCAGTGATGTCCAGAGGACCCGGCCATAGGCCACTGACCTATTAAAAGTACATGGCGCTCAGTGATGTCCAGAGGACCCGGCCATAGGCCACTGACCTATTAAAAGTACATGGCGCTCAGTGATGTCCAGAGGACCCGGCCACAGGCCACTGACCTATTAAAAGTACATGGCGCTCAGTGATGTCCAGAGGACCCGGCCATAGGCCACTGACCTATTAAAAGTACATGGCGCTCAGTGATGTCCAGAGGACCCGGCCATAGGCCACTGACCTATTAAAAGTACATGGCGCTCAGTGATGTCCAGAGGACCCGGCCATAGGCCACTGACCTATTAAAAGTACATGGCGCTCAGTGATGTCCAGAGGACCCGGCCACAGGCCACTGACCTATTAAAAGTACATGGCGCTCAGTGATGTCCAGAGGACCCGGCCATAGGCCACTGACCTATTAAAAGTACATGGAGCTCAGTGATGTCCAGAGGACCCGGCCATAGGCCACTGACCTATTAAAAGTACATGGCGCTCAGTGATGTCCAGAGGACCCGGCCATAGGCCACTGACCTATTAAAAGTACATGGCGCTCAGTGATGTCCAGAGGACCCGGCCATAGGCCACTGACCTATTAAAAGTACATGGCGCTCAGTGATGTCCAGAGGACCCGGCCATAGGCCACTGACCTATTAAAAGTACATGGCGCTCAGTGGTGTCCAGAGTACCCGGCCATAGGCCACTGACCTATTAAAAGTACATGGCGCCAGTGATGTCCAGAGGACCCGGCCACAGGCCACTGACCTATTAAAAGTACATGGCGCTCAGTGATGTCCTGAGGACCCGGCCACAGGCCACTGACCTATTAAAAGTACATGGCGCTCAGTGATGTCCTGAGGACCCGGCCCCCGGCCACAGGCCATTGACCTATTAAAATTGAAAATGTCACATTGTGTTCTCCTGTCAGGACAAATGACTGATTGAATTTTTAACACTGGCTTGCTTTGTCTTACTGATTTCTGCAAGAGCCAGGACATTGTCCTATTGATTTCTGCAAGAGCCAGGACATTGTCCTATTGATTTATCTTGTTTCAGGACAGTTTGTCCTACTGATTTATGCAAGAGCCAGGACATTGTCCTATTGATTTCTGCAAGAGCCAGGACATTGTCCTATTGATTTCTGCAAGAGCCAGGACATTGTCCTACTGATTTCTGCAAGAGCCAGGACATTGTCCTATTGATTTCTGCAAGAGCCAGGACATTGTCCTATTGATTTCTGCAAGAGCCAGGACATTGTCCCGTTGATTTCTCTTGCTTCAGGACAGTTTGTCCTATCACTTTTCGATCCTCGGTGCATCACTGGGCGCTAGAAGAGTTATAGTACAAAGATCTCGCCACACAGAACAGTACAAGAACTCTTTTTGTAATGACAACAGTGGACTCCCAAACTGAAGCCTCCAAAAGGCCCCGCCAGCGCAGCAGCATCAGCGCCAGGCAGCTCACCACTTAGAGCCTTCTCCAAAGAAAGATTAAATCAGGGCCTAGGAAGTAGGGGCCATAGATCACAGCACTGGTACCGGCTGTGCCGGTCGGGGCTTGTCCCCCAGTGAGCACCACACTAACTGGAGTGGTCATGTCTGGATGCTGCGAAAGAAAGGTTTATGGCCCCTTGTCTTCTTCTAGAATACAGAGCAACCATCATCATCTTTTTGACAGTATTCATTAACTCACTGTCATACCATCAGGACAGTATTCAAACTCTGTCATGTACCATCAGGACAGTATTCAAACTCTGTCATACCATCAGGACAGTATTCAAACTCTGTCATGTACCATCAGGACAGTATTCAAACTCTGTCATACCATCAGGACAGTATTCAAACTCTGTCATGTACCATCAGGACAGTGTTCACACTCTGTCATACCATCAGGACAGTATTCAAACTCTGTCATACCATCAGGACAGTGTTCACACTCTGTCATACCATCAGGACAGTGTTCAAACTCTGTCATACCATCAGGACAGTGTTCAAACTCTGTCACACCATCAGGACAGTGTTCAAACTATGTCATACCATCAGGACAGTATTCAAACTCTGTCATACCATCAGGACAGTATTCAAACTCTGTCACACCATCAAGACAGTATTCAAACTATGTCATACCATCAGGACAGTGTTCACACTCTGTCATACCATCAGGACAGTATTCAAACTCTGTCATACCATCAGGACAGTATTCAAACTCTGTCATACCATCAGGACAGTATTCAAACTCTGTCACACCATCAGGACAGTGTTCAAACTCTGTCATACCATCAGGACAGTATTCAAACTCTGTCATACCATCAGGACAGTACTCTGTCATTCAAACAGTATTCAAACTCTGTCATACCATCAGGACAGTATTCAAACTCTGTCATACCATCAGGACAGTATTCAAACTCTGTCATACCATCAGGACAGTGTTCAAACTCTGTCATACCATCAGGACAGTATTCAAACTCTGTCATACCATCAGGACAGTGTTCACACTCTGTCATACCATCAGGACAGTATTCAAACTCTGTCATACCATCAGGACAGTATTCAAACTCTGTCATACCATCAGGACAGTATTCAAACTCTGTCATACCATCAGGACAGTATTCAAACTCTGTCATACCATCAGGACAGTATTCAAACTCTGTCATACCATCAGGACAGTGTTCACACTCTGTCAAACCATCAGGACAGTATTCAAACTCTGTCATGTACCATCAGGACAGTATTCAAACTCTGTCATACCATCAGGACAGTATTCAAACTCTGTCATGTACCATCAGGACAGTATTCAAACTCTGTCATACCATCAGGACAGTATTCAAACTCTGTCATACCATCAGGACAGTATTCAAACTCTGTCAATATTACCAGTACTGTAGTAGGCTCCTTCGAGTTCAACATACCTGATACCTGTGTAGATTAGATACTATTTCAAGCATTGCAGTGGATAAGGCCCAACAAACAATTATGTCTGAGGTTTCATCAGTTTGAAAAATAGGGTAGGTAAGTACTACTACTACTACTACTACTGTACTAGGCTTTTCTAAAAATACTCTTGTGTTTGGTCCTTGTGTGTGAATATATTTATTATAAATAATAATATGTTAATTGTTAATAAAATAAAAGTTAAAACAGTATACTTTTGCACTTATATTAAGCTATAATGTTTTCTTTTATGTTTCTGTTTGCTCGCTTACTTTCATTTTCTTTTTCTTTTTCTCCCCATTTATCAAAAAAACAGTTTAGGGTCGGCAGCCAAAAACTAGGGTAGGTAGGGAAACCAACACAGTTTTTGGGGGGCCTAAGTTCAAAGTATATATACACGAGTAATCTAACAAACAAACAAAAACGCTCATCCCAGCAGATAACATCAAAGTTATGATTATATACACGAGTAAACAAAAAACACATACCACAGGGACAATATTTTAAACACTGGCTGGGTCATGTAGTTTTATATCCGATCTGCCCATCCCACCCCCCCACCCCCCTACTCTCTCTTTTTCTTATTTATAGATTAGGGTCGAAGTATTCTGCGCATATTTTCCGTAGATCCTCCTGAATTTACAGCAATCAGCAATTGATTGTGGTCGCTTGAAGGAAAGGAAGGAACACACTGTCAAGTGTCATACCACCAGGACAGTACAAGTTTTTAAACTCGCAAAGCGCTCTCCACTTTCCGTTGAGTATAGCCTTCATTCATAATCATAGGCTCCTTCAACGTAGCAAAGGTACAGGTCAAACGCCCATCATTTGTCAGATTTGAGGCAAATACTTCAAGTGTATGAATTCCACTTTTCTTCAGGCCCTGTTGTGACTATTTCAGTATTTGCTGTGGATAAGTTCTTCTTCTTCAAACTCGCCAAAGTCATTTTTGACTATTAAAAGTTCAATTCTTCAAAGGACTGGACTTTACAGATCGATCATCGAGACGTCATTTCGCTCTGATTTCCTAGAAATCAAACATTCAAAACTGGACTAGATCTATAAGTGAAAGGCAGTCAACTCTGCCTTTTACCAGGTTGGCCTTGTGCCAACTCGGCCCCGGGTGCAAGTCAACTCGGCCTCAAACCCTGGTAATTCATTTTCGTCCTCAGGTTCACTAATCACTTGTCTGCTAGGAAAAACGTGCATATGGCTCTTGATCTTGATCTTGCATATGGCTCTATCCGTGTCAATAATTATTAGCGATATTTGGTTAATGCGACTCATTCACACAACAGTATAGAATGCCATCTCAACATGAGGCCGAAACGACCAAAAAAGCGGGGCCGAAATGACAAGGCCAAAAAAAGCCAAAAATGTCGCTCAGTCAAATAAATCGCCCGGCTACTATGAGAGTGTGTATTTGCGACTTTGAGCATGAACCACAAATTTTACTTTTTTCTAGGGTTAGGGATAGGGTTAGGGTTAGGTAAATGGTTCAAGTACAGAAAAAGCGAAATTTCTGGTTGTCGCAAATACACACTCTCATAGTAGCGGGCGATTTATTTGACTGAGCGACTTTTTGGGCTGCGACACGGCCTTGTCATTTCGGCCCCGCTTTTTTTTGTCGTTTCGGCCTCATCATGTTGAGATGGCATTTTTTGACTGCGACAGGCCGATCTCACTGGTCAGTCACCCTAGTAAAGTAGTATAAGTTCTTCTTCTTGGTGGTGACCAACTTCTTTATATGGTCAGGTCAGAAGTAATTGTACACAAGTTTAGGGGGTGACCAGAGTCATGTATACATTACAAACTATCAGATTGGCTTATGGCTCCAACCCACCTGCGTGCGCATCTCAACCATTCCAACGGAAGTGTCGCCATCTTAGTCCTTATTTGTGTGTAAACAAAGTGAAAATGTTATCTAAATGTGTAAAGAAAACATCCAGATGTTATAAATACAGTTTAGATAAGTTTCGAATTGGAACAGCCAAATATGCAGCATCGTCGACATCGATCTGGCATTTTTAAAAAAAAGGTAAGGACTAAGATGGCGGTCTCCCATAATATGGCGCTCCTTGTGGCCGGATATGACGACACGTGGGTACCAGCAATAGTAGTTATAATCGATGGCTCCCCCCCACCTGCGTGCCATCTTAGTGACAGTCCTTATTTGTGTGTAAACAAAGTGAAAATATTATCTAAATGTGTAAAGAAAACATCCAGGCATTTTTCAAACAAAGTTAGTGACTAAGATGGCGGTCTCCCATAATATGGCGCTCCTTGTGGCCGGATATGACGACACGTGGGTACCAGCCATAGGAAAAATCAAGGAGAAAAAAAAAGTTCAAACTTGAAACTAGTTTCTGTCTAAGGGCTATACGCCTAATTAGACAATTGATTAAACCAACCATTGAGTGAGTGAGCACCATCCTAGATCTCCAGCTATAACATAACATAACATATAGCTCCACTGCAGAAGAAGAAGAAGAAGAACGCCATTTGTTTACAAATGAAAATGCAGTTCATTTCGTTCAAACTAAGGAACCAAAATAAAATTCTTCCAAACTTAAACAACCAATCAAATTCCCGGATTTGTTAGTTGTGGCCCGTTTTTGATGACGTAATGTGGGAGAACACACACAAAATTATGGTTTCCTCCCTTGGTTCAGTGTAAGCGCAATACGAAAATATACCGTTTAAGAATACCATTTGAGAATAAGGGGCGGACCGAACTCGTAAGGGGGTGGGGGGGGGGGGGGGGGAGTCCGCCGGGGTAACAGGAGCTGTATTAGTGTATAGGTTCTGGGTTAAAGGCCAGTCACACATCCACTAAAATCGCACGACTGTACGATACGATTCGATCACGTGATCTCGATGCGCCAATCACAATTGTTCTTGAAGACCACGTGATCGAATCGTGTCGTACAGACATAATATTTTAGTGGACGTGTGGCTGACCCTTTGTGGGCTCAGCTGCTTCCTTTTGGGGCCGACGGTCAATGACTGAATGAGCTGACCATTCTGGGAGTTTTAAGGGGCACTCTGACGGATGAGTGTTTTGCAAGAAACACGTCGAGATCACCAGGAAAAGACCCTCTACAGAGATCGCAACACTCATTTTGCTCTAGACTCCAAGAAATCAAACCGTCAAAACGGCGATTCCTCCTTGGTGGAGGTGCTGGAAGTCATTCTTTCAGTGAAAGAGTCCTCTTTTTCCAATGGCTGCCTGAGTCATTTAGGCCAAATCACGAAATTTCCACAATACACAGATTTTTATTTACAGTTTACCAACTGAAGTGGCGTCTATCGTCAGAAGTGGCGTCTGCGACGCATACCTCCAGATGCAGCAGCTTAGCTCACAACAAAGGAAATAGTTCTTGTTTGGCGTCGCGGACTACGGGATAGGTGGTCTTGGGTTTGAATCCCATCACGGCAGAGGCAAAGTTTTTTTTGGTCCTGAACCAACTCCTACACAGAGTGAAAGGCTGTGGGCTCCGCTTAACGGATGCGTTTCCAAAAATGTTCTAATTTGAAGATCAACACTGCAGGTGTCTGTGGTTCTTGGACCTGGTTAACGCTGGGATAGTTATTATGAAAGGAAGCGTAGAATGCAGCCATGTCATGCAGTCTCAGACCAATACGGAACTCCATAGCATCATCATCATCAGCATCAGTCGTCTGCCTCATTTCCATCAATTTTTTAAAAATATCAAATTCTGTGGCTTTGCAAGCCCTGTTCTCATGGTGACCTCAGTTTCGGTTTCCAATCCAGTCTATGCCTTGATGCATTCTGGTCAAAGTCATGGGGATCAGTGTCTTCTTGGGAGCTGTCGGTGGACAGTCATGGTGGCGCCCTCAAAGGAGGACCTCACTCACGCTGGCTCCGTGACTATGAGAATAATGTCGTCAGTAGGGGGCTTAGTAGGTGGTGTCCTGAACAGGCTCCACTGAACTCCACCGAAGTGACTCAGTAGCAGTGCAGTGTCTCCTCGGTTGGTTGCCTCCTGATGGCCTAACATAGATTCGCTCCTCTTGAACTGCTGGCTTAGGATTCTGTGACCTAAGCATTGTGGAGGTATGGCTGCGATCTGGGACTCGGAATGAGTGGGGAAAATGTGAATATTAATTACTAGTTTGATTTCTAGGAAACCAGAACAGATCGAGTGAGTGTTCCGATCCTTGAATATGCTGTCTTCTGGTGATCCGTTGTTGACATGTTTCTTGCAAGAAAAACTCATCCGTCAGGGTGCCCCTTTAAATAACATTCACGGCATAACACTTCATGAAAAAAAATTTAAATTTAAAAAAATTGATCAACAACTGCAATTATAAAGAACTAACCTGAATCCATGGCAAATCGCAGCATGTTGCAAACTGAAGAAGAACCACTAAATTAATAACAGCTAGCATGCAAAAGCAACACTTACGAAGAAAGACTTAACTTTCTGTAGTAGTAGTAGTAGTAGTAGTAGTAGTCGTGGGGACTGGCTCATAAGCCTAGGCCTCGCGGCCTCTCTGAAACTGCCTTCACTAAAGAGGAGAAGAGTGAGAGGTAATAAAAAAAAAAAAAAAAAAATATTATTCCAGTATATATTTTTCTTCTTCTTCTTCTTCTCCTCCTTAGGCAGCCAACTTCAACACGCTGAAGGTTCTGCAGCACTTTTTGTTTAACCATATAGAAGACTAGCCTACAATATTTTCTTGCGTTAAGTTTTGTAGATAAAACTAGGAATAGTGAGGGGAAGTTTTTTTTAAAGCGTTTTTCTTGTTTTCTAAAACTACCATTCGAAAATTTTAGTTTTCTAACAGTCGTTCAATTTTGAAATTGTTTACCATCTATGATCTAACATTAAGTTTGCATCAAGCACTTAATGTTTAAAAATATTCTCGATAAAGAACCATTCATTAATGAAAAACAATTATAAGGAATTTCAAGTTGATGAATAAAAATAGGCCTACCCTATTTCTTCATTTGTAGCATAGGAAAATTTGCAAACCACAATAAAAAATAGTATAAAAAAACAAGATATAAGAAGAATTATATGGCATACAAGGGCCGCGAGGCCCTTCACTACAACTACTACTACTAGAAGACAATAGAACAAAATCGGAATGAACAAATCACTGCAGGTCCGTACACTCTGAAAATCGCTGAT
>CM065696.1:53682719-53687719 GCA_017654935.2 Phymorhynchus buccinoides | reverse complement strand
ATCACGAGAGCCAGACGAGACGAGACGAGACGGACCGCGCGTGCAAATGGCCTCGTTTTCGCTAACTGTGATTGGTCAATGAAATTGGGTCGATTTGGGGAACGATTGTGGGGGAGGGGGGAAGGAGGGGGGGGGAGACAGTTGACCCTTCTGGTTAAAATATATTACCTCCCTTTTTTTAGTTTCTTACTTTCAAGTTCTGTTTCTAACTACCTTGCACAATCTTGATTTCCATTGCCGAGAACTGTGTCTCTATTTTGCTGTCTTCATGCAATAATCTATTGTGCCGATTCAGCCTAAATTCTTTTCCTTGTAAAATAAAGTTTCTGAAGTCTGTCTCGTTCTTCGGATTTCAGCTTTCATCTATCTGTCTTCTTTTTCTGCGTTCCCATGCCATAATGGGTAAGGTACCATCTCATAATTTCAAATACCTCAAATGGCCTTTTGGCCCAGAGGGGCGTGAAAATCGAATCTCTACTTTCTTCTTCTAATGGGTAAGGTACGTATGTGTTCGGTTTTCAGTTTTCACTGGTCTCCCCGCTGCGTACAACCGACACATTCCGATTTCGGAGGAGCTCAAAGGAACACAAAATATTTGGAAGATTTTTTTGAGAGAAAGAAAGGCAGGAGAATGGGCAAATGAGTCAGAAAGATAGTAGATGATGACAGAAACAAAAGGGAAAAGGCAGAGTCAACGAGAGTGGCGGATTAGAGGAAGCTACAACTACAGAACTTCAAGAAGGTGGGGGAACTATTTTTTACGAAAGACACCCCCGGTATCCCCACGGGGAGATCTATTTGTCTGACTGTCTTTGAGAATTTCTCTCTCTCTCTCTCTCTATCTCTCTCTACTCTATCTCTTCCTCTCTCTGTCCCTCTCTCTCTCTCTCTCTCTCTCTCTCTCTCTCTCTCTCTCTCTCTCTCTCTCTCTCTATCTCTTATCATCTCTCTTTGTCTCTGTCTCTGTCTCTCTCCTCTCTCTCTCCTCTCTCTCTCTCTCCTCTCTCTGAGTCTGCCATGCGCGAGCGCGTGTGTGTGTGTATTGACGGACATTTTGGTCAAAACAAGGCCATGTTGTCAAGTGAAAAGTGGGGCAAATGTAGAAGTGGGGCGCGGAGAGAAAAGAGGGTAACTAAGATATTTGTGGGAAAATTATTTAAAAACAAAATATTTTGTTTGTTTGTTCTTTTTTGGGGGGTTTCTCCCAAATTGAATGGAAATTAATGTGAAATGGTTTGAAAAAGGCGTGTGACTAGAGGCTACTGCGCGCACACACACAAACACACACGTGCGCCTTCACATACACACACTCACACACTATAAGTGTCAGTCATTTACCGGCTGATTCACAGCCCAAGAGCAATAGAACTGTTTGATAATTCGGGTATATATTGTTTTACTGGTGGATCGACTCCATTAACCTTATAAATGAAGATTCTGTTCTTGATTCAGTTGGCAAATGTTTATTAAATAGTTCAGTTAGTATTTATCTTTAACCTTGTTCATTGATCGGTTATATTCTTTAAGTGAAGATTAACTTTATTTAATGGGGTGGGTGAGAGTGGGGCTCATGATTACATCACTAACTTGTTACTTATTATATTCTTACACATACTCACTTACAGACACACCTACTCAAACTCAACCACACATAAGCCAACACCGCAATATAAGACTGTCTGCCGGAATCACTTTCAGTGGAAGGACGTTAAGCTGAAGAACAGCAAAACATAACACACAAGCACGCGCACACACACACACACACCACACACACACACACACACACACACCACACACACACACACACACACACACACACATGTATACACATAGCACACACACACACACACCACACACAACACACACACACACACACACACACACACACACACCACACGTGCGTGCGCGCAATCACACACACACACACACACACACACACACACACACACACACACACACACACACACACACAGAGGTTTAAAACACCCTGTCTCATTTTTATGTGACATAAACTGGAAAGAGACATGCTAGAGAGAGAGAGGGGGGGGGGAGAGAGAGGGGAGAGAGAGAGAGAGAGAGATGAGGGGAGGAGAGATGGGAGAGAGAGAGAGAGACAGAGAGGATGGAGGAGAGAGAGAGAGAAGAGAGAGGAGAGCGGAGAGAGAGAGAGATAATAGATAATTCACTGACAAGTCGAAAACTAGGGGGGGGGTGGGGGGGGGGGGGGTCGAGTGGATTACAAAACAAGAAACTCCTAGGTGACCTATATATCTAAATTTAAACTATTCTCAAAGTTGTTTCCAAAAAGGGAGAAATTGTATATAGACCGTTATGCACCCCCCCCCCACCCCCTCTCTCTCTTACTCTCCCCCCCCCCTCTCTCTCTCTCTCTCCCTCCCCCCCCCTCTCTCTCTCTCTCGACTCTCTCTCTCTCTGAACTGCGTGAAGCCATGGGGACTGGAGAGACCAACAACGCTACAAAGGAAGAACATCCAGGCTAACCGCTGAACAATCTATAAACATTGGCGAGTGTCCCCACTGCCAACCATTTACCCTGTTGTGACAACAGTGTCAGTGTTAGATCGTGTTCGATATACGCGTACCGTGATATGGAAACAGAAGATATGTTGCCATTGTACTAATGTATTGATTTGTATACGTTTCGATTCGATGATGGCATGGCCCCTCCCACCCTTCCCCAATTGTGTCTAGAGGTTACACCCCCACCCCCCAGCCCCCCTTGTCCCAATTGTTGTCTAGAGTCTCTCTCTCTCTCTCTAAAGACCTGACGCAATAAAGCCTCTTCAAATTGTCCAAAAAAAATGTTGGTCTCTCTCTCAAACTCTCTCTCTTCTCTCTCTCTCTCTCTCTCTCTCTCTCTCTCTCTCTCTCTCTCTCTCTCTCTCCTCTCTCTCATCTCTCTATCTCTCTCTCTCCTTCTCTGCCGGGACTCTCTCTCTCTCTCTCTCTCTCTCTCCTCTCTCTCTCTCACATTCCACACTTTGCAGAGTCCATGTATGTGTGTTTGTGTGTGCATTTATGTGTGTATGTGTGTGTGTGTACAGCGCGCGGCGCGCGCAACATATCTTTGCACCAGAGTGCATTATGTCTGGTGTTGTGTACTGTTTGTGTGTGTGTGTTTGTGTTGTGTGTGCGTATGGCGCGTGCACACTTGTGTGTGTGTGTGTGTTGTTGTGTGTGCGTGTGTGTGTGTGTGTGTGTGTGTGTGTGTGTGGTGTGTGAGTGTGCGTGTGTGTTGTGTGGTGTGTGTGTGTGTTAGTGTGTAGTTGTGTGTGTGCATGCGTGCGTGCGTGCGTGCGGACCGTGCGTGCGACCGCGCGGCGCGTGGGTGGGATTGTATGTGTGTGTGCACGCGCGGTCGTGCCTGCGTTCGTGCATTCGTGTGAGAGTGCGAGTTTGTTTTAATTACTTATTCACTTTGACCTTCGTCAAAATACGTTGTCTTAGCCTACTGTTGGCGTTTTCAGTGCTGTTTGCATGTGCTATGGCGTACAGTGGTTTGAGAAACTCAATACGTTTAGACAATAAACCCAAGCACAGCTCTGTCTCGGGTTTTCTCTCTGCTGTATCTGTTCTCCCTGTCTATCTACGCTTCTTGTCTTCTGTCTATCTGTCTGTATCTCTTGTGTGTGTCCCTCTCCTCTCTCCTCTCCCCCCATCTCTCCTCTTTCTCGCCATTTCTCTCCTGCTCCCTTCTCTCTCTCCACTCTCTCTTCTCTCTTTCTCTCCTCTCTCCTCTCTCTCTACTCTCTCTCTCTACTCTATTCTCTCTCTCTCTCTCTCTCTCTCTCTCTCTCTCTCTCTCTCTCTCTCTCTCTCTCTCTGTGCATGCGTGCTTGCGTGCGTGTGCGCACAAGAGAAACTCAATACGCTTACATCATAGACATGTACTCTCTGTCTCTCACTCTCTCACTCTCTCTGTCTGTGTGCGTGCGTGCGTGTTTGTGCATGTGTGCGTGTACTCTCTTTCACTCTGTGTGTGTTAGTGAGTGAGAGAGAGAGAGAGAGAGAGAGAGAGAGAGAGAGAGAGTGTGTGTGTGTGTGTGGTGGGTGTGTTGTGTGTGTGTGTGTGTGTGTGTGTGTGTGTGTGTGTGTGTGTGAGTGTACGCACGCGTGCGTGCGTGCGTAGCCTATGTGTGTCTGTGTGAACCATTCTTTTAAGGTACCTTAACCCATCAAAGTGGACAAACAGTCAAATCAACGCACAGAATTGGAATCAGTCATGCGGAAAACCAATCAACATTAATAGACGACCAGTCGGTTCTCGTGCTAATGGAATGATAATTGCAAATTAGAATCTTTGCTGTTAATCACATAAATTGTTTCTCCCCATGTACGGGTAGGGTAGCTCATCTCATCTCATTAGTCATGCTTCATTGAACAATTTATCGTTGATTTCTGATTATTGTATGTGTAGTTGATTTCCGTATTTGACTGTAACATAATTATGCTGTCTGTTTGCTTAATTAATCTGTTTTTGCATATAATCCCACACTTCTGGGTGGGGTGGGTTTGCTCTTCCATTATTTGTGACCAACACAACGCAACGGACAGTTATTTCAGTGTCAAACTGACCATTCTGAGATAATTATACATTTGCAAACTTCAGACAATTCTCTTTCTACTGACTCAAGAACCATTCTTGTATATTTTTCCGTTCCAGAGTTATGAGCATTTAAAGTTAGTAGGGTGAGTGTCAGCCATTTTGAGAAATCGCGGTCTAAAGTCTAGCCTCGCTGAAGAAAATGCATTGACCTACTGGTTTTAAACGCTTATAAGATCATTTAGAGACCACATTCAAGATTGTCCTTTATATGAAAGATGAGATGTTACGAACACAAAAATACCAACAACTCAAAATTGACAAAAAATGAGATTTTGGATTTTGCAAGCCTGTTGTGAGAAACTAGCCTAGTGACTTGATGTCCCTTTCGTGGTGCTGGGTCACATTGTCCTTGTCTTATTTGCGTTGTAGGGGA
>CM065696.1:53652719-53655219 GCA_017654935.2 Phymorhynchus buccinoides | reverse complement strand
CTTGATAGAAATCAAATCAAAGCGCACACACACGTTAGCATTCAAAGCGCATTCAAACAAAAACGCAATACAAAGCGAACACGAACACACACGGATGACATAAATGGAATATAGCAGAAACAGACCTAATGGCAAGAGAAGAGAAGATAAAGAGAGAGGAGCTTTAATGACGGGGGAACAGGTGGGTTTTGAGGTTAGCTTTGAAAGCAGAGAGAGTCGGTCGCTGACGGAGGGAGAGAGGAAGTTTGTTCCAGGAGGTCGGTCCTGAGACAGCAAAAAGAGCGCCGACCAACAGTTGAAAGCTTATACCTAGGGATCTGGAGAGAAAGAGGGTCAGAAACTGAACGTAAAGTGCGAGCTGGCGTATAGATGGAAATATTGTCGCAGAGGTAAGATGGAGCAGCTTTATGGATAGATTTATAGCAAAGTGTGTTTAATTTATACTCAATTCTGTCTGCGACAGGAAACCAGTGCAAAGAACGCAGAAGAGGGCTAACATGATCGAACTTTTTCTTCCTAAGGACAAGACGAGCAGCTGTATTTTGAATACGCTGGAGACAAGAAAGAGAAGAGACTGACGGGCCAGAAAGGAGAGCATTACAGTAGTCAAGACGACATAAATAGATGAGGGAAGTAACAAGCTTTGCTGTGGCTTCATCTGAGAGGTTTTTACGAAAATAGCCAATGCAACGAATTTGATAGTAGCAGGACCGACAGGTCTGAGTCAGGAAACTCTGCATGGAAAGAGTATTGTCCAAAGTGACGCCTAAGTTTTTGACCGAGTCTGAGAGGGGAATGATATTGTTAACCAGTTGGATTGACTCTAATGGAAACAGACGCTAGTTTAGTTTTTGTTCCTACAACTACAAGCATTGCTTCGGTTTTTTCACCATTTAATTGAAGTTTATTTTGACCCATCCAATTTTGAATATCAATATAGCAGTTGTTACTTTCTGTAAGAATGGAAATCTAGATCTTCAGGGGTTGTACTGTTTTGGAGTTCTGAGTCATCCTGCCATAGAATAACACACACCACAACCACACACACACACACACACACACACCACACGCAACACACATACACACACAACACACACACACACGCAGCAGCGCGCGCGCTGCGCGCAAGCACACACACACACACACGTACATATTTAGCTACATACATAGATGAAACGCATATTATACATAATAACATAATGTACATACACAAGTTACGCATTCACAATGGACCGCAAAAGAAAAGTATGCATCAATTCCATCTTTCTTTCTCTGGATGGATGAAAGCCTGCTTAACGTCCTCCGGCCTGGAAACACATGTGTGGCACTGTTAACTTGATACAGATAATGGGACGATCCTGGGAGTACTCCAATACCAGGAAAGCCCCGATGTTTTAATTTTTTTAAGATGCTTAATATATAACAAATCGATTGATTCGGAATAGGTAAGACGACAATTATGGGACGTTTTTAACTTTATGAAGATAGTGGGGACGATCCTGGACGGTACTGCAATTGACCAGGCAAGTCCCGATGTTTATGAATATGATAATCAAGATGATCAAAGTGGGCTAAATAACCCACGTGGTTCATTCGCTTATTTCCCCCATCCAGTTTTACTTTGTGGCAACAAGACAAGAAGGAGCGATTCTGGTTGACCCACGGGCGATCATTCTACAGGCTTCTAACTACTCCCTTTCGTGGAAGTAGAAGGCGGGATCTGTTCCTGCCGGCGCGTTAGAGAGAGAGACGAGAGAGAGATGAGAGAGAGAGAGATGAGCGAGGAGAGAGAGAGAGAGAGAGAGAGATGAGAGATAGAGAGATATAGATGAGCCAGAGAGAGAGAGAGAGGATGTCGAGAGACACAGAGAGAGAGAGAGATGAGATGAGAGAGGAGACTTGAGAGAGAGATGAGAGAGAGAAAGAGAGAGACATGAACAACAAACAATGAACAATAAATATTGTATTGCCATTAGCTTTGCAAAAGCCCTTGTGGTGATGGGGCTGCAATGACATAATTATGAGAGAGGAATAGATATGTACAGGAGAGAGAGAGAGAGAGAGAGAGAGCGAGAGAGTGATTAGAGAGAGAGAGAGACGTTGAAGTGAAGAGAGAGCACGAGAGAGAGATGAGAGAGAGGGTGAGAGGGAGACATGAGAGACAGAGAGAGAGGGAGAGGGAAGAGAGAGAGAGAGAGGATAGAGAGAGAGAGAAATGAGAGAAGAGACTGAGAGAGAGGAGAGAAGAGAGAGAGAGAGAGAGAGACAGTGAGAAATAGGGAGAGGAGAGCATTGATGTTGCTAGGTGTTATGTAATTATGTAAGGGCTCAGTCATGACATTCTCTTTATTATTCTATTTGTACATGTGTGTGTGTGTGTGTGTGAGTGTGTGTGTGTGGGTGTCGTGTGTGTGTGTGTGTACTTGTGTTGTCTGTGTGTGTCGTGTGTGTGTGTCGTGTTTGTGTGGGTTGTGTGTGTTGTGATTGTGTGTGTGTGTGT
>CM065696.1:53635219-53645219 GCA_017654935.2 Phymorhynchus buccinoides | reverse complement strand
TGTCTGTGTCTGTCTGTCTGTCTGTGTTTCTGTTTGTGTGTCTGTCTGTCTGTGTATCTGTGTCCCTGTGTGTGTGTCTGTGTGTGTGTGTGTCTGTCTGTCTCTCTCACTTTCTTCCTCTGTCTCTCTCTTTGCCCGTGCGATAAGATATTCCTTCCACTGTCTTTGGTAAGATAACTTACCAATACTTTATTTTTATGATGAGGGCAGGGACAATAAAATTTGAAGCGATTCTGTCAAGCGGTTCGGGAGATATCCTTGGGACAGACAAAACACACACACACACACACACACACACACACACACACACACACACACACACACACACACACACACACACACACACACACACACACACACACACACACACACACACACACACACACACACACACACACACACACACACACACACACACACACACACACACACACACACACACACACACACACACACACATATTCTTTAACCCTCAATGAAGATCATCTTGACTTGACTTGACTTTACACACACACACACACACACATGCACGCGTGCGCGCACACACACACGCACACACACATATTTTCTTAGAGTACAAATGTATGCTTAATATTCAATGTGTTTTAACTCCTTGACTGCCATATAACGTATCACATACTGACTTGATGATGTCATCAGATGAAGAGGAATATCTTTGATATGTTAGTGTTTGCTCTAACACAGTCAAGAGAGTTATATCCCCAGACCATTTTGCCAGATTGGCTCTATCAGTTGTCTTTTTCATGGCATGATTTGTACCATGATTGTTTCTTTCATTTTCTCTGGCAGTCAGGGGGTAAATAACCATGCAGTTTATGTTGTTATTGCACGTAAATTGTGTGCTTTATATATTTAATCTTCTATGTTGTTTATTAATTATACAGTGTGTTTACTTTCTCTGCTTTCAAAGCTAACCTCAAAACCCACCTGTTCCCCCGTCATTAAAGCTCCTCTCTCTTTATCTTCTCTCTCTTGCCATTAGGTCTGTTTCTGCTATATTCCATTTATGTTATCTGTGTGTGTTCGCGTTGTATTGCGTTTGTGTTTGAATGCGCTTTGAATGCTAACGTGTGTGTGCGCTTTGATTTGATTTCTATTAAGATTCAGCGCCGTATAAATACTGTATGTTGTTGTTGTTGTTGTGTTTAATGTCAGTATCTATGTTCTGTGGCACATGAATTCAATGTTCTCTTTTTAGAGACAATAAAGATATTTTGATTTGATTGATTTGAGCAACACAACAAAACTCGGCTGCTTGTTTGCATTCATCTCAATACAGCATGTTTATGTAATGAATACTGCATGCAGAATTGTATCAATTTCTTTATGGATTAACAAAGTTATTTGAATTGAATTTTGAATTTTGAATTTTACTTCGCTGTTGCTAATTCGTGGAATAAATTCTGGTGAGATAAGACAATTGGATATGTTAATTTGTGTGTGTGTGCATTCCTTTGCAGGGATGCTAGAAGTATTGAATAGATTCTGATGATAATTATACAAGAACAATAATTGCGGTTTGTATGTGGGGTTGCTATTCGGATATAAAGCTGTTTTTCCTACTTGTGTCATTATGTGAAGTCAAGGCATATTTTTATTCCATAACAGCACACAACCACACGTTGTCTGTCTGTTCCTAGGTATCAAAGTCTCTGTCTCTGTCTCTCTGTCTCAGTCTCTCTCTCTCTCTTCTCTCTCTCTCTCTCTCTCTCTCTCTCTCTCTCTCTCTCTCTCTCTCTCTCTCTCTCTCTCTCTCTCTCTCTCTCTCTCTCTCTCTCTCTCTCTCTCGATGTGGAGGCATATTTCCAGCCAAACACAAGAGCGCACTTTTCATAAAGCTCAATTGTCAGCAAAGGGCAGCAACCCATGGGTTATCCAACCGCAGTTATCTTCTTCAACACTGCATCAAAAAGCTTAGTATAGTGAGTGCCTTTGACTGTGTCAACCCGGTTTTTTAACCCCCCACCTATGCCTCTCTCGAGTCTCGAACAAACTTTATTATCTCTCTTAATTTTTGCTTCTCACTTTTCTTCTTCTTCTTCTGCTTCTTCTTCTTCTGCTTCTGCTTCTTCTTCTTCTTCTTCTTCTTCTTCTTCTTCTTCTTCTTTTTTCTTCTTCTTCTTCGTCGTTATCGTCGTCGTCGAAATCATCATCATCATCATCATCATCATCGTCGTCGTCGTCGTCATCATCATCATCATCATCATCATCACCATCATCATCATCATCACCATCATCATCATCATCACCATCATCATCATCACCATCATCATCATCATCAGTTCCTTTGATTCCTTTGGCAATTTGGAATTGCTTACATTACCTACCCATTGCTTGCCTCTTTATTCTTTTTGAATTTAAAAACAAAACAAAACTATTAACAAGGAAAAACAAAGAAAATGGAAAGAAAGAAAGAAAGAAGGAAAGAAAGAAGGAATGAAAAAGAAAGAAAGAAAGAAAGAACAACTGATAGAGCATATACAGAGCATGTCAGAGTGTCTCTCCAATCATGACAAACCACTACCTTGCCAACAACAAAATGCATTCAAGTCCAGGCCATGCCACCTACCCTTACTTAATCCCATAACCCGGATTACCCTAATTCTCTATAGCGATAATCTGCTTCTATTCCTGACTGGTTAGAGCGTTAATTATGAAACACTCTTGGCCATTATAATACTCTCACCACCCACCCCCCACCCACCCCCACCGTCCCCCTCCCCCTCTTTTCTTGGTACTTTTCCACCTTTAAGGCAGCATTCCCGATCCGGAACTGCAAAGTCCCTGACTCAGTTCTAAGGCTGTAGTTGAGGTTAGGTCTTAGGCTGTGTACACACATAAGCGGATATTCCATGCGGAAACCCGTGCGCAATCCATAAATAAGTGAAAGCAAAGAAGGGAAAAGATTTGCGCACGTGTCCGAATTTCCCCTATATGCGTATACTTGTATCCTTCTTTCTTGCACTTATTTAGGGTTTTCCATACGGAACTTACGCGTCTTCAGCCTTAGACTGCAGCGTACATTTAGTCTTAGGCCGCAGCGTATATTTATTCAGCTTTAGGCTGCAGCCGTATTTTCAGGTTTAGGTTGCAGCACATTTTCAATCTAAGGCTTCATGAAGAGTAACTTATTCAGTCCTAGGCTGCAGTGGATATTCAGTCTTAACTGCAATGTAGATTCAGATTTAAGATTCAGCGTACATTCTGCCTTAGATTGAAGAGTTCCTCCGTGGGGATACCGTGGGGTCTTCGTACAAATAGTTCCCCCACCTTCTGGAAGTTCTGTGCTTGTAGCTTCCTCTAATCCATCACTCTCTTTGACTCTGCCTTTTCCCTTTGCTTACTGTCACCTGCTATCTTTCTATCTTACCGGTCCATTCTCCTGCCTTTTTTCCCATAAATTCTGACAAAGATTTCTTCAGCCGAAGTCAGACATGCTGGGCCTAACTATTTCTTAGTTAGGCGCATAACGACAGCATGACGCATCTACGCTCATAGAAGAAGAAGAAGAAGAAGAAATTCTAGCATAGATTCAGTCTAAGACCGCAGTGTAGATTCAGTCTCATGCTGCAGCGTATTTTCAGTCGTAAGCTGCAGGATATAATATTCAGTCTTCAAGCATGGGAATTAGAGAAGACAAAAAAGACTGAAAATTGGGGTCTGGAAGCAGGCATAGAAACAAAGAATAAAAAAGAAAAATCTGAAAATCGTGTGTGTTGGGATACAGCCCCCAGAAAATGAAGCTTCTTCTGTTATCTAAGCCTTAAAAACAGTGTTAGAGATAGGATTGATATATTTAGTTCGTTTTGCATTCATTTATAACCAATAACTTCAGTTTTACTCATTGGGCTTCTTTTTTTATCTCATAAATGTCCTCTTGGACCATCAAAAAAGCTGAAACTTGCAAAAAAAAAGACTGAAGAGGACCATCAAAAAGGCTGAAATCAGCCAAAAGACTGACAATTCCCATGCCTGGTCTTACTGAAGATTAGGTCTTGGTATCTGGTATTCTCTTTTACCATACTACCCGAAAGGACAAAGCTCACGTATAATACAGGTGCGTGTGTGAATGGGCGAACTACTAATAGGCCTTGGAAGGAAGGATACAGCTGAGGGATAAACCCAAGCCCCAAGACCCACGCCCCCTTCCCTTTTCCCTTCAAACAACAAGGAATCGTGGTGGCAATGGGGAGAATGGTATTGCTCTAATGGCTAGGACAGCAACATGGAAAGGGACAGGGGGTGGGGGGGATGTCTTAACTGGTGGCAATGGGGAGAATGGTATTGTTCTAATGGCTAGGACAGCAACATGGAAAGGGACAGGGGGTGGGGGGGATGTCTTAACTGGTGGCAATGGGGAGAATGGTATTGTTCTAATGGTTAGGACAGCAACATGGAAAGGGACAGGGGGTGGGGGGGATGTCTTAACTGGTGGCAATGGGGAGAATGGTATTGTTCTAATGGCTAGGACAGCAACATGGAAAGGGACAGGGGGTGGGGGGGATGTTTTAACTGGTGGCAATGGGGAGAATGGTATTGTTCTAATGGCTAGGACAGCAACATGGAAAGGGACAGGGGGTGGGGGGGATGTTTTAACTGGTGGCAATGGGGAGAATGGTATTGTTCTAATGGCTAGGACAGCAACATGGAAAGGGACAGGGGGTGGGGGGGATGTCTTAACTGGTGGCAATGGGGAGAATGGTATTGTTCTAATGGTTAGGACAGCAACATGGAAAGGGACAGGGTGGGGGATGTCTTAACTGGTGGCAATGGGGAGAATGGTATTGTTCTAATGGCTAGGACAGCAACATGGAAAGGGACAGGGGGTGGGGGGGATGTTTTAACTGGTGGCAATGGGGAGAATGGTATTGTTCTAATGGCTAGGACAGCAACATGGAAAGGGACAGGGGGTGGGGGGGATGTCTTAACTGGTGGCAATGGGGAGAATGGCATTGTTCTAATGGTTAGGACAGCAACATGGAAAGGGACAGGGGGTGGGTAATGGGGGGGGGGGGGATGTCTTAACTGGTGGCAATGGGGAGAATGGTATTGTTCTAATGGCTAGGACAGCAACATGGAAAGGGACAGGGGGGTGGGGGGGATGTCTTAACTGGTGGCAATGGGGAGAATGGTATTGTTCTAATGGTTAGGACAGCAACATGGAAAGGGACAGGGGGTGGGGGGGATGTCTTAACTGGTGGCAATGGGGAGAATGGTATTGTTCTAATGGCTAGGACAGCAACATGGAAAGGGACAGGGGGTGGGGGGGATGTCTTAACTGGTGGCAATGGGGAGAATGGTATTGTTCTAATGGTTAGGACAGCAACATGGAAAGGGACAGGGGGGGGTGGGGGGGGGGGATCAATGGGGGGAGGGTTTTGTCTTAACTGGTGGCAATGGGGAGAATGGTATTGCTCTAATGGCTAGGACAGCAACATGGAAAGGGACAGGGGGTGGGGGGGATGTTTTAACTGGTGGCAATGGGGAGAATGGTATTGTTCTAATGGTTAGGACAGCAACATGGAAAGGGACAGGGGGTGGGGGGGATGTCTTAACTGGTGGAAATGGGGAGAATGGCATTGTTCTAATGGCTAGGACAGCAACATGGAAAGGGACAGGGGGTGGGGGGGATGTCTTAACTGGTGGCAATGGGGAGAATGGTATTGTTCTAATGGTTAGGACAGCAACATGGAAAGGGACAGGGGGTGGGGGGGATGTTTTAACTGGTGGCAATGGGGAGAATGGTATTGTTCTAATGGTTAGGACAGCAACATGGAAAGGGACAGGGGGTGGGGGGGATGTCTTAACTGGTGGCAATGGGGAGAATGGTATTGTTCTAATGGTTAGGACAGCAACATGGAAAGGGACAGGGGGTGGGGGGGATGTCTTAACTGGTGGCAATGGGGAGAATGGTATTGTTCTAATGGCTAGGACAGCAACATGGAAAGGGACAGGGGGTGGGGGGGATGTCTTAACTGGTGGCAATGGGGAGAATGGTATTGTTCTAATGGTTAGGACAGCAACATGGAAAGGGACAGGGGGTGGGGGGGATGTCTTAACTGGTGGCAATGGGGAGAATGGCATTGTTCTAATGGCTAGGACAGCAACATGGAAAGGGACAGGGGGTGTGGGGGGGGGGGGGGATGTCTTAACTGGTGGCAATGGGGAGAATGGTATTGTTCTAATGGCTAGGACAGCAACATGGAAAGGGACAGGGGGGGGGATGTCTTAACTGGTGGCAATGGGGAGAATGGTATTGTTCTAATGGTTAGGACAGCAACATGGAAAGGGACAGGGGGTGGGGGGATGTCTTAACTGGTGGAAATGGGGAGAATGGCATTGTTCTAATGGTTAGGACAGCAACATGGAAAGGGACTGGGGGTGGGGGGGATGTCTTAACTGGTGGCAATGGGGAGAATGGCATTGTTCTAATGGTTAGGACAGCAACATGGAAAGGGACAGGGGGTGGGGGGGATGTCTTAACTGGTGGCAATGGGGAGAATGGCATTGTTCTAATGGTTAGGACAGCAACATGGAAAGGGACTGGGGGTGGGGGGGATGTCTTAACTGGTGGCAATGGGGAGAATGGCATTGTTCTAATGGCTAGGACAGCAACATGGAAAGGGACAGGGGGTGGGGGGGATGTCTTAACTGGTGGCAATGGGGAGAATGGCATTGTTCTAATGGCTAGGACAGCAACATGGAAAGGGACAGGGGGTGGGGGGGATGTCTTAACTGGTGGCAATGGGGAGAATGGCATTGTTCTAATGGCTAGGACAGCAACATGGAAAGGGACAGGGGGTGGGGGGGATGTCTTAACTGGTGGCAATGGGGAGAATGGTATTGTTCTAATGGTTAGGACAGCAACATGGAAAGGGACTGGGGGTGGGGGGGATGTCTTAACTGGTGGCAATGGGGAGAATGGTATTGTTCTAATGGCTAGGACAGCAACATGGAAAGGGACAGGGGGTGGGGGGATGTCTTAACTGGTGGAAATGGGGAGAATGGCATTGTTCTAATGGTTAGGACAGCAACATGGAAAGGGACAGGGGGTGGGGGGGATGTGTCTTAACTGGTGGCAATGGGGAGAATGGTATTGTTCTAATGGCTAGGACAGCAACATGGAAAGGGACAGGGGGTGGGGGGGATGTCTTAACTGGTGGCAATGGGGAGAATGGTATTGTTCTAATGGTTAGGACAGCAACATGGAAAGGGACAGGGGGTGGGGGGGATGTCTTAACTGGTGGCAATGGGGAGAATGGCATTGTTCTAATGGTTAGGACAGCAACATGGAAAGGGACAGGGGGTGGGGGGGATGTCTTAACTGGTGGCAATGGGGAGAATGGTATTGTTCTAATGGTTAGGACAGCAACATGGAAAGGGACAGGGGGTGGGGGGGATGTTTTAACTGGTGGCAATGGGGAGAATGGCATTGTTCTAATGGTTAGGACAGCAACATGGAAAGGGACAGGGTGGGGGATGTCTTAACTGGTGGCAATGGGGAGAATGGTATTGTTCTAATGGTTAGGTCAGCAACATGGAAAGGGACAGGGGGTGGGGGGGATGTCTTAACTGGTGGCAATGGGGAGAATGGTATTGTTCTAATGGCTAGGACAGCAACATGGAAAGGGACAGGGGGTGGGGGGGATGTCTTAACTGGTGGCAATGGGGAGAATGGTATTGTTCTAATGGTTAGGACAGCAACATGGAAAGGGACAGGGGGTGGGGGGGATGTCTTAACTGGTGGCAATGGGGAGAATGGTATTGTTCTAATGGCTAGGACAGCAACATGGAAAGGGACAGGGGGTGAGGGGGGGGGGGATGTCTTAACTGGTGGCAATGGGGAGAATGGTATTGTTCTAATGGTTAGGACAGCAACATGGAAAGGGACAGGGGGTGGGGGGGATGTCTTAACTGGTGGCAATGGGGAGAATGGTATTGCTCTAATGGCTAGGACAGCAACATGGAAAGGGACAGGGGGTGGGGGGGATGTCTTAACTGGTGGCAATGGGGAGAATGGTATTGTTCTAATGGTTAGGACAGCAACATGGAAAGGGACAGGGGGTGGGGGGGATGTCTTAACTGGTGGCAATGGGGAGAATGGTATTGTTCTAATGGCTAGGACAGCAACATGGAAAGGGACAGGGGGTGGGGGGGATGTTTTAACTGGTGGCAATGGGGAGAATGGTATTGTTCTAATGGTTAGGACAGCAACATGGAAAGGGACAGGGGGTGGGGGGGATGTCTTAACTGGTGGCAATGGGGAGAATGGTATTGTTCTAATGGCTAGGACAGCAACATGGAAAGGGACAGGGGGTGGGGGGGATGTTTTAACTGGTGGCAATGGGGAGAATGGTATTGTTCTAATGGCTAGGACAGCAACATGGAAAGGGACAGGGGGTGGGGGGGATGTCTTAACTGGTGGCAATGGGGAGAATGGTATTGTTCTAATGGCTAGGACAGCAACATGGAAAGGGACAGGGGGTGGGGGGGATGTCTTAACTGGTGGCAATGGGGAGAATGGTATTGTTCTAATGGCTAGGACAGCAACATGGTGTAGGGGTCCAAAACGTAGTTCGGTCTAGAAGGTTGGAGGGCGTGCAGACCAGAACATAATACCCTAAACGACCGCCTTTCGTTTCCGACTGTGATAGCCAGATTAGCAGAGGGGGGCAAGCTGCTATTCCGGCGGGCTGGGCTACAATTTGCTTATTGCGGAGAAGCCTTGTCCAGGGTACATCCCCACTCCCTCGGCCAAAGGGATTTGAGGGTAGATGGAGTTAGGGAAGGTCCCCAAAGGCCAACCCATCCATTTGGCTGCAGTGCTAGAGTCAGTGCAAAATATGTCCCCAACTTTGAGAGTCAGTCTTCCACAAAAAATAAGTAAATATAAACCAACTAAGCTGTATCATCATGGTATTCCAATACTATGAACAAATCATGTATTGTACAGCTCTCATGTTACTACTGGCCCCTACTGCAGGCTAATGCCAACCAATGATCAGCCCACAATGTACTTTGGTGTGAACTAGCCAAGGAGTAATCTTTCACAAGTATTGGCTGGTTTATACCCGTCTTTACGCCTAAATAATCGTCTTTACGCCTTCTTTGTTTTGTTTTACCATATTACCGAGTTTCAACCACCTTTCTGCATTCATGCTACCAAAAAGAGTGATTACTCCGCAGCCGAATGAAGCCGGTTTTTTTTTTAACTCCCATCCTTTCACCTACATTACAGGTGGGGATCATTGTGAACTCGCTCACTGCCTACTGTTACCATACTTAACACTTCCCACCCTCCACCTTTCACCTACATTACAGGTGGGGATCATTGTGAACTCGCTCACTGCCTACTGTTACCATACTTACCGTAACACTTCCCACCTTCCACCTTTTCACCTACAGGTGGGGATCATTGTGAACTCGCTCACTGCCTACAGTTACCATACTTAACACTTCCCACCTTCCACCCTTTCACCTACACTACAGGTGGGGATCATTGTGAACTCGCTCACTGCCTACAGTTACCATACTTAACACTTCCCACCTTCCACCCTTTCACCTACACTACAGGTGGGGATCATTGTGAACTCGCTCACTGCCTACTGTTACCATACTTAACACTTCCCACCTTCCACCCTTTCACCTACACTACAGGTGGGGATCATTGTGAACTCGCTCACTGCCTACAGTTACCATACTTAACACTTCCCACCTTCCACCCTTTCACCTACACTACAGGTGGGGATCATTGTGAACTCACTCACTGCCTCTGTTACCATACTTAACACTTCCCACCTTCCACCCTTTCACCTACACTACAGGTGGGGATCATTGTGAACTCGCTCACTGCCTACAGTTACCATACTTAACACTTCCCACCTTCCACCCTTTCACCTACACTACAGGTGGGGATCATTGTGAACTCACTCACTGCCTACTGTTACCATACTTAACACTTCCCACCTTCCACCCTTTC
>CM065696.1:53617719-53627719 GCA_017654935.2 Phymorhynchus buccinoides | reverse complement strand
CCCCCCCCCCCCCCCCCCCCCCCCCCGGTCTCATCCCAAGTGTGAACGTTTACTTCTGTATAAAGAAGTTGGTCATCACCAGAGAAGAAGAAGAAGACAGCAGGAAGCTGCGTCTCCCTACCGGAGGTGACGTGATGGCCAGCTGAGGATTGTGGGAACTCGTGTGCATGCCGGAAGATGGGTGATGGGTATTGCGAGAGCACACGTACACAAAGAACATTAACATAATTATTAATATACATGCACTCGGTGGGTGACCAAATCCATTAATCGGATGTACCACTGTATGAATGACAAGAGGCAGAGCCTCCAAGGCTCACTCGCTGCGTCTTTTTTGGAGATAGATCTAAATGTAGGAGATAGATATAAACTCCAGAGTTAGATCTAAATGCCAAACTGTTCAGAAAGGGTACGGTTTCAAAACCGGACTCAACAGCTTGATGAGATATACCGCCCTACCAAATTTTAAATGAATCTGTGCAGCACTTCATGCGATATTTGACAGACAAAAGTTCAAGGTCAAAGGTCAAGGTTATCATGGTCCCCAAGGTCGACGACACTTAGCACACCTTACGATCTTAAGCTAGTCTACCTGCTTGCCAAATTTGGGGACTATATTTGCTACGATATAAAAGATACGGCTATAACAAATAATTGCCGATGTGCAAGGTCAAGGGTCACGGTTAAGATCAAGAGAGTAAAAGTCACCCTAGATACCTTATCACCATAGGCTAATACACCAACATACCAAATTTGGGGACGATAACTGCGAAACTGAAAGATATAGCCATGACAAAATTTACAAGTTAAAGGTCAAAGGTGAAGGTCATTGGTTAATTTTGTTATGCAAATGATGTTACTTGAAAGCTTGCATAACCATCTATATGTTTGAAACGTTTGAGCAATGGGCGCCTCATAGATCCCGAGAAAAAACCAATGTTAAGGTTACCACAGACAGACAGACACACAAACACCAAGAAAACCGAACAAGCATGAGAATATAGACTCACTTCGTTGAAACGAGTGAGCCAAAAATGTAAGGGGAATGCGGGGTTATTGAGCATCTGAATTTAGGTAAACATAACGTAAAAACTGTGGGTCAGGAATCTGAAATACGATATTAGTAACTAAAATTGGCGAAACATTTATTATTTTTAATACACAACAAAATAAATGAGTAAACTGACAATTGTCATATCTATAGTAAATCATCTTCTTTATATTCTTATTATTTTTAGCTTCGTCTGTGTCATCATTTAATGAATCTAAATTGTAAACAACGCACACAATCATAGTTCTTTTACGTGAAATCGGAACTAAATTCATTGTTTTTCCTTTGGAGGGAACATTAAAGTTGTCAACTTCAAAACATGAATCAGAATTGTTTACTGTGTACAGACTGACTAGAGTTTCCACAATTTGTACACAAGAAAATTTGAAAACATTAAAACACGGACTTCAAACACTTTCAATAAAACAAAATCGAATCGACAATTATTATTCAGTCAAAGAACAAACAAATAGATTACCAGCCACGCAACAGGCTCAAATTAACCGCCCTTCCCCTACCCGGAGCCTACATAGTGATATTCCCAAAGCGTTCGCTGTGTTTTGCGCAATCATTCAGAAGATTTCTGAATAAAGTTGGGCTTACTACGTAAATAAATAAAAGAATCATTCTATAAATGAAGAACCACAGCATTGAAAAGACAAGTAATATATATATATATATATATATGACAAGTGGAAACAATCTGTGCTCTCACCAAGCGAGACTCTCCAAGTATGTGCTTGTTTAAAAGGGCTACTACAGATTCGTTAGATTTGTCGGGTTCTTTTAACGGTTGGCCAGATTCCTGCATTGACAGATTCCTGCACTAACAGATTCCTGCACTGACTGATTCCTGATATATTCCTGCACTGACCTATTCCTGCACTGACCTATTCCTGTACTGACATATTCCTGCATTGACATATTCCTGCACTGACATATTCCTGCACAGACTGATTCCTGCATTGACAGATTCCTGCATTGACTGATTCCTGCATTGACAGATTCCTGCACTGACAGATTCATGCACTGACTGATTCCTGATATATTCCTGCACTGACTGATTCCTGCATTGACACATTCCTGCATTGACTGATTCCTGCATTGACAGATTCATGCACTGACATATTCATGCACTGACTGATTCCTGATATATTCCTGCACTGACATATTCCTGAACTGACCTATTCCTGCACTGACATATTCCTGCACTGACATATTCCTGTACTGACACATTCCTGCGTTGACATATTCCTGCACTGACATATTCCTGCACAGACTGATTCCTGCATTGACAGATTCCTGCATTGACTGATTCCTGCATTGACAGATTCCTGCACTGACATATTCCTGCACTGACATATTCCTGCACTGGCTGATTCCTGCATTGACTGATTCCTACACTGACGGATTCCTGCTTTAACTGATTCCTGCACTGACACATTCCTACATTGAGATATTCCTGCACTGACATATTCCTGACTGACATATTCCTGCACTGATATATTCCTGACATATTCCTGTACTGACTGATTCCTGTACTAACATATTCCTGCACTGACAGATTCCTGCACTGAGAGATTCCTGCACTGCACTGACATATTCCTACACTGAGAGATTCCTGCACTGCGCTAACATATTCCTGCACTGACAGATTCCTACACTGAGAGATTCCTGCACTGCACTGATATATTCCTGCACTGAGAGATTCATGCACTGCACTGAGAGATTCATGCACTGAGAGATTCATGCACTGCACTGATATATTCCTGCACTGCTCTGACATATTCCTGCACTGGCTTATTCCTGCTCACACTGATACCTGCACTGACATATTCCTGCATTGATATATTACGTGAGCTCAGCTCACCCAAGGAAGCGAGGTAGATTGTCGTGTGAGCCACATCAGGATACTGATTTCAAATGGTGCTAGATCATCCATCATCTCAGTTTATGCAGCCATAAGGAAGTGAGGTAGATTGTCGTGTGAGCCACATCAGGATACTGATTTCAAATGGTGCTAGACGCTTTGTCACTCTAGGCACCAGAAGACACCAGCCTCCTTCCGCGCATCTCTGCCACCATCCCACCCTCCACCACCACTTCCTCTGTGTGTGTGTGTGTGTGTGTGTGTGTGTGTGTGTGTGTGTGTGTGTGTGTGTGTGTGTGTGTGTGTGTGTGCGTGTGCGTGCGTGCGCGTGCGTGCGCGTGTGTGTGTGCGTGCGTGTGCGTGTGCGCGTGTGCGCGTGTGTGTGTGTGTGTGTGTGTGTGCGTGCGTGTGTGTGTGTGTGTGTGTGTGTGTGTGTGTGTGTGTGTGTGTGTGTGTGTGTGTGTGTGTGTGTGAGTGTGTGAGTGTGTGTGTGGTGTGTGTGTGTGTGTGTGTGTGTGTGTGTGTGTGTGTGTGTGTGTGTGCACTGTGTGCGCACACATGCGCTCGCATCCAATCCTCCAATCCTTGGCCATGTCATCCATATTGCATTGAGGAGTCCAGATGTCCCCGCCAGCTCTTCCATGGGTGGTATCGTCACGCCTAAAGTTACGCCCCTTTGCGTTTCCCTTAGAACAGTTGTAAAACATTTTTTTTCTAAGAACAGTAACTCTGAAGAAAGCCTAGACAACCGTAAAGAACAATAACTCCAACAGTCGCCTTTCATCCCGCAGTCAGCTGACAATGGACAGCCGCAAACAGGATCTTCCCAGGAAGAGGTATAGCCTATAAAGACATTCACAATCTCAAGGACAGCCCCAAACAGCCAGGACCTAATTGGAATGGAAGACTGTACAACAAATTATCCAGACTTTTTGAGCCCACATACGAATAAGAATGTTGTCCGGATAGCATAGAAATTGAAATTGAAAACGATGACAATGAAATTGCGAAAGCGTTTTGGACCTCAAAAAACGACACTTTCTGAAAATGGGGTACCATGGATGTTTGGAAACTGTTGATTTCTGGAGAACACAAAGACATCCAGGAAAGGCAAATTGATGTCATCTTTCTGAATCTTCTTTAAAAAGCCGAAAAATCAATATGATAGCTTGATTATTAAACTTTGTATTACCTATTGTGTGGACAGCATTTTTGGAGCCACCGTATAGTTCTGCATGTGCGCTACCGAGTTTGGCTTATGAATCCACGCGTGAGTCCACTGGTGAAGACACAGCGGGTAAGAGTCCTCGTCCCTGGAACCCAGGTACAGCTAAGAAGACAAGGCCATACTCCTGCTTCATGATTTGCACGAGACGATAATATTAAACTAGAATTTAATCTGAAAGAAAATTAGCTTGGAGTTTGTTGGCCAAGAACAATCCACAGTATGCTTTGAAAATTGATGCCTGTCTATCGTTACTTTAGAATTCCAAAAACCACGTCCAGTAGACCCCCCAAAGAGCCATAAAATAGGATGTACTCTTGATCAGCATCACAACAACAACAAAACAACTGCGACACGCCGACAAATCCTACAAAACTCAGCCAAGTGAAACATTTCACAACCAAGGAAGGGCTAGGGGAAGCAACTGCACACAATAAAAGGTTGATTCTGCGACACCATTGCCTTCATGTTCTGGGACAACGTTTCGGGATTCAGTCTCTTCAGTTTCTTGAATAAACTCCGGATTAGAGAGAGAGAGAGAGAGAGAGAGAGAGAGAGAGAGAGAGAGAGAGAGAGAGAGAGAGAGAGAGAGAGAGAGAGAGAGAGAGAGAGAGAGAGAGAGAGAGACTGGTATGCTGGTATCCATAAGATTTACAGATCCTCAACCAAAGAAATGCAGAGGAAAGAAACAAAGAAAGAAAATAGAAAGAATGAGAGAAAGAAAAGAAGAAGACAGCAAACCAAATGAAGAAGAACAAAGAAGAACAACGATTTACCTGCAAAGACAGAAACAAGGAAGGGGGGAAAGAAGGAAAGAAAGATGACTAGGAAAAGGAAAACCCGAAAGAAGGAACGAGATGGGAAAAAAGGGCGAGAGAAAAAAATGGAGAAAACAGAAAGATGTAATTGAATAGGGAGAAAATAGAACAAGGAAGAAGGAAGGAAGGGATAAATAAACACACGATAAAAAAACACCCACAGAAACAATGAAAGATAAAAAAAGAAACAGTGGAAGAAAAGAAGAGAAAGAAGTTAATAAGGGAAGAAAAAACAATTAAAAAAAACAAACAAACTAGCAACCAACAAAGGGCAGCCTGACTGACGAAGGAAAAAGAGAAATAAAAAAGGGAAAAGAAAGAAGAAAAAAGAAAGCAAAGAGAACAAAGGGAAAGAAAGAAGAAAGAATGAAAGCAGTGAGAATCTTACAACGAACACAGCGGGAAGCCAAGACAGAACAACAGACACTGAAGATACAGAAAGACGGCAGGAACAACGAAAGACAAAACAACATAAACAAAAGGCTTAAAAAATATCTGACCCAAAAATGCAATAAATAAATGAAGGTGTGTGTGTGTGTGTGTGTGTGTGTGTGTGTGTGTGTGTGTGTGTGTGTGTGTGTGTGTGTGTGTGTGTGTGTGTGTGTGTGTGTGTGTGTGTGTGTGTGTGTGTGTGTGTCTGTGTGTGTGTGTGTGTGTGTCTGTGTGTGTAAAGAAAATCAAACTGGATAAAGTTAATAATAATTTTTAAAAAAGGAAGATATTTTTTTGTTCGTTGGTTGAGCAGTCCTGGACACAAAGAATGACACTCAAACATTTAAGATCAATGACAAGATAATTACACAGAAAAAACAAACAAACAAAAACAAGACTCGAGAATTCAAAAACAAGATACAACCCCCCAACTCCGAGCCTCTACTTCAAAGACATAGAGGCAGAACACACAAAGATACCATGATTTAATTCGAGAGACAGAATGGATTTAGCAAAGAGATGGTACTTGGTATAATGTTTCAGACCTAAAAAGCCACCACAGATACACACAAAGAGGGATAATAAAGAGTTATCTTGTAAGTAAGTTCCCCTCCCTTCAAATGTTTGCATGGACATTTTCACTGAGAACCAACATCCTGTCATTTTGTTTTTGGAAAAGATAGAGGTAGGATCAGCCTAGGATTCTTTTCATAAAAGTGAAAGAAGCAGACTTTGAGATTGAGGGTCGTAAACATGAGGGGGAGAGAGGGGTACGTGGGGGGGTGGGGTGATAACTAATGAAACATTGTCCAATAAATGTAGATGACCTACAAAGACGGGAAGGAGAAAGAGAGAAGGAATAAAAGAAAAGGTTATGGTTGATCAAATTGGATGACCCAGAAACGAAAAGAGAGAGAGAGAGAGAGAGAGAGAGAGAGAGAGAGAGAGAGAGAGAGAGAGAGAGAGAGAGAGAGAGAGAGAGAGAGAGAGAGAGAGGAGAGAGAGAGAGAGAGAGAGAGAGAGAGAGAGAGAGAGAGAGAGAGAGAGAGAGAGAGAGAGAGAGAGAGAGAGAGAGAGAGAGGAGAGAGAGAGAGAGAGAGAGCAACAATGAACAATGAACAGCGATTTAATGAAATGGGCCATCTGCCCATGTCAAACGGAACAGTGGGGTAAGGGATAGGGATAGAATCAGCCTAAGGTTATTTTCATGACACAGGAAGTTTGAAACATGAAAATAATCAGCAAGGAAAAACAAACGTAAGCCCTCTAAATTCAGAGTCGCCATTAGTGTTGCGTACAGCATGGGGAAAATGGTGACGGTAACGCTTTGAGCAGCTGTTTATGTTCTTAAATTATAATTATAAATCTTTGATTCTGACGAAAATAGCCCTAAACTGATTCTAATCCCGTCCCTTACCCAATGAAGTACAAAAGTTGGATGAAAAAAGCTCGGAATAATTTAAGATACTGTCGTTGGTGTTAACCGGCTGGGGTGGGGGCGTTGTGCCTCACCTTACCATACACACGTTCATCTCAAAAACAGCGCTCATGCTCTTTGTACGTAATCCAACAAACATACAGACACAAAAAATACACAGACCTTCAAGTCGATCGAAAAGTACTACTGTTTGTAATAAAAACGAAATGGCGTGCCCATACGAACTAGGTCAGTTGGTTGAAACTCGATAGTGGGTTTTTCCCTCCGAACTACACGCGGTTCAACGCTTCCAGTATACATGTATAGAAACACACACCATACAATACAGCCACAAGCCCGCACCTCGATCACTGTTGGGTCCACCGGTGTAGAAATGGACCAGTGTTCTTTCTTTGTATCTGTGGATTTGGCGTTCTCTCTCTCTCTCTGTCTGTCTGTCTGTCTCTTTATAAAGACAATAAAAGGCCGGATGACGTTAAGAGATAACAATGTCGCATAATTATGTGCCCTTCGGGTCCAGAGGAGGTCACATTTCAAATTTCATTCGGAGGACGTTAAGCAGAATTTCACCACCGCTAAATTAAAAAAAGGACCCAATGTCTCTTAAAACACATGAAATACCCGAGTTATTAATTTTAAAAAAACACCACAAATCAGATAGACAACCAGAAACACACACAGTCGGCACACACACTCATACACATACATATAATTATACGCACTCAGCGGCACGCACGCGCGCATACACACAGAGACACACATGCACACGCACACGCACGCACACGCACACGCACACGCACACGCACACGAACACACACACACACACACACACACACACACACACACACACACACACACACGCACACAGACATACACAGAGACCACATGCGCACACATCCTTACAACACCACTAAAAACATTTAACTCAACTACTACTTCACAACAAGAACAACATAACTCTCTCTCTCTCTCTCTCTCTCTCTCTCTCTCTCTCTCTCTCTCTCTGTTTTCAACTCCATGATTCGCACACGCACGCACACGCACGCACACGCGCGCGCGCACACGCACGCACACACACACACACACACACACACACACACACACACACACACACACACACACACACACACAGCAATAGGCAAAACGATCAATAACAGTCTAACCTCAAATCGATTTCTCTGACCTACTTTACCTCAAGCACTCACATCTATCTCTCTCGCTGCCTCAGTCTCTGTAGCCTGCTCGTCAATTTCATCGCTTTGATTGACACCCATCGATCAGTCAAGTTCGTTATTGACAACGTCACAGAGCTGAATGAAAAACGGTTTACCCTCGTCGAGTCAATTTCACAAAGTCGGTCAGCTATTTCTGAGTGACAGATAGACCGGTGGAGAAAGAAGAGTTGAAACTGACTAGTAAGACAAAACTGCGCGGGAGGGCTTACTGTATGTGTCTGTTGCTCGCTCACTCGTCGCTCGAACAAGTTGAAAACATTCACAATATTAAGACGGTTGAGTTATTGCTGGTTCTTGGTCTTCTTTTCGCATTATTTTTTGTTATTTAATTCTTCATAGTTAATTTTGAAGAAACAAGACGAAGAAAAACCTAGCAGTAAACCAAACCGACAGCTGTCGTTTAACCGATGAGTCACTTTCTAAATCTGTCAATCTTCGTCTTCGAAGAAGGAAACCTAAGTGCTATTGATTTTTCAAAAACTCAAATTCAGTCATACACGAGCTCTTTTTTTTCACAGTCAAAATTTATTCATAAAATTCGATCGTCACTTTCTGAAGAACAAACCAGTAGTGAAGTTTTTGTTAATCTATCATACATTATAATAATAGTCGGTTGCCTACCTGTCAAAACCTAGAATTGAAATAAAGCCCTATAAGACTTGTTGAGTAAAAGAAGAACTGCGATACAGTCATACATACCCGAACCCTTGTCTGTACGAAAAGACGTCGACTGACCAGTGGCCAGTTCAAGTCCTCACCCTACACCGTCTCTGCCAAGACTGACCAGTCGGTCTGACCACCACCTACCTTTTACTACTTACCTAACACACCCTACTAGCACAGGTGAAAGAGCAGAACTAGTCAGGTACAGGTATGGACACGTAAGGACTAGCCACTACAGTGCCTTCGCTTCTGCCAGGCCTACTACTACTACTACTACTACTACTATACTACTGCGATTGTCCAGCGCTGTGACTGGCTCAGAGCTAGGTGTGTCCACTTGGTTACTGACTGGTCACTCCGAATGGCATTGGACATCACGCCACTGCCCGTTGTGTGTGTGTGTGTGTGTGTGTGTGTGTGAGAGAGAGAGAGAGAGAGAGAGAGAGAGAGAGAGAGAGAGAGAGAGAGAGAGAGAGATTGAGAGAGTGTGCGTGTGTGTGTATGTGTGTGTATGTGTATGTGTGTGTGTGTGTGTGAGAAGAGAGAGAGATAGAGGAGAGGAGAGAGAGAGAGAGAGAGAGAGAGAGAGAGAGAGAGAGAGAGATGTGTGTATGAGAGAGAGACTGTGTGTGTGTGTGTGTGTGTGTGTGTGTGTGTGTGTGTGTGTGTGTGTGTGAGAGAGAGAGAGAGAGAGAGAGAGAGAGAGAGAGAGAGAGAGAGAGAGAGAGAGAGAGAGAGAGAGAGAGAGAGAGAGAGATTCGGGGAAGCAGGACAATAGTGCAGAAAGGTGGGTGGGTGATGGGTGGTGGGTGGGTGAGGCCTGAACAGGATTGGGTGGGTGAGGTTGGAGAGAGAGAGAGAGAGAGAGAGAGAGAGAGAGGTGTGTGGCATGAGAAACTAGGACGTGTCGTGTTTGTGTGTGGTGGCGCGCGTGTGTGTGTGTGTGTGTGTGTGTGTGTGAGAGAGAGAGAGAGAGAGAGAGAGAGAGAGAGAGAGAGAGAGAGAGAGAGAGAGAGAGAGAGAGAGAGAGTCAGAGAGAGAGTTGGTTATGCATATTTGAGGATAATCAGAAGCTTATTTAAACTATTACAGTATTAGGCTATCACGCATCTATTGCCCGAAACAGCAGAAAAGGGAACAAAACACCGAAACATGCAATTAAATAAATTCAAAAAATAAAAATAAAGTGCAACAAAGACATTTTGTTGCTGTAATCACAGCTAAAATCAAGGACAACCACAGATAACTTTAATATTGAGTAAAATGAG
>CM065696.1:53610219-53612719 GCA_017654935.2 Phymorhynchus buccinoides | reverse complement strand
GAATTAAACTAAAAAAGCTGTACAGACAACGAAGGGATAGGATTAAATTCATTTTTACAGAGAGACTGAGATAGAGAGAGAGAGAGAGAGAGAGAGAGAGAGAGAGAGAGAGAGAGAGAGAGAGAGAGAGGAGAGAGAGAGAGAGAGAGAGAGAGAGAGAGACTCAAACTCAAAACTCAAACTCAAACATTTTAATGATTAGGCCTTGTGCCCGTATCACATATGGGTAGGGGGGGGGGAAGGAGCATATAAATCATAACATAAACAAAATATATATAGGATAATAGAAAAGAATAAGGAAATGCGGCATTGCGAGTAAACATCAAAGAAATGTGAACATTCATTTGTTCAAAATTGTCACAATTACAAGAAGGGGCTGGGCAGTGGAAAGGGAAATATTTCACACACACACACACACACACACACACACACACACACACACACACCCACACACACACACACACACACACACACACGCGCGCGCGCGAATGCACACACACAAACACACAGAAACACGCACACGCGCGCGAAACATACACACACACACACACACACACACATCACACACACACACACACACCACTCACACACACACACACACACACACACACACACACACACACACACACACACACCACACACACACACACACCACACACACACACACACACACACACACACACACACCCACACACACACACACACACACACTCACACACACCACACACACACACACACACACGCACACGTTCATTACTGATGAGTCCAAAATAAACATTACGTTGCTGACAAATCAAACATATTTCAGTAACATAATGTACTGCTAATAGAGTTAATAATTAAGTGATATTGATAGCAATCAGAACTACCATAGGTCTTAGTCATCACTAAACATTAAATGCCTGAGTCGTACGGGAACAGAGGGAAAGGGAAAAGGCAATGATTACAATGCTTTTAAACACTGATGACTTGAAATAATACCCATAAGCAAACACCATTCACAGTGTTTTTACGATTATACTTATAGCATACTGGGGAGACTTTAGACAACCACAAACAAGCACCATAAATTAATGCTCATTATTGTAAAGGAAAATAGTGAGTGGGTTAATTATAAAACGGGTATGAATAATGACATCCGTCAATCAATGTTTGTGTCATGAGGAAAAATCAAGGACATAAATAAACAAAAACATATAAATTATCCACACATATCAAGAGAAGAATGTGGCATTCTTCAACAATGCTAGCTATAAGTATAAGGAAACAGTACGAACACGAATTGTCAAGATACAACATGTCCAATACAATACAAACTAACAAGGAATATACACAAGTAAATTGCATCCATCAATACATCATATTTTTCAGTCTCAGTGGATAATGGATTGGTTTCTGAAGTTGAAAGCTTTCGAAAGGAATAAAGACAAAGGTGTACATATTCTTTTGTCAGAAAGCAGCAGTGTTAATCTAAACGCATTTGGGGTTGAATAATATTTTCTGGGGATATACAACTCACGTAAAGCTTTGTAATGAGGACAAACAAGAATGAAATGTAGTTCTGTTTCCCCATTTTACCTGGTTCTAATTGCAATTCACTGACCACGTCTGTTAGACTGCCTATAACGGTGAATGGTGCTAAAGGATGTCAAGTCTAGCCGAAGTGTCCTCTCTGCCGAATTTTTGATAAGATCAAATCTCTGCCGTCTACTATTTCTCTGAACGATGAATAGAAAGTATATCTATCTTTACACATAACGATTAGAGGAGATAGAGAGAGAGAGAGAGAGAGGAGAGAGAGGAGAGAGACGAGAAGAGAGAGAGAGAGAGAGCCGGTACTTTCACTAAAAGTGATTGTGTCTTCTGCGCGGTGCACAGCGCGCGTGTGTGTATGTGCGCGCGTGCGTGCATACGTCGTATGCGCGTGCGTTAAGTGCACGCGAGCACGCGCATGTGTGCATACATGCTGCCGGAGTGTCTCTCTGCCGGAGTGTCTCTCTGTTCGGGTGGATTTCTAGCTTCTGTGGCAGCGCAAAATGTTACAACGCGGCAAAATGTGACAATTGTAGCAAACTGCGTGAGTGTGCCCGGGGCTCCTCGCGCAAATGTGTGACAATTGTAACATTTTGCACGCGCACGCGTTGTAACATTTTGCACGGAACAGAAAAGCCTGCGGAAATTCCAAGTTGATTAATACAATTTTGTTAGAATATGTAACATTTGCTTGACGCGAGGCGCCCACGGGCAAAATGCCTCCACAACGCGTCAAAATGTTACAACTCCACGCACACAAACTTTCAATCAAACAAAGGCACGGGCGCCTCGCGCAAAATGTTACAATTCTAACAAAATTGTAACATTTTGCCGCAGCACTTTCCGTGCAAAATGCGGAAAATTGTTACAAGGCGTCAAAAATGTTACAACTGTAACATTTTGACGCGTTGTAACATTTTGCGATGCCACAGTTGTAAAATTTTGACGCGTTGTAGCATTTTGCGCA
>CM065696.1:53595104-53597219 GCA_017654935.2 Phymorhynchus buccinoides | reverse complement strand
ACTAACTAAACAAATTAATGAAATGGATAACTGACTGAATGCATGATGACTTAAACAAGAGGGCTAGAAGATGAAATGAAATGAATGAATGAATGACATGGATGATTGATTGAATGAAGGATGATTGACCAAGAGGGCTGCTAAAGACTGAATGAATGGTGGATTAATGTGGACGAATAACTGATGATTGATAACGAACTGAAGAATGAATGATTGAATGATGACGGGATGAATGATGAAAACTTAAGACCAAAGTAACCCACCTTCCTCCTCTCTCTCTGCCTCTCTCGTCTCTCGTCAGAACCTCTCATCGCCTCGTCTCTCTCCTCGTCTCGTCTCTCATCTCTCTCTCTCTCTCTTTCCTCTCTCTCTGTCTCTGTCTCTGTCTCTCTCTCCTCTTCCCATCTCCCTCTCTTCGTCTCTGCTCGTCTCCTCTCTCTCTCTCTCTCTCTGTCTCGTCTCTTCCCTCTCTCTTCTCATCTTTCTCTCTCTCTTCTCGCATCTCTCTCTCTCGTCCTGTCTCTCTCTCTCTCTCTCTTTTCCTCTCTCGTCTCTCATCTCTGTCTCCTGTCTCTCTCTCTCTCTCGTCTCTCCTCTCACCTCCCATCGCAATCTCCTCTCTCCCTCTCTCTCTCTCTCTCTCATCTCTCTGTCTCTGTCTCTGTCTCTCTCTTTCTCTCTCTCTCTCTCATCTGTCTCTGTCTCTGTCTCGCTCTCTCTCTCTCTTTCTCTCTCTCTCGCTCTGTCTCTGTCTCAAGGTCTCTGTCTCTCTCTCTCTCTCTCTCTCTCTCTTCTCCTCTCTTCTCTCTCTCTCGTCTCGGTCTCTGTCTCTCTCTCTCTCTCTCATCTATCTCTCCTCTCTCTCTGTTTTTCTGTCTCTCTCTCTTTCTCTGTCTCTGTCTCTGTCTCTGTCTGTCTGTCTGTTTGTGTGTCTTTCTGTCTCTTCTCTCTCTCTCTCGTCTCTTTCTCTCTCTCTCTCTCTGTCTCTGTCTATCGTCTGTCTCTGTCTCTCTCCTCTCTCTCCTCTCTCTTCTCTCTCTCTCTCTCTCTCTTCTCTCTTGCTCTCTCTCTCTCCTCTCTCTCTGTCTCTATCTCTGTCTATCTCTTTCCTCTCTCAGCTCTACTCTCCTTCTCTCTCTCTGTCTCTCTCTCTCTTCATCCCTCTCCTTCCTTCTGCTACTCTCTATCAGTCTCTCTCCTTCTCTGTCTATGTTGTCTCATTGCCTACCCATTGTGGAAAAACAAAAACACCAAAACACAAAATAAAATCCAGTTTCCAATCTTTCATTACTCTCTCTCTCTTCCCCTCCCCTGACTTCCCCCGTTTCCTCTCTCTCTCTTCCTCCTCTCAAAACTTGCTCGGCGTTTCGCCAATTGGCAAAAAAACACAAAAAGACACTTAATGTGGTGAATGGCATACAAGCTGGATAAGTAGATGGGGGTCTAAGTTAGCTTTCAGGAAGGAAAAACAACAAAACTCTCTCAAAATGGCTAAGCAGTATGTTTACTCCCAGGTATCGTTGAAAGGGCTTAGTAGTACTGCGTTAGTGGGAATGCATATTTTTTGATGCACTATTTCAATGATGGTCTGAATGTGTTTGCTTGTTGTTGGCTTCTTCCTTCTTTTTCTTATACTTCGATCTTCTTTTTGTTTATGTGAACTTCATCAGTATGGGGCTATGGCCTTGACCTGATTAAACATTCGTATTCCTATTCGTATTCTCTTTCATCTCCAGCTGCTCCTACTACAGAGTGTCATGTGGATAGTGAATAGTCCTGGCAGGACAGACCCACACTAACACCTCTCATCGTGTCCTTATTGACCACTGAACGATGGTCATCATCACTACAGAACAATGGGTCACTCATCCAAAATGCCACACACGCATGTCCCGGTTTTGCGCGCGAGCACAGAGAGAGAGAGAGAGAGAGAGCTCAATGACGCAATGACGCAATGGAATTTTAATGTGAGGCCACCGACCTATACACATTTGGAGGTGCAAACCTAAAATATGCACACGACTAAAGCAAAGGCAGGTAAAGAACACAATGTTTAGAACAATACTTTGACAAGCAAAATGAATGCGGATACACAAAAAGCTATTTAGCAAGTTA
>CM065696.1:53572604-53587604 GCA_017654935.2 Phymorhynchus buccinoides | reverse complement strand
GAAGAAGAACAAGAAGAAGAAGAAGAACAAGAAGAAGAACAAGAACAAGAAGAAGAAGAAGAAGAAGAAGAAGAAGAAGAAGAAGAAGAAGAAGAAGAAAAAGAAGAAGAAGAAGAAGAAGAAGACGAGACAGAGAAGAAAGAAGGTAGAACAGAAGAAGAAGAAAGAGACGAAAGAAGAAGAAGAAGAAGAACATTAAAGAAGAACAAGAACAAGAACAAGAATAAGACGAAGAAGAAGAAGAAGAAGAAGCAGAACGAAGAAGAAGAAGACAAGAAGAAGAAGAAGACAGAAGAAGAAGAAGAAGAAGAAGAGAGACGAAGAAGAAGAAGAAGAAGAATAATAGAAGAAGAAGAATAGAAGAAGAAGAACGAAGAAGAAGAAGACTGAAGAAGAAGAACAATGAAGAAGAAGAACGAAGAAAGAAGAAGAAGAAGAAGAAGAAGAAGAAGAAGAAGAAAGAAGAATGAAGAAGAAGAAGAAGAACAAGAACAAAGAAGAAGAAGAAGAAGAAGAAGAAGAAGAAGAACAAGAACAAGAAGAAGAACAAGAAGAAGAAAGAACCAAAGAAGAAAGAACAACAAAGAAGAAGAAGAAGAAGAATGAAGAAGAACAAGAACAAGAAGAACAAGAAGAAGAACAAGAACAAGAACAAAGAAGAAGAAGAAGAAGAACAAGATGAACAAGAACAAGAACAAGAAGAAGAAGAAGAACAAGAAGAAGAAAAGAGAAGAAGAAGAAGAAAAACAAGAAGAAGAAGAAGAACAAAGAAGAAGAAGAAGAAGAAGAAGAAGGAAGAAGAAGAGTAAAGAAAGAAGAAGAAGAAGGAAGAAGAAGAAGAAGAAGAAGAAGAAGAAGAAGAAGAAAGGAAGAGAAGAAGAAGAAGAAGATAAGAAGAAGAGAAGAAGAATAAAATGCCCATAGGTCAAGATTTTCCGTAGGTAACATCTAAGCCATGCAACATGACACATTTTTCCCCGATAGGACCCTCGGCCAAACCTCGTGCCCCACAGCTGGTTGATTGACAGACTGTCATTGTCAGTTACATGCCTTGACAGATGGGCCCTACTGCTGCGATATTGACAACTTCAGCCATTGACATAGTTCCTTGGTCATTATCTGGGCGTGGACGTGTGTGTGTGTGTCGTGTGTGTGTGTGTGTGTGTGTGTGTGTGTGTGTGTTGTGCTCGGTGCGTGTGATGTGCGTTGCGTGCGTGTGTGGACGTGCGACGCGTGCAGTGGCGTGGCGTGCGTGCGTGTGCGTGCGTGCGTAGTGCGTGCGTTCTCTGCGTGTGCGTGCGTGCGATGCGTGCGCGTTGAGAGAGAGAGAGAGAGAAGGAGCAAGAGAGAGAGAAGGGAGCGCAGAATACGTGAAGAAAGAGAGAGAGACGAAGAATCGTTGGTGTGTGTGTTACCAACATGAACTTTTGTCGTGAGAGAGAGAGAGAGATTTGTGTGGTGCGTAACGCTCGTGTGTGCTAGTGTGGTGCCACTGCTTGGGATACGTAGTTGGTCCTTGACTGTGTAGTGTGTAGTCCACTGTGTCAGTGATAGTCGTGTTCGATGTGTAGTGTGTATGTGTGCTGTCGTGTTGGCATGAGAAGAAGACGAGAGAGATAGAGAGAGAGACAAACGGTAGAGAGAGAGAGAGTGAGAGCGCGAGAGATAGAGAGAGAGGCAAGATCAATGCATAGACGACTATGTGTGCATGCTGGGTGTGTGATGTGCATGTGTGAGCCTGCTGTGTGTGATGTGTGTGTGTGTGTGAGCTTGTGTGTGACTGGGTGTATGTGTGTGTGTGTAGTATGTGGTGTGTGTGGTCGTGCAAGAGAGACGAGAGGATGAGAGAACTGAGATGAGCAAGCATTTGTTGTGTTTACTGTCCGTAATAACAATCAGATGAGTAAGGCGAGCAGAGTTATGAGAGAGTTGCATTGAACGAGATGAAGCAGAAGGTGACGGACTACGAGGAGAACTTGAAAGTATTGAATTTGTCTGAGCACGTGGAGACTTGACGATACAATATTCTAGCCCAGAGAAGAAGAGAGCCAGATGATCGACCGAGTTAAGAGAGGTGCCAGAGGAGATGACATTTAACGCTGAAGAGAGAAGGGAGGTGACATGAGATTACCGCGGCAAGAGTGTCTTGAATGATTGATGGAGAGGGATCCGGGATGAGAGAGGGATTTTTGAGAGAGGGAGAGGAGAAGAGACTTTCCGAAGAGCCAGACTTTAAAATCTTCAAGAGATCACGATGGAGTACCTGCGAGAGAGTGTGCAAGGACGAGAGAGGGAGAGGAAAAGAACTGGAGAGGCGAGAGCACGAGAGAGAGGATGTTGGAAGAGAGAGAAAGATAGGGGACCGAGAAGACTTTGGAGAATAGAGGGAGAGACATCGATGAGAGGAGAGAGATGAGGGATGACGAGAATTGGCGGCGAGAAGAAAGAAGGCAGTGAATGCCGAGGATTGCAAGAGATGCACGAGGCGCTCAGACAAGAGACGCAGACCGCCAGCAGAGGAGGAGAGTAAAGAGAGGGGAGAGAGAGAGAGAGATGCAGAGCAAGAAGAGAGGCGTGAGACATGATGAAGGGATTTTCAGAGTGGCGAAAAGATGATATCGATATTCGAGAGAAATGAACGAGAGAGAGAATTTTGATGAGATGCAGATGGACGAGCAGAGGGCGAAGAAGAGAGATCTTGGAAAGCAGAGACGAGATAACAGACTGAGTTGGGATGCAGAGAGCTATCTACACTGAGAGAACCGATGATGAGAGCGAATAGGGAGAGAGAAGAGAGAGAGATGAGCGAGAGAGGCGACGATCCGATAGCACTTGAGAGAGAGGAGAGACAGAGGAGAGAGGAGAGAGAGAGAGTCGAGAAAGAGCGAGATAGAGAGAGAGAGAGTGTTTGTGTTTGAGAGAGAGAGAGAGAGGGTGAGAGCGGGAGGAGAGTGGGAGGGAGTGGACGAGAGAGAGGAAGATGAGAGGAGAGGAAGAAGGGAGGAGAGAGGAGAGGGTGATTTCGACGAGAGAGAGGGAGCCGGAGAGGGGGAGAGAGAGACGCCCCGAGAGAGAGAGGGAGAGAGATAGCTAGAGAGGGACGAGAGAGAGAGAGAGAGAGCCGGTGTGAGATAGGGAGAGAGGAAGAGACGAGAGAGGGAGAGAGAGAGAGAGAGGGAAGGAGTGCGAGGGAGAAGAGAGAGATGAGAGAGGGAGTAGCGAGAGAGAGAGAGAGCGATAGGGAGAGAGATATGGAGAGATGGAGAGAGAGAGAGAGAGGGAGAGGGAGAGTTAGAGAGAGAGAGATAGAGAAAGAGAAGAGAGAGAGAGAGATAGGAGAGAGATAGAGAGAGAGAGAGAGAGGAGAGAGAGATTTGAGAGAGAGAGAAGAGAGAGAGAGAGAGAGAGATAGGGAGAGAGAGCGAGAATAGAGAGAGAGATAGGTAGGAGAGGAGAGAGGAGAGAAGAGAGAGAGATGAGAGAGAATAGGGCGAGAGAGAGAGAGAGAGAGCAGAGATAGGGAGAGACGAGAGAGAGAGGAGAGAGAGATTGATAGAGAGAGAGAAAGAGAGATGACGAGAGAGAGCGTAGGCGAGAGAGAGAGAGAGACGAGAGAGAGAGATATAGGAGAGAGAGATAGTGAGAGAGAGGAGAGAGAGAGAGATAGGAGAGAGAGAGAGAGAGGAGGAGAGAGAGATAGGGAAGAGATAGGGCGGAGACGAGAGAGAGAGAGAGAGAGAGGAGATGAGAGGAGAATGGATAGTGACGGATTCTGGGAGGGGGCGAGAGAGGAGAGAGAGACGGACCCAGAGGGTGACGAGATTGATGAGAGAGCCGAGAGGAGAGAGAGAGCGAGAGATAGAGATAGGGGGGAGGAGGAGGAGATGCGAGAGATATGGGGAGGAGATATGTAGGGGAGACGGAGGGAGAACGAGAGAAATTGATGAGGAGAGGATAAGGGGGAGTGAGAGAGAGGAGAGTGGAGCCGAGGGGAGGGAGAGAGTGGGTGAGACTCTGAGAAGACCCGATCGGGAGAGATGAGGGAGAGAGAAGATGACGAGAGACGAAATGGAGAGGGTGAGAGAGAGATGAGAGAGAGAGATATAGGAGAGAGAAGATGAGAGATGACTGAGAGAGACGAGAGAGGACGAGAGAGATAGAGGATAGGGAGAGACCCAGAGAAGAACGAGAGAGCGAAAGGAAGAGAGAGTAAGTCAAATATAAAATCATCTTTATTGAGGGGTAAAGAATTGAAGCTAACAAAGCTTTTTTTTCATCCTGCCCTCCTGCTGTACGGGGCGTGCACGATGTGTGTGTGTGTGTGTGTATGTAGTATGCATGTATGTATGCGTGGGTGTGTGCGCGTGATATGTTATGTATTATACTACCTATATGTGTAGGTGTAATGTGCCTCATTGCGCGCGAGCGTGTGGTGGTGAGAGTACAAAATAGCTACAAAATCCAGGTTTAACACAGAATCACACTCTCGCTTTGCATTTGTCACGAATCATGAGTCTACTGGTCAACCATTGAATAACCCTCAATCCATTTTGCGTTGGGCTACAAAATGGGCCTAATTTAAAACGCGCACAAGGTTTGTTAGCATGCCTGGGACTGAGCGATTAATAACCACGCATCCATCAACGACTGGTCTTCCACTATCGACTTCGCTCATTCCTGATGCAAAAATATTACGGGTTAGTGTGTCTCCTTAATAACTATTACTTATTGTTTATTCTACCTTATTATTTATTCTATTATGAGTAAGTATGTTATCATGTTCATGGGCTTATTCGTATATTATATTTCTTTGGTTTATTATTATCGATTATTATTAGTGTCTTAATTCTTCGTTATTCTGTATTCGGATTATTATTATTATATAGGTATTCTTTATTTATTATTATCTATCTTAGTATGGATGTTATCTAAATTCTAATATTGTTACTTCGAGTTATTCGTCTCTTTTAATGTAAATCTTATTATTATTTGTATGTTGTTATTGTTCATTTAGATATGTCGCGTGCTTTTCTTGTATTCTTCTTACTTCTGATGATATCACTTATTATTTTTAGATATTATTTTATTATTAGTATTATTATTATGGTAGGTATATTGAGTATTGATTCTTGATTGCTTGGTGGATATTCTTATTTATCTTTTCTTCTCTGGTTTATTGTTCCTTGTTATTGTTATTGTATTTTCTTAGTAGTCTTGTCTTATTTATTATTTCTTATGTCTATTCTTATTTTTATTCTTCTATTGTCTCTATCTGTTCTTATTCATTATCTTTCTTCTTCGTTATTCTTCTTCCCGATTCGTCTTTTTCTATCTATCTTAGTAAATCTTCTTCTTCTTTCTTCTTCTTCTTGACTTCTTTTCTTTCTTCTTCTTTCTTCTTCTTCTTTCTGCTTCGTCTTCTCCTCTGTCCTTATTTGTCTTCCTCTTTGAACTGTCTTCGAAAACAAAGAGCAAGCAGCATGGCCTCTGTCTCGTGAAAAACTACCGGGACTTCTGTCTTTGTCTGTTTGTCTGTTATTTATAATGTGTCTCCCCAGGAATGTTCCCAACTCTCTTTTTCTCTTCTTTCTCTTTATCTTAGTCAATCCTGTCTGCCTTGCCTTATGTTCTGGCACCCTTCTCTCTGCCCTCCCCCTTCCCTACCCCCTCACCTCTCCCCACCTCCTCCCCCCCCCTCCCCCCTCCCTCCCCTCCACTCCTCTTTCCTCCCCTCTGCCTCCTCTCCTACTCTCTCTCCCTCTCGCGTCTCTGCTCCTCTTTTCTCTCTTCTCTCTCTGTCTCTATTCTCTCTCTCTCTCTCTCTATCTCTCCTTCTCTCTCTCTCTATCTCTACCCCTTTCCCTTCTCTCTCTCTCTCTCTCTCTACTCTCTCTCTCTATCTATCTATCTATCTATCTCTCCTTCTCTCTCTCTCTCTCTGTCTCTACTCTCTCTCTCTCTCACTCTCTCTCATCTCTCCCCCCCCTCTCTCTCTCTCTTCTCATATCTCTCTCTCTCTCTCTCTCTCTCCTCTGTCCCCCTTTTCTCTGTTATCTCTTTCTGACCTCTATGTTACGTGTACTCAAAATTCTCTATTATCTTTGAATCTTCTATCCCTTATTACTTGCTACTGTGGTCCATTCCTAACTACATCTTGCTCAACCTCTCTGTCTCTCTCTCCCTTTCTCTTCCTTCTGTCCTCTCTTTCTCCTCTCTCTCTCTCTCTCTCTCTCTCTCTCTCTCTCACACACACACACACCACCACACACACACACACACACACACACCACACACACACACACACACACACACACCACACAATCAAAACAACCAACAGCAACACGCGCACCCACGCACGCCACGCAGCACACGCACACGCACACACACACCACACACATAATAATATATATATTAGCATGAACGAAAAATTTCAGTAAATAGCCAGCTCCGTACCCTTACTCTGAAGGATTGAAAAGTTAGTGCATTTGAAATGCAGTATAGTTTGCTTTGATAAAACTTTTTTTTGTGTCCAATGTCTGTATTTGTGACCCCCAGAAACAAAACCAGTTAATGTTAACTTTGAGTAATTTTCGTGTTCATGTAAATCAGCACAATTTATATAACTTTGTAATTGTTTTAAAAAACTTTTTAAAAAAATTTTTTATTATTTTTTGAACACGAACATTACTCAAAGTTAACATTAACTGTTTTTGTTTCTGAGGTTCAAAAATAAAAGACTTGTGGTGTGTGTGTGGGTGGTGTGTGTGTGTTGTGTGTGTGTATACATGTGTGTGTGTTCTTGGGTTTTTGTGTGTTGTGTGTGTGTGTGTGTTTGTGTTGCGTCCGTGGCCCCGACCTTACCTTAACTCAAACCTTAACGTTGTCACTTTCTCTAAACATATAAGGCGTTAGAGGGTGAAAGTTAGCAGGATACTTGATTTTGAAGTGAGCCTTACAAGACTTCAGGTGTGTACCAATAGGTACATTTTAACGTCGTCAACTTATATTTTCTGTAACAAATGGAAGTACCGAGTACCGTTGTGTGCGTTGACGGCCCGGTTGTTTAGCTTTATTTGCGCCTTTTGAGTAACGGTTGTTCGTGTTCATTTGCACATCATCTCTGCGCATAACTTAGCCTACTGCACTTCCGGCAACAAGGCCTAGGCCTAGAGTCCATGCCTTACCTCATAATCAAGACGACGTACTTAACATTTAGCCCACATTCATTTCAGTCTTGAAAAAAAATATACGGAAAATCCAGTGTTCGTCGATTTCACTGCCTTCGACGTAAGAATCCTTTGTTAGTCCTAGACGATTGACCACCATGTGCAAAGACTGTACAGGGGAAGATAAACATGGATGAGCTTGCTGGCTGTGACCTTGACCTTTGCTTTGTGGCAGAGGGGGGGGGGGGGGGGGGGGCCCGGGGGGGGGGGGGGGGGGGATTATATTTAACCACCGAAACGAAAATAAAATATTAGGACTAATATAAAATATCTTACAGAAATGTAGATGATGTGGAACAAGTTTTCATCGCAATGAAACAATCAGTTTAAAACAGTAACAGATCACGCAACTTCAATTATTAATTTTCTAAGAGTAAGAGGGGGGGGGGGGGGGCAAAGACTAGGCCTACTAAAGGTGTCCGTAGACCCCCCTTACCCCAGCGGGGGTGTGTGATTGGGGGGGGGATTGGTCACTATGTTTTTTCTGAAAGCTTGGTCAATATGCTTTTCAATTTTACTTGTTTGCCAAAAATAAAAATAGGGCTCCACTATGTTACATGCGCATACATATAATTAAATTTTAAAGAAAGGGGTAGGGGTAATTTAATGCATAGAAATAATTTTAATTTACAACAGTAAAATAAAAATTAATTCTGTTTTCAGATGCACAAGTGTCTACATAACAGTATTCTCTCTATACAGGCATGGGAATTGTCATGGGAATTCCCATGCCTGCTATAGTAATAAAAATCAGACGTGAGCCTTGCAGGCTTTGCCTCTTGTATAAATTTAGATGAAATATCCTACGTTTGTGAATAGAGGAATTATAAGGTGATTGGAGGTGAGTGTGTGTGTGTACGTCGGGGGGAGGGGGGGGGGTATTCTTCTTACACCCAACACCGCTTTCCGCTTCCGTCTTGGTGAACATATTATTATCGACAAAGGGGGATAAATCAATAAGAACAACTCCAGCAGAGGACTAAACTCTGCATCTGAAGGGAGGCTTTGGAAGACTATGGAGACAGACTACTACAGAACTAGCAGTGGGCGGTAGCGGTGGTGGTAGTGGGGTGGGGGGGGGGGTGAAAAGTGAGAGAGGGAATGTGAGGGCGCCGCCTTGGTGAACGGTGGTGTAGGGGTGATGCAGTGGTGCCATTCGTCCTTTTCCCAGTTCGCCTAATTTCTGGCATGACTTGAAACTTATGCGACTGAAAGTTACCTTTTTCACCTATCAGCTTTTGTTTTACATTCCTCTCATCTCTCTCTCTCTCTCATCTCTCCAAACTCTCTCTCTCTCTCTCTCTCTCTCTATCTCTCTCTCTCCTCTCTCTCTTCTCTCTCTCTCTCTTTCTCTCTCTCTCTCTTCTCTCTCTCTCTCTCTCTCTCTTCTCTCTCTCTCTCTGTCTCATCTCTCTCTCTCCTCTCTCTCTCTCTACTCTCTCTTATCTCTCTCGGCTCTCGTCACCTCTCGCTCTCTCTCTCTCTCTCTGCTGTGTTTGGTTCTCTGTATGTCTGATCTCTAATCCCTGTCCATGCCTCTGTCATTTACCCTAACCCTAACCCTGTCCGTCTCTCCTTCCTTAAGTCTCTGTCTCTGTCTCTCTCCCGACACCCCCTGACATATTTCTTCCTGCATGCATTCCACACAACAACAACAACAACATACAGTATTTATACGGCGCTGAATCTTGATAGAAATCAAATCAAAGCGCACACACACGTTAGCATTCAAAGCGCATTCAAACACAAACGCAATACAACGCGAACACACACAGATAACATAAATGGAATATAGCAGAAACAGACCTAATGGCAAGAGAGAGAAGATAAAGAGAGAGGAGCTTTAATGACGGGGGAACAGGTGGGTTTTGAGGTTAGCTTTGAAAGCAGAGAGAGTCGGTCGCTGACGGAGGGAGAGAGGAAGTTTGTTCCAGGAGGTCGGTCCTGAGACAGCAAAAGAGCGCCGACCAACAGTTGAAAGCTTATACCTAGGGATCTGGAGAGAAAGAGGGTCAGAAACTGAACGTAAAGTGCGAGCTGGCATATAGATGGAAATATTGTCACAGAGGTAAGATGGAGCAGCTTTATGGATAGATTTATAGCAAAGTGTGTTTAATTTATACTCAATTCTGTCTGCGACAGGAAGCCAGTGCAAAGAACGCACAAAGCACCACTCACAAGCGTGGCACACACACCCTACCCCCCCCCCCACACCACACACACATCACACACACACACACACCTACCCCACACATCTGGCCCCCCCCCCACACACACACACACACCTAACCATCCCCCCACACACATACACACACACATATTTTGGTAAGTAAATGTGATGTTTTATTTCGTTGTTCATGTTGATGTATATATTGTACATAATAATGCTATTCGCCCAGTCCCCATCCTTTTTCCTGTTTTTGTGTGTGGAATATTTGCTTGTTTCTTTAATTAATTGTTTACTTGTATATTTTCCTTTTCTTGTTCGCGACTTTGGAATGTTTAGTTCTTTATTTTTTCTTTACATCATTTTTTATGGATGGCTTGTTGAAAAAAAAAAGCATGTTTTTGCTTATACAAAGTTCCCATCTGGAAATAAAATTTTGATAGACTTGACTTGACTTGACTTGACTTGACTACCCCCCCCCCCCCCCCACACACACCACACACACACAACTGGCACATCTGGAAATCAAGCTCAAATAAACAACATGAACTGGTACGAACTTCAAACAATCGCATGTCCTAAAGGCCAAACTTGAAATGACGAAACGGGAATAATTAAAGTGGAACAGAGGGGAACAAAGAAGGTGAGAGAAAGAGGGGGGGGGGGGTAAGAAGGCGGGAGTGAGGATGCAGGGGGGGAGGGGGGTAACAAGAAGACTCCATTATCATCATTGATAGGAAGCTGCCGCTTATCTACTGATTACAATGATGATTGTATTGATAGTTTTGGGGGGAAAGTGTGTGTGTTGTGTGTGTGTGTGTGTGTGTGTGTGTGTGTGTGTGTGTGTGAGGGGAGGGGGCAGAACGAGAGAGAGAGAGAGAGAGAGAGAGAGAGAGAGAGAGAGAGAGAGAGAGCGGGGGGTGGGTGGGTGTGGGTGTTTGGAGAACTAGTTCTCGGGGGTGGGATAATAATAATAGAATCAGGGGGGGAGGGAGGAGAGGAGAAGAGGGCCAGGACAGAGAGAGGACAGAGAGAGAGAGAGAGAGAGAGAGAGAGAGAGAGAGAGGGAGAGAGAGAGAGAGAGAGAGAGAGAAGGGGGGGGGAGTGCGATTGGGTGTAACGAGTGAATAGTGTGTTAGTGAGGGAGCTGGGTGTGGGGAATGGGGAAGACTCCAAGGGTACATTAGTCTAATGTGTTACCTATTTTGGTCATACTCTGTACGCAATGTGGGAGGGGGTGGATTGAAGGGAGAGGTAGGATTGAAAAGGGAGGGGGAGGATTGAAGGGAGGGGGAGAGGGATTGAAGGGGAGGGGGACAATGGTTGGGGGATGATCAGAAGGGGATGGGAAAGGGGGAGGGGGGGGGGGGTTTCTTCGCTGAATATAAAAATGCTTTTGTTTATTGGAAAGGTGAACTTTGCTTTTATTATTTCCTTGATTTTTTGTTCTCTGTTCCTTTTGTTTTGTTCAAATGCATGGATATTTCGTTTTCTGTTGCCCTTGTATCATGAGACCACAATGCAATTTCTCTTGTTGAGATGATAAAGTAAATTGTGACTTTGACTTTGACTTGACTCGACAGACAGAGACAGAGACAGAGAGACAGGCAGACACAGACAGAGACACAGTGAGACAATACAGAGACAGAGCCAGAGAGACAGCTTAGGGGGGAGGGGGGGGGGGGGCAGGGACAAGGAGAGAGATGGCGGGAAGAGAAAGATAGAGGGACAGACAGACAGACAGACAGACAGACAGACACGAAAGGGAAAACTGTCGCGTTTTAGTGATGTATATTATGGATTTATCTGTAGTGATGTATGTGTCAAATGGTGTAGGTGGTTGACCTACTTCTATATAATGTAGGAACTTTTACTAAGCAACTTTTTTTTTGGAGAGAGAGAGAGAGAGAGAGAGAAGGGAGAGAGAGAGAGAGAGAGAGAGAGAGAGAGAGAGAGAGAGAGAGAGAGAGAGAGAAGAGAGGAGAAGAGAGGAGAGAGAGAGAGAGAGAGAGAATGAGAGATAATACGAATACGAATACGAATGCTTTATTGATGGTAAAAAGGATAAATAAGCTACAATAATCTTCTTTGCACCTTGCCCTCTCACTCACACACTCACACCATGCATCAAGCAAAGTAAAAAAAATGACATAAAAACGATTAAGTCATGAAAATGAAACTACAATGACAAAAATGAGCGTATGAAATAATTGAAAATAATTGACAAAGAAACACAGAGAGAGAGAGAGAGAGAGAGAGAGAGAGAGTAGAGAGAGAGATAGAGAGAGAGGAGAGAGAGAGAGAGGAGAGAGAGATGAGAGAGAGAGAGAGAGAGAGAGGAGAGAGAGACGAGAGAGAGAGAGAGAGAGAGGGAGAGAGAGAGAGAGAGAGAGATAAAGAGAGAGAGAAGGAGAAGAGAGAGAGAGAGAGAGAGAGAGAGAGAGAGAGAGAGAGAGAGAGAGAGAGAGAGAGAGAGAGAGAGAAGAGAGAGAGAGAGAGAGAGAGAGAGATGGAGAGAAGAGCTAGAGAGAGAGGGAAAGAGAGAGAGATAGAGAGAGAGACAGAGAGGAGGAGAGAGAGAGAGAGAGAGAGAGGGTTGGGGGGGGGGTATGACCCACTTGTTGCGATGGATTATGTTTATCTTTTTTTTTTCACTGAACAGAAACAAACAAACAAACACACAAACAATCAGCTGGCATCGATGCTGACTCATTCTTCATATTTGTTGTTCATGTTAAAATTGACACATTGTCTGACTTTCTTACATAATTTTCCAGAAACAGACAAACGACTCCCAGGTCTTCAAGAAATGCATTTATAAAAGACTTATGCACATCGTGTCTGTCTGTCTGTGTGTGTCAAACATAAGCCCTCTAGTTATTATTATTGTTATTATTTGCAGAAGGACTTTTCCCCCAGGAGAATGGCGTCACTGCAGTCGTTCCATGGTGATATTCTGTACTGTGTCGTGCGGAAGGACTTTTCCCCAATGAGAATGGCGTCACTGCAGCGTTCCATGGTGATGTTCTGTACTGTGTCGTGCGGAAGGACTTTTCCCCAAGGAGAATGGCGTCACTGCAGCGTTCCATGGTGATGTTCTGTACTGTGTCGTGCGGAAGGACTTTTCCCCAATGAGAATGGCGTCACTGCAGCGTTCCATGGTGATGTTCTGTACTGTGTCGTGCGGAAGGACTTTTCCCCAAGGAGAATGGCGTCACTGCAGCGTTCCATGGTGATGTTCTGTACTGTGTCGTGCAGAAGGACTTTTTTCAGTGCAAGGTCCTGGAGTAGTTAGCCCCCCAGGAGAAGGGCACAACGTCGCAGTCGTGAAGAATGAGGTACTTATTACTTAATTGTGCCTATCGTCTGTGTGTGTCTGTCTCTGTGTGTATGTATGTGTGTGTGTGTGTGACTGTGCGTGGTGTGTGTGTGTGTGGTGTGTGTGTGTGTGTCTGTCTGTCTGTGTCTGTCTGTCTGTCTGTGTGTGCGTGTGTCTGTCTGTGTTTCTCTGTGTGTGTGTCTGTGTCTGTTTGTCTGTATGTGTGTGTGTCTGTCTGTGTGTGTCTGTCTGTGTCTGTGTGTGGGTCTGTCTGTCTCTGTATGTCTCTGTGTGTGTGGGTCTGTATGTCTGTCTCTGTATGTCTGTGTGTGTGTCTGTCTGTCTGTGTCTGTGTCTGTGTGTTGTGTGTGTGTCTGTCTGTGTGTGTCTGTCTGTGTATGTGTGTGTGTGTCTGTCTGTGTATGTGTGTGTGTGTGTCTGTCTGTCTCTGTATGTCTCTGTGTGTGTGTCTGTCTCTGTATGTCTGTGTGTGTCTGTGTGTGTGTCTGTCTGTCTCTGTCTGTCTGTGTGTGTGTCTGTCTGTCTGTGTCTGTCTGTTTGTGTTTCTGTCTGTGTGTCTGTCTGCCTGTCTGTGTGTGTCTGTCTGTCTGTGTTTCTGTCTGTCTGTGCTTCTGTCTGTGTGTCTGTCTGCCTGTCTCTGTCTGTGTTGTCTGTCTGTCTGTGTGTCTGTCTGCCTGTCAACGACTGCAACAATAGAGGGAGGGGAGGGAGGAGGAGGAGGGGGGGGGGGGGTAATCGTAGCTGTGCACTTGTTCAACTATTTCTCGCTTTTTTTCTCTTTTCAGTTTTTTTTAAATTGTCATTACGCGTCATGTGAGGTGTATTTCTGTCTCTCCACGAGATAGAAGGATGGAGGAGGGGGGGGGGGGGGGGGGGGGTCGGGAAAGCTCAGTCGTTATTGAACTGATTACGTGCGTCGCTTGCTTATGTCATTGTTGGTTGTATAAAGTGGTCTGTGTGTTGTCCGTGTGTGCATCTGTTGATCAGATTGTGTGTGTGTTTGTCTGTCTGTCTGTATCTCTCGAGGGTCTCTTCCCCTCTCTCTCCCCTCCCCCCCCCCCCCCCACCCCCCCCTTCTTCTCTCTTCTTCTTCTTCTTCTTCTTCTTCTTTTTTTTCTTCCTTTCTTCTTCTTCTTCTTCTTCCTCCTCCTTGAGGGTTTGGTTTCTTTCTTCATTTATTCTTCTTCTTCTTTTTCTTTCTTTATTTTTTAAATCTCTGTTCTTCTGAATAAGAAAAGAAAGAAGAGAGAAGAAAAGTATTATTTTTCTTTTTTTTTTTTTTGATTCTCCCATCCGAAAGACCGCGCCTCCTCCTTCTTGCTCCTCCGCTATCCTCCATTCCTCCTCCTCCTCCCGTCCGCCTTCGACGAAGGTCATCCTCCTCTTCCTCCTCCTTCCTCCTTCTCCTCCTTCTCCTCCTCCTCCTACCTCCTCCTCCTCCTCCTCCTCCTCCTCTTCACTCCTCCTCCTCCTCCTCCTCCTCCTCCTTCCACCAACTTCTCCTCCTCCTCCTCCTCCTCCTCCTCCCCTCCTCCTCCTCTTCCAACCTCCTCCTCCTCCTCCTCTTCCCTCCTCCTCCTCCTCCTCCTCTTCCTCCCTCCTCCTCCTCCTCCTCCTCTTCCTCCTCTTCTTCCTCCTCCTCCGCCTCCTCCTCTTCCTCCTCCTCCTCCTCCTACTCCTCGTCCTCCTCTTTTCCCCTCCCCTCCTCCTCCTCCTCCTCCTTCTCCTCCTCCTCCTCCCTCCCTCCTCCTCCTCCTCCTCCTTCCGTCCTCTTCTTCTTTACTCTTCTCCTCCAATCGTTGTCGTTGTCTTCCACATCTGTTCATGTCCCCCCCCCCCTCTTCTCTCACCAACCAGACGGAGACAGAGACAGACACATAGACAGGTAGATTGACTGATGGACACTCAGCACAAAGGAACACACAAAATAACAACTTTGTTCAGGTGGGTTTCTTCTCTGAAGACCTTCTGCTGTCCAGATCTCCCTAGAGTTTCTTTCTTCTCTGAAGACCTTCTGCTGTCCAGCTCTCCCTAGAGTTTCTCTATGGTTCCCCCTCCTCCCCCCCCCCCCCCTTTTTTTTTTACCCTCTCCTAGAGTAGAGTTCAGTATAATGTGCGAGGTGTACTATATATTCTGGCGGAAACACGTGACTATCGATAGTGCATCCTGGGAAGCGGATATCCGGTGGTATCGATGGGGTCGATGGGAGTTTAGTGTTTAATGAGGAGACTGACATTTGGTCCCTTCCCACTATTGAACACCAACA
>CM065696.1:53557604-53565104 GCA_017654935.2 Phymorhynchus buccinoides | reverse complement strand
GGCAAAGGACAACAAAAATTTAAATAATAAAGAAAGAAGGAAGGAAAGGAAAGAAAGAAAGGACAGAAAGGAAGGAAGGAAATGAATAAATGAAACATAAATAAACTCAGAAGTAAAGGAAGAGAGAAGAAAGAAAGAAAGAAAGAGAAAGAAAGAAAAGAAAGAAAAGAAAAAAGAAAAAGAAAAAGGAGGAAGAAGGTAGGGTTAGAAAGGAAAAAAGAAAGAAAGAGAAGAAAGGAAAGAAAGAAAGAAGAAAGAAAGAAATGAAGAAAGAAAGACAATGTCAGCCATGCTACCCTCTTTTTTGTTTTGCCTTGACCCCGTTTCTCCCCCCCCCCCCCCCCCCCACCCCCACACACCCCTTGCATCCTCCCCATCCTTCCCTCCCTTCCTCTTCACTCTCTCTGCGTCATGCTGCCGTTATGCGCCTAACTAACAAATAGTTAGGCCCAGCAAGTCCCCCTTCGGCTGGAGGAAATCTTTTGTGAAAGTGTTTCGTGAAAAAGGCAGGAGAATGGACCGGTAAGGCAGAAAGATAGTAGATGACAGTAAGCAAAGGGAAAAGGCAGAGTCAAAGAGAGTGACAGATTACAGGAAGTTATAAACACAGAACTTCTAGAAGGTGGAGGAACTATTTCTACAAAAGACCCCCCGGTATCCCCACGGGGGGTACAATGATCTTATGCGTGACTTTCTGAATGAGGGGTAGCTTTAGGGCCTATTTCAGTGATCAAATGCTTCAATCGGATAAGTTGCTTTACCACTCAATATATATGGGTGCATTGCCTAATCTGAATCTCTTTACATTGAACGTTTATGAAAGCGATCCTCGATTTCATCATCATTAGCATCAACAGTATCATCACACGATCTCTGCTTACATGGTCAGAAGAAAAAAAAAAAGGAGGAAGGAGGAGGAGGAGGGAGGAGGAGGAGGAGGAGGAGGAGGAGGAGTAGGAGGATTGAGGAGGAGCGAGGGAGGAGGAGGGGACAGAGAAGAGGATAAGAAGACCTCCCTCACTCCTCCTAACGTATTCGGCTTCGTAGGCTTTCTTATTCTTTCGTAGGAGCGAGGAGGCTTAGAGGAGGCTAGGAGAGGAGGAGGAGGAAGGAGAAGACAAGAAGAAGAAGAAGAAGAAAAAGAAGAGAAGAAGAAGAAGACAGAAGAAGAAGACCTCCTCCTCCTGCATCTCATCCTCCTCCTCAAGCTTTCCTCCTCCGCCTCCAGGACTCCTTTCCTTGTCCTTTCCTCTCTTCTTCTTCGTGCTCTTCTTCTTCTTCTTCTTCTTCTTCCTTTTTCTTCTTCTTCTTCCTTCTTCTCTTCTTCTTTCTTCTTCTTCTTCTCTTCTCTCTGCTTCTTCAGAATCCTCCTCATCTCCTCCTCCCTCTTCCCCCTCCAGCCTCCTCACTCCTCCTCCTCCTCATCCTCCGCTCCTCCTCCTCCTCCTCCTCCTCCTCTCCTTCTTCTTCTTCTGTCTTCTTCTTTCTTCTTCCCTTCTTCTTTCTTCTTCTTCTTCGTCTTTTTCGTCTTCTTCTTCTTCTTCTTCTCCTCAGGAAAGAAGAAGAAGAAGGAGGAGGAGGAGGAAGAAGGAGAAGAAGAAGAAGAGAAGAAGAAGAAGAAGAGGAGGAGGAGGAGTAGGAGGAGGAAGAAAAGAAAGGAGGAGGAGAAGAAGAAGAAGAAGAAGAGAAGAAGAAGAAGAAGAAGAAGAAGAAAAGAAAAAGAAAAAGAAAAAGAAAAAGAAAAAGAAGAAGAAGAAGAAGAAGAAGAAGAGGGGGAAAAGACATTATAGAATCAACACGAACATTCAATAGGTTCTTTTAGACCGAACAGGCAATAGGCACGCGCATAAAATGTACATAAATAGATTCTACCTACATGAGGCGTACTCGTTGCATCACTATGTAGTTCAGACCACGTCATTGTTAAAAATGAATGTACATAAATTAAATCATCACCATGCACACTTACCACTCAAGCGTTGGCGATGTCACGACACGAATGTTTTCTCTAGCATCGTCATCTTCACACGCAGGATATTCAAGTCCCATCTCCGCCATTGGCATCGCCGAGCAAAGAATGAAACATGTTCGAACCCACAACCACACAAGTTATTAGAAACCACACCCTAGTCCAATCACAACTTTTGGGTCACTGTTGTATGCAAAGTCTACCGCATGTTATTGGCGCATATCTGCTTTGGTACGAAATGTTCGTTTCCTGTATTACACTCGAATGTTGGTCACTATAATTATGTTGGCTGATTTCAGTTGCGTATTTTGGGGGGATCCATGTTGTTTAAATACCCGAACGTTTCTGCTTTGTTAAATCGATATGTTATCATCGATGTTGTTGCATACATATAACGATATGCTATTATGACCTCATTTTTATTGTTGTGTTTTTGTGTGTTCTTTGTGTTGTTTGTAAGTTGTTGTTTTGATTTGTATATTATTGTTTTGTGACATGTTGTTTATGGGCAAGTGAGTTTGAAAGAAATACTTCACTAAGACTGGCGCATTTGCTGCTGAACATGTTGATGCAAGTGTGTGTGTGTGTGTGTGTGTGTGTGTGTGTGTGTGTGTGTGTGTGTGTGTGTGTGTGTGTGTGTGTGTGTGTGTGTGTGTGTGTGTGTGCGTGTGTGCGTGTGTGTGTTCGTGCGTGTGTGTGTGTGCGTGCGTGCGTGCGCGTGTGTGTGTGGGCGTGCGTGTGTGTGTGCGTGTGTAAGTGTCCACGCGCGTGTGCTGCGCGCGGAGCGGGGGTGTGTGGGTTGATTATGAAAACTGTAAACCGGACACGTATGTACCTGTCCCCATTATGGCCATATGCGCTAGCGGGGGGAGAACAGTGAAAACGCAGAAGAAGAAGATTGTACGTGCGTGTGTTAATGTATGTGTGCAATATATGTATTTTTGTATCAGACATGTTATGTCTTGGGGTCAATACGAATAATAGTGACCAAAAACAGTAGAATTATTTATAGGCAGAAGCATTTCACGTGAATTATGCCTGACAGACATCGCCACAATCGGATCGCTTCGTATGCCGTTTGTTTGTCCCTTTATAGAGTTGAGGTCATTGCAACAACGGGCTTCTTCTTCTTCTTCTTCTCTTCTTCTTCTTTCTTCTTCTTCTTCTTTTCTTCTTCTTCTTCTTCTTCTTCTTCTTCTTCTTCTTCTTCTTCTTCGATCGTTCAGACAGTTTCCTGTCAATTATGAGCGCAGATGCGTCATGCTGCCGTTATGCACTTAACTAAGAACTAGTTAGTCCCAGCAAGTCCGACTTCGGCTGGAGGAAATGTTTTTGAAAGTGTTTCGTGGAAAAAAAAGGCAGGAGGATGAACCGGTAATGCAGAAAGATAGTAGATGACAGTAAGCAAAGGGAAAAGGCAGAGTCAAAGAGAGTGACAGATTAGAGGAAGCTACAAGCACAGAACTTCCAGAAGGTGGGGGAAATATTTGTACAAAAGACCCCCCGGTATCCCCACGGTGGGCAACAACGAGCTAAAATATGCGGGCACTTTAATTAGTAGTCTAGTGTAGAGCACGAACACTCCTAGTGAGCAGGGACGGATTGACTTTGACACTGTCAAGCGAACTGTAACGGGACGTTTATCTGTCTTTAGGAATGTGGCTAGGCATAGACGTTAACACGATAACGTTTGAACGGAAGGACCTAGGACGCTCAAATGTTGCATGCGAATATGTACTAAGGATATTTAGGCCACATTCAACAAATGAAGATCATAGGTCAAAGGTCAAGGTCACTGGACCCGAAAATGCTGCCGAGCACCTGGCGCGATAGCGTCTGAACGGAGAGATGTAGGATGCTCACATTCTGCAGGCGGATAGGTACTTATAATATCTAGGCCCAGTTCAAAAATGAAGGTCATTGCTCAAAGGTCAAGGTCACTGGAGCCGAAAATGCTGCCGGAAAAAACCCCGGTTGAACGGAGGGATCTAGAATGCTCAACTTTTGCATGCAAATATGCACTAAGGATATCTAGGCCAACTTCGAAAATGGTCATAGGTCAAAGGTCAAGGTCACTTGACCCAAAAATGCTTCCGCGCGGCTGGTTGGTCTAGCTCCAGTTGCCTATGACCATGTCAAGCAAAGCTGATAATGTTTTCAGTGCTGTACATCTGCCTGTATGTGGCTATGCATGTAGTACGTTAACGTTTGAACGGAGCGACCTCGGAGGCTCATACGTTGCGTGCGCGTAGGTAGTTAGAATATCTAGGCCAAGTTCGAAAATGAAGGTCTTTGGTCAAAGGTCAAGGTCTTTAGAGCAGAAAATATGCCGCGCCGCGCGGCTGGTGATGTAGCGTCTAGTTTCTACGGTACGATCTACCACTGATGGAGCCACAGCATGCAGTGAGTCAACAGCTCTCAGCTTTTCGGAACATTTTGATCATCTTTTCAACACAGTTTAATCCCCCGAAGTCGGAGTGTGGCTGCTCACGTGGCGGGGTAATCAAAAACGGTCACACACGTAATGTTCTCATTCCCTAGCTGGTGCATTTGTGCCATGGTGTTCAAGTGCTTCGGCTGTTGGGATGATCCCTGGAGTCTTTAAGCCAGGGAACGACACAACAACAGCAACAACAACAAGTTAAAACAAAATGGCGGCAAAAAATACTTTCACAGATCTTCGAGGGTTCAGGTTTGTGTCCATTCTCACAGCGGCATGCAGTCAATGGGATTGGTTGGCCTTTGGGGACCTTCCCCAACGCCGGATGTCCTACGTACGAGTGCTAGCATGTTATAGCGTGTTATGTTATACTTAGCGTAACCCCCCCCCCCCCCTCCTCTCTCTCTCTCTCTCTCTCTCTCTCTCTCTCTCTCTCTCTCTCCTCTCTCTCTCTCTCTCTCTCTCTCCACCCCCACACCCCTTAACTTTTCGGATTGAAATTTTCCACTGACAAGCAACATTCTGCGTCTCACACAAAAACCCGGATAGGGTTAGGATCAGCTTAAGATTATTTTCATAAAACTGAAAGAAAAGCAGACTTTGAGATTGAGGATCGTAAACACGAGGGTTAGTGCAAAAGTGAGAAAGCAAATTCATGTAAAATTCAAACAAAATCACAGTAAAAAAAGCGATTATTAAATTAGCAAGGTCCATAACATCACAGTTTAATAGATGTCGCAAACGATCAAGACTTTATAGAACTCCAACCTACCTACTACCTAAACTGCAATGCTACATCATCGTCACACACAACGCCATGTTTCACGTTCGTTTTAGCATACTATATCTGTATTGTAAAAACGAATCGGGACTTTACTGGTGTTGCACTGCCTCCGGGCATTACCTCCAGGATCGTTGTTTTTTTACTCAGATTTTTAACTTCTTTGTGAAGCGCTTAGAGCCCCGTAAGGAGAATAAGCGCTATATAAATGGTCATTATTATTATTATTATTACATCTACTAATGTCCCCTGTTCCAGACCGGAGGACGATCAACAGATTTTCATGTTCCATGTTCTACACTCATAATCAAAGCATAAGCCAAATAAATAAATAAATGTATAAATAAAAAAAGCCACAAGCTTTAAAACAGATGTAGATAACGTGAAAGCAAACACTCGCTAAGAACGGCAAACTGCAGGAGAAGTTGCGATCTAAAACTAGCAAACGTCAACAGGAAATATAGGTTGACAGTGAAAATAGAGAATTGCACCGACATACGAAAAGGTAGGAGATAGGTAGATGGATATATACGGAAGCATGTAAGAGAAGAGAGAGAGAGAGAGAGAGAGAGAGAGAGAGAGAGAGAGAGAGAGAGAGAGAGAGAGAGAGAGAGAGAGAGAGAGAGAGAGAGAGAGAGAGAGAGAGAGAGAGAGGGGTGGGGGGGGGAGAGGGAGTATGTAACTTAGCAGTGATCGATAGCCTATAAATACCACGCCCCCTATTTGCGTGCACGTGCTTTCGCTTTCGTCACAATGTGCGCGCGCTTGGCTGAAAACAGCACTAGTAGACAGTATAATGGTTTGGGTGGACTCTCTCTCTCGTCTATCTCTCTCTCTCTCTCTCTCTCTATCTCTTCTTCTATCTCTCTCTCTCTCTCTCTCTCTCTCTCTCTCTCTCTCTCTCTCTCTCTCTCTCTCTCTCTCTCTCTCTCTCTCTCTCTCTCTCTCTCTCTCTCTCTCTCTCTCTCTCTCTCTCTCTCTCTCTCTCTCTCTCTCTCTCTCTCTCTCTCTCTCTCTCTCTCTCTCTCTCTCTCCTCTCTCTCTCTCTCTCTCTCCTCTCTCTCGGCAAGCGTTGTTATGAAATCGCTCGCGCAGCTGGAAGTCTATGTGTATGTGTCTGTCTCTGTTTGTCTGTCTGCTCGTCTCTGTCTCTCTGTCTGTCTCTGTTTCTTGTGTGTGGGGGGGGGGATTCTCCACTTGGTCTTTCTGTCTCTCTCTCTCCTGTCTAACTCTCTCTCTCTCTCTCTCTCTCTCTCTCTGTCTCTCTCTCTCTCTCTCTCTCTCTGTCTCTGTCTCTCTCTCTCTCTCTCTCTCTCTCTCTCTCTCTCTCTCTCTCTCTCTCTCTCTCTCTCTCTCTCTCTCTCTCTCTCTCTCTCTCTCGGCTTAGCTGGGAACATTTTCTTTCTCTCATACATTATGTACTCACATACACGCACACACACGCAGAAACGTACGCATAAACCGTCTGTCTACCTGTCTGTCTGTCTCTGTATCTCCCTCTCTTTCTTTCTGTGTGAATGTTTACTCTCCCTCACATACATCACACACGCACATGCACACACACACACACACACACACACACACCCACACACACACCACACACACACACACACACACACACAAACATCTTCTCTTTCTCATCAGAACACAAGCACTCCCTCACTTTTCTTTGACCGCCCCCCCCCCCCCCCCTCCCCCTCCCCCCCCCCCCTCCTGAAAGCAAAACATAAAAAAAATCAATGCTGCGATGAACATTTCCTAATTTGTCTGCATCAAAGACACCTCCGTCTGTAGTACACAGACGGCATCAATATATCAGCAATGCGCTGCAAGCACGGATCGTGTCAATCGCACAATTAATCAATCAGGGGAAGGAACTTATCGTAATTACCTCCCTTTTTACGAAAGCTATTTATGGCACGCATCAAAGTGAAAGTAGCTGCCACAGCAACACAGAGCCAAGTTCATTCCTCAGCACAAGAACTGAACCCCTACAACATAAGTTGTATTATGCTTGCTGTTACTCCCCCCCCCCCCCCCCCCCACCCCCCCCCCCCCCCCCACCTCTTTTATTAACCAGCAAAGAGGCGAAAGCTGGTTGACGTTTTTAGCGCAGTCTGTTTATTCCAATAGCTATCTTTGAATTAATAGAGTTAGTCTTTACCTACAATTTCCAGCCTTCAAAAATAAGGTTTTCGGCGTTTAGTGTTCAGTGTTCTCCATCCCCTCCCCCTCTCTCTCTCTCTCTCTCTCTCTCTCTCTCTCTCTCTCTCTCTCTCTCTCTCTCTCTCTCTCTCTCTCTCTCTCTCT
>CM065696.1:53550104-53552604 GCA_017654935.2 Phymorhynchus buccinoides | reverse complement strand
GGGCACAATGAGGGTGACACATAGAGACGGGGGCACAATGAGGGTGACACATAGAGACGGGGGCACAATGAGGGTGACACATAGAGACGGGGGCACAATGAGGGTGACACATAGAGACGGGGGCACAATGAGGGTGACACATAGAGACGGGGGCACAATGAGGGTGACACATAGAGACGGGGGCACAATGAGGGTGACACATAGAGACGGGGGCACAATGAGGGTGACACATAGAGACGGGGCACAATGAGGGTGACACATAGAGACGGGGGCACAATGAGGGTGACACATAGAGACGGGGGCACAATGAGGGTGACACATAGAGACGGGGGCACAATGAGGGTGACACATAGAGACGGGGGCACAATGAGGGTGACACATAGAGACGGGGGCACAATGAGGGTGACACATAGAGACGGGGGCACAATGAGGGTGACACATAGAGACGGGGGCACAATGAGGGTGACACATAGAGACGGGGGCACAATGAGGGTGACACATAGAGACGGGGGCACAATGAGGGTGACACATAGAGACGGGGGCACAATGAGGGTGACACATAGAGACGGGGGCACAATGAGGGTGACACATAGAGACGGGGACAATGAGACGGGGACACATAGAGACGGGGGCACAATGAGAGTGACACATAGAGACGGGGGCACAATGAGGGTGACACATAGAGACGGGGGCACAATGAGGGTGACACATAGAGACGGGGGCACAATGAGGGTGACACATAGAGACGGGGGCACAATGAGGGTGACACATAGAGACGGGGGCACAATGAGGGTGACACATAGAGACGGGGGCACAATGAGGGTGACACATAGAGACGGGGGCACAATGAGGGTGACACATAGAGACGGGGGCACAATGAGGGTGACACATAGAGACGGGGGCACAATGAGGGTGACACATAGAGACAGGGGGCACAATGAGGGTGACACATAGAGACGGGGGCACAATGAGGGTGACACATAGAGACGGGGGCACAATGAGGGTGACACATAGAGACGGGGGCACAATGAGGGTGACACATAGAGACGGGGGCACAATGAGGGTGACACATAGAGACGGGGGCACAATGAGGGTGACACATAGAGACGGGGGCACAATGAGGGTGACACATAGAGACGGGGGCACAATGAGGGTGACACATAGAGACGGGGGCACAATGAGGGTGACACATAGAGACGGGGGCACAATGAGGGTGACACATAGAGACGGGGGCACAATGAGGGTGACACATAGAGACGGGGGCACAATGAGGGTGACACATAGAGACGGGGGCACAATGAGGGTGACACATAGAGACGGGGGCACAATGAGGGTGACACATAGAGACGGGGGCACAATGAGGGTGACACATAGAGACGGGGGCACAATGAGGGTGACACATAGAGACGGGGCACAATGAGGGTGACACATAGAGACGGGGGCACAATGAGGGTGACACATAGAGACGGGGGCACAATGAGGGTGACACATAGAGACGGGGCACAATGAGGGTGACACATAGAGACGGGGGCACAATGAGGGTGACACATAGAGACGGGGGCACAATGAGGGTGACACATAGAGACGGGGGGTGACACAATGAGGGTGACACATAGAGACGGGGGCACAATGAGGGTGACACATAGAGACGGGGGCACAATGAGGGTGACACATAGAGACGGGGGCACAATGAGGGTGACACATAGAGACGGGGGCACAATGAGGGTGACACATAGAGACGGGGGGCACAATGAGGGTGACACATAGAGACGGGGGCACAATGAGGGTGACACATAGAGACGGGGGCACAATGAGGGTGACACATAGAGACGGGGGCACAATGAGGGTGACACATAGAGACGGGGGCACAATGAGGGTGACACATAGAGACGGGGGCACAATGAGGGTGACACATAGAGACGGGGGCACAACGAGGGTGACACATAGAGACGGGGGCACAATGAGGGTGACACATAGAGACGGGGGCACAATGAGGGTGACACATAGAGACGGGGGCACAACGAACATAGAGACGGGGGCACAATGAGGGTGACACATAGAGACGGGGGCACAATGAGGGTGACACATAGAGACGGGGGCACAATGAGGGTGACACATAGAGACGGGGGCACAATGAGAGGGGACACATAGAGACGGGGGCACAATGAGGGGTGACACATAGAGACGGGGGCACAATGAGGGTGACATATAGAGACGGGGGGCACAATGAGGGTGACACATAGAGACGGGGGCACAATGAGAGATGGACACACATAGAGACGGGGGCACAATGAGAGTGACACATAGAGACGGGGGCACAATGAGGGTGACACATAGAGACGGGGGCACAATGAGGGTGACACATAGAGACAGAGGCACATAATGAGGGTGACACATAGAGACGGGGGCACAATGAGGGTGACACATAGAGACAAGGGCACAATGAGGGTGACACATAGAGACAGGGGCACAATGAGGGTGACACATAGAGACAGGGGCA
>CM065696.1:53507604-53515104 GCA_017654935.2 Phymorhynchus buccinoides | reverse complement strand
AATGCTCACATGACACTTGCTCACAGGACACTTGCTCACAGGACACTTGCTCACAGGACACTTGCTCACAGGACACTTGCTCACATGACAAATGCTCACATGACAAATGCTCACAAGACACTTGCTCACATGACAAATGCTCACATGACAAATGCTCACAGGACACTTGCTCACATGACACTTGCTCACAGGACACTTGCTCACAGGACACTTGCTCACAGGACACTTGCTCACATGACACTTGCTCACAGGACACTTGCTCACAGGACACTTGCTCACAAGACACTTGCTCACATGACACTTGCTCACAGGACAATTGCTCACATGACACTTGCTCAAATGACACTTGCTCACATGACACTTGCTCACAGGACACTTTCTCACATGACACTTGCTCACAGGACATTTGCTCACAGGACACTTGCTCACAGGACACTTGCTCACAGGACACTTGCTCACAGGACACTTGCTCACAAGACACTTGCTCACAGGACACTTGCTCACAAGACACTTGCTCACAGGACACTTGCTCACAGGACACTTGCTCACAAGACACTTGCTCACAAGACACTTGCTCACATGACACTTGCTCACATGACAATTGCTCACAAGACACTTGCTCACATGACACTTGCTCACATGACACTTGCTCACATGACAAATGCTCACATGACACTTGCTCACAGGACACTTGCTCACAGGACACTTGCTCACATGACACTTGCTCACAGGACACTTGCTCACATGACAAATGCTCACAGGACACTTGCTCACAAGACACTTGCTCACAAGACACTTGCTCACAAGACACTTGCTCACAGGACACTTGCTCACAAGACACTTGCTCACATGACAAATGCTCACATGACACTTGCTCACATGACACTTGCTCACATGACACTTGCTCACATGACAAATGCTCACATGACACTTGCTCACAAGACACTTGCTCACAGGACACTTGCTCACAGGACACTTGCTCACATGACACTTGCTCACAGGACACTTGCTCACATGACAAATGCTCACAGGACATTTGCTCACAGGACACTTGCTCACATGACAAATGCTCACAAGACACTTGCTCACAAGACACTTGCTCACAAGACACTTGCTCACAGGACACTTGCTCACATGACACTTGCTCACATGACACTTGCTCACAGGACACTTGCTCACAAGACACTTGCTCACAAGACACTTGCTCACAGGACACTTGCTCACAGGACACTTGCTCACAAGACATTTGCTCACAAGACACTTGCTCACAAGACACTTGCTCACAAGACACTTGCTCACAAGACACTTGCTCACAGGACACTTGCTCACAAGACACTTGCTCACAAGACACTTGCTCACATGACACTTGCTCACATGACACTTGCTCACATGACAAATGCTCACAAGACACTTGCTCACAAGACACTTGCTCACATGACACTTGCTCACATGACAAATGCTCACAAGACACTTGCTCACATGACAAATGCTCACATGACACTTGCTCACAAGACACTTGCTCACAAGACACTTGCTCACAAGACACTTGCTCACATGACACTTGCTCACATGACAAATGCTCACATGAAACTTGCTCACAAGACACTTGCTCACATGACACTTGCTCACATGACAAATGCTCACAGGACACTTGCTCACAAGACACTTGCTCACAAGACACTTGCTCACAAGACACTTGCTCACATGACACTTGCTCACAAGACACTTGCTCACAAGACAAATGCTCACAAGACAAATGCTCACATGACAAATGCTCACAAGACAAATGCTCACAAGACACTTACTCACAAGACACTTGCTCACAATCCTAGCCTAGCAACCCTACATGTACAAGCGCTCTCTTCCCGGGGCTCGTCTTTTTGTGAGAAACTGAAACACGTTCGTACCCCTAATTTAAACCTGTTTGTTATCTGGACGAAATTCTCATTCGTTTCATAATTCAAAAGGCGTGTTATATTTATGGAACAGGCCTGAATGTGAAAGTTAACTTAACCCTTTCACCGCCAGCCATATTTCAGCCAAACATTTCCATTTAATTTACCTCCGTTGAGAACAAAATCTATCTGCAGTATCTGTGACATATAAAATAAGGTCTATCCTTACTTCCCAAAACTAAGACAAAGGGGTCAATGGATAATAGACCCCAATTTAATGCCTTTTAGTGACACAGAAGTTAAATGATTGTGGTGCTAAAAAGCGACTTTGGCGGTGAAAGGGTTAATGTTAGAGAACGCATTCATTTTGGGAATTAGGTTTACACAGTAAACATTTTTGTGCGAAAGTTCTTTTGCACTACAAACGAGGCTGCTGGTTTTGTGTTTCTTTTTCGTGTGTTCTTTTCAACATTGAGTACTATAAAAACTTATCTATTGTTTCTGAAGTTATGCAACTGAGACGTATGCATTGTCTTAGATTTCTTTTCAAATGTAGTCAGGTGGAGTTGAAATAAACAGTATATTCTCACCTTTTCCTTTGAGACGAATTGTCTGACTTCATTTGTAGGGTTAACGAATTGTCTGACTTCATTACTACGGTTAACGAATTGTCTGACTTCATTACTACGGTTAACGAATTGTCTGACTTCATATCTACGGTTAACGAATTGTCTGACTTCATTACTACGGTTAACGAATTGTCTGACTTCATATCTACGGTTAACGAATTGTCTGACTTCATGTCTAGGGTTAACGAATTGTCTGACTTCATATCTAGGGTTAACGAATTGTCTGACTTCATATCTAGGGTTAACGAATTGTCTGACTTCATTTCTAGGGTTAACGAATTGTCTGACTTCATGTCTAGGGTTAACGAATTGTCTGACTTCATATCTAGGGTTAACGAATTGTCTGACTTCATATCTACGGTTAACGAATTGTCTGACTTCATTACTACGGTTAACGAATTGTCTGACTTCATTACTACGGTTAACGAATTGTCTGACTTCATATCTACGGTTAACGAATTGTCTGACTTCATATCTAGGGTTAACGAATTGTCTGACTTCATATCTAGGGTTAACGAATTGTCTGACTTCATATCTAGGGTTAACGAATTGTCTGACTTCATGTCTAGGGTTAACGAATTGTCTGACTTCATTTCTAGGGTTAACGAATTGTCTGACTTCATATCTAGGGTTAACGAATTGTCTGACTTCATTTCTAGGGTTAACGAATTGTCTGACTTCATGTCTAGGGTTAACGAATTGTCTGACTTCATATCTAGGGTTAACGAATTGTCTGACTTCATATCTAGGGTTAACGAATTGTCTGACTTCATTTCTACGGTTAACGAATTGTCTGACTTCATATCTAGGGTTAACGAATTGTCTGACTTCATTTCTAGGGTTAACGAATTGTCTGACTTCATTACTACGGTTAACGAATTGTCTGACTTCATTACTACGGTTAACGAATTGTCTGACTTCATTACTAGGGTTAACGAATTGTCTGAATTCATATCTACGGTTAACGAATTGTCTGAATTCATATCTACGGTTAACGAATTGTCTGAATTCATATCTAGGGTTAACGAATTGTCTGAATTCATATCTAGGGTTAACGAATTGTCTGAATTCATATCTACGGTTAACGAATTGTCTGAATTCATTTCTAGGGTTAACGAATTTTAAAAAATTCCCCTCGTGATTCTTTAAGAGGATTTTTTGTTTAATCCGAAGACTGATTAAAAAAAAGTGGTTTCCCGTTTGATTCATTAAGCAAAGAATGCGTTAATGAGTTAATCGGATTAACCTTTCCACGGTTGAGGTTAAGGAGGAGATTATCCGCGGGCGTTATATGGAAACTGACTTAGGATTAAGGATTAGGTCAAAGAAAAGAGAGTAAGAGTGAGAACAAAATGCAAATCCTTGTTGCGTTCGACTTTCATTGTATTTTTTCTTTTTGCTTACGGACTTGGTTGCCCTTGCCAACTGTTTCAATATGGGGATTACCGTGTGTGTGTCTGTGCGTGTGGGGAGGAGAGGGAGTGGGTAGGGGAGTGGATAAGTTAATTGTGTAGGTGTAAGGTCGGGGATGGGGGTAGGCTTTGTAGATTGTGTGTTTCTGATTTAGTGGGCCTAGATGCACGTGTGTGTGTGTGTGTGTGTGTGTGTGTGTGTGTGTGTGTGTGTGTGTGTGCGTGTGTGTGCGCGTGCGCGTGCGTGTGTGCGTGTGCGTGCGTGCGTGCGTGCGTGCGTGTGCGTGTGCGTGTGTGCGTGTGCGTGCGTGCGTGCGTGCGTGTGCATGCACGCATACGTGCCTGCGTGTGGGTGCCAGCGGTGTGTCCAAATCCGAATCCAAATCCAATATTATACTTTATTATCTCAAGACAGAGAACTTCACGTCAGGCACAACGACATCACTTAAAACACCAAACCATCAGAAATGCAACCATAAAAATAAAAATAAACTAACTTAACTTGAAATTCATAACACCGATTTAAAAATATGCACATTCATATCATAGTGAACAACATGCCTTGACATGTCAGCAAAATAAAGGCGGTGTACACACATAAGTTGTTATTCCGTGCGGAAACCCGTGCGCAATCCATAAATAAGTGAAACAAAGAAACGAAAAGATTTGCGCACGTGTCCGAATTTCGTAAACTTTTATCCTTCTTTCTTCCACTTATTTAGGGATTTCCGTACGGAACTTACGCGTCTAATGTGAACCCGGCCTAACTCAAGAAATCATCACGTGGATACATATCGAACGCAGTACGAATTTGTGTGTGTGTGTGAACGTGTGCGCGTGCGTGCGTCTGTGTGCGCATGCGTGCGCATCCCTAATCGAACACCGTATCAAGTTCTGTGAGGAGCTCATTGAGCGAGTCTTGTCATTATTTACCCAGAGCTGCTGCCCTTTCCGTTGTCTAATTATCTGGCAGAGGGAAATGAAGGCATCAATGTTTCACTCCCCAGCTTGTGTTAACGATTGTTCCTGGTCCCGCTGCTGGGTCTCTAACTGACAGTGTGCCTTTTATTAGCGACTTTATTAGTGCGCGCGCGCGCACACGCACACACACACACACATCATTAACACACACATACACACATATACACACACGCACGCGCGCGCGCAGGCACGCACGCATACACACACACACACACTCTCATTCACACACACATACACACTTACATACATTCACTCACTCACTCACACACACACACACACACACACACACACACACACACACACACACACACACACACACACACACACACACACACACACATACACACACACACACACACACACACACACACACACACACACACACACACACACACACACACACACACACACACACACACACACACACACACACACACACACACACACACACACACACACACACACACACACACACACACACACACACACACACACACACACACACACACACACATTCTTTCTGTCTCTCTCTCCCTCTCTCATTCAGTCAGTTTTAACACGCTGTGTGTCTGTCTGTGAATGTCTGTCCTGTCTGTCTGTCTGTCTGTCTGGTCGTAAAGAAAACGAAAACACGTCCAACCCAGACCCCCTTCCCATTCCAAACTCGTTACAAGGGAGATAAACCCTGCATGGTCTCAGTTTATTCGCGACAAACAATTGTCAAGTTGTCTCCCCTGCACTGTCCAGAAATGCTCGGGACTTGATTTCCTACTGAATGTCTATGGCATGGTGAAACGTCCAAATCACGTTGTTAGTGTACAATCTTTTCGCCATGGCAGCACAGGCGATAGGCACGTAGCATCATCGCTAGAGCATCGCCGAGTTGCCGTAGGGAAAGAGTCATAACTTACGACGAGTATTTCGACAGTATAGACACACAGACAGACAGAAAACACAGACAGACAGACAGAAAACACAGACAGACACACACACACACACACACACACACACACATACATATATATAGAGAGACAGACAGACAGACACTTACATATATATATACACAGAGACAGACAGACAGATACATACACACATATATACACACAGACACACACTGACACACAGACACAGACACAGACACACACACACACACACACACACACACACACACACACACACACACACACACACACACACACACACACACTAAAAACGCATGTATGTTTGCTTATTCAATGTCCATCCTTAAATAACATTTTGACTTTGACTTTCACACACACACACACACACACACACACACACACACACACACACACACACACACACACACACACACACACACACGCACACACGCGCACGCACGCACACGCGCACACGCACACACACACACACACACACACACACACACACACACACACACACACACACACACACACACACACACACACACACACACACACACACACACACATTTCGTTGCATGTTTTTTATTCAGTCACAAAGCTTGGATCATCTAAGAAAAAAACAGCGACATGAATTATTATTTTGTTAATATATCCACACGCACAAGGAAACACATGCACATGAGGCTTTTCTGTGCTTGTAACGGAATCATAGAGCAGTCCTGGTCAACGAAAAAAACAGTGCTGAGTTAAAATCACAATTGTCTATAGCTCTAACTCTAACATTTTACTTAAGGCACTTATCTTTTTTTTTTCTTTTTTTACTTCGTATTGCAAGCAAGCAGAGCATCAAACAGTAAAACATTTTTAGTGCCACGCTGCTTTAAAATTCTACGTCGATAGAAAGTCAAAAAGAAAAGGGAAAAAAACATACCGAAAAGTGGGGTTTAGTTTTTCAATGAGAAAAAAAAAATACTCTGAGGAAACTCATATTGCACTTGGGAAATAAACGCTCCTTATAAATATTAACTAAACAAGAACCCCGGAGTGTGGCTGCTCACGTGGCGGGGTGATAAATATGGTCACACGGGTAATGTTCTCATCTCTAGTTGATGCATGTTGTACCATAGTGTTCAAGTGCTTCTCGCTGTTGGGATGATCCCTGGAGTCTTTTAGCCAGGGTAAGCCAACCAACCAACCAAGGACTATGATTAGAATCTTGTTTTGATAAAGTCGTCTTTCTTTAGAACGCAAAGGATTCCATCTTGCTCTGAACGAGTGACAATTTCTTTCTCTATTTTTTCTGAGGGGCATAGTTCTTTTTTGTTCTTTTTCTTTTTTTACAATAAATGTGACTTATTATCAACAAGCAACGCCTTGGCATGAGGCTGTGTCAGACCAGTTGACATAAGCTAGAACACCAAGGCTACATCAAAATGTTGTTATGTTCTGCATGGTTGTGCGGGGATTGTCTTAAGCCATGACAAGCTCCTAGCATAACATCATCAGTCTAAAATCCTCCGAAGTCGGAGTGTGGCTGCTCACGTGGCGGGGTAATCAAAAACGGTCACACACGTAATATTCTCCTCCCTAGCTGTTGCATTTGTACCATTGTGTTCAAGTGCTTCGGCTGTTGGGATGCTCCCTGGAGTCTTTAAGCCAGGGTAAGACAAACAAAACA
>CM065696.1:53445104-53450104 GCA_017654935.2 Phymorhynchus buccinoides | reverse complement strand
CAGTACCTATATCAAGGTACTCTAGATCAGGGTACAGTACCTATATCAAGGTACTCTAGATCAGGGTACAGTACCTATATCAAGGTACTCTAGATCAGGGTAGAGTACCTGTATCAAGGTACTCTAGATCAGGGTAGAGTACCTATTTCAAGGTACTCTAGATCAGGGTAGAGTACCTATATCAAGGTACTCTAGATCAGGGTAGAGTACCTATATCAAGGTACTCTAGATCAGGGTAGAGTACCTATATCAAGGTACTCTGGATCAGGGTAGAGTACCTATATCAAGGTACTCTGGATCAGGGTAGAGTACCTATATCAAGGTACTCTAGATCAGGGTAGAGTACCTATATCAAGGTACTCTAGATCAGGGTACAGTACCTATATCAAGGTACTCTAGATCAGGGTAGAGTACCTATATCAAGGTACTCTAGATCAGGGTAGAGTACCTATATCAAGGTACTCTAGATCAGGGTAGAGTACCTATATCAAGGTACTCTAGATCAGGGTAGAGTACCTATATCAAGGTACTCTAGATCAGGGTAGAGTACCTATATCAAGGTACTCTAGATCAGGGTAGAGTACCTATATCAAGGTACTCTAGATCAGGGTAGAGTACCTATATCAAGGTACTCTGGATCAGGGTACAGTACCTGTATCAAGGTACTCTAGATCAGGGTAGAGTACCTATATCAAGGTACTCTAGATCAGGGTAGAGTACCTATATCAAGGTACTCTGGATCAGGGTAGAGTACCTATGTCAAGGTACTCTAGATCAGGGTAGAGTACCTGTATCAAGGTACTCTAGATCAGGGTAGAGTACCTATATCAAGGTACTCTAGATCAGGGTAGAGTACCTGTATCAAGGTACTCTGGATCAGGGTACAGTACCTATATCAAGGTACTCTAGATCAGGGTAGAGTACCTGTATCAAGGTACTCTGGATCAGGGTAGAGTACCTATGTCAAGGTACTCTAGATCAGGGTAGAGTACCTATATCAAGGTACTCTGGATCAGGGTAGAGTACCTATGTCAAGGTACTCTAGATCAGGGTAGAGTACCTATATCAAGGTACTCTAGATCAGGGTAGAGTACCTATATCAAGGTACTCTAGATCAGGGTAGAGTACCTATATCAAGGTACTCTGGATCAGGGTAGAGTACCTATGTCAAGGTACTCTAGATCAGGGTAGAGTACCTATATCAAGGTACTCTAGATCAGGGTACAGTACCTATATCAAGGTACTCTAGATCAGGGTAGAGTACCTATATCAAGGTACTCTGGATCAGGGTAGAGTACCTATGTCAAGGTACTCTGGATCAGGGTAGAGTACCTATATCAAGGTACTCTAGATCAGGGTACAGTACCTATATCAAGGTACTCTAGATCAGGGTACAGTACCTATATCAAGGTACTCTAGATCAGGGTACAGTACCTATATCAAGGTACTCTAGATCAGGGTAGAGTACCTATATCAAGGTACTCTGGATCAGTGTAGAGTACCTATATCAAGGTACTCTGGATCAGGGTAGAGTACCTATATCAAGGTACTCTAGATCAGGGTAGAGTACCTATTTCAAGGTACTCTAGATCAGGGTAGAGTACCTATATCAAGGTACTCTAGATCAGGGTAGAGTACCTATATCAAGGTACTCTGGATCAGGGTAGAGTACCTATATCAAGGTACTCTGGATCAGGGTAGAGTACCTATATCAAGGTACTCTAGATCAGGGTAGAGTACCTATATCAAGGTACTCTAGATCAGGGTACAGTACCTATATCAAGGTACTCTGGATCAGGGTAGAGTACCTGTATCAAGGTACTCTGGATCAGGGTACAGTACCTATATCAAGGTACTCTAGATCAGGGTACAGTACCTATATCAAGGTACTCTAGATCAGGGTACAGTACCTATATCAAGGTACTCTAGATCAGGGTACAGTACCTATATCAAGGTACTCTGGATCAGTGTAGAGTACCTATATCAAGGTACTCTGGATCAGGGTAGAGTACCTATATCAAGGTACTCTAGATCAGGGTAGAGTACCTATTTCAAGGTACTCTAGATCAGGGTAGAGTACCTATATCAAGGTACTCTAGATCAGGGTAGAGTACCTATTTCAAGGTACTCTAGATCAGGGTAGAGTACCTATATCAAGGTACTCTGGATCAGGGTAGAGTACCTATATCAAGGTACTCTGGATCAGGGTACAGTACCTATATCAAGGTACTCTAGATCAGGGTACAGTACCTATATCAAGGTACTCTGGATCAGGGTAGAGTACCTGTATCAAGGTACTCTAGATCAGGGTAGAGTACCTATATCAAGGTACTCTGGATCAGGGTACAGTACCTATATCAAGGTACTCTGGATCAGGGTAGAGTACCTATATCAAGGTACTCTGGATCAGGGTAGAGTACCTATGTCAATGTACTCTAGATCAGGGTAGAGTACCTATATCAAGGTACTCTGGATCAGGGTAGAGTACCTATATCAAGGTACTCTAGATCAGGGTAGAGTACCTATATCAAGGTACTCTGGATCAGGGTAGAGTACCTATATCAAGGTACTCTGGATCAGGGTAGAGTACCTATATCAAGGTACTCTGGATCAGGGTAGAGTACCTATATCAAGGTACTCTAGATCAGGGTAGAGTACCTATTTCAAGGTACTCTGGATCAGGGTAGAGTACCTATATCAAGGTACTCTAGATCAGGGTAGAGTACCTATATCAAGGTACTCTAGATCAGGGTACAGTACCTATATCAAGGTACTCTGGATCAGGGTAGAGTACCTGTATCAAGGTACTCTGGATCAGGGTACAGTACCTATATCAAGGTACTCTAGATCAGGGTACAGTACCTATATCAAGGTACTCTAGATCAGGGTACAGTACCTATATCAAGGTACTCTGGATCAGGGTAGAGTACCTATATCAAGGTACTCTGGATCAGTGTAGAGTACCTATATCAAGGTACTCTGGATCAGGGTACAGTACCTATATCAAGGTACTCTGGATCAGGGTACAGTACCTATATCAAGGTACTCTGGATCAGGGTACAGTACCTATATCAAGGTACTCTGGATCAGGGTAGAGTACCTATGTCAAGGTACTCTGGATCAGGGTAGAGTACCTATATCAAGGTACAGTACCTATATCAAGGTACTCTGGATCAGGGTAGAGTACCTATATCAAGGTACTCTAGATCAGGGTACAGTACCTATATCTAGATCAGGGTACAGTACCTATATCAAGGTACTCTGGATCAGGGTAGAGTACCTATATCAAGGTACTCTAGATCAGGGTAGAGTACCTATATCAAGGTACTCTGGATCAGGGTAGAGTACCTATATCAAGGTACTCTGGATCAGGGTACAGTACCTATATCAAGGTACTCTGGATCAGGGTAGAGTACCTATGTCAAGGTACTCTAGATCAGGGTAGAGTACCTGTATCAAGGTACTCTAGATCAGGGTAGAGTACCTATATCAAGGTACTCTAGATCAGGGTAGAGTACCTGTATCAAGGTACTCTGGATCAGGGTAGAGTACCTATATCAAGGTACTCTGGATCAGGGTACAGTACCTATATCAAGGTACTCTAGATCAGGGTACAGTACCTATATCAAGGTACTCTGGATCAGGGTAGAGTACCTATGTCAAGGTACTCTAGATCAGGGTAGAGTACCTATATCAAGGTACTCTGGATCAGGGTACAGTACCTATATCAAGGTACTCTAGATCAGGGTACAGTACCTATATCAAGGTACTCTGGATCAGGGTACAGTACCTATATCAAGGTACTCTGGATCAGGGTACAGTACCTATATCAAGGTACTCTAGATCAGGGTACAGTACCTATATCAAGGTACTCTGGATCAGGGTACAGTACCTATATCAAGGTACTCTGGATCAGTGTAGAGTACCTATATCAAGGTACTCTAGATCAGGGTAGAGTACCTGTATCAAGGTACTCTAGATCAGGGTAGAGTACCTGTATCAAGGTACTCTAGATCAGGGTAGAGTACCTATATCAAGGTACTCTGGATCAGGGTACAGTACCTATATCAAGGTACTCTGGATCAGTGTAGAGTACCTATATCAAGGTACTCTAGATCAGGGTAGAGTACCTGTATCAAGGTACTCTAGATCAGGGTAGAGTACCTGTATCAAGGTACTCTAGATCAGGGTAGAGTACCTATATCAAGGTACTCTAGATCAGGGTAGAGTACCTATATCAAGGTACTCTAGATCAGGGTAGAGTACCTATATCAAGGTACTCTGGATCAGGGTAGAGTACCTATATCAAGGTACTCTGGATCAGGGTACAGTACCTATATCAAGGTACTCTAGATCAGGGTAGAGTACCTGTATCAAGGTACTCTAGATCAGGGTAGAGTACCTATATCAAGGTACTCTGGATCAGGGTACAGTACCTATATCAAGGTACTCTGGATCAGGGTACAGTACCTATATCAAGGTACTCTAGATCAGGGTAGAGTACCTGTATCAAGGTACTCTAGATCAGGGTAGAGTACCTATTTCAAGGTACTCTAGATCAGGGTAGAGTACCTATATCAAGGTACTCTGGATCAGGGTAGAGTACCTATGTCAAGGTACTCTGGATCAGGGTAGAGTACCTATATCAAGGTACTCTAGATCAGGGTAGAGTACCTGTATCAAGGTACTCTAGATCAGGGTAGAGTACCTATTTCAAGGTACTCTAGATCAGGGTAGAGTACCTATATCAAGGTACTCTAGATCAGGGTAGAGTACCTATATCAAGGTACTCTAGATCAGGGTAGAGTACCTATATCAAGGTACTCTGGATCAGGGTAGAGTACCTATATCAAGGTACTCTGGATCAGGGTAGAGTACCTATATCAAGGTACTCTGGATCAGGGTAGAGTACCTATATCAAGGTACTCTAGATCAGGGTACAGTACCTATATCAAGGTACTCTAGATCAGGGTAGAGTACCTATATCAAGGTACTCTAGA
>CM065696.1:53411950-53429604 GCA_017654935.2 Phymorhynchus buccinoides | reverse complement strand
AGGAGAGTGATAGATAGGATAGATAGGGAGAGGGTAGAATAAGGATATAGTAAAGATAAAGTAGGAAGATAGGTAGGTAGTAGGGAGATCGACCGATAAGGAGGACAATTAAAGGCGGAATGAAGAAGAAGATATCCAAAACAAGACAGGTCAGAGATATGTATAGAAGGAAGGGGAGCGCGAGCAGGTGGGGGGTTCACGCAGCAACAGATTTAGTCCATCAGGGAAACAGGACGAGAGGGAGAGGACGATGAGAAACAATAAGGGGGTGAGATGCGATGGGATGAGAAGATTGATTTCAGCCGAACTCACAAACTTCGCTATCCGCATAGGCTCGTAAGGATAGAGTTGTAAATCCTTAAGGAAATGGCCCACCACACCTCAGCACTGGGCGGCCTTAGGTGGACGAAAATGAAGGATAAAGGTGAAGCGATGAAGCGATGTTGCTTAACTGACGAAATGATGAACTTTTACCGGTTCGACTCATGAGTCGACAGTTGAATGGGATCTCGAGAGTCAGAGCTAACCGTTTCACGGATTCACATGGTTGTCTCGATTAGGTTCAAGAAAGGAAAGACTCGTGGTCCGTTGCGAGTCGAGTGGTAACTGTCCTTGCTCCTGTCTGTGCGAAGAACAATGTCACATACTCGTGAATACACTTACATGCCCACTTCAACCATGCACACGCGCCAACACGCGCACGCCGCGCGCACGCACACACACATACACATGCACGCACTAACGCGCTTCACTCGCTCACCACCACACACCACTAACCACACCACACACACACAGCACCACACACACAAAAGCATACTGTATGCTTATGTCGTGCATCTGAAAACAAAACTTGACTTTGACACCACACACACACACACACACTACCTACCCCCCCCCCCCCCCACCTACACATAACAACCCTTCATTTCCCCTGTTTGCAGTTCGCAAGATCTTCATCAGTTCTCTTCATCACACGCATCAATCCCATCATCTAACGTTTCCTCAACGTCAACTTCAGACGACAGGCCCGAACCGTTATGAAAAAGGTGCTCTGCTGCTTCCTGCTTCGCCGGAAGTTGAAGTTACCTCCCTTACCACGGCGCATGTGTCAAGGCACTAACGGAACTGCGCCGAAACAGAGAGAAGGGGATTCGGATCATAGCAGTACTAAGAAATAATCTGTGAATGTGTGAAGTGGGGTGGTGGGGGTGGGAGGGGGGCATAAGGCTTTGAGGTTATTGGAAGTTTGTTCTACAGTACTGGATTTCATGTTATGGTACAGCTTAATCTGTCGTGGAAGACTATGACTCTCTAACTGGGGGCGCCCTTGGCAACGGCTCCGGTGCTGCAGCCAAAGGGATTGGTTGGCATTTGGGGACCCTTTCCCTGACGCCATCTCTCGTCCTCGAATCCCTTTCTGCCGAGAGAGTGGGGATGTAACCCTGGGCAAGGCATCTCCACTAATAAACAAATTTTCGCCCAGCCCGCCAAAATAGCGTCTGTCCCCTATACTGCTATTTGGCAATCATGGTCGGAAAACGACTGACAGATAAGCATACACGTGTTAGGTTAGAGATGGGAGCCAGTCGTACTGTGAAAATGGCATCTGCACGGAATAAGCAGAAATGGTTTTGAACAGAAACGAGCAAGAACGTGGGCTAACCCTATACGTTTGTAAATGACTATGAATCTCAAATGAGGAGACAATTGTACAGACTTGTTGTGCTCCAGCCTTGGGGTTTAGTTTGTCTTTGTGCTGGTGGGTGTTTGTTTTCTCAGATATTTTCTTGGCTCTTTGTTGAAACGTATCTTGGCGCTGGGAAGGTATACTTATTAATAACAAAAAAATGTCGGTCCAGGTTTTTTTTGGGGGATCGCAGTATGTACATAGCATTAACCGGTGCCACCTCTGTCGTCTGGGCATTATAGTTGGATACGACAGAAACGATTGTGCACATCATCATCATCATTATCATCGTCATTAACATCATCATCATCATCACTATCAACATCTATCATCATCATCATCATCATCATCATTACCACCATCATCACCATCATCATCATTACCAACATCATCACCATCATCATCATAACCATCATCATCATTACCATCATCATCATCATCATCATCACCATTGTCATCATCATCATCATCATTATCATGGTCATTGTCATCATCATCATTACCGTCGTCGTCATCATTATCATCTTAATCATCATCATCATCATCGTCGTCGTCATCATTCATCACACTATCATCATCAATCATCATCATCACCATCATCATCTTTTAGTCTCCTCCTCCTCCTCATCACCATCAACAAAACATAATAATAAGAAGAATGAAACATAAGAATAATCAAAAGCATCATGCACCATCATCAGCATCAGCATCATCAGGGGGTGGGAGGGGGGTCACATCATCATCATCAGCATCATCAGTAAAAAGCTGTGGTATCTCATGCATCATCAGCAGACTCATCATAATCATAAGAAGGCAAAAGCATCAGAAGGATAATAATAATCATCATAAGTCACAATCATCGTAATTTTTTTCTTCTTCCGCCTCCTCCTCCTCATTTTCATCATCATCGATCATCACCATGATTAAATCTTTATTTTCTCTCCTCCTCCTCCTCCTCCTCCTCCTCCTCCTCACCAGCATAATCTTTATTCTCCTACTCCTCATCCTCCTCCACCTCCTCCTCCATTCATCATCACCATCATCATCATAATCTTTAGTCTCCTCTTCCTTCTCCTCCTTCATCATGATCATTGTCCATCATCATCATCATTATAATCATCAACAGCATTATCATCATCATTACCTATCATCATCATCATCATTCATCATCATTTTTCACCACCACCATCCTCCTCCTCCTCCTCCTCATAATTATTCCATGATGATGATTGATGATGATGATGAGTGCTGCGGGTGTGTTTGTGGTAAGGTCTATAACCATCAGGGGGGGGGGCTGAATGCTTTGATGGTCATCACTGGTCTGATATCTGTCTCCAACAATCTACTATAACCCCTTAAGGGCAATGTGGCTTGTTGTGTGTGTGTGTGTTTGTGGGTGTGTGTGTGTGTTGTGTGTGTGTGTGTGGGTTGTGGTGTGTGTGTGTATGTGTGTGTTAGATAGAGAGAGAGGAGAGGAGATGAGAGAGAGGAGAAAGAGATAGACAGGGCGATAGAGACAGAGAGAGAGAACAGACATAGATAGAGAGCGAGAGACAGACAGACAGATAGAGACAGAGACAGAGACAGACAGACAGGAGAGAGAGTCAGACAGAGAGAGAGAGAGGGAGATGAGAGAGGAGAGAGAGAGAGAGATACAGAGAAAGCTCGGAAATATTTTTATGATTTAGGCCCACAGCCCCTATCATGACATGGCAAGAATAACATGACAAATAATCAAATGAATAAACAATCCATGACTTCAAAATCAAATAAATATATGCTACTTCAAGACATACACATTAACATAAATACATAACTATTTACATACATACATACATCATCATATAGTATATTTGGCAAGTGTCCCGTGTGTGTGTGTGTTTGTCTTTGCTGTGTGTAGGTGTGTGTGTGTCTGAGAGACGAGAGAGAGGCCATTTTTTTTCTTTTTTTTATTTTTTTTTAATTTTTTTTTTTTTATTTTTATTTTTTTTAGAGACAGAGAAAGAGAGAGAGAGCGAGATTATTAGAGAGAGGAGAAGAGACACAGATTTTTTATTTTATTTATTTTTTTTATTTTTTTTTTTTTTTTATTTTATTTTTTATTTTTTTTTATTTTTTATTTATTATTATTTTTTTTTTTTTTTTTTTTTTTTTTTTTACTTACATAAAGATAAAAATATAAACAAAGAAAAAGACCCCCGTTTTTCGACCGATTCGCTTCAAATTTGTTGTGAGCCCTAACGGGGTGATGGCAACGGCAACCGAGGCGGCCCTGTCATTTACGCGGTTTCGCAAATCATCGAAACGCGCATCCGCCGGCCTCTCATCAGCCCGTATCTCTGTTGTTTCTGGGCTGATTGCCTTTGCATTTGGCAGGAAGATGGCCGGGGCAGGGGGGACTATGCGTGTGCCAAACCGGAAGCGACATCCATTACTTAGGCGCATAACAGCAGCATGATGCAAAACGGGCCTTATAACTCCGTCGGTTTTCAACCGAATCGCGTCAAATTTGCGTCAGGCTTTCTGTCACCAGGGCAAAGCCTGGCAGCAAATTGGAAGAAAATCGGGAGAGCGCGTCACTCTCAGAGCAGCGCCAACGGGAAACGGGGCTCAGTTATAACTCAATGCCGTTCTCTTAACGAAATCGCTTCAAATTTGCTGTACTCAGCGTTACCAGTACTTGGCATTACCGTTACTAGGCGTTACCGTACTAGGGAGAGCGCATCACTCTCAGAGCAGCGCCAACCGGAATCGGGGCCTTATAACTCCACCGTTTCTTAACCGAATCGCTTCAAATTTGCTGTACTCAGCGTTACCAGTACTTGGCATTACCGTTACTAGGCGTTACTGGTACTCGGCGTTGCTGCTAGTGCTTATACACACAACATTCATACATGCATGCATAAACTCTCACACTTGAAAATACACATGCCACGCATATCCTCATCTTCACACATTACAAACTCTCACTCACTCACTCACTCACAAAGAAGATACACACACGCGCGCGAGCGCGCACGCACACGCACGCACGCACACGCGGACACGCACACAACACACCACACACACACACACACATCACGCACACACACAAACACACACACACGCGCACGCACACCACACACACACACACACACAATTAAACATGCCTACACACACACACATAATATCGTCCGCATACACACACGCACGCACCCGCATCGCACACATACTCACCAACACCCCCACTCACCACACACACACACACACACACACACACACATGCACACACACACACACACAAACACACACATTCACACACACACACACACAACACACACGCACACACAACACACACACACACACATACCACACACACACATCTTCACTCACACACACACACACACACACACCCACACACACACACACACACACACATACACACACACAACACAAAATCACACACACACACACACGCACACATTCACTCACACACACACACACACACACACACACACATGACACATGCACACACACACACACACACACACACACACACACACACACACACACACACACACACACACACACAACACACACACACAACACACACACACACTACACACTCGTCACACACACAAACACACACACACACAAAACACCTCTCACACACACACACAACACACACACACACACACACACACACACTCACCACACACACACAACACACACACACACACAAACACCAACACTCACACACACACCACACACACACACCACACACACACACACACATGCCACATCACACCACACACACACACACACACACACCACACACACACACACACACTAAAAATAACACTCACTCCTCTTTCTCACGTCCACTAGAATGTCAATTATATTATGATCAACAGTTAAAGGGCACTTGTTCACAGCCACATAACAGCATTATGTGGATTCAACGACAAAACAGTCGTATATATAATGTATAATATTAACGTTAAACCATATAATACAGACACGGTTAGAATAGTATTTCTCGCTGATGTATAATATTAACGTTAAACCATATAATACAGACACGGTTAGTATAGTATTTCTCGCGGACATTAACATTTGTTTTAATCATAATATTAGAGCTCTCTTATTGAACGCTTGAATTATGATTTTTGACAAGCATACCAACTGATTTGCTGTTTCTTCATTCATCACTTTAGCTAACCTTTTGGAAGAATCATCGTCTGGATTGAAAGAAGGGCAATCAGCTAACAATCCAGGGCGGATATCAGAGTATCCTTTACAATCAAACAGAAAATGATACTCTGCTTCAGGCTCGCTTTTACATATAGGACACAAAATATTTTCATCTGTTGCATTAAAACGAAGACGATGCACATTGAGCTGAGACACACCCATTCGTATTTGAGCAAGAGCATTCCGATAGGCGTCTTTCCATAAGCATGTTATGTACAATTATTTGTCAAAAACGTGTTTAAAACATTCCATAAGTGGTCAGATTTGGACTCTCTTCAATGTGTTTTTTCCAGCGGTGACAGAATGAGCCAAATAAGCGCTCTCGTAGTTCAATGCAAAAACGTTTCTCTCTGTCACATCCGAACAACCACACCCGTTCTAAGCCAATTATTATTGCGAAGTATAGACTTGACATGTGACACCCACGTTTTGACAACTTTTTCATGTAAACAATATACACATTTTATATGCCTTCTTAGAATAACAAAAATTGATGGCTTGGAGTCAAAACGGACTGTCTTTAGATAGTCCATCGACGTATTATTGAACATATTGTGAAAAACTAATAACTTGTTTCAAAAAGAGACTGCAGAATATATAAAAAGCATAGCTCCCATCTTACATTTATTGCAGTCTTTTTTAACACAAGTTCTTTGTTTTTGCAATAACATCAGTAAATAGATCAATGGACTATCTCGAAGAAAGTCCATTTTGACTCCAAGCCATCGGACTGTCATAGTGCGTCCAGGAAACTATCAAGTGAGAATGAAGTAGGGTAGGTAGTAAGAATGACTGGGGGGTGTATGTGTGGGGTATGTGTGTGGTTAACATGTCCGATTCATTGATTAATTAGTTGATTATTAAATTAATTGATTGATTGACAAGTAGGCAACAAAATAATGTTTTTTTAAAAAATAACGTCTTATATTGATTATAAGCAAACTGATGTTATTATGACTGTTATGTTGGAATATTGAATACAACATATATTAGGGAATGAAACATGTTATGATATATTGTGAACATTGTGTGGCCCTGTTGGCACAGCTCAAGAACATAATAATAATTTTGTTTGATTAAATGGTTATTGTGCAAAAAACGAAATGGAGGTTAACGTGCCGTTTTATTTTCAGATGATATGACTTTGGGATGCCTGTTGTTAAAAAAACTATCAGTTTTGACTTGTTGAATTGACCTATTTAATGGGTAAAGATCTCTCCCTCTCTCTCTTCCCCCCCCTCTCTCTCTCCCCCCCCCCTCCTCTCTCTCTCTCTCTCTGTTCTCTCTCTGTCTTGTTTGTCTATTAATGGTTACAAATGTTCTCGTTTGCATTAAATGCATCTCTCTCCTCTCTCTCTCTCTCTCGTCTCGTCTCTCTCTCTTCCCTCCTCCTCTCTTCTCTCTCTCTTCTCTCTCTCTCACTCATCCGTCTCTCTCGCTCTCTCTCTCTCTCTCTCTCTCTCCTCTCTCTCTCCCCCCTCTCTCTCTCTCTCTCTTTCTGCTCTCTCTGTGTCTCTCTCGCTCCTCTCTCACTCTCTCTGTCTCTGTCACTCTCTCTATATATATACAAATCTCGTTCTCTCTCTCTGTCTCTCTGTCTCTCTCAATACTTTATTCGAGTGTATAATCCGAGCTATTTTGCATATGGTTGTCAATATCTTTCAGTGTAGTATGTTTTCACATTCGTTTCACTTCATATTTCGAAATTTTGACACATTGCAAGTTGTTGCTTTTGTTGGTGTATCTGGGCTCACAACCCCCTACGACGTACGTTGCTATGTCTCTCTAGGTTCTGTAGTCACTATACATTTATATTTATCTTTGTGAACGTTGCGAATGTTGTATGTATTTGTAGTAACCTCAACCCCAACGTTAGCTTCCTATGATCTCTTTGTGCTTTGTAATCACCATATATTTGTAGTAACATCATACCCCTCCCCTCCCACCCCAACGTATCTTCCTATGTCTCCTTTGTGCTTTGTAATCACCATATATTTGTAGTAACCTCGTCCCCTCCACCTCCAACCCCAACGTATCTTCCTATGATCTCTTTGTCTTTGTCATCACCATATATTTGTAGTACCTCATCGCCCTCCCCTCCAACCCCAACGTATCTTCCTATGTCTCTTTGTTGCTGTGTCATCACCATATAGTTGTTCTTATCTTTAACCCCCCCCCCTTTTTTCCCTACCTATACGGGCAGAAAGGCCCTAATCATATACAGTTTTTTTGGTTGATTTGGATGGATCTCTCTACTTTTGAAGCAGTGTAAATAAGTTCATTATCTTATCATTATCATCTCTCTTTTTGTTTAATATTCCATCGTCTTGTTGTGATTGTTTGGACGTGTATTGGCACCTGCAACAATTAATCCACGAGAGATGTTACTATTCCTGACGTGACTTGAGCTCACATGACTGGTAGCCACCTTGTTGTTGGCATCTGGGGGCTTTTCGCTCCATATCGTATTTCTCAGCGTGAAGCGTCCGTGGGCCTATGTTTCTTATTATTGATCATTCAATATTAGATTGGTCACCAGTTCATATACAAATTTGGGATGACATTTGCCGAGAAACTGTGTATATTTACACCCAATCCATTGAATTGCCCATTTCATGAAATGAAGCAAAATGTTTTGACCCGCTCGTAGAAAGCAATATGAATTGACAATGTTTTTCGTTTCATTATTAGGTATTGTATTAGGTATTATGTAATTTAGTAGTCAAAGAGCGTCTCTGTGAATTCGGTTTGCTCCCCCTGAGAGGGCTCGCAGCCAGAGCGCGCCACCCATTTTTTTAATTTGTTTTTTTGCATGCATTTTTTGTGTAACTGATGAGGAGGAAAGGGGTGGGGGCTAATTTTTGACACAATGACAACTTTTTTTTCGTTGCCATGGATTAGCGTATGCTAAGTGCATGCACACAGGACCTTACCTCGGTTATCGTCTCACGCGAAAGACTTAGCACACATAGATCAAGAATTGGTTTCAAATGATGAGCGAATCTCATCTGTAGATTAGTTAAAAATGATTTATTCAGACTTTATTGATAAAACGTTTGCTTCACCTGGCTCAGGCATCCCCAGCTTAGCATCTGGTGGAGTTGGGTGGCACGCTAGGGGTGACACATACAGTGTAGAAAAGTGTGATACCAATGAATCACCTTTCAATACCTGTGTGACAATAGGGGATTCAAATGTGATATACATTGTCCATTGCGTAATTGGCAAATCAATTTATTTCATGAAATAGTCAATTATCCGATTGGGCGTCATAATAATGATTGTACATCTCCTTTTCTTAACCCTTTCACCGCCAATGTCGCATTTTTGACCACAATGATTTAACCTGATATTAATAAAAACCCTTGACATGGTCTATTATGCAATTATATATTGTTTCCTGACATTTGAGCAGTAAGGATTGACCCCCATTCGAAATTTGTCACAAGGAAATCCCACAATATTTGATAAAAATCTGTTTCTGTAGCAAGTAAGTTAAGGAATTTTGGCTAAAAAATGGCTGCGGTGGAAGGGTTAAACAACAGATACAGTAGAGAAGATATGGAGCCAGATTGATCGCTGTATATAGAAAGGGGAACAACTCGTGAATAAAACATGTCACATGCTTTTTGGTTGAGTTGCCTCCCTTTGTGCACCATGCGTTAGTGAGCCACACAAATGCGCCGCGTGCGCACACACACACCCGCGCGCACGGATACTGCTCGCACACACATACACATATGCACTGCATCCGCCGCGAGCACACAACACAGTCACACACAACACACGTATTCACGTGCGCACCAGTCAGACCACACACAAACACATCAACACGACTCATCCATAGTCTCTCTCTCTCTCTCTCTGCCTCCCCCGTCCCCTCCTCTCTGCTCTATCTCTGCCTCCCCCCCCTCTCCTCTCTCTCTCTCCGCTCCCCCCCCTCTCTCTCTCCCCTCTCTCTCTCTGAGTCCCTGTCGTGTCTGAAAATCACTCTGCCAATACCATGAAGGATTGAATGATGGACATTGGAATAATGACATGACACTGCGCTCGTTTAACTAGACCAACACTTTGCTTTAACATCAAACGGCTTTTGTCATGGTAACACTGGGCCTGAGCATGGGGTGCTGTATATCAAATGCTTGCCCAACACGGACTGTCCATGCACCATACAGTTTAGTCTTTGCGTTAACCCTCTAAGCCAATGCGTATAATAAAACGTGTAATCTAAACAATGGCGTAAAATTGAGACTGCAGAAACGTCACCGGTTAACTTCTTGATTTCACTTTTCATCTCTATGATTATCTGACGGAAAAACCTATACACTTTAGAGAAAGAAGAAGCTTGAATTTTGCAATGGAAGTAAAGACTCACAACTTGCCTTAATATGGTGACAGCCGTACTCCAGTAAAGCACTTCAAAGTGGCTGGCGACTTCCACTTAACCTCCACATGACTTCAAAGTTTCTTCTTACCATTTGGACAACATTTTTCTGACCCTCGCAAAAAGCTCAAATAACCGCTCCGCCCTTGCCTAAACAAAGCCGCCAAACTGCACTGCAACCCCTGCGGTGTACAAAGAAAGATGTTTCTTCCTGATGCAAAAGTGTGAATTCTGGTGAACTCCTGGTTCCTGTGTTATTGACCCGTTGCCAACTTTAATGACAACCCATTTAACTTCACAAACTAGATGCATTGGCGCTTGTTTTTCAGTGCTATAGAGCCAGGTTAACACACACACACACCTAACACACACACACCACACACACACACACACAAACACACACACACACACACGCCACACAACACACACCCAATAGTATAAATAGATACAACCAGCTTCGCTCGTCAAAACGTAGCAAAAACACAATAAGAAACAACAGAAAAAAAATGACAAAACTTACAACATACAGAACCAAAACTACAACTACAACACAAAACTACAACATACAACACAAAAACTACAACATACAAACACAAAAACTACAACATACAAACACAAAACTACACGATACAACAACCAAAACAACAACATACAAACAACCAAAAACTACATACAATACAAACAAACTACAAAAACATACAACATACAAACACAAAACTACAACATACAAACACAAAACTACAACATACAAACAAACCAAAACTACAACATACAAACCAACACAAAACCTACAACATTATACAACAACACAAACTACAACACCAAACACACAAAAACTACCATCAACAACAAAAACCTACAACATACACAAACCAAAAACTACAACATACAAACAAACACAAAAACTACAACTACAACAAAAACAAGAACTCAACATACAAACAAACACAAACTACAACATACACAACAACAAAACTACACCATACAAACACACAAAACTACAAACATCAGACCACACAAAAACTACAACATACAGAACAAACACAAAACCTACACATACACAACACAAAACTACAACATACAACAAACACAAACAACTACAACAGAACAACAAACCAAAACACAACGATACAAACAAACACAAAAACTACAACATACAAACAAACACAAAAACTACAACATACAAACACACAAAAACTACAACATACAAACAAACACAAAAACACACTACAAACAAACCAAAACTACAACATACAACACAAAAACACAGCACTACACATACAACAAACACAAAAACTACAACATCAAGCAAACACAAAACTACAACATACAAACAACACAACAACTACAACAACAAACAAACAAACTACCAACATACAAACACCCAAAAGTGGACAAAAAAAAAATGACCATCACTTCACAACATCAGGCCCGCTCATCCCCGAACAGATATAGCGAGCTATGTCCCCCATGTGTTTTTCTGTTTGTCACGCTCACCTACCCCTCCCCCATGCCTTTCATCGATCCACTCCTTCACCATCCGGGTATTACGTTGGCGCCATATTGTTTCCGCCAATCCATCTTGACCAGTGAGCGGTTTCCAGAAAACATCCGCCTGGCTTGTCCACCGGGCTTGAAGACCGAATCCACCCCTGGTAATACACGTTTTATGTTGTGGGTTACTCAACAAATGGAAAACTAAAACAACCAAATAGTTACAGCAACCATAACATTGTTGTGGGCGTGTATAACCGGCACGTATTAGCGTGATAAACGAAGCGAAATTAGTGCATGAAGGTCGTACAAATCTAATTTGTAATGATTTACCAAAATAAAAATCTGTGCCAATCATTAAAATTTTGCTTTGTTTTGCAAAAGGTTGTTAACATTTTGGCCTCCAGTTTTTACATAGATGCGTTCAACTGTTACCGTTTTTCCTTTTGATGATTGATGAATGACGCAGAAGAAGACAATGTTGACGATCATGCTATGAGTTCCGTTCAACTCTTATACTACTGACAGGTCTGTATTCTACGCTTCCTTTCATAATGATATCCCGGCGTTAACCATCCCGAGACTACAGACACCTGCTGTTGTCTTCAAATTAGAGCAAACACTCTCAGAATCGGCATCCCGATTTAAGCGGCTGAAGCTCGACTGTGTGTGTCAGTCTTCCCATTGAGCCCATAGCACTCACTCGGGTAGGAGTCGGTTCTGGACCGACTCCTACCCAGAGTGAGTGCTATGGCTCAATGGGAAGACTGAAACCACACAGTCGAGCTTGCATCCTTAACATGCGATTCTGAGATGTGCTCTAATTTGAAGACCAACACCTGCAGGTTTCTGTAGTCTCGGCTGGTTAATCGCCGTGGGAGGAATTATTATGAAAGGAGCGTAGATACAGACCTGTCACGTATCTCAGAGTCTGCACGGACTCCATGCATCACGTCACATTTGTCTTCTGCGTCATTTCCATCAATCATCAAACAGGAAAACGTAACAGTTGAACGCATTCTAGTAAAAATGGAGCCAAAATGTTATCAACCTTTTGCAAACAAGCAAATTTTAATGATTGGCCACAGATTTTTATTTTTGGTAATCATACAAATTTAGATTTGTATCGACCTTCATGCATAATTTTCGCTTCGTTCACGCGAAATACGTGCCGGTTCTAACCGCCCACACAAATGTTTATGGGGTTGCTTAACTTGTGGTTTGTTTTAGTTTTCCATTTTTGAGTCACCCACAACATCGTTGTATTCCAGGTGGTGGATTCGTTCTTCAGCCCTTTGGACCAAAACCAGCTGATGTTTTCTGAAAAACGCTCACTGGTCAACGATGGATTTGGCGAAAAACAATATGGCGTCCCGTATATACCCGGATGGTGAAGGAGTGATATATGTAAGGCAGGGGAGGGTGAGGTGCGCGTGGACAAACAGACAACACCATGGGACATTGCGCGCGATATCTTGTTCGGGGATAGTCGTGCCTGTGTTTGTGAGTGATGGTCATTTTTTTGTCCAACCCTTTTTGTGTGGTTTGTTTGTATGTGTAGTTTTTTTGTGTTTGTTGTATGTTGTAGTTGTTGTGTTTTTCTTTGTATGTTGTAGTTTTTGTGTTTGTTTGTTGTTTAGTTTTGTGTTTGTTTGTATGTTGTAGCTGTTGTGTTTGTTGGATGTTGTAGTTTTTGTGTTTTGTTTGTATGTTGTAGTTTTTGTGTTTGTTTGTATGTTGTATTTTGTGTTGTTTGTATGTGTGTAGTTTTTGTGTTTGTTTGTATGTTTTAGTGTTTTGTGCTTGTTGTATGTTGCAGTTTTGTGTTTTGTTTTTGTAGTTGTGTTGTTGTGTTTGTTTGTATGTTGTAGTTTTTGTGTTTGTTTGTATTTGTGTTTTGGTGTTTGTTTTTATGTTGTCTTTTTGTGATTTTGTTTTGTATGTTGTAGTTTTTGTGTTTGTTTGTATGTTGTAGTTTTTGTGTTTTTTTGTATGTTGTAGTTTTTGTGTTTGTTTGTATTTTGTAGTTTGTGGTTGTAGTGTATGTTTTGTATTATGTGTTTTTTTGGTATGTTGTAGTTTTTTGTGTTTGTTTGTATGTTGTCGTTTTTTTGTTTGTTTGTATGTTGTAGTTTTGTGTTTGTTTGTATGTTTGTGTTTTTGTGTTTGTTTGTATTTGTCAGTTTTTTTTGTTTGTTTGTATGTGTAGTTTTTGTGTTTGTTGATGTTGTAGTTTTTGTGTTTGTATGTTGTAGTTTTTGTGTTGTATGTTTGTGCGTTTTTAGTGTTTGTTTGTATGTTGTCGTTTTTTTTTTTTGTTTGTCTGTTGTAGTTTTTTGTTTTCGTTTTGTATGTTTAGTTTTTTGTGGTTTGAGTTGTCGTTTTGTGTTTGTATGTTGTAGTTTTTGTGTTTGTATTGTTTAGTTTTGTTTGTATGTTGTAGTTTTTGTTTTGTATTTTGTAGTTTTTGTCATTTTTTCTGTTGTTTCTTATTGTTGTTTTGCTCCGTTTTTGACGAGCGAAGTTGTTGTAGCTATTTTATACTTTGTGTGTGTGTGTGTGTGTGTGTGGTGTTGTGGTGTGTGTGTGTGTGGTGTGTGTGTGTGTGTGTTTGTGTGTGTGTTGGTGTGTGTTAACCTTGGCTTAGCACTGAAACACACGCAATGTCATCCTAGTTTGTGAGTTTATACTGGTTTTTATTCTTAAAAGTTTTGGCAACGGGTCAATAACACAGGACCAAGGGAGTTCACAACTTCCACACTTTGCTTCCTAGGAGAACATCTTTCTCTTTGTACACGCCTAGGTGTTGCAGTGCACAGTTTGGCGGCTTTGTTTAGGCAGGGTCCGGAGCTGTTATTTTGAGCTTTTTGCGAGGTCGAAAATGTTTTGCCAATGGAAGAAGAACTTTGAAAGTCATTGAGCTAGTGAAGTCTGCGCCACTTTGAAAGTTGCGTTACTGGATTACTGCTGTCACCATATTAAAATACTGCGATTGTTGTCTTACTTCCATTGCAATCAAGCTTTCTTCTTTCTAAACGTGTATATGTTTTTCCCAGTCAGCTATTCAGATGGATGAAAAGTGAATCAAAGTACCGGTTTCGTTTCTGCAGGTCTCATGTATTTTACGGCCATTGTTTTGCGTACACGTTTTTTTATACCATTTGCTTAGAGTTTAACGCAAGACTAACTGTATGGTGCCTTGACAGTCCCGTGATTGGGCAGCATTTGATATTAAAAAAACAAAAAGGCACCCCCAGGCTCAGGCCATTTCCTACCACGGACCAAAGCCGTTTGATTTGTCTAAAGCCAAAGTGTGTCTAGTGTAAACCGAGCGCAGTGTCCATGTCCTTATTTCCAATGTCCATCATTATCTTCCAATGTTTATTTGCGCAGAGTGCTTCAGACACAGACAGCATCAAGAGAGAGAGGGAGAGAGAGAGAGGGGGGGAGGCTAGAGAGAGAGAGGAGAGATGAGGGGGGGAGGCAGAGATAGAGAGAGAGAGGGGGGGATGCTAGAGAGAGAGATAGAGAGACTAATGAGGCTGCGTCTGTGGCTGATGTTGTTTGGTCTGGTGTTGACTGTGTGGCGCACTTGCATACTGTGTGTGGTGTGTGTGTGTGCTCCCGGTGCGAGCATGTGCATATGTGTTTGTGTGCGGAGCATAGTTCCGTGCGCGCGTGTGTGTGTGTGCGCACGCGCGCCATTTGTGTGGCTTCACTAACGCATGGTGACCAAAGGGAGTCACTCACCAAAAGCATTGACATGTTTTATTTCACGATTTGTTCCCCTTTCTCTGTACAGCTGATCAATCTGGCTCCATTATCTTCTCTACTGTATCTGATTGTTTAAAAACCCTTTCACCGCCATCCATTTTTTAGCCAAACATTTCCATTAAACTTACTTTGCTACAGAAAAGATTTTGTCTGCAATTTTGTTGGATTTCTCTGTGACACATTTTTAGAATGGGGTCAATCCTTACTGCTCAAATTTAAGAAAACAATATAATTGAATAATAGACCCTGATTTCAAGAGTTTTAAATGATATGAGTGTTAAATCATTGTGGTGCAAAATGCGACATTGGCGGTGAAAGGGTTAAGAAAAGATAATTGTACATTTATTATTATGTTGACGCCCAATCCCAGAAATTGCCCATTTCAATGAAAGGACATGATTTGCCCAATATACGAAATGGACAATGTATATCACATTTACAAATCCCCATCCTCACCGGTATTGAATCAGCCTGAGTGTCAATTACAGTAGCACAATTTTCTATCATTGTATTTGCAACATCCACACTACTGAAGCCCCCACCCCACTCCAACTCTACCAAATGCTAAGCTCTGGGGGCATTGCCTGAGCCACATGTTGAATCAAACGTTTTATCAAAATTAAGTCTGAATAAAATAATTATAACCCATCTACAGATGAGATTTCTCATTCATTTGGACCAATTCTTGATCTATGTGTGCTAAGTCTTTCGGGTGAGACGATAAACCGAGGTCCCGTGGGCCCATGCACTTAGCACACGATAAACCCAGTGGCAACGTAAAAAGTTGTCATTTGGTAAAAACAAATACCACCTTTTTTCCTTCCTCATCTGTCACACAAAATTCGCATGCAAAAAAAGTTTTTTAGTTGGGTGGCGCGCCTCTGGCTGCGCCGCCCTCTCCAGGTGGGAGCAACCCGAATTTCACAGAGACGCCTCTGTGACTAGAAATTACCAAATAACAAAATCCTAATACCTAATTAATGACGAAACTATTTTTTCATCTATTGGCTTTTCACGAGCTGGGCAAATCATTTTGCCCATTTCATGAAATGAGCGATTTCATGGATTGGGTGTAACATATACACAGTTTTCTCGCGCAAATGTCATCCCCAAATTTGTATTATTGAACTGGTGACCAATCTAATAATGAATTGATCAATAATAAGAAACATGAGGCCCACGTGACGCTTCACGCTGAGTACTGATATGTGAGCGAAAAGCCCCCCAGATTGCCAACAACAAGGTGGCCTACAGTCACTGTGAGCTCAAGTCAAGTCAGGAATACGTTACTATCTCTCGTGGATAATCTGGTTGCAGGTGCAATACACGTCAACAATCACAACAAGACGATGGAATATTAAACCAAAAAAGAGAGATGATAATGATAATGATAATGAACCTTTATTTTACAACGGTAAGTATTGAGAGATCAATCCAAATTCCAATCCAAAAACTGTTATTGATTATGGCCTCTTTCTGCCCGTTCATCAGGGTAGGGAAAAAAAAAAAAGGGGGGGGGGAGTGGTTTAAAGATAAGAACAAAATATATGGTTTGATGACAAAGCACAAACGAGGTATTAGGAAGAGACGTGGGGGTTGGAGGGGGAGGGGGAGGCCTGAGAGGCTATCCTAATAATATATGTTGATGGACAAAGCACCAAAGAGACATAGGAAACGATTTAATGGGGTGGAGGGGGCGGCAGAGGGCGATGACGTTGGTTATCACAAATTATATGGTCGGATTACAAAGCACAAAGATACATAGGAAGATTACGTTGGGGTTGTATGTGGGAGGGGGATGAGGTTACTACAAATATATGGTGATTACAAAGCACAAAGACACATAGGAAGATACGAGGGAGGTAGGAGGGGTTACTACAAATACATTCAACAACATTTGCAACGTTCACAAAGTTAAATATAAATGTATAGAGATTACAGAACATAGAGAGGCATAGCAACGTACGTCGTAGGGGGCTATGAGCAGATACACATAACAAAAGCAACAACTTGCAAATGTGTCAAAATCTTCGAAATATGAAGTGAAACGAACGTGAACATACTACAATGAAAGCAGATTGA
>CM065696.1:53391950-53401950 GCA_017654935.2 Phymorhynchus buccinoides | reverse complement strand
TAAAAACTGTTATCATACTGCTGATAGTTATGATAAAAACTGTTATCATACTGCTGATAGTTATGATAAAAACTGTTATCATACTGCTGATAGATATGATAAAAACTGTTATCATACTGCTGATAGTTATGATAAAAACTGTTATCATACTGCTGATAGCTATGATAAAAACTGTTATCATACTGCTGATAGTTATGATAAAAACTGTTATCATACTGCTGATAGTTATGATAAAAACTGTTATCATACTGCTGATAGTTATGATAAAAACTGTTATCATACTGCTGATAGCTATGATAAAAACTGTTATCATACTGCTGATAGTTATGATAAAAACTGTTATCAATATGCTGATAGTTATGCTGATAGTTATGATAAAAACTGTTATCATACTGCTGATAGTTATGATAAAAACTGTTATCATACTGCTGATAGCTATGATAAAAACTGTTATCATACTGCTGATAGTTATGATAAAAACTGTTATCATACTGCTGATAGTTATGATAAAAACTGTTATCATACTGCTGATAGTTATGATAAAAACTGTTATCATACTGCTGATAGTTATGATAAAAACTGTTACTGTTATCATACTGCTGATAGTTATGATAAAAACTGTTATCATACTGCTGATAGTTATGATAAAAACTGTTATCATACTGCTGATAGATATGATAAAAACTGTTATCATACTGCTGATAGTTATGATAAAAACTGTTATCATACTGCTGATAGTTATGATAAAAACTGTTATCATACTGCTGATAGTTATGATAAAAACTGTTATCATACTGCTGATAGTTATGATAAAAACTGTTATCATACTGCTGATAGTTATGATAAAAACTGTTATCATACTGCTGATAGTATGATAAAAACATACTGCTGATAGTTATGATAAAAACTGTTATCATACTGCTGATAGATATGATAAAAACTGTTATCATACTGCTGATAGTTATGATAAAAACTGTTATCATACTGCTGATAGTTATGAAAAAAATACTGCTGATAGTATGATAAAAACATACTGCTGATAGATATGATAAAAACTGTTATCATACTGCTGATAGATATGATAAAAACTGTTATCATACTGCTGATAGTTATGATAAAAACTGTTATATCATACTGCTGATAGTTATGATAAAAACTGTTATCATACTGCTGATAGTTATGATAAAAACTGTTATCATACTGCTGATAGTTATGATAAAAACTGTTATCATACTGCTGATAGCTATGATAAAAACTGTTATCATACTGCTGATAGTTATGATAAAAACTGTTATCATACTGCTGATAGTTATGATAAAAACTCATACTGCTATCATAAAAACTGTTATCATGATAGATATGATAAAAACTGTTATCATACTGCTGATAGTTATGATAAAAACTGTTATCATACTGCTGATAGTTATGATAAAAACTGTTATCATACTGCTGATAGTTATGATAAAAACTGTTATCATACTGCTGATAGCTATGATAAAAACTGTTATCATACTGCTGATAGTTATGATAAAAACTGTTATCATACTGCTGATAGCTATGATAAAAACTGTTATCATACTGCTGTTATCATACTGCTGAAGATAGTTATGATAAAAACTGTTATCATACTGCTGATAGTTATGATAAAAACTGTTATCATACTGCTGATAGTTATGATAAAAACTGTTATCATACTGCTGATAGTTATGATAAAAACTGTTATCATACTGCTGATAGTTATGATAAAAACTGTTATCATACTGCTGATAGTTATGATAAAAACTGTTATCATACTGCTGATACATATGATAAAAACTGTTATCATACTGCTGATAGTTATGATAAAAACTGTTATCATACTGCTGATAGTTATGATAAAAACTGTTATCATACTGCTGATAGCTATGATAAAAACTGTTATCATACTGCTGATAGATATGATAAAAACTGTTATCATACTGCTGATAGTTATGATAAAAACTGTTATCATACTGCTGATAGCTATGATAAAAACTGTTATCATACTGCTGATAGTTATGATAAAAACTGTTATCATACTGCTGATAGTTATGATAAAAACTGTTATCATACTGCTGATAGTTATGATAAAAACTGTTATCATACTGCTGATAGATATGATAAAAACTGCTGATAGCTATAGATAAAAACTGTTATCATACTGCTGATATAGATAAAAACTGTTATCATACTGCTGATAGATATGATAAAAACTGTTATCATACTGCTGATAGTTATGATAAAAACTGTTATCATACTGCTGATAGTTATGATAAAAACTGTTATCATACTGCTGATAGTTATGATAAAAACTGTTATCATACTGCTGATAGTTATGATAAAAACTGTTATCATACTGCTGATAGTTATGATAAAAACTGTTATTATAAAAACTGTTATCATACTGCTGATAGCTATGATAAAAACTGTTATCATACTGCTGATAGTTATGATAAAAACTGTTATCATACTGCTGATAGTTATGATAAAAACTGTTATCATACTGCTGATAGCTATGATAAAAACTGTTATCATACTGCTGATAGTTATGATAAAAACTGTTATCATACTGCTGATAGTTATGATAAAAAAAAACTGCTGATAGTTATGATAAAAACTGTTATCATACTGCTGATAGTTATGATAAAAACTGTTATCATACTGCTGATAGTTATGATAAAAACTGTTATCATACTGCTGATAGTTATGATACTGCTGATAGTTATGATAAAAACTGTTATCATACTGCTGATAGATATGATAAAAACTGTTATCATACTGCTGATAGTTATGATAAAAACTGTTATCATACTGCTGATAGTTATGATAAAAACTGTTATCATACTGCTGATAGTTATGATAAAAACTGTTATCATACTGCTGATAGTTATGATAAAAACTGTTATCATACTGCTGATAGTTATGATAAAAACTGTTATCATACTGCTGATAGTTATGATAAAAACTGTTATCATACTGCTGATAGTTATGATAAAAACTGTTATCATACTGCTGATAGTTATGATAAAAACTGTTATCATACTGCTGATAGTTATGATAAAAACTGTTATCATACTGCTGATAGTTATGATAAAAACTGTTATCATACTGCTGATAGTTATGATAAAAACTGTTATCATACTGCTGATAGTTATGATAAAAACTGTTATCATACTGCTGATAGTTATGATAAAAACTGTTATCATACTGCTGATAGTTATGATAAAAACTGTTATCATACTGCTGATAGTTATGATAAAAACTGTTATCATACTGCTGATAGCTATGATAAAAACTGTTATCATACTGCTGATAGTTATGATAAAAACTGTTATCATACTGCTGATAGTTATGATAAAAACTGTTATCATACTGCTGATAGTTATGATAAAAACTGTTATCATACTGCTGATAGTTATGATAAAAACTGTTATCATACTGCTGATAGCTATGATAAAAACTGTTATCATACTGCTGATAGCTATGATAAAAACTGTTATCATACTGCTGATAGTTATGATAAAAACTGTTATCATACTGCTGATAGTTATGATAAAAACTGTTATCATACTGCTGATAGTTATGATAAAAACTGTTATCATACTGCTGATAGTTATGATAAAAACTGTTATCATACTGCTGATAGTTATGATAAAAACTGTTATCATACTGCTGATAGCTATGATAAAAACTGTTATCATACTGCTGATAGTTATGATAAAAACTGTTATCATACTGCTGATAGTTATGATAAAAACTGTTATCATACTGCTGATAGCTATGATAAAAACTGTTATCATACTGCTGATAGTTATGATAAAAACTGTTATCATACTGCTGATAGTTATGATAAAAACTGTTATCATACTGCTGATAGTTATGATAAAAACTGTTATCATACTGCTGATAGTTATGATAAAAACTGTTATCATACTGCTGATAGTTATGATAAAAACTGTTATCATACTGCTGATAGTTATGATAAAAACTGTTATCATACTGCTGATAGTTATGATAAAAACTGTTATCATACTGCTGATAGATATGATAAAAACTGTTATCATACTGCTGATAGTTATGATAAAAACTGTTATCATACTGCTGATAGTTATGATAAAAACTGTTATCATACTGCTGATAGATATGATAAAAACTGTTATCATACTGCTGATAGATATGATAAAAACTGTTATCATACTGCTGATAGTTATGATAAAAACTGTTATCATACTGCTGATAGTTATGATAAAAACTGTTATCATACTGCTGATAGTTATGATAAAAACTGTTATCATACTGCTGATAGTTATGATAAAAACTGTTATGATAAAAACTGTTATCATACTGCTGATAGTTATGATAAAAACTGTTATAATACTGCTGATAGTTATGATAAAAACTGTTATCATACTGCTGATAGTTATGATAAAAACTGTTATCATACTGCTGATAGTTATGATAAAAACTGTTATCATACTGCTGATAGTTATGATAAAAACTGTTATCATACTGCTGATAGTTATGATAAAAACTGTTATCATACTGCTGATAGCTATGATAAAAACTGTTATCATACTGCTGATAGTTATGATAAAAACTGTTATCATACTGCTGATAGTTATGATAAAAACTGTTATCATACTGCTGATAGCTATGATAAAAACTGTTATCATACTGCTGATAGTTATGATAAAAACTGTTATAATACTGCTGATAGTTATATAAAAACATACTGCTGATAGTTATGATAAAAACTGTTATCATACTGCTGATAGTTATGATAAAAACTGTTATCATACTGCTGATAGTTATGATAAAAACTGTTATCATACTGCTGATAGTTATGATAAAAACTGTTATCATACTGCTGATAACTATGATAAACTGCTGATAGTTATGGTAAAAACTGTTATCATACTGCTGATAGTTATGATTATCATACTGCTGATAGTTATGATAAAAACTGTTATCATACTGCTGATAGATATGATAAAAACTGTTATCATACTGCTGATAGTTATGATAAAAACTGTTATCATACTGCTGATAGCTATGATAAAAACTGTTATCATACTGCTGATAGTTATGATAAAAACTGTTATCATACTGCTGATAGTTATGATAAAAACTGTTATCATACTGCTGATAGATATGATAAAAACTGTTATCATACTGCTGATAGTTATGATAAAAACTGTTATCATACTGCTGATAGCTATGATAAAAACTGTTATCATACTGCTGATAGTTATGATAAAAACTGTTATCATACTGCTGATAGATAGTTATGATAAAAACTGTTATCATACTGCTGATAGCTATGATAAAAACTGTTATCATACTAGCTGATAGATTATGATAAAAACTGTTATCATACTGCTGATAGATATGATAAAAACTGTTATCATACTGCTGATAGTTATGATAAAAACTGTTATCATACTGCTGATAGTTATGATAAAAACTGTTATCATACTGCTGATAGTTATGATAAAAACTGTTATCATACTGCTGATAGTTATGATAAAAACTGTTATCATACTGCTGATAGCTATGATAAAAACTGTTATCATACTGCTGATAGTTATGATAAAAACTGTTATCATACTGCTGATAGTTATGATAAAAACTGTTATCATACTGCTGATAGTTATGATAAAAACTGTTATCATACTGCTGATACTGCTGATAGTTATGATAAAAACTGTTATCATACTGCTGATAGTTATGATAAAAACTGTTATCATACTGCTGATAGTTATGATAAAAACTGTTATCATACTGCTGATAGTTATGATAAAAACTGTTATCATACTGCTGATAGTTATGATAAAAACTGTTATCATACTGCTGATAGTTATCATATAAAAACTGTTATCATACTGCTGATAGATAAAAACTGTTATCATACTGCTGATAGTTATGATAAAAACTGTTATCATACTGCTGATAGTTATGATAAAAACTGTTATCATACTGCTGATAGTTATGATAAAAACTGTTATCATACTGCTGATAGATATGATAAAAACTGTTATCATACTGCTGATAGTTATGATAAAAAAAAACTGCTGATGTATATCATACTGCTGATAGTTATGATAAAAACTGTTATCATACTGCTGATTATCATACTGCTGATAGCTATGATAAAAACTGTTATCATACTGCTGATAGATATGATAAAAACTGTTATCATACTGCTGATAGTTATGATAAAAACTGTTATCATACTGCTGATAGTTATGATAAAAACTGTTATCATACTGCTGATAGTTATGATAAAAACTGTTATCATACTGCTGATAGATATGATAAAAACTGTTATCATACTGCTGATAGTTATGATAAAAACTGTTATCATACTGCTGATAGTTATGATAAAAACTGTTATCATACTGCTGATAGATATGATAAAAACTGTTATCATACTGCTGATAGTTATGATAAAAACTGTTATCATACTGCTGATTATGATAAAAACTGTTATCATACTGCTGATAAAAAGTTATCATACTGCTATAGATAAAAACTGTTATCATACTGCTGATAGTTATGATAAAAACTGTTATCATACTGCTGATAGTTATGATAAAAACTGTTATCATACTGCTGATAGTTATGATAAAAACTGTTATCATACTGCTGATAGTTATGATAAAAACTGTTATAAAAATACTGCTGATAGCTATGATAAAAACTGTTATCATACTGCTGATAGTTATGATAAAAACTGTTATCATACTGCTGATAGTTATGATAAAAACTGTTATCATACTGCTGATAGTTATGATAAAAACTGTTATCATACTGCTGATAGTTATGATAAAAACTGTTATCATACTGCTGATAGTTATGATAAAAACTGTTATCATACTGCTGATAGTTATGATAAAAACTGTTATCATACTGCTGATAGATATGATAAAAACTGTTATCATACAGCTGATAGATATGATAAAAACTGTTATCATACTGCTGATAGATATGATAAAAACTGTTATCATACTGCTGATAGTTATGATAAAAACTGTTATCATACTGCTGATAGATATGATAAAAACTGTTATCATACTGCTGATAGTTATGATAAAAACTGTTATCATACATGCTGATAGATATGATAAAAACTGTTATCATACTGCTGATAGTTATGATAAAAACTGTTATCATACTGCTGATAGTTATGATAAAAACTGTTATCATACTGCTGATAGTTATGATAAAAACTGTTATCATACTGCTGATAGCTATGATAAAAACTGTTATCATACTGCTGATAGATATGATAAAAACTGTTATCATACTGCTGATAGTTATGATAAAAACTGTTATCATACTGCTGATAGTTATGATAAAAACTGTTATCATACTGCTGATAGCTATGATAAAAACTGTTATCATACTGCTGATAGTTATGATAAAAACTGTTATCATACTGCTGATAGTTATGATAAAAACTGTTATCATACTGCTGATAGTTATGATAAAAACTGTTATCATACTGCTGATAGTTATGATAAAAACTGTTATCATACTGCTGATAGCTATGATAAAAACTGTTATCATACTGCTGATAGTTATGATAAAAACTGTTATCATACTGCTGATAGTTATGATAAAAACTGTTATCATACTGCTGATAGTTATGATAAAAACTGTTATCATACTGCTGATAGCTATGATAAAAACTGTTATCATACTGCTGATAGTTATGATAAAAACTGTTATCATACTGCTGATAGTTATGATAAAAACTGTTATCATACTGCTGATAGTTATGATAAAAACTGTTATCATACTGCTGATAGTTATGATAAAAACTGTTATCATATATCATACTGCTGATAGTTATGATAAAAACTGTTATCATACTGCTGATAGATTATGATAAAAACTGTTATCATACTGCTGATAGTTATGATAAAAACTGTTATCATACTGCTGATAGATTATGATAAAAACTGTTATCATACTGCTGATAGTTATGATAAAAACTGTTATAATACTGCTGATAGTTATGAACTGTTATCATACTGCTGATAGTTATGATAAAAACTGTTATCATACTGCTGATAGTTATGATAAAAACTGTTATCATACTGCTGATAGTTATGATAAAAACTGTTATCATACTGCTGATAGTTATGATAAAAACTGTATGATTATCATACTGCTGATAGTTATGATAAAAACTGTTATCATACTGCTGATAGTTATGATAAAAACTGTTATAATACTGCTGATAGTTATGATAAAAACTGTTATCATACTGCTGATAGTTATGATAAAAACTGTTATCATACTGCTGATAGTTATGATAAAAACTGTTATCATACTGCTGATAGGGAAAAGATAAAAAACTGTTATCATACTGCTGATAGATAGATAAAAACTGTTATCATAGATGATATGATAAAAACTTACTGCTGATAGTTATGATAAAAACTGTTATCATACTGCATAGTTATGACAAAAACTGTTATCATACTGCTGAGTTATGATACAAACTGTTATCAACATACATTCATAGATATGATAAAAACTGTTATCATACTGCTGATAGATATGATAAAAACTGTTATCATACAGCTGATAGTTATGATAAAAACTGTTATCATACTGCTGATAGTTAATAAAAACTGTTATCATACTGCTGATAGCTATGATAAAAACTGTTATCATACTGCTGATAGTTATGATTGGGTTATACTGCTGATAGTTATGATAAAAACTGTTGAGGCTAAGAGAGAGGATAATACTGAAATTCATACTGCTGAAGCGACTCTCTTACTGTTATCATACTGCCCTTCATAAAAACTGTTATCATTCGGCTGATTAACGGGAAGTAAACTGTTACACACACACATGATAGATATGATAAAGTTCTCCCAAGATATCTCACACACCATACACACACACACACACACACAACGAAACAAGAGGTTCGTGACTTCACCTGCTGATAGTTATGATAAAAACGAAGCATAATGCGCCAAACTGCTGAACCGCGACCTTTTAGAAGAAGTGGACCTTCGGCTGGCGTTGGTCACGTTGGGGGATGAGCGAGAGGGGGTGGGGGGAGAAGGGGAGGTGGTAACGGTAGAGGTAGTCGTGGTAGAGGTACTGGGATGGAAAGTGGTAACAGTGGCAGAGGCGTTGGTGGTGGGGTTGGCGGTACCGTAATTCAGATGGTTAACTGAGTTGTTTCGTGACGAAGTCGAGCCATTTCTCGCGCCGGTCGTTTTTGTTGTCGTCATGACTTCATCTTCACTCACGCTGGGGACGTATCTGATTGGGTGATAAAAATAGAACGGAAAAATAAAAAGTAGTAGGGAATGGTGACTTAAAATGCAAATGGAGAATTATTATTTTGTTGTTGTAAAATTACAAAAAGGTTAGTCTTTCTTCCCTCTCTTCTGTCTGTATCTCTGTCTGGCTCTGTCTCTGACTGTGTCTGACTCAGTGGTTCACAGAAGAACCACTTCTTTATCAGCAAGGGGATGACTGCGTTCTGTTGTGGAAACAAAAACCCACCTACCTGATGAATACGCGGTTTTTTTAAAACGGTACAACGTTGTTGAACTGGGAGATGTGAAGAAGCTGGTATATAAAGCCAGGAAACGAAGACCAGCTTCAGTTCTACGTCTCTCTTAGGGATATATTTTTTGTTTAATGCATTTCGAGAAGCGCGTATTACATGTGGACAAGGTGTTTAGAAAAAAAAGAACTGCCCCCCAAAAGTATGTGAATGTCACGAGAGATCAGAGGACGTTTCTGCCAAGAGGTCAAGTAGCTGATTGAACTTCAAAGCCAGCCCGATCTGGACTACAGGTTCAGAGTGAATCCACCTCTTTCTATCTGTGTGTATGTTTGTCGTTAGTCTGTCCTGTCCTGTTTGTCTTTTGTCTGTCTGTCTGTCTTTATCTATCTGTCTGTCTGTTTGTTTTTTGGGTCTGTCTGTTTGTCTTTATATCTTATC
>CM065696.1:53370071-53391450 GCA_017654935.2 Phymorhynchus buccinoides | reverse complement strand
GGTATTGGCACCCCCAGAAGCGAGGACAGACTGTACGTCATACTCTCCCTGCCTGATTCTGGAAGGTCCACTGACAGGTATTGCACTCCCCAGAGGAGACAGACTGTACTTCATACTCCCTGCTGATCCTGGACGGCGGCACACCTGGACAGGTTATTGCAAACCCCCAGAAGGAGAGACAGAACTGTACGTCAATATACTCAAATACTCCCTCACCTGCTGATGTCTGGACGGGTGGGCAACACTGAAAGGTATTGCACCCCCCCGAAGAGAGACAGCTCTGTACGTCATACTCCCTCGCTGATTCTGGACGGGGCCACTGGACAGGTATTTTGACAAACCCCCAGAATAGAGACAGACTGAAACGTCATAACTCCCCTGCTGATCCCTGGACGGGCAAACACTGTACAGGTATTGCAACCCCCATCAAGAGAGACCACACTGTACGTCATACTACACTCCCTGCTGATCCTGTACGGGGCTCACCTGACAGTACTGCACCCAAACACCCCCAGAGAGAGACAGACTGTACGTCATACTCCCTCGATCCTGGTACGGGCACACACTGGAACAGGTATTGCAACCCCCAGAAAGAGAGCCAGGAGCTTGTAGTTCCATAAAATACTCCCTACTGATCCTGGAGGACGAGGCCCACACTGGCAGGTATTGGCACCGGACCCGCCCCAGTAAGAGAGAGACAGACTGTTACGTCATAAACTCCCTACTGAGCCTGGACGGTGGGGCACACTGGACAGGTACTCGGGTACTCTACTGCACTCAAACATCTCACCCCCAGAAGAGAGACAGACTGTACGTCATCTCTCCTTCCCTGCCTGATCCTGGACTGGGGCACACTGGACAAGGTATTGCCCCGCCCGAAGAGAGACAGACTGTACGTCATACTCCCTTGCTGATTCTGGATTCTGGACGGGGGCACACTGGACAGGTATTGCACCCCCAGAAAGAGAGACAGACTGACGTCATACTCCCCTGCTGATTCCTGGCGGGGCACCCTGACAGGTACTCAAAAACCCCAGAAGATAGACATAACTGTACGTCATACTCCCACATACTCCCTGCTGAGTTCCTGGACGGGTCCCTGGACAGGTAATTGGCAATTGCAACCCGCCAGAAGAGGAGACAGCTGTACTGTCATTACTCCCCTACTGATGCCTGGACGGGCAACCTGGACAGGTATTTTGCACAACCCCCAGAAGAGAGACAGACTGTAAGCATACTACCCTGCTTGATTCTTGGACGGGGGGGTGCACACTGGACATGTTATTTCACAACGCCCCAGAAAGAGACAACTGTACGGCTAAATACTCCCCTGCCTGATCCTGGAGGACCGGGTGCCAACTGGACTGGACATGTACTGCAAACAAACGAAGCCCCCAGAAGAGAGACAGACTTGTACTCATACTCCCTGCTACTATCCTGGACGGGGCAAACACTGTACAGGTATGCACCCCCAGAAGGAGAGACAGACTTTTACGTCATACTCGCCTACTGATCCTGGACGGGTGGGCAAACTGGACAGGTTACTCTGCACCCACCAGAAGAGAGACAGACTGTACGCCATCACCCCCTCTGATCCTGACGGGGCACCTGGACAAGGTATTGCAGCAGCAAATGTCAAACACCCCCAGAAGAGAGACAGACTGAAGTTACTAACTCCCGCTGATCCTGGCGGGGCACACTGGACAGGTACTGGCCCCCAGAAGAGAACCGACTGTACGTCATACTACTCCCTACTGATCCTCTGTACGGGGAACACTGTAACGGTACTCTGCAACTAAAGGTACCCTGCCCCCCCAGAAGAGAGACCAGAAGGACTGTAACGTCATACTCCCTACTGATCCTGGACGGGGGGAAAACGGGGCAATACAACTGGACTGTACTGCAAAAGCTGCACCCCCCAGAAAGAGAGCCAGACTGTACGTCATAACTCCCCACTGAATCCTGGACTGGGCAACACTGGACAGGTACTACTCTTGCACCCCCAGAAGAAGAGACAGACTGTACGTCCATACTCCCTACTGATCCTGGACCGGGGCCACACTGGACCGAGGTAACCTGCCACCCCCGAAGAGAGACAGACTGTACGTCCCATAACTCCCCCTGCTGATCCTGGACTAGGGGGCAACACTGCTGGACTAGGTACTTCTGCCACCCCCCAGAGAGATACAAGACTGTACGTCAAACTAAACCCATGCTGAATTCTGGACGGGGCAAACACTGGAGCCGGTACTGGGGTGGTGCACCCCCAGACTAGAGACAGACTGTACGTCATACTCCTACTGATCCTGGACGGGGGAACAAAAACTGGACAGTAGCAAACACCCCCCCAGAAGAGAGATATACTGTACGTCATAACTCTACGCCCCTGCTGATCCTGGACGGGGCACACTGGACGGTATTGCAAAACACCTCCAGAGAGAGACGACTGTACGTCATACTCCCTACTGATCCTTGGACGGGGCACACTGGACAGGTACTCTGGGCACCTCCCAGCAAAGAGAAGACGTACTCATTACTCCCGCTGCGGATTCTGGCGGGGGTCACACTGGACAGAGGTACGCCCCCCCAGAGAGAGACAGAACTGTACGCATACTCCCTACTGATCCTGACGGGAGGGCCACACTGGACAGGTACTTACTGCACCCGCAAAGGAGAGACGAAACTGGACGTCATAAATAATCTCCCTACTGTCCTGGACCTGCCTGGGGACGGGCACATGGACAGGTATTGCATGACATACCCTCAGAAGAGACAGACGTACGTCATACTCCCCTATCTTGATGACTCCTGTACGGGGCACACCACTGGACAGGTACTGCAACTGCAACCCCGAAGAGAGCAGACTGTACGCATAGACTCTCCCTGCGATTCTGGACTGGCCACACTGGTACAGGTACTGCAAAACTGCACCCCCAGAAGAAGAGACCAGACTGGTGTACGGTCATACTAACTAAAGACCCACTGATCCTGTACGTGGCACACTGGACGGTATGTGCAAAACCCCCGACGAGAGACAGACTGTACGTCCATACTCGTGCTGATCCTGGACTGGTGCACAACCACTGTACGTATTGCACACCCCCAGAAGAGAGACGTACTGGTACGTCATACTCCCTACGGATCTGGACGGGGCAACACTGGACAGGTACTACTACTGCAGTACCCCCAGGATAGAGACAGACTGTGTACGTCATACTCCCTACTGATGCTGGACGGGGCACCTGGACAGGTAAACTCTACTTGCACCCCCAGTAGAGACAGACTGTAACGTCATACTCCTACGATCCTGGAGGGGCACACTGGACAGGTATTGCACCCCCAGAAGAGAGACAGACTGGGTAGCTTCGGGTGTCTACTCCCTACTGGATCGCTGGACTGTGGGGCCACACTGGACAGCAGGATGTACCTGCACCCCCCCAGAAGAAGACAGACTGTACGTCATCCTCCCTACTGATCCTGTAACGGGGCACATCTGGACAGGTACTGCACAGCTAGCGCCCTTTTGAAAGTGAAAGGAAATGTCCAAGGAACAACCTTTAAATGAGGTGGACCTCTGAGGATGAGTTTTTTTGTAAAGAACACGATCGAGAATCACCACGCAGGTGAGACACCCTTTACAAGAAGAGATGCAAAACACCTTCACTTTGTCTGGTTTCCTAGAAATCAAACCAAAAAAACCCGTCCAAAATTGCGATTTCCTCCTGGCGGAGATGCCGGAGAGAGAAGCCAATTTTGGAGGGGTGGGTGGTAGGTCGCTCATTGTGGTTGAATCGTGTTTTTTATTTGTATTATATGTGCAGTAAATAAAAAGGGAGCTATTTCCTTTGTTGAGAGCAACTCCTTTAGTTAAGGGCGAAACCATAAAATTAAAAAAAATAAAATAATAAAAAGGACACTTCTATTTCGAAAAGTTTCGTGCAAACTATTTGGGCGGCCATTAGAAAAGAGACGGACACACGGCCTTCTCTTAGGTGAAAGAATTTGACTTCCAGCACCTCCGGCAAGGGGAATCGCCGATTTGACGGTTGATTTCTAGGAACCAGAGCAAAGTGAGTGTTGTCAAGCTCTGTAGAAGTGTGTTTTTTCCCCTGGTTGATCTCGACGTGGTTTCTTACAAAAACTCATGTCCGTCAGGGGTGGCTGGCCCTTTAAGGCGTAGGCCTAACAAGTTTGGCTATTATTGCCTGCGTCCGTTATTTTTTTCGATATTCCGATTTTGCAAATAAATACGGATAAGTTCAAGGCAATTGGTTTTGTGTGTGTCCAACCCCCCCACCGCACCCCCCTTTGTTTCCTCGATCAGCAATACATAAGAAAATCCATTGCAGAAGAAATACCGTAGCTCTTTTGGTTTTACCTTCCCTCCCCCCCCAACGCCCTCTTCATCTTTCACGCCATCAAATAACGGGAAAATGCAATTATAACCATTTTTGAAAACCTGAATGACAGGAATCTAACAAACGGGTTGTCACTACTACGGATGGCTATGCATCTCTCATCATCTTCTCCATTGACTTTTACTTGAAATATTGTAACTATGAATTTTTTTTGTCCGTAGACCTCTAGCTGATCAAATTGTTATATTTCGTTATCTCTCTCTCTTCGTCTTCTTTCATAAAGTATACACTTCAACTTTGATGAGACTGATATAGACTCCTCAATCTCCCCCGCTCCCCCCCTCCTCCTCTCCCTCCCCCCCCCTCTTCTCTCGTCTTCTTTTTCACATAAAGTCTCCTACTTCAACTTTATGAAGCACTGATATAAGACTCCAATCTCCCCCCTCTCTCTCTCTCTCCCTTCCCCCCCCCCCCTGAATCGTCCCCCCCCCCCGTCTCTCCCCTCTCCCCTCCCCCCCCCGTCTCTCTTCGTCTCTTTTCATAAAGTATCCTACTTCAAATTTGTGAAGACTTCTGATATAAGACTCTCCTCGACTCCTCTCTCTCCCACTCCTCACTCTCTCCTCTCTCTCCCCTCTCCCCCCTCTCTATCCTCACCACCTCTGTATCCCTCCCCCCGGAACCCTCTCTCCTTTCGTCTTCTTTCATAAAGTATCCTACTTCAACTTTATGAAGACTGATATAAGACTCTCATTCTCCCCCCTCTCTCTCCTCCCCCCCCCTCTCTCTCCCTCCCACTCCCTCTCTCTTCGTCTTCTTTCATAAGTACCCTACTTCTCACTTTGTGAAGACTCCTCACAAAAGACATAGTACTGTGATATGAGACTTCGTCTCTCTCCCCCCCCTCTCTATGCTCTCCCCACCTATATGAGTCTAAGACTCCGATCTCTCCCCCTCATGCCTCCTCCCTCTCGTCTCTCTTCATCAGTATCCCACATATACTGATGTGAAGACTCGATCTAAGCTCTCCCCTCTCTACCCGCACGCTGACCACTTTACCCCCCTCTCTCTCACCAAGCCATACACTGATATGTCGAGACTCGACTCTCTCTCCCTCTCTAGTTCGCTCATGCTTTAACTCTCTTTCCCCCTCTTTTTCTTTTTGTCTCCATCTCTCTTTATGTCACAAGACATACACTGTTATCCCCCTCTGTCTCACATCTCTCACCTCACACTAAGATCAATAACAACTAGATATGAGACCTCGAATATTCGCCCTCTTCCCCCCACACACAATCCCCCTATCCTCTCTACTCTCTACTCACAAGATGGAACATACACTGATATAAGACTCAGACGATCACTCGCCCCTCTCTGTCTCTCTCCCTCTTTATCTACACAAATAATTGACCTAGTCCGTCTCCACCCCCTCTCTTACTATCTCTCCTCTACATCTAACTCACCTCTCTAACCAACACAAAGGGACATATACTGATATAAGACTCGATCTCTCGCCCCCCTCCTCTACTCTCTCTGTCACTACACACAAGATTCACCCATATAGAAGACTTAGAATCTCTCCGGATTTTCTCATTTCTCTCTCCTAGGACTATACTGATATAACCCCCGCTCTCTCCCCCCTCATCACTATCTACTCGACAGACCCTATACATTGATCATGTGAGATTCGATTCTCCGTGGCCCCCCCCCCCCTGCTACTCTCTCTCTCTCACCAAAAGACATTCATACCATGAGATGCGACTCGATCTCTCCCCTCCGTCCCCTCTACTCTCTACTGCTAACAAGACCAAACTAACTGTTATAAGGAGCTCGGATATATCCCTCTCCTCCCTTCTCTCTCTCTTCTCTCACTCACAACACACCATACCACGTATGAGACTCGATCTCTGTCTCTCTCCCCCCTCCCCCCCCCAGCCCCACGCCCACCCCCCCACGCCCCCCCCCCCCCCCACCCCCCCCACGCCACCCCAGACTCCCTGCCTCCCCCGCACATACACCCCCACCCACTCGATCTCTCTCCAGACCTCCCCCCCCCCTCTCGCTCGTCCCACGACATATACTTGATATAACAGACTCGGTCAGGGGCCCAGCCCCACCCCCCACGCCCCTACCCTCTCTCCAACGCTCTCTCTCTCTCTCACCTCACAAGACATATACTGATATAAGACTCGATCTCTCCTACCCTCTCTCTCTCTCTCACAACACATAATACACTGATATGGAGACTCACGGATCTCTCCCCTACTCCCCTCTCTCTCTCTCCCCTCCCTCTCACTCTTCTCTCTCTCATATGAGTTCTATCTCTCCCTCACAAGAGGAAACACTGATCACAAGACTCGATCTCCCTCCCCCCCCCTCCCCCTCCCCCCGCCCCCGCCCCCCCTCCCCCTCTCTCTCTCTCTCTCTCTCTACAAGAACATACACTGATTATGAGACTCGATCTCTCCCCCCTCCCCCCTCCCACCCCCCCCCCACCCCATCTCTACTCGCTCTTCTCTTTCCTCTCTCACCAAGACAATTAACACTGAATATGAGGACTCGTCTATCGACCCTTTCTTCCCCCCCCCCACAAGACTCCACCCACCTCTCCCCAGAACCCCTCCCCCCCACCCCCTCCCCTTTTTCCCTCACCACCCACAGCACCCCAGCCTCCCCACGGCCTACCCCCCACCGACGCGCGCACGCGCTCTCTCTCTTTTCTACAAGAGAAACACTGGTATGAGATCTTCGACAACTTCACCCAACCCGCCACCACCCGACACCACCTCTCACCCGAACACCTCCTCCATCCAAACGAACATCTCTCACCCAAGACATACACTGAATATAAGACACTCGATACTCTCTCCCCCATCCCACGCTCCCTCCTCCTCTACCCCCCCCACCCTCACCCAACCCCCCCCCTCTTCTACTCTCATCTCTCTCCTCAGAGACATATATACTGATATAAGACGCGATCTATCCCCCTCCATCCGCTTAACCCCTGTCAACCCACACCAGGGCGGAGAATGTATAATCCAACCCCCCACCCCAACCCAAACCCCCCGCCCACACCCCCCCTTCTCTCTCTCTCCCACCCCCCCCCCCACTCTCTCTCTATCTCTATCTCTAAGAAAGATAACTCGCTATAAGACTCGATCTCTACCCCTACCTCCTCCCAAACCCCCTCCACACTCTCTCCCTCCCCCACAGACCCACAAACCCCCGCCCGACCCCCAGACTCCCCCACCTCTCCCACCAACCTCCTCTCTCACCTTCAAACCTCATCATCTCTCAAGACATATACTGATATAAGACTCGGTCACTCCCCCTCTCACCCCACCCCAGCCCCCTCCTCTCTCCTCTCTCTCTCTCCAAGACATATACTGATATAAGACTCGATCTCTCTCCCCTCTCTCCCTCCCCCCCCACCCCCCACCCCCTGATTAAGACTCGAATCTCTCCCCTCTTCCCCCCCCCCTCTCTCTCTCTCCTCTATCAAGACATATACTGATATAAACTCGATCTCTCCCCCTCTCTCCCCCCCCCCCCCCTCTCCCTCTCTCTCTCTGTCAACCATATACTGATATAAGACTCGATCGCTCCCCCCTCTCCTCCCCCCCCTCTCTCTCTCTCTACTCTCTCAAGCACCCCCCCCATATACTGATATAAAGACTCTATCTCTCCCCCTCTCTCACCCCCCCCCCTCTCTCTCTCTCCTTCAGCCCCCTCATATACTGATATAAAGACTCGATCTCTCCCCTCTACTCCCCCCCCCCTCCTCCCTCTCTCTCTCTCTCCACCCATCAACTGCCCACCCCGCCACCCTCTATCTCTCCCCCTCTCTCCCCCCCCCCCCTCTCTCTCTCTCTCCAGACATATTCTTGACCCCATAAGACTCGATCTCTCCCCCTCTCCCCCCCCCCCACTCTCTCTCGCCCTCTCCCCCAAGACATATACTGATATCAGGATATCTCGATCTCTCCCTCTCCCCTCCCGCACCCCCCCCCCCCCCCTCTCTCTCAACAGACATACACTTGATTATGAGACTCAGATCTCTCCCCCTCTCCTCCCCCCCCCTCTCTCTCTCACACCCCACTACACTGATATGAGATTCGATCCTCTCCCTCTCCCCTCCCCCTCTCTCTCTCTCAAGGGACATACACTGATATGAGACTCGATCTCTCCCCCTCTCCCCCCCATCCCCCTCTCTCTCTCACCCTCCTAAGATATACTGTTATATGACTCGATCTCTTCCCTCTCCCTCCCTCTCCCCCTCTCCCTCCCTCTCTCTCTCAAGACATACACTGATATGGAGACTCGATCTCCTCCCCCTCCCTCCCCCCCCCCCCCCCTCTCCTCTATCACAAGACATACCACTGATATGAGACTCGATCTCTCCCTTCTCCTCTCCCCCCCCCCCCCCTCTCTCTCTCTCTCCCTCAAGACATCCCCCCTGGATATATACCCTCCTCCTCCCCCCTAAAAATTTTTAAAAAAATAAAATCCCCCCCCCCCCCTCTCTCTCTCACAAGACATACACTGATATAAGACTCGATCTCTCCTCCCTCTCTCCCCCCCTCTCTCTCACAAGATTTCCCCTTTACACTGATATGAGACCTCGATCTCTCTCCCCCTCTCCTCCCCCCCCCCTCTCTCTCTCACAATACCCCTACACTGATATGAGATTCGACCTCTCCCCTCCCCCTCACCCCCGGTCCTCGTTCACAAGACATACATGTTAATAATGACCCCCCCGATCTCTCCACTCCCCCTCTCCTCCCCCTCCTCTCTCTCTCACAAGACATACACTGATATGAGATTCGATCTCTCCCTCTCCCCCCTCCCTCCTCTCTCTCAAAGACATACACTGATATGGAGACTCGATCTCTCTCTCTCCTCTCCCTCCCCCTACTGACTCATCTCACAAGACTATACACTGATATAAACTCGATCTCTCCCCCCCCCGCCCCCTCTCTCTCTCACAAGACCTACACTGATATGGAGAAACTCGAGATCTCTCCCCCTCTCCCCCCCCCCTCTCTCTCTCTCTCTACAAGACATACACTGATATGAGACTCGATCTCTCCCCGTCTCTCCCCGACCCCCTCTCTCTCACAAGACATACACTGATATGAAGACTCGATCTCTCCCTCCCCCCCCCCTCTCTCCCCAAGACATACACTGATTGAGCCCGATCTCGTCCCCCTCTCCCTCCCCCCTCCCCTCTCTCTCTCACAAGCATACACTGATATGAGATTCGATCTCTCCCTCTCCCCTCCCCCTCTCTCTCACAAGACCATACACTGATATGAGACTCGATCTCTCCCTCTTCTCCCGCCCCCCCTCTCTCTCTCATCGAAGACATACACTGATTATAAATACTCTATCTCTCCCCCCCCCCCTCCTCTCTCACAACACCAATCCACGCCTGATATAAGACTCGATCTCTCCCCCTCTCTCCCACCCCCCCCCCTCTCTCACAAGACAATACACTGATATGCCTAGACTCGATCTCTCCCCCTTTCTCCCCCCTCCCCCCTCTCTCAACAAGACATATACTGATATAAGTGATCTGATCTCTCCCCCCTCAACTCCCCCCCCCCCCCCTCTCTCTCACAAGACATACACTGATATAAACTCGATCCTTCCATCTCTCCCCCCCCCCCCCCTCTCTCTCTCACAAGGACATACACTGATATGAAGACTCGAAGATCTTCTCCACTCTCTCCTGCCCCCCCCCCTCTCTCTCTCACAAGAATACACTGATATAAGACTCGAAAGGATCTGATCCCCCTCTCTCCCGCCCACCCCCTCTCTAGAAGACATACACTGATGATAAGACTCGATTCTCTCCCCCTCTCTCTCCCCCCACCCCCTCTCTCACAAGACAACCATGATATAAGACTCGATCTCTCCCCCCCTCTCCCCCCCCCCCCTCTCTCTCACAAAGACATACCACTGATATAAGACTCGATCTCTCCCACCCTCCCCGTCCCCCCCTCACCCCTCTCTCACAAGACATACACTGATATAAGACTCGATCTCTCCCCTCCCTCCCCCTCTCTCTCTCTCAACAAGACATACACTGATATAAGACTCGATCTCTCCCCCCTCTCACTCCCCCCCCCCCTCTCTCACAAGACATACACTGATATTAAGACTCGATCTCTCCCCCTCTACTCCCCCCCACATCTCTCTCACAAGACATACACTGATATAAGACTCCGATTCTCTCCCACCTCTCTCCACCCAACCCTCTCTCTCTCACAGACATACACTAATCAGACTCGATCTCTCCCCTCTCCCTACCCACCCCCATCCCCCCTCATCTCTCACAAGACATACACTGATATAAGAACTCGATCTCTCCCCCTCTCTCCCCCCCCCCTCTCTCACAAGACATACACTGATATAAGACTCGATCTCTCCCCCCCCCCCCCCCTCTCTCTCTCTCACAAGACATACACTGATATAATGACTCGATCTCTGCCCCCTTCTCTCCCCCCTCTCTCTCTCTCACAAGACATACATTGATATAAGACTCGATCTCTCCCCCTCTCATCCCCCACCCCCTCTCTCACAAGACATACACTGATATAAGACTCTCTCTCTCTCGATCTCTCCCTACCCCCATCTCTCTCTCTCTCTGTATCTCTCTCTCTCTCTCTCGTTCTCTCTCACAATTTGACAATACATACACTGATCAAAGAACTTGGGTTTCCTGCAGAACATTTGGATGCTGAACGGTTTTTGTTTCTTGTCAGGCGGCTTATTGGAAGTCAGCTCCGAGTCGCCCGCTTCGTTCACGGCAGAGAGTCTAGATCTCCTGCGAAGGCCATCCTCTTTCACCATGATTCTGGTTGAACGTTCAACGGAATTATTCCAGATATCGAGACTGTCTAGCCTAGCCTAGACTTGGTCTACTCAAAGACGGGGGAAAGATTTTCTTGCATAGTGTAGATACAGTCTACCAAGACAGAAAATCCGCGAAAATTCCTAGCCTACTTCACACCACACCAAAAATGTCATGACATTCTAATGATTCTTGAGGTTCAGCAAATTTGCAGAAATCAAGAATGACGTCAGAGTTTAAGATCATCGCGTGTGCTACTGTGACGTCATTTGATACGAAAACTTTACTGGGTAAATTGGGAATGCTCGCCAACAGATTGTATGGGATAGGAGGCGATCTTCACAGTTATGGTTCTTTGCGTTTCCCTCCTCGAGTTATTATTCTGGGTTCTCATACTGGCAATGATTTTTTTTCTTTTTTTTCTTTAACGATGTCCTCATTCACCTTTACTAACAATAACACAATACTACAATGATAACGATGTCCTCATTCACCTTTACTCACAATAACACAATACTACAATGATAACGATGTCCTCATTCACCTTTACTTACAATAACACAATACTACAATGATAACGATGTCCTCATTCACCTGTACTTACAATAACACAATACTACAATGATAACGATGTCCTCATTCACATTTACTCACAATAACACAATACTACAATGATAACGATGTCCACATTCACCTTTACTTACAATAACACAATACTACAATGATAACGATGTCCTCATTCACCTTTACTCACAATAACACAATACTACAATGATAACAATGTCCTCATTCACCTTTACTCACAATAACACAATACTACAATGATAACGATGTCCTCATTCACCTTTACTTACAATAACACAATACTACAATGATAACGATGTCCTCATTCACCTTTACTTACAATAACACAATACTACAATGATAACGATGTCCTCATTCACCTTTACTTACAATAACACAATACTACAATGATAACGATGTCCTCATTTTCCATCCAACACACATACACATTTTACACCCCCTAATTTTTCCTCCCCCCACATTTACTCTCACAATAACACAATACTACATTGATAACGATGTCCTCATTCACCTTTACTTACAATAACACAATACTACAATGATAACGATGTCCTCATTCACCTTTACTTACAATAACACAATACTACAATGATAACGATGTCCTCATTCACCTTTACTCACAATAACACAATACTACAATGATAACGATGTCCTCATTCACCTTTACTCACAATAACACAATACTACAATGATAACGATCTCCTCATTCACCTTTACTCACAACAAACACACAATACCACAATACTACAATGATAACGATGTCCTCATTCACCTTTACTTACAATAACACAATACTACAATGATAACGATGTCCTCATTCACCTTTACTTACAATAACACAATACTACAAGGATAACGATGTCTTCATTCAAATTTCCTCACAATTCACAGTTTACAATGATAACGATGTCCTCATTCAACTTTACTCACAATAACACAATACTACAATGATAACAATGTCCTCATTCACCTTTACTCACAACAACACAATACTACAACAATGATAACAATGTCCTCATTCACCTTTACTTACAATAACAAAATACTACAAGGATAACGATGTCCTGATTCACCTTTACTTACAATAACACAATACTACAATGATAACGATGTCCTCATTCACCTTTACTCACAATAACACAATACTACAATGATAACGATGTCCTCATTCACCTATACTCACAATAACACAACTACTACAAATGATACTGATGTCCTCATTCACCTTTACTTACAATAACACAATATTACAATGATAGCGATGTCCTCATTCACATTTACTCACAACAACACAATAACACAATACTACAATGATAACGATGTCCTGATTCACCTTTACTTACAATAACACAATACTACAACAATGATAACGATGTCCTCATTCACCTTTACCTACAATAACACAATACTACAATAATAAAGATCTCCACATTCACCTTTACACACAATAACACCATACTACAATAATAAAGATCTCCACATTCACCTTTACACACAAAAACACAATACTACAATGATAACGATGCTCCACATTCACCTTTACACACAATAACACAATACTACAATGATAACGATCTCCACATTCACCTTTACTTAGAATAACACAATACTACAATAATGATAACGATGTCCTCGTTCACCTTTACTTACAAATACACAATACTACAATAATGATAACGAAGTCCTCATTCACCTTTCCTTACAATAACACAATACTACACTGATAACGATGTCCTCATTCACCTTTACTTACAATAACACAATACTACAATGATAGCGATGTCCTCATTCACCTTTACTCACAACAACACATTAACACAATACTACAATGATAACGATGTTCTCATTCACCTTTACTCACAATAAAACAATACTACAATGATAACGATGTCCTCATTCACCTTTACTTACAATAACACAATACTACAATGATAATGATGTCCTCATTCACCTTTACACACAATAACACAATACTACAATGATAACAATGTCCTCATTCATCTTTACTTACAATAACACAATACTTTCTTTCCATATGTATTATTCGTCCACCACTACATCCACCTTTATTATTATCTTCCTGTGGCGAAAGCGAAATAAGACAGCAAGGACAAGGACTATTAACCCCACGAAACAGGTTAACGATGATACAAAACAGGGGAGAGGCGGGGATCTGCCAACTCCTCAATCAGAACACCCCCCCCCCCATTAATTGTCTGTCCTTGTAGTAAAAACGCGCGCGCGCGCGTCTGCTGTGTGTGTGTGTGCGTGTCGTGCGTGTGTGTGCATGCATGCTTGTGTTATGCGTGCTTGCGTGCAGTGCGTGCCCGTGGCCGTGCGTGCGTGCGTGTGTGGTGTGCGTGCGTGGCGTGTCACGAAGTTGGTTCCCTTGTCTCAAGGCTGAAAAATAAAAAATCTATGCGACCAGACAAAATCAGTAGCTCTCTCATAAAACTTGCACTTCCCTACGTAGTAGAACCAAAGATATTCTAAAAGGATAAGATGCTCGGCGAACCGGGCTGATAGAGTTATCAGTGGCGGACAGTACACAATTCACAGGGAGCGCTATCCAAAAACAACAAAAAAAAATCTCAGACTGAAACTTGAACGGAGAATTCAACTGGCCTATCGACGTGTAAACTATGTCCTGTTTAAAAGGGACAAAATCAGGGTTTCTGTCCTCACTACTCATATATAGGGAAAAGAGACCGGATGCTTATATTCCCCTATACAGTCTTTGGTAGAACCTCTACATTTCACATACAACTCATGAGTAGATCAAAACATAGTTCCCCCGGGTCTAATATCAGCTAAAGTTATACCATTGCCTAAATCTAAAAATCTCTACGGCTTGAACAACTTTAGACCTATTTCTATTCTCAGTGTTCTATCTAAGCTTCTTGAAAAACTTTTTCACAAGCATTTAATGCAGTATCTTGAAGACAACAATCTTTTCCATCCCTTGCAATCTGGTTTTCGACATCATCATTCATGTCAAACTGTCATAGTTCCTCTATGCGATACCTGGCTCTCAGCAATAAACCAAAACAAAATGACAGTTGCTATATTTCTTGACTTTAAGAAGGCACATAATCTTCAGTGAGTCATGAAATATTATTACAAAAACTAGCACTAAACCTGCGGGACGAAGAGACCGGATTCTTTATCTTACATCCTATCTTACTAACAGAACACAGTATGTGTTTAGTAATGGTGCTTACTTTCACATACAACTCATGCGTAGATCAAAACATAGTTCCCCCGGGTCTAATATCAGTATAAAGTTTAGTACCATGGTGCACTTTATTATCTAAAAATCTCTACTAACAGAACACAGTATGTGTTTAGACCTATTTCTGGTCTCACTTTAGTTCTATGTTAAGCTTACTAACAGAACACACTATGTCTCACAATTAATTTAATGCAGTATCTTGAAGACAACAATCTTGTCTCTTTATCTTGCAATCTGGTTTTCGACATCATGTGTTCATGTCAAACTGTCATAGTTCCTCTATGCGATACCTGGCTCTTCAGCAATACTACCAAAACAAAATGACAGTTGCTATATTTCTTGACTTTAAGAAGGCATTTGATCTTGTGAATCATGAAATACTATTACAAAAACTAACACTATACTTGCGGAACGAAAATGCGTGTTTTTCTTTTTTACATCATATCTTACTAACAGAACACAGTATGTGTTTAGTAATGGTGCACTTTATTGTCTCCTTTATCTTACCTACAGAACAACAGTATGTGTTTAGTAATGGAGCACTTTATTATCTGTTTATCTTACTAACAGAACACGGTATGTGTTTAGTAATGGTGCACTTTATTATCTCTTTATCTTACTAACAGAACACAGTATGTGTTTAGTAATGGTGCACTTTATTGTCTCTTTATCTTACTAACAGAACACAGTATGTGTTTAGTAATGCTGCCCTTTATTATCTGTTTATCTTACTAACAGAACACAGTATGTGTTTAGTAATGGTGCACTTTATTGTCTCTTTATCTTACTAACAGACACACAGTATGGTGTTTAGTAATGGTGCACTTTATTATCTGTTTATCTTACTAACAGAACACAGTATGTGTTTAGTTATCGTGCACTTTATTATCTGTTTATCTAAAGAACAGAACACAGGATGTGTTTAGTCAATGGTGCACTTTATTATCTCGTTCTATCTTACTAACAGAACCACAGTATGTGTTTAGTAATGGCTGCATTTTATTATCGGATTATCTTACTAAAACAGAACACAGTATGTGTTTAGTAATGGTGCACTGTTATTATCTGTTTATCTTACTAACAGAAAACAGTATGTGTTTAGTAATGGTGCACTTTATTATCTGTTTATCTTACTAACAGAACACAGTATGTGTACAGTAAAGGTGCACTTTATTATCTCTTTATCTTACTAACATGCAACACAGTATGTGTTTAGCAATGGTGCAATTTGGTATAAAGAGATCATTTAGTGCACCATTACCCCCCCCCTTCCCCCCCCCCCCCCCCCATGGAAAGATTTTAGGACCCCTCCTATTCTGCTTATTTATTAATGACCTACCCCTTTCAATATCAGATGAAAGTGTCTCATGCGATCTGTTTGCTAACGACTCCTCCCTCCACTCTAGTGCAGCTCGTTTATCCTCCATTCAAACTTCACTACAAACAGCTTTAAATGATGTTTCTGCCTGGTGTGACAAAAACCTGATGGTCATCCACCCTACCAAAACAAAAAGCATGGTAATTACTTCAAGACAAAAACATCAAAACGAACCTCTATTTCTGAAAGTTTATTCAAAGGATAACATCATCGACCAAGTAAAAGAGCACCGAGTACCTGGCGTGACCATAGATGAAAAGAGAGAGAGAGAGAGAGAGGAGAGAAGAGAGAGAGGAGAGAGAGAGGAGAGACAGAGAGTAGAGAGAGAGAGAGAGAGAGAGGTAGAGAGAGAAGAGAGAGAGAGAGAGAGAGAGAGAGAGGAGAGAGAGAGAGAGAGAGAGATTGATTTATGTGTTCAAAAGCGTTTCTTGCAGTGATGTTTGTTCTTTTCATTTTTTGGGGTACGTTTCTAGCAATGTAATTGTTTTTCTTTTTATCCAAGGACAGATTGCATCGCCTAAAATCTTTTATCCTTGCTAAATAAAGTTTTTTTAGGTGTTCATTGTCTCTCTCTCTCTCTCTCTCTCCGTCATCTCTCCTCTCTCCTCTCTCATCTCTCTCTCTCTCTCTCTCGCTCTCTACTCTTCTCTCCGTTAATTCTCTTACCTAGGAGTAGACGACAAAGTGGATGAAGCAAAGGCATGACATTTCTATCACGGTGTTTCCAAAGGTTTCCATTTTGAACAAACAGTGGCCGAATGTCACGAGTATGCGTACACTGATGAGCAGACGTCAGCTTATTAATAATAGATAATGAAGGACAGTGTTAACGGCACGTTATATGGTTGAAGGCCGGAAACCTAATGGAAGATTTATTGAACAGGCCATTATTATTATTATTATAGAACATTAAGGACGCCTAATCAATTTAATGCCCTAGGCGTTAACAATATAAAAATATAATATACACATATAACCCAACACCACATATAATAATATTTAACAAATAGCATAAAGAATAGGAAATAAAAATTACACAAACACCCAAAAACGGTCAGACAAACAAACAGACATAGAATAACACACGCGTGCGCGCAAGCGCACGCACAGTACGCGCCACCCCACACATCCCCACACGCGGACACACACTCACACACACATATAATTATATGCGCTCACCAAGCGCAGACGTTCACTCTGACATTCACACACCAAGTCATGAAGGAAGGTATTAGTAGTTATTTAGGAAACAGATGGTTTTGAGATATGTCGTTTTGAATGGTTTTGAGAATGGGTCGATGTGGGCATGCCCCACAACTGCTGTGAGGAGGACAGGAAACCAGCTGCAGGAACAAGAGACAGGAACAAAGCAGAGCGAACTCTGGTGAGGAGACAGGAACAAGCTTGTGTGCAACATCCCTACTACTCTCTCATGTTAGAACAGGAACAAAGGCTGCAACAATCCCCCACGACTCTTTAGGAGACCGGAATCCAACTGCAACATCCCCACGCTCTGTGTGAGGAGCACCGGGACCAAGCCTTGCCCATCCCCACACTCTGTGAGGAGACGATGCACAAGCTGCAACATTCCCCACGATAGGGTGGAACACTCTGTGAGTAGACAGGAACAAGCTGCAACATCCCCAAACTCTGTGAGGAGACAGGAACAAGCTGCAAAATCCCCACACTCTGTGAGGAGACAGGAACAAGCCTGCAACATCTCCACACTCTGTGAGGAGACAGGAACATGCTGCAACATCCCCACACTCTGTGAGTAGACAGGAACAAGCTGCAACATCCCCCACACTCTGTGAGGAGACAGGAACCAGCTGCAACATCCCCACACTCTGTGAGGAGACAGGAACAAGCTGCAACATCCCCACTCTCTGTGAGGAGACAGGAACAAGCTGCAACATCCCCCACACTCTGTGAGGAGACAGGAACAACCTGCAACACCCCCACACTCTCTGAGGAGACAGGAACAACCTGCAACACCCCCACACTCTCTGAGGAGACAGGAACAACCTGCAACACCCCCACACTCTCTGAGGAGACAGGAACAAGCTGCAACATCCCACACTCTCTGACGTACTCTGTGAGGACCAGGAACAATCTGCAACAGCGACAGGAACAAGCTGCAACATTCCCACACTCTGTGAGGAGACAGGAACATGCTGCAACATCCCCACACTCTCTGAGTAGACAGGAACAGGCTGCAACATCCCCACACACTGTGAGGAGACAGGAACAAGCTGCAACGTCCGCACACTCTGTGAGGAGACAGGAACAGGCTGTAACATCCCCACACTCTGTGAGGAGACATGAACAACCTGCAACACCCCCACACTCACTGAGGAGACAGGAACAAGCTGCAACATCCCCACACTCTGTGAGGAGACATGAACAACCTTCAACACCCCCACAACTCCCTGGTGAGGAGACAGGAACAAGCTGCTAGACGCTGCAACATCCCACACTCTGTGAGGAGACAGGAACAAGCTGCAACATCCCCACACTCTGTGAGGAGACAGTAACAAGCTGCAACATCCCCACACTCTCTGGGGAGACAGGAACAAGCTGCAACATCCACACTCTGTGAGGAGACAGGAACATGCTGCAACATCCCCACACTCTGTGAGTAGACAGGAACAAGCTGCAACATCCCCCCACTCTGTGAGGAGACAGGAACAAGCAGCAACATCCCCACACTCTCTGAGGAGACAAGAACAAGCTGCAACATCCCCACACTCTCTGATGAGACAGGAACAAGCTGCAACATTTAATCTGCAACATGCCCACACTCTGTGAGGAGACAGGAACAAGCTGCAAAATCCCCACACTCTGTGAGGAGACAGGAACATGCTGCAACATCCCCACACTCTCTGAGTAGACAGGAACAGGCTGCAACATCCCCACACTCTCTGATGAGACAGGAACAAGCTGCAACATCCCCACACTCTGTGAGGAGACAGGAACCAGCTGCAACATCCCCACACTCTGTGAGGAGACCGGAACAAGCTGCAACATCCCCCACACTCTGTGAGGAGACAGGAACATGCTGCAACATCCCCACACTCTCTGAGTAGACAGCTGCAACATCCCCACACTCTGTGAGGAGACAGGAACAAGCTGCAACATCCCCACACTCTGTGAGGAGACAGGAACAAGCTGCAACATCCCCACACTCTGTGAGGAGACAGGAACACAACCTGCAACACCCCCACACTCTCTGAGGAGACAGGAACAACCTGCAACACCCCCACACTCTCTGAGGAGACAGGAACAACCTGCAACACCCCCACACTCTCTGAGGAGACAGGAACAACCTGCAACACCCCCACACTCTCTGAGGAGACAGGAACAACCTGCAACACCCCCACACTCTCTGAGGAGACAGGAACAACCTGCAACACCCCCACACTCTCTGAGGAGACAGGAACAACCTGCAACACCCCCACACTCTCTGAGGAGACAGGAACAAGCTGCAACAACCCCACACTCTCTGAGGAGACAGGAACAAGCTGCAACATCCCTACACTCTCTGAGGAGACAGGAACAAGCTGCAACATCCCCACACTCTCTGAGGAGACAGGAACCAGCTGCAACATCCCCACACTATCTGAGGAGACAGGAACAAGCTGCAACATCCCCACACTCTGTGAGGAGACAGGAACCAAGCTGCAACATACTCACACTCTGTGATGAGACAGGAAACAAGCTGCAACATCCCAACACTCTATGAGGAGACAGGAAACAAGAACTGGCAACAAGCCCACACTCTGTGAGGAGACAAGTCTGGCCAACATCCACCTCCCCCACACTCTCTGATGAGACAGGAACAGACTCCTAACATCTCCCACACCTCGTGAGACAGGAACCAGCTGCGAACATCCCACACCCTCTGTGATGAGACAGGAACAAGCTGCACCATTCCCCACACTCTGGTGAGGAGACAGGAACAAGATGCAAACAATCCCCACACTCTGTGAGGAGACAGGAACAAGCTGCCAACTTCCCCACACACTCCGTGAGGAGACAGTAACAAGCTGCAACATCACCACACTCTCTGAGGAGACAGGAACAAGCTGCAACATGCCCACACTATCTGAGGAGACAGGAACAGGCTGCAACATCCCCACACTCTCAGAGGAGACAAGAACAAGCTGCAACATACTCACACTCTGTGATGAGACAGGAACAAGCTGCAACAATCCCAACACTCTGTGAGGAGACAGGAACAACCTGCAACATCCCCACACTCTCTGAGGAGACAGGAACAAGCTGAAACATGCCCACACTCTGTGAGGAGACAGGAACTAGCTGCAACATCCCCACACTATCTGAGGAGACAAGCTGCAACATCCCCACACTCTCTGGGGAGACAGGAACAAGCTGCAACATCCACACTCTGTGAGGAGACAGGAACACGCTGCAACATCCCCACACTCTGTGAGGAAACAGGAACAAGCTGCAACATCCCCACACACTCCGAGGAGACAGGAACAAGCTGCAACCATCCCCCACAACTACGTGAGGGAGCGAACAGAACAAGCGCCCATCCCCAGCTCCTGTGAGGAGATTAGGAAAAAGCTGTCAACATATCCATCCCCAACATAATACCGGGCACTCTGTGAGGAGACGGAACAACAAGCTGCAACATCCCCACACTCTGTGTAAAGATGTGGCGACCTATTTCATTGACTTTTTTTTTCCCCCTGCATTTAATCGGTTAAAAATATAATTTAAATTTCCCATTTTTCCGTTTTTTTTTTTTTTTTTTTTTTTTTTTTTTTTTTTTTTTTTTTGTTTTTTTTGCCTTTCTACCAAACCATTTAACGCTGGAGTATTTTTATAACCTTTGATCTAATTATCTTTTTGGAATAATAACACTCACCCCTAAAACTACTACACCTTTGGGTCTAATTTATCCTTTTTTGGAATAATAACCTACCTGAAAACCCTACCCCCTA
>CM065696.1:53363729-53366229 GCA_017654935.2 Phymorhynchus buccinoides | reverse complement strand
AGGCAGCAGTCAATTGTTGTGGGAGCAACAAGATCAGATTCAGAGTATGCCCCAGTGGAATCTGGCATCCCACAAGGTTCCGTCCTTGGACCCAGTCTCTTTCTTCTGTACATCAACAACCTGCCTGCCAACCTGGAATCCACAGCACGCCTCTTTGCTGATGACACAGACTGCAATAAAGATGTCTCCAACACTGAATACCAGCGCCTTGTGCAGCAAGACCTTGACACTTTAGCACAATGGGAGGAGGGATGGAAAATGTAATTCCACCCGGAAAAGTGCTCAACCTTGCACATGACTAGGCGCAGGAACACACTGGCTGGAGACTACACCCTACACGGACATGTGCTGAAAAGTGTCCCAGAAGCCAAATATCTTGGGCTAACCTTGACCAACGACCTCAAGTGGGACTCTCACGTAAACATTACCAGCAAGGCAAACAAAACCCTAGGCTTTGTTCTGAGAAACTTGAGGGTCTGCAGCCGCAAAGCCAAGGTAGGAGCATACAAGGCGTTAGTCCCACCTGTACTGGAATATGCTAGTCCTGTGTGGGACCCAACTACAACGACCTGCATCGACTCCATTGAAAAGGTCCAGAGGCGTGCAGCAAGGTGGGCCATGCAGAACTACAAGCGAACCTCCAGCGTCGACAACATGCTTCAAGAGCTTGCCTGGCCTGTGCTGCAGGAGAGAAGGAGAAAAGCCAGACTTGTCACCATGTACAAATACACAAATGGCCTCCTGAAGATCCAAACAAAGTATGCCCCAACTACAAACCATCAAATGAAAAGTGGGCGACAGACCAACACAAAGGCGTATGACATCAGAGTGCACCGAACACAGTACCGGCAGGGAACTTTCTTCCCCCGCACTACTCCAGATTGGAACAGCCTCCCACTAACACATCGCGGCAGCACCATCCTTGGGTTCCATCGAAGCCAGGCTGCACCTCAGATGGACCAATACCTCAGCCCTTGGAGGAGAGCCTGCATCCGCAGAGTCAAAGTAGTACGTAAATGAAGGGCAGGAGCTGTGCTGGTCGGGGTTTGGCCCCGGGGACCGCTATGGTAGCCAGATTGGTCTTGCCTAGATACTATGAAAAGGTCTATCTGCTTCCAGTTTAAAACAACAAGAATGTGAATAACTTCAACAACTGCAGGACAAGGAGCTTTTTAGGAAGATCTGTAGGCTCCGGAGGCATTTTTATTTCATTTTTGTTTTGTTTCTCTTCCGTTTTTCTTTCTTTCTTCTCCTTTGGTCACACCCCTAAGTGTGTGTCGCTGTCAAAATAGTCGCTCGTTCAAATAATACACCCGGCTACTATGTGAGTGTATATTTGCGACATTGAGCATAAACCACAAATTTCACTTCTTTTTACTTCTAGGGTTAGGGTTAGGTAAATGGTTCAAGTAAAGAAAGCGTGAAATTTGTGGTTGCCGCAAATACACTCTCATAGTAGCGGGCGATTTATTTGAACGAGCGACTTTTTTTTGGCTGCGACAGTGCGTACATTTACTTCTGTAAATAGAACTTGGTCGCCACCACAGAAGATCAGGTCAGGTCAGGTCAGGTAAATTAAGACGAATATCGCAGCCTCTCAAGCGTCTTTTCTTTTTTTCCCTTTTTTCAAAATTCAATCGGCACAGCCGATTTTGGTAGACTATTAGTCATACTGGTATTTCAATTTACTAAGGTTTGGGTCTTTGTCCAGGAGGATTTTGAATTTGTTAGTATCAAGCGGGCAGCATGTACAAGAAGAAGAAGAATTAGAATGGTTCCGTGGCAAAATAATCAACAAGATGATTGTGGCCGCGCAACACAGCAAAGACATAGCCTACTACACAAGTTTATGATACTATCATAATACTGCAATCATTCAATCAATGAATAAAGTATACAATATAATGGAAACAAATCCAACTTCTTTTACCAACTAAACAACACCATCCTTCAGCATGTTCCAACAAATCCATACCTGGGTGTTCTACTATCTGAGAACCTAAAATGGGGACCACATATTTCCAACATCACAAAGAAAGAAAGCTGCACCCTTGGTTTCCTCCGGCGAAATCTCCGTCGCTGCCCACCACGGTGTAAAACCAATGCCTATCTAGTATCTAGCTCTAGACCTTTACTAGAATATGGTGCAGTTGTGTGGGCCCCTTATTTACAGAAAGACATTGACAGTATAGAACGTATACAACGGAATGCTGCCCGCTTCATCACTGGCGACTATAAGTCCACAACACCTGGCAGTGTCACCAAACTTCTTGACAAAACTGAACTACCACCCCTTCAGCAAAGGCGCCATCACCTCCGCCTGACCATGCTCTACAGAGTGGTTCTTCTTCTTCTTCCTTGTCAAATAAAGTTTTCCAGTGTCCAGTGTCCTATTGGGGATGTTTATCCTGCCCCACGCCCAAAGTTTTATTTAGACTGCAACTGGCGCACAGGATGCATGCTATGTGAGTTTGTGTCATCCATCCCACCGGCACAACAT
>CM065696.1:53353729-53358729 GCA_017654935.2 Phymorhynchus buccinoides | reverse complement strand
ACCCCAAATGTAGCTTCTGGATTTAGGAGTACCCCAAATGTAGCTTCTGGATTTAGGAGTACCCCAAATGTAGCTTCTGGATTTAGGAGTACCCCAAATGTAGCTTCTGGATTTAGGAGTACCCCCAAATGTAGCTACTGGATTTAGGAAAAGTACCTACTGCAAATACCTCAAATGTAGCTTCTGGATTTAGGAGTACCCCCAAAGGTAGCTTCTGGATTTAGGAGTACCCCCAAATGTAGCTACTGGATTTAGGAGTACCCCCAAAGGTAGCTTCTGGATTTAGGAGTACCTCCAAAGGTAGCTTCTGGATTTAGGAGTACCCCCAAAGGTAGCTTCTGGATTTAGGAGTACCCCCAAATGTAGCTTCTGGATTTAGGAGTACCCCCAAAGTAACTACTGGATTTAGGAGTACCCCCAATGTAGCTACTGGATTTAGGAGTATCCCCAATGTAGCTACTGGATTTAGGAGTACCCCCAAATGTAGCTACTGGATTTAGGAGTACCCCCAAATGTAGCTTCTGGATTTAGGAGTACCCCAAATGTAGCTACTGGATTTAGGAGTACCTCCAAAGGTAGCTTCTGGATTTAGGAGTACCCCCAAAGGTAGCTTCTGGATTTAGGAGTACCCCAAATGTAGCTTCTGGATTTAGGAGTACCCCCAAAGGTAGCTTCTGGATTTAGGAGTACCTCCAAAGGTAGCTTCTGGATTTAGGAGTACCCCCAAAGGTTGCTACTGGATTTAGGAGTACCCCCAAAGGTAGCTTCTGGATTTAGGAGTACCCCAAATGTAGCTTCTGGATTTAGGAGTACCCCAAATGTAGCTTCTGGATTTAGGAGTACCCCAAATGTAGCTTCTGGATTTAGGAGTACCCCAAATGTAGCTTCTGGATTTAGGAGTACCCCCAAATGTAGCTACTGGATTTAGGAGTACCCCAAATGTAGCTTCCAGATTTAGGAGTACCCCCAATGTAGCTACTGGATTTAGGAGTACCCCCAAATGTAGCTACTGGATTTAGGAGTACCCCCAATGTAGCTACTGGATTTAGGAGTACCCCCAATGTAGCTACTGGATTTAGGAGTACCCCCAATGTAGCTACTGGATTTAGGAGTACCCCCAAATGTAGCTACTGGATTTAGGAGCACCCCCAATGTAGCTACTGGATTTAGGAGTACCCCCAAATGTAGCTTCCGGATTTAGCAGTGCCTAAAACTGTAGCTTCCAGTTGTGTTTGTTCGTGTTTTGTATTTTGTTATTTATTAATAAATTGGGATAAAAACTCATGCGTGAAATCTGTGCTGAGAAACGCCCAGTTTATCTTCTAAGTTTGGAAAGCAAACATGTGATTTTGTTGCACAGTTTTGGAAGTTTTTGGAACGAAGTGTGTTTTAAAAAAAAAATTAAATTAAACCCACCCCCCCCCAGACCCACCCCCCCCCCCACACACCCACACCCACAACCCACGCCCCACACCCCACACACCTTATGCATTTTACTATCCATTATGCAGCTCCCCTCCCCCCTCCCCCTCCCCTCCCCCGTTCGAACAAAGTTTCGATGTTTCCCTTTTGGGTTTGGACTTTCATGTTTCAAGGAGTTCAGTTTCGGATTTTGGTTATATTTTCACGATTTTCCATTTCAGGTTTTTGGGGACTGTGACGTTTTCCCACTTGTAGCCCTGAGGGTAGAGTGAACTCCTCAGCATGAAGCTGTGCGGGTGGTGCGGAGCTTTGACCCTGGGTGTGGCTGTGGTGCTCTGTTCTGCCGAGACTCCTGCCTTCTACAGAGACGAGCATGTGGGACTGCTGTACGCCCAGATGCCAAGTAGGTGGATGGATGTTACAGGGGTGAACCCCTCCCCACACCCACACCCCACCTCCTGAGAGATGGAGAGAGAGAGAGAGAGAGAGAGAGAGGAGAGAGAGAGAGGAGAGAGAGAGAGAGAGAGAGAGAGAGAGAGAGAGAGAGAGAGAGAGAGAGAGAGAGAGAGGAGAGAGAGAGGTGAGAGAGAGGAGGGAGAGAGAGAGAGAGAGAGAGAGAGAGAGAGTGAGAGAGAGGAGAGAGAGGGAGAGAGAGAGAGAGAGAGAGAGAGAGAGAGAGAGAGGGAGGGAGAGAGAGAGAGAGAGAGAGAGAGAGAAGAGAGAGAAGAGAGAGAGAGGAGAGAGAGAGGAACAGAGGAGGTAGAGAGAGATGAGAGAGAGAGAGAGTGAGAGAGCGGGAGAGAGAGAGAGAGAGAGAGGGAAGGGAGAGGAGAGAGAGAGAGAGAGGGAGAGGAGAAGAGAGAGAGAGGAGAGAGAGAGAGGACAGAGACAGAAGTAGGAGAGATGAGAGCCCAGAGAGGAGAGAGAGAGAGAGGAGAGAGAGATGAAGAGAGAGAGAAGAGAGAGATGGAGCGGAGAGAGAGAGAGAGAGAGAGAGATAGAGAGCGGGAGAGAGAGAGAGAGAGAGAGAGAGAGAGAGAGAGAGAGAGAGAGAGAGAGAGAGTGAGAGAGAGAGAGAGAGAGTGAGAGAGAGAGAGAGAGAGAGAGAGAGAGAGAGAGAGAGAGACTATGGATGTGTTTGTGTTTGTGTCTGACTGTGTGCGCACTTGCATACGTTTGTGTGTGTGCGTGCGTGCGTGCAGTACGCGTGCGCGTACGCGCGCATTTGTGTGGCTTCACTAACGCAGGGCGAACAAAGGGAGGCAACTCAACCAAAAACATGTGACATGTTTTATTTCACGATTTGTCCCCCTTTCTCCGTACAGCTGATCAATCTGGCTCCATTCTCTTCCCTACTGTATCTGAAAAAAGAGATGTATGCACAGTTTGCTCGCGCAAATGCCATCCTCAAATTTGTATTATTGAACTGGTGACTAATCTAATAATGAATTGATCAATAATAAGAAAAATGAGGCCCACGTGACGCTTCACGGTGAATACTGATATGTGAGCGAAAAGCGCCACAGATTGCCAACGACAACGTGGCCTACAGTCACTGTGAGCTCAAGTCAAGTCAGGAATACGTTACTATCTCTCGTGGATAATCTGGTTGCAGGTGCAATACACGTCAACAATCACAACAAGATGATGGAATATTAAACATAAAAACGAATCCATACTGGAAAAGCATACAGTTTAGACATAAAACATATGCCAATACAATTACTTAGATGAAATACCGAAATCACACAAAAAGAGAACTAAAGACGTGATCACCAAAGCATAAACGGAACCCAAAGTGCCAGACATGCATAAACAGGGCCATAGAAGCATAAACGAGAGCAATAAAAAGTATATAATAAAGCATTGCACAAGCAAGATCACATCGCAAGAGCATAAACAGAGCATTAAAAAGCATTATAGCAAGACTTGTTAGGACATTATGTAAGACAGTGCTCAAACATGATCACAGAAGCATTTATAAACAAGAGCAATAAAAAGCAGTATAATCAGACATTGCACAACCATAAGCATTTAAAACAAAACACCCACATCATTATATTAAGACATACTAGGACATATTTAGAAGATGTTGTGCAGGTTACGTGTGTGTGTGTGTGTGTGTGTGTGTGTGTGTGTGTGTGTGTGTGTGTGTGTGTGTGTGTGTGTGTGTGTGTGTGTGTGTGTGTGTGTGAATTTCATTTATCCATCAATCTATCTATCTATCTATCTATCTATCTATTTATCTATCTATCTATCTATCTATCTATCTATCTATCTATCTATCTATCTATCTATCTATCTATCTATCTATCTATCTATCTATCTATATATCTATCTATCTATCTATCTATCAATCTATCTATCTGTCTATCTATCTATTCTATCCATCTATATGTGGACACGATAGTGTTTGAACGGAGTGACCTAGGAGGCTCACATTTTGCATGCGGAGAGGTATTTAAAATATCCAGGACAAGCTCGAAAACGATGGTCATGGATCAAAGGTCAAAGGTCACTAGAGCCGAAAATGCTTCCGCGCGAGATCCTCGCTGGCGCAGGAGTACTGTAAAGTGCAGTTTGATCGGACTTTTGTTTCAGGGGTGATTGTCTGTTTGCTTCTGCAAGGTCACTGGACCCGAAAATGCTGCCACTCGGCTGGTTGTTCTGGCGTTTCCACGTACTAGTTTCCCTTGGTTTCAGACCTGGAGGGGGTGGTGAACATCACCATCACCATATGGAACGACTCCGGACAGCGGGAACAGCAGATCATTCCGCACATATCATGTTAGTATATTATATTCATCTCGGGATTTTGTGTGTGTCGTTTTGCACAGGTGTACGGATCTGTATGTGCACGCGTGAGCATGCACGCAGGCACTCGCATAAACATGCATTACCTCGCGCGTACAGGTGCATGCACGCAGGCTAGTAGGGCTACACACATGCGTACATGCACACAGTCGTTAAGTTTACAGAGAGATAGAGAGAGAGGAGAGAGATAGGAGAGAGTAGAGGATGAGAGAGAGAGAGAGAGAGAGTGTTTTTGTGTGAGAGAGAGAGAGAGAGGAGAGTAAGAGAGAGAGGGAGAGAGATACAGATAGAATTAGAGAGAGAGAGAAGAGAAGGAGAGGGGAGGGAGAGGAGAGGAGGGAGGGAGGGAGAGAGAAGAGAGAGAGAGAGAGTGAGAGAGAGAGAGAGGAGAGAGATAGGAGAGAGAGAGGAGAGAGAGAGAGAGAGAGAGAGAAGAGCGAGAGAGAGAGTAGTGTGTGTGGTGTGTTTGTGTAGGTATGTGTTGTGACGTCTGCTGAATATTAGTGTGTGCGTGCGTGCAATTGAATGTGTAGATTATAGGAATATGGACTAATGTGTGTGTACGTGTGTGTCTTGGTGAGAGATTCGGTGAGAAAAAGCTGTGTGTTGGTGGTGGGTGGCTATATATGAGAGAGAGTGGAGATTGATGATGGTTGTGTGGTGTAGGTGTGTGTGTGTGTGTTGTGTGTATGTGTGGGTGTGTTGTGTGATGTGGTGTGTTGTGATGGTGTGTGTTGTGTGTGTGTGTGTGTGGTGGTGTAGTG
>CM065696.1:53347934-53353229 GCA_017654935.2 Phymorhynchus buccinoides | reverse complement strand
GCCCAGGATCTACTGATGTGTGTGTGGTACATTGGTCTGTTGCCTGGTAGGATAGGGCCTGTCAGGCCCAGGATCTACTGATGTGTGTGTGGTGCATTGGTCTGTTGCCTGGTAGGATAGGGCCTGTCAGGCCCAGGATCTACTGATGTGTGTGTGGTACATTGGTCTGTTGCCTGGTAGGATAGGGCCTGTCAGGCCCAGGATCTACTGATGTGTGTGTGGTACATTGGTCTGTTGCCTGGTAGGATAGGGCCTGTCAGGCCCAGGATCTACTGATGTGTGTGTGGTACATTGGTCTGTTGCCTGGTAGGATAGGGCCTGTCAGGCCCAGGATCTACTGATGTGTGTGAGGTACATTGGTCTGTTGCCTGGTAGGATATAGGCCCAGGATCTACTGGCCTGTCAGGCCCAGGATCTACTGATGTGTGTGTGGTGCATTGGTCTGTTGCCTGGTAGGATATGGCCTGTAAGGCCCAGGATCTACTGATGTGTGTGTGGTACATTGGTCTGTTGCCTGGTAGGATAGGGCCTGTCAGGCCCAGGATCTACTGATGTGTGTGTGGTGCATTGGTCTGTTGCCTGGTAGGATATGGCCTGTCAGGCCCAGGATCTACTGATGTGTGTGTGGTACATTGGTCTGTTGCCTGGTAGGATATGGCCTGTCAGGCCCAGGATCTACTGATGTGTGTGAGGTACATTGGTCTGTTGCCTGGTAGGATATGGCCTGTCAGGCCCAGGATCTACTGATGTGTGTGTGGTACATTGGTCTGTTGCCTGGTAGGATAGGGCCTGTCAGGCCCAGGATCTACTGATGTGTGTGTGGTGCATTGGTCTGTTGCCTGGTAGGATATGGCCTGTCAGGCCCAGGATCTACTGATGTGTGTGAGGTACATTGGTCTGTTGCCTGGTAGGATATGGCCTGTCAGGCCCAGGATCTACTGATGTGTGTGTGGTGCATTGGTCTGTTGCCTGGTAGGATATGGCCTGTCAGGCCCAGGATCTACTGATGTGTGTGTGGTACATTGGTCTGTTGCCTGGTAGGATATGGCCTGTCAGGCCCAGGATCTACTGATGTGTGTGTGGTACATTGGTCTGTTGCCTGGTAGGATATGGCCTGTAAGGCCCAGGATCTACTGATGTGTGTGAGGTACATTGGTCTGTTGCCTGGTAGGATAGGGCCTGTCAGGCCCAGGATCTACTGATGTGTGTGTGGTACATTGGTCTGTTGCCTGGTAGGATATGGCCTGTCAGGCCCAGGATCTACTGATGTGTGTGTGGTACATTGGTCTGTTGCCTGGTAGGAGGCCCAGGATCTACTGATGTGTGTGTGGTACATTGGTCTGTTGCCTGGTAGGATATGGCCTGTCAGGCCCAGGATCTACTGATGTGTGTGTGGTGCATTGGTCTGTTGCCTGGTAGGATATGGCCTGTCAGGCCCAGGATCTACTGATGTGTGTGTGGTACATTGGTCTGTTGCCTGGTAGGATAGGGCCTGTCAGGCCCAGGATCTACTGATGTGTGTGTGGTACATTGGTCTGTTGCCTGGTAGGATAGGGCCTGTCAGGCCCAGGATCTACTGATGTGTGTGTGGTACATTGGTCTGTTGCCTGGTAGGATAGGGCCTGTCAGGCCCAGGATCTACTGATGTGTGTGTGGTGCATTGGTCTGTTGCCTGGTAGGATATGGCCTGTCAGGCCCAGGATCTACTGATGTGTGTGTGGTGCATTGGTCTGTTGCCTGGTAGGATATGGCCTGTCAGGCCCAGGATCTACTGATGTGTGTGAGGTACATTGGTCTGTTGCCTGGTAGGATATGGCCTGTCCTGGATCTACTGGTGTGTGTGGTACCTGTTGCCTGGTAGGATAGGGCCTGTTAGGCCCAGGATCTACTGATGTGTGTGTGGTACATTGGTCTGTTGCCTGGTAGGATAGGGCCTGTCAGGCCCAGGATCTACTGATGTGTGTGTGGTGCATTGGTCTGTTGCCTGGTTAGGGCCTGTCAGGCCCAGGATCTACTGGATTGGTCTGTTGCCTGGTAGGATAGGGCCTGTCAGGCCCAGGATCTACTGATGTGTGTGTGGTACATTGGTCTGTTGCCTGGTAGGATAGGGCCTGTCAGGCCCAGGATCTACTGATGTGTGTGTGGTACATTGGTCTGTTGCCTGGTAGGATAGGGCCTGTCAGGCCCAGGATCTACTGATGTGTGTGTGGTGCATTGGTCTGTTGCCTGGTAGGATAGGGCCTGTCAGGCCCAGGATCTACTGATGTGTGTGTGGTACATTGGTCTGTTGCCTGGTAGGATAGGGCCTGTCAGGCCCAGGATCTACTGATGTGTGTGTGGTACATTGGTCTGTTGCCTGGTAGGATAGGGCCTGTCAGGCCCAGGATCTACTGATGTGTGTGTGGTACATTGGTCTGTTGCCTGGTAGGATATGGCCTGTCAGGCCCAGGATCTACTGATGTGTGTGTGGTGCATTGGTCTGTTGCCTGGTAGGATAGGGCCTGTCAGGCCCAGGATCTACTGATGTGTGTGTGGTGCATTGGTCTGTTGCCTGGTAGGATAGGGCCTGTTAGGCCCAGGATCTACTGATGTGTGTGTGGTACATTGGTCTGTTGCCTGGTAGGTAGGGCCTGTCAGGCCCAGGATCTACTGATGTGTGTGGTGCATGTCTGTTGCCTGGTAGGATATGGCCTGTAAGGCCCAGGATCTACTGGGATCTACTGATGTGTGTGTGGTGCATTGGTCTGTTGCCTGGTAGGATAGGGCCTGTCAGGCCCAGGATCTACTGATGTGTGTGTGGTACATTGGTCTGTTGCCTGGTAGGATATGGCCTGTCAGGCCCAGGATCTACTGATGTGTGTGTGGTACATTGGTCTGTTGCCTGGTAGGATAGGGCCTGTCAGGCCCAGGATCTACTGATGTGTGTGTGGTACATTGGTCTGTTGCCTGGTAGGATAGGGCCTGTCAGGCCCAGGATCTACTGATGTGTGTGTGGTGCATTGGTCTGTTGCCTGGTAGGATAGGGCCTGTCAGGCCCAGGATCTACTGATGTGTGTGTGGTACATTGGTCTGTTGCCTGGTAGGATAGGGCCTGTCAGGCCCAGGATCTACTGATGTGTGTGAGGTACATTGGTCTGTTGCCTGGTAGGATAGGGCCTGTCAGGCCCAGGATCTACTGATGTGTGTGTGGTACATTGGTCTGTTGCCTGGTAGGATAGGGCCTGTCAGGCCCAGGATCTACTGATGTGTGTGTGGTGCATTGTCAGTCTGTGTGTGTGTGGTGCATTGGTCTGGTGGTAGGATATGGCCTGTAAGGCCCAGGATCTACTGATGTGTGTGAGGTACATTGGTCTGTTGCCTGGTAGGATATGGCCTGTCAGGCCCAGGATCTACTGATGTGTGTGTGGTGCATTGGTCTGTTGCCTGGTAGGATAGGGCCTGTCAGGCCCAGGATCTACTGATGTGTGTGTGGTACATTGGTCTGTTGCCTGGTAGGATAGGGCCTGTCAGGCCCAGGATCTACTGATGTGTGTGTGGTACATTGGTCTGTTGCCTGGTAGGATAGGGCCTGTCAGGCCCAGGATCTACTGATGTGTGTGTGGTACATTGGTCTGTTGCCTGGTAGGATAGGGCCTGTCAGGCCCAGGATCTACTGATGTGTGTGTGGTGCATTGGGTCTGTTGCCTGGTAGGATAGGGCCTGTAAGGCCCAGGATCTACTGATGTGTGTGTGGTACATTGGTCTGTTGCCTGGTAGGATAGGGCCTGTCAGGCCCAGGATCTACTGATGTGTGTGTGGTACATTGGTCTGTTGCCTGGTAGGATATGGCCTGTCAGGCCCAGGATCTACTGATGTGTGTGTGGTACATTGGTCTGTTGCCTGGTAGGATATGGCCTGTCAGGCCCAGGATCTACTGATGTGTGTGTGGTGCATTGGTCTGTTGCCTGGTAGGATAGGGCCTGTCAGGCCCAGGATCTACTGATGTGTGTGTGGTACATTGGTCTGTTGCCTGGTAGGATAGGGCCTGTCAGGCCCAGGATCTACTGATGTGTGTGTGGTACATTGGTCTGTTGCCTGGTAGGATAGGGCCTGTTAGGCCCAGGATCTACTGATGTGTGTGTGGTACATTGGTCTGTTGCCTGGTAGGATATGGGCCTGTCAGGCCCAGGATCTACTGATGTGTGTGTGGTGCATTGGTCTGTTGCCTGGTAGGATAGGGCCTGTCAGGCCCAGGATCTACTGATGTGTGTGTGGTACATTGGTCTGTTGCCTGGTAGGATAGGGCCTGTCAGGCCCAGGATCTACTGATGTGTGTGTGGTACATTGGTCTGTTGCCTGGTAGGATAGGGCCTGTCAGGCCCGGGATCTACTGATGTGTGTGTGGTGCATTGGTCTGTTGCCTGGTAGGATATGGCCTGTCAGGCCCAGGATCTACTGATGTGTGTGTGGTGCATTGGTCTGTTGCCTGGTAGGATAGGGCCTGTCAGGCCCAGGATCTACTGATGTGTGTGTGGTGCATTGGTCTGTTGCCTGGTAGGATAGGGCCTGTCAGGCCCAGGATCTACTGATGTGTGTGTGGTGCATGGGTCTGTTGCCTGGTAGGATAGGGCCTGTCAGGCCCAGGATCTACTGATGTGTGTGAGGTACATTGGTCTGTTGCCTGGTAGGATATGGCCTGTCAGGCCCAGGATCTACTGATGTGTGTGTGGTGCATTGGTCTGTTGCCTGGTAGGATAGGGCCTGTCAGGCCCAGGATCTACTGATGTGTCTGTGGTGCATTGGTCTGTTGCCTGGTAGGATATGGCCTGTCAGGCCCAGGATCTACTGATGTGTGTGTGGTGCATTGGTCTGTTGCCTGGTAGGATAGGGCCTGTTAGGCCCAGGATCTACTGATGTGTGTGTGGTACATTGGTCTGTTGCCTGGTAGGATAGGGCCTGTCAGGCCCAGGATCTACTGATGTGTCTGTGGTGCATGGGTCTGTTGCCTGGTAGGATAGGGCCTGTCAGGCCCAGGATCTACTGATGTGTGTGTGGTACATTGGTCTGTTGCCTGGTAGGATAGGGCCTGTCAGGCCCAGGATCTACTGATGTGTGTGTGGTGCATTGGTCTGTTGCCTGGTAGGATAGGGCCTGTCAGGCCCAGGATCTACTGATGTGTCTGTGGTGCATTGGTCTGTTGCCTGGTAGGATAGGGCCTGTGAGGCCCAGGATCTACTGATGTGTGTGAGGTACATTGGTCTGTTGCCTGGTAGGATAGGGCCTGTCAGGCCCAGGATCTACTGATGTGTGTGGGTA
>CM065696.1:53335434-53340434 GCA_017654935.2 Phymorhynchus buccinoides | reverse complement strand
CGCCACCCCCCACACCATGAGCACACACACGCTCACAATATGCGCGCGCAAAAGCACACACAGACTCATGCGCGCGGCACTACACACATAACAAAAATGCACACGTATAATACGGATAGTGAATACACAAACAAACACATACATATACACATAAACACATAGTCATACCAACACATATGCACAAAGCACAAATGCACACGCACATGCACTCACACGTGACACACACAGAAAAAAAAAAAACACACACACGCACACACACACACACAACACACACAACCACACACTCACACCGCACACGCACGCGCACCGTCACGACGCACACCACACTACACACACCCACCAGCACACCACACACACAATCACATACACACACACACACACACAAACACATCCACACACATCACAGACACACGCACACAGATACACACACACACACACACACACACACACACAGACAACACACACACACACACAGACACACCGGACACACACGCGCGCGCGCGCGCGCGCATTCACACAGCACAACACACACACACACATGCACGCACAGACACAACACAATCACACACACGCACACCGCCAAACGCACGCACGAACCTCCAAAGAAGTGATGCAATCCGCCGTGAGTGTAACTGCCTACGTCATACTGATAGACGATGAGGTAATAGATGACGTCATTCTCAACGATATCTTCAAACACGGTATTCCACGTGCCGTCGTCGCTATTACTCAAATCAATCAATCAATCATGCGCGATCGGGGATCATATTTTAGGTTATCTGGAAAACTGAGACATTTACATGAGGTTCAAAATAACAGAAACACAGCACTCACACACGCACACGCACACGCACGCACGCACCACACACACACACACACACCACACACACAAACACACACACACACACCACACACCCACACACACACACAACCCACCAGGACACACACACACACACACCACACACAACACACACACACACACACACACCACACCACACACACACACCACACACCACACACACACACACTACACACACACACACGACACACACACCGCACACACACACACAAGCAAGCTTCGCAACGCGCGCGCAGATATAGCCACCCAGCCATACACTCACAAGTGTGCCACGCACGTGCACCCAACACACACATCACAACACTACAGGCAAACAAATACCTACACACTACGGGGATTCAGTGCAAGCTCTCACATATCTCCTATTCTTACGCTTCGTAGCATATATACACCACACACACAAACACACACACTCGTGTGTCAAGCTCTGTCATGCAACGACTCTCAACACCTCACATACACACTCTCATCTCTCATATGTCCTATCAAGCTCACTCACTCTCTCAAGTCTCTGCACGCAACGTCTCACACTTACTATATTCAGACGCACACATCTCCTACCTACAACAAACCCACCTCACCACATCACATACTTACTCTCTCTCTCTCTCTCTGTCATCCTCTCTCTCTCTCTCGTCTCTCTCTCTCTGTCTTTCTCTCTCTCCCTCCTCTCTCTCTCTCGCATCTCTGTCCTCACTCTCATCATCTCCTCTCCACTCTCTCTCGTCCTATCTCTCTCTCTCGTTCCTCGTTCTCTCTCTCTCTCTCTCTCATCTGTAACTTAACGACTGTGTGCATGTACGCATGTGTGTAGCCCTACTAGCCTGCGTGCATGCACCTGTACGCGCGAGGTAATGCATGTTTATGCGAGTGCCTGCGTGCATGCTCACGCGTGCACATACAGATCCGTACACCTGTGCAAAACGACACACACAAAATCCCGAGATGAATATAATATACTAACATGATATGTGCGGAATGATCTGCTGTTCCCGCTGTCCGGAGTCGTTCCATATGGTGATGGTGATGTTCACCACCCCCTCCAGGTCTGAAACCAAGGGAAACTAGTACGTGGAAACGCCAGAACAACCAGCCGAGTGGCAGCATTTTCGGGTCCAGTGACTTTGCATGAACAAACAGACAAACACCCCTGAAACCGATTTCCGATCAAACAGTCTACACCTGCAGCTTACAGTGCTCCTGCGCCAGCGAGGATCTCGCGCGGAAGCATTTTCGGCTCTAGTGACCTTTGACCTTTGATCCATGACCATCGTTTTCGAGCTTGTCCTGGATATTTTAAATACCTCTCCGCATGCAAAATGTGAGCCTCCTAGGTCACTCCGTTCAAACACTATCGTGTCCACTCTATAGAGGGCTAAATAGATAGATAGACAGATAGATAGATTAGATAGATAGATTAGATAGATAGATATATATATAGATAGATAGATAGAGAGAGAGAGATATTTATACATAGATACATACATAGATACATAGATAGATAGATAGATAGATAGATAGATAAATAGATAGATAATAGATAGATAGATAGATAGATAGATAAATGAAATGCACACACACACACACACACACACACACACACACACACACACACACACACACACACACCACACACACACACACCACACACACACACACGTAACCTGCACAACATCTTCTAAATATGTCCTAGTATGTCTTAATATAATGATGTGGGTGTTTTGTTTTAAATGCTTATGGTTGTGCAATGTCTGATTATACTGCTTTTTATTGCTCTTGTTTATAAATGCTTTTGTGATCACGTTTGAGCACTGTCTTACATAATGTCCTAACAAGTCTCGCTATAATGCTTTTTAATGCTCTGTTTATGCTCTTGCGATGTGATCTTGCTTGTGCAATGCTTTATTATATACTTTTTATTGCTCTCGTTTATGTTTCTGTGGCCCTGTTTATGCATGTCTGGCACTTTGGGTTCCGTTTATGCTTTGGTGATCACGTCTTTAGTTCTCTTTTTGTGTGCTCTTGGTATTTCATCTAAGTAATTGTATTGGCATATGTTTTAATAATGTCTAAACTGTATGCTTTTCCAGTATGGATTCGTTTTTATGTTTAATATTCCATCATCTTGTTGTGATTGTTGACGTGTATTGCACCTGCAACCAGATTATCCACGAGAGATAGTAACGTATTCCTGACTTGACTTGAGCTCACAGTGACTGTAGGCCACCTTGTCGTTGGCAATCTGGGGGGCTTTTCGCTCACATATCAGTATTCATCGTGAAGCGTCACGTGGGCCTCATATTTCTTATTATTGATCAATTCATTATTAGATTAGTCACCAGTTCAATAATACAAATTTGAGGATGGCATTTGCGCGAAAAAACTGTGCATACCTTTTTTTTCCAAATACAGTAGGGAAGATACTGGAGCCAGATTGATCAGCTGTACGGAGAAAGGGGGACAAATCGTGAAATAAAACATGTCACATGCTTTTGGTTGAGTTGCCTCCCTTTGTTCGCCCTGCGTTAGTGAAGCCACACAAATGCGCGCGTGCGCGCACACACACATACGCGCACGCGTACTGCACGCACGCACGCACACACACAAACGTATGCAAGTGCGCACACAGTCAGACACAGACACAAACACATCCATAGTCTCTCTCTCTCTCTCTCTCTCTCTCTCTCTCTCTCTCTCTCTCTCTCTCTCTCTCTCTCTCTCTCTCTCTCTCTGGGCCTCTCTCTCTCTCTCTGCCCCTCTCTCTCTCTCTCTCTCTCTCTCTCTCTCTCTCTCTCTCTCTCTCTCTCTCTCTCTCTCTCTCCCTCTCTCAGGAGGTGGGGTGTGGGTGTGGGGAGGGGTTCACCCTGTAACATCCATCCACCTACTTGGCATCTGGGCGTACAGCAGTCCCACATGCTCGTCTCTGTAGAAGGCAGGAGTCTCGGCAGAACAGAGAACCACAGCCACACCCAGGGTCAAAGCTCCGCACCACCCGCACAGCTTCATGCTGAAGAGTCCACTCTACTCTCAGGGCTGCAAGTGGGACAACGTCACAGTCCCCAAAAACCTGAAATGGAAAATCGTGAAAATATAACAAAATCCGAAACTGAACTCCATGAAAACATGAAAGTCCAAACCCAAAAGGAAACATCGAAACTTTGTTTCGAACGGGGAGGGGAGGGGAGGGGAGGCAAGCTGTATAATGGATAGTAAAATGCTTAAGGTGGGTGGTGTGGGTGTGTGGGTGTGGTGTGGGGTGGGTGTGGGGGGGGGGGGGTCTTTTAAAAGGACACTTCGTTCCAAAACTTCCAAAGCTGTGCAACAAAATCACATGTTTGCTTTCCAAACTTAGAAGAGAAACTGGGCGTTTCTCAGCACAGATTTCACGCATGAGTTTTTATCCCAATTTATTAAAAATAATAAAACACAAAACACGAACAAACACAACTGGAAGCTACAGTTTTAGGCACTGCTAAATCAGGAAGCTACATTTGGGGTACTCCTAAATCCAGAAGCTACATTTGGGGGTACTCCTAAATCCAGAAGTTACATTGGGGGTACTCCTAAATCCAGTAGTTACATTGGGGGTACTCCTAAATCCAGTAGCTACATTGGGGGTCACTCCTAAATCCAGTAGCTACATTGGGGGTACTCCTAAATCCAGAAGTTACATTGGGGGCACTCCTAAATCCAGAAGTTACATTGGGGGTACTCCTAAATCCAGAAGTTACATTGGGGGTACTCCTAAATCCAGTAGCTACATTGGGGGTACTCCTAAATCCAGTAGTTACATTGGGGGCACTCCTAAATCCAGTAGCTACATTGGGGGTACTCCTAAATCCAGTAGTTACATTGGGGGTACTCCTAAATCCAGAAGTTACATTGGGGGTACTCCTAAATCCAGAAGTTACATTGGGGGTACTCCTAAATCCAGAAGTTACATTGGGGGTACTCCTAAATCCAGAAGTTACATTGGGGGCACTCCTAAATCCAGAAGTTACATTGGGGGCACTCCTAAATCCAGTAGTTACATTTGGGGGCACTCCTAAATCCAGAAGCTACATTGGGGGTACTCCTAAATCCAGTAGCTACATTGGGGGCACTCCTAAATCCAGTAGCTACATTGGGGGTACTCCTAAAT
>CM065696.1:53322934-53332934 GCA_017654935.2 Phymorhynchus buccinoides | reverse complement strand
TATCACTGTGTTGCCACGGAGAAAGGGTGAAAAATGTACACGTGTACAGCGACCTTTAGGAGGTAAGCTTAAGCTTAGTAGCAACTTATATTCAACCGAACCTTTATCATTTTCTTGTTTCTCCAGACGTTCAAAATATTATCAATTCTTGTTTTTTTCAGTATAATTTTTTATTTGACCAAAGAGCTAACACTAATGAACACGCTACACTCATGGTTAGTGAAAATGAAGTCGAGGACGCAAAAAACGAAACGGCGTTGTTGCAACACTCGGACCATGTTCAGGGATAGTAACTCTTCCTAGTCGATTTTTTCGTGAACAAATGCAATTTCTTATTATTAACGCGCGCCATCAAGGTTTCGTTAAATAAAATAAAAAGGAATAAGGATAGGGTTAGGAACATGTCAGAGTCAATATTAATTGCTTTTCAAGACACATGCGCATACTTTTTGCGTCGCATGACTGAGCTCCGTAACCGTAGCCCAGAGAACACTGATTACGGACCCGTAACCCTAGCCACTTCATAAACTAAGCGTAACGGGGAAAAGCCTAAATAGTTTGCTTGGTTGCAACCAAAAACGTCACAGGAAACAAAATTCGTCTACAATGGAATCTAACGATATGGCGGTCAAACACATACAGTTATATCCCTTTGGGACTCCCTACAACAAACACAACAAAGAACTGTTTTCAAGGAACAACAACTCTGGAGAAACTCTAGGGAAACACAAAGAACGATAACTGTGGATAGCGTTGTCTTACGCCATACAAGTGTATTACAGAAGACAAACTTCCTCTTTGATGGCAATCAGGTTCGGTCACTCTGAATGCCCCTGAATCTCATCAAGGAGAGTGATCGCGCCTGCGGGGAAGTTTTTTTGTGGGTTTGTTAATCTTTCGCTGGTGATTTGAAATCGTGGTGTCGTTTCTATGCTGTGTTGTCAGTGGGTGAAACGATCGACAATATCGTGGGTAGTAGGTTTGCATGGATAGGAGTGAGAGAGAGAGAGAGAGAGAGAGAGAGAGAGAGAGAGAGAGAGAGAGAGAGAGAGAGAGAGAGAGAGAGAGAGAGAGAGAGAGAGAGAGAGAGAGAGAGAGAGAGGGGGGAGAGAGAGGGGAGAGAGAGAGAGGGGGGAGAGAGAGAGAGAGGGGGGAGAGAGAAGGAGAGAGGGGGAGAGAGAGAGAGAGAGAGAGAGAGAGGAGAGAGAGAGAGAGACAGACAATTCACAATTCACAAATTTTACTGATCCAGGCCTTCTGCCCATGTCAGAGGGAGGGGGGTTACAAAAGAAAAAACAACAATGACTGTACATCAACAGCGTTAAGAGAGAACGAAAGCGAAAACGAAAACGAAATTGTATTTAACCAGGGAACATGAGATAAGCAATGACAGCTTTTTTTTCACCCAGCCCTGAAGAGAGAGAGGAGAGAGAGAGAGAGAGAGAGAGAGAGAGAGAGAGAGAGAGAGAGAGAGAGAAATGGAAAGCAAACGAGGGGGAGACAGAGAGAGAGAGAAACAAAGAGAGAGAGAGAGAGAGATGGGAGGATAAAGGAAAGACAAACGTGGGGGAGGACAGACAGAGAGAAACAGAGAGACAAAGACAAAGCACACAGACGGATAGACAGACAGACAGATGGACAGACAGATGGACAGACAGACAGACAGACAGACAGACGATCAGCCTATAAAGACAACCAGAAAGAAGCCACACTGCTTGAGGCTGTCGTTGATGTTCAACTGATTGTGTCGTATCAAAGACGCTTAGCTTAGGGCGTGAGCTAAGCGTCTTTGGTTGTATTGACAGGGGTGGGGTGGGGGTGGAAGCCAGTCACTAGCCAAGCAACACAGTTGTTTTCAAGTTGAGTGTTCGTTCCTTCTATGTAATGATGTGGTTGTGTGCTGTGCTGGTGAAATGTGTGCCAATATTTCACAAACCTGGTTTAAATCTAAAGTTGTACTCGCCCTAAAAGATCAATTTATCCAACAGTGGTTCTCGCAGCTGGAAGAAAAACAAATATTCAGTAACTATAAATTGTATAAAGGTATGTTTTCTTGTGAGGATCAACTTAAAATTTTACCCGAAAACTTATCATTGGTTTTTGTAAAATTCAGAACATTAAATCATAGATTACCCATCCAAACGGGGAGAATCTAAAATATCCCACATAGTGAAAGATTTTGTTCTAAGTCGACCACCAAGCTCTAGGAGATGAATTTCATTATGTTTTTGAATGTCAAACGTTCCAGGATGCTAGAAAACGTTATTTGCCAAATTATTGTTTAAAAAACCCAAACGTAATCAAGTTTAATTCCTTATTTCAGTCTAAAAATAAAAGAACTCTCAGTCGTTTAGCTTGTTTCATAAAGGCTATTTTAAAAGAGTTCTGAACCTTAGTTGATATCACGAACCCCATTCTGTTAATTTGTTCTACTATTATTCACACCTCTCGGTACACCTGTATGGTGGTGTATCTGTGCATGGTGGTGTATCTGTGTATGGTGGTGTATCTGTGTATGGTGGTGTATCTGTGTATGGTGGTGTATCTGTGCATGGTGGCGTATCTGTGCATGGTGGTGTATCTGTGTATGGTGGTGTATCTGTGTATGGTGGTGTATCTGTGTATGGTGGTGTATCTGTGTATGGTGGTGTATCTGTGTATGGTGGTGTATCTGTGTATGGTGGTGTATCTGTGCATGGTGGCGTATCTGTGCATGGTGGTGTATCTGTGTATGGTGGTGTATCTGTGTATGGTGGTGTATCTGTGCATGGTGGTGTATCTGTGTATGGTGGTGTATCTGTGCATGGTGGTGTATCTGTGCATGGTGGTGTATCTGTGTATGGTGGTGTATCTGTGTATGGTGGTGTATCTGTGCATGGTGGTGTATCTGTGTATGGTGGTGTATCTGTGTATGGTGGTGTGTATCTGTGTATGGTGGTGTATATGTGTATGGTGGTGTATCTGTGTATGGTGGTGTATCTGTGTATGGTGGTGTATCTGTGTATGGTGGTGTATCTGTGTATGGTGGTGTATCTGTGTATGGTGGTGTATCTGTGTATGGTGGTGTATCTGTGTATGGTGGTATATGTGTATGGTGGTGTGTCTGTGTATGGTGGTGTATCTGTGTATGGTGGTGTATCTGTGTATGGTGGTGTATCTGTGTATGGTGGTGTATCTGTGTATGGTGGTGTATCTGTGTATGGTGGTGTATCTGTGCATGGTGGTGTATCTGTGTATGGTGGTGTATCTGTGTATGGTGGTGTATCTGTGTATGGTGGTGTATGTGTATGGTGGTGTATCTGTGTATGGTGGTGTATCTGTGCATGGTGGTGTATCTGTGTATGGTGGTGTATCTGTGTATGGTGGTGTATCTGTGTATGGTGGTGTATCTGTGTATGGTGGTGTATCTGTGTATGGTGGTGTATCTGTGTATGGTGGTGTATCTGTGTATGGTGGTGTATCTGTGTATGGTGGTGTATCTGTGTATGGTGGTGTATCTGTGTATGGTGGTGTATATGTGTATGGTGGTGTATCTGTGTATCATGGGGTGGTGTATCTGTGCATGGTGGTGTATCTGTGTATGGTGGTGTATCTGTGTATGGTGGTGTATCTGTGTATGGTGGTGTATCTGTGTATGGTGGTGTATCTGTGTATGGTGGTGTATCTGTGTATGGTGGTGTATCTGTGCATGGTGGTGTATCTGTGTATGGTGGTGTATCTGTGTATGGTGGTGTATCTGTGTATGGTGGTGTATCTGTGTATGGTGGTGTATCTGTGTATGGTGGTGTATCATGGTGGTGTATATGTGTATGGTGGTGTATCTGTGTATGGTGGTGTATCTGTGCATGGTGGTGTATCTGTGTATGGTGGTGTATCTGTGTATGGTGGTGTGTATCTGTGTATGTGTGGGTGTATCTGTGTATGGTGGTGTATCTGTGTATGGTGGTGTATCTGTGTATGGTGGTGTATCTGTGTATGGTGGTGTATCTGTGTATGGTGGTGTATCTGTGTATGGTGGTGTATCTGTGTATGGTGGTGTATCTGTGTATGGTGGTGTATCATGGTGGTGTATCTGTGTATGGTGGTGTATCTGTGTATGGTGGTGTATCTGTGTATGGTGGTGTATCTGTGTATGGTGGTGTATCTGTGTATGGTGGTGTATCTGTGTATGGTGGTGTATCTGTGTATGGTGGTATATCTGTGTATGGTGGTGTATCTGTGTATGGTGGTGTATCTGTGCATGGTGGTGTATCTGTGTATGGTGGTGTATCTGTGTATGGTGGTGTATCTGTGTATGGTGGTGTATCTGTGTATGGTGGTGTATCTGTGTATGGTGGTGTATCTGTGTATGGTGGTGTATATGTGTATGGTGGTGTATCTGTGTATGGTGGTGTATCTGTGTATGGTGGTGTATCTGTGTATGGTGGTGTATCTGTGTATGGTGGTGTATCTGTGTATGGTGGTGTATCTGTGTATGGTGGTGTATCTGTGTATGGTGGTGTATCTGTGTATGGTGGTGTATCTGTGTATGGTGGTGTATCTGTGTATGGTGGTGTATCTGTGTATGGTGGTGTATCTGTGTATGGTGGTGTATCTGTGCATGGTGGTGTATCTGTGTATGGTGGTGTATCTGTGTATGGTGGTGTATCTGTGCATGGTGGTGTATCTGTGTATGGTGGTGTATCTGTGTATGGTGGTATATCTGTGTATGGTGGTGTATCTGTGTATGGTGGTATTATGTGCCTGTCTATATGGTGATGAGCACTGTTACAAATATCTTTTGAGCCCATGTATGTTGATGTGTACTGTTAAGAAGTCTTTTGAGCTAATATTTGTAGTGTTTGATGCCGCAAATGTGAATGGCATTTATATACATTTTCTTGTGCCCCCAGGTTTTTTTGGAAATAAACTTGACTTGACTTGACTTGTAAGCTATGGGATTTTGTGAGGGGAGGATAGGCACACACATACACACACACACACACACACACACACACACACACACACACACACACACACACACACACACACACACACACACACACACACACACACACACACACACATATATATATATATATATACACACACAAACATGCGCTGGGCTATACTATGTTATATGCTCAACCACAACCAGACTGATAACAATGAATTCTAATCTCTCTCTCTCTCTCTCTCTCTCTCTCTCTCTCTCTCTCTCTTCTCTCTCTCTCTCTCTTCTCTCTCTCTCTCTCTCTGTCATATTATTGTTTACATGGTGGTGCCAGGTGGTGCGTATAATCGGCTGTTTGTCATGTCTATTCTCATTATCACTGTGAACTACGTGTCCGTAATCCCTTGTACATCAATGTTGTTTCTAATTCCTCATAAATCTGTCATGTCTGTGCTCATTATCACTGTGAACTACGTGTCCATAACCCCTTGTACATCAATGTATTTGCAGCAAAAGTGGAGTTGCTAGACGTACGCATATTGAGTATGCATACATTCCCTGTGCCCCGCCCCCCCCCCCCCCCCCCCTCTTAAATCCATGTCTCTGAACAGCAAATCATTGATTATCCACAGTCTTTAAGAGTTATTGTAGTCATCATATTCCATGAAGTGGACGCGCATGTTATACCTTGTGTGTGTTGAACCTGTTTCGCACATTTTGTCTTTTGTGTTACTTCCCTTTTATAACGTGCATTCACACAGCATGAGAATGTGTTCGTCATCTGATTGTCGGTCTGTAGATCGTCTTTTGATCTGATCAATTGGTTTAATAGAGTTGGCATTTGATGGCTCTAATGTTTGATTCCTTAACAGGAAAATTAAAGGGTGGTTGATTGATTGTTTACTAGTTTGATTTATATGTTAATTGATAATATTAACCGATTTATTTATTGATAGATTGATTATCTATCACATGACTAGTAGATTGGTTCATGTTTAAATCGTCAACTGTGGCTGGTTAGGTTGATCCATGTATTTATTTTTTAAAGATAGATTATTCCTCAGATTATAGTTTGATTTGATTATGTTGATAAATAGTAGCTGATTGATTGCTGAGTATTATTTTCTATTAATATTTCACAAATAATGGTTGATTGTTTGCTTAACTGTTTAATAAAATGATGGGTAATTTATTTATTTATTTAACTAATTATTTAAAAAAACAAAAACAAAAAACCCAGACTGCAACGTCACTGGAACATACAACAAACAAACAACTACACGACAAGTGCAAAGTGACGTTATTTTATTCACAAGAGACAAAACAAAACTACTGGATATTTCGGCGAATGCGCCTTTATCAACATAGACAAACAATTAAACAGCAAACAGCAAAAGGAGCAAAAAACCATCAAGATCAAAATAAAAACAATACTTCCCAACGCGTAAATCGCGTAAAACGAGTAATTATTTACTTATTTCTGTGTTTAGTCATCCATTTATTTAGTGGGTGTGTTGGCTGGTTTGTCTATTCATTATTTCCTTGGTTGTTTGTGTTTACATTTCCAATGATGGAATGTTTTGATAATAATGTTGTTATGCCTCATGTAATCCCCCTCCCCACCCTCCCACATGATACGGGCAGTGAGGCCTATTCATTAAAATTTTCGACTTCGACTTCTCTCTCTCTCTCTCTCTGTCTCTCTCTCTCTCTCTCTCTCTCTCTGTCTCTCTCTCTCTCTCTCCCTCTCTCTCTCTCTCTCTCTCCAACAAAGGCTATCACTAGGTTTGGATCCACTTGATCGATTCGCCAACAGGCGGTGCAATCCGCGAGCTAAGTCGACCATTGTATTATGCTCATCATCGTGATCGTTTCAGTAGTTTAGGGCATGGGGCGGTGCAGTAAAGCGTGGAGCAGCCAGCGCTGTTTCTGGGTGCTGGCTGTCGGCTGTCTGGGGGTGATATTATGGACTGTTCTCTGCGCCTCCCCCCGATACACCCCTGTGGGCTATGACATGTTTGAAGGTAAGATTGTGGGGGGAGGGGGAAGTGGGGTGGGAGTGGTTGTGTGGTGGTTGAGTATTGTGTGTGCGTGGGGGGGGGGGGGGGGGGGTAGATGCGTGAGGGGGTATATATGTGTATGTGTGTGTGTGTTGTGTGTGTGTGTGTGTGTGTGTGTGTGTGTGTGTGTGTGTGTTGTGTGTGTGTGTTAATGTGTGCGTGTGTGTGTGTGTGTGTGTGTGTGTGTGTGTGTGTGTGTGTGTGTGGGGGTGTGTGTGTGTGTGGGGGGGGGGGTGTATGCATAGAATATATGTGTGTGTGTCTGTGTGTTTTTGGGGGTGTGTATGTGTGTGTGTGTCACTGTGTGTGTATGTGTGTGTGTGTCACTGTGTGTGTTGTGTGTGTGTGTCACTGTGTGTGTATGTGTGTGTGTCACTGTGTGTGTGTGTGTGTGTGTGTGTCACTGTGTGTGTATGTGTGTGTGTGTCACTGTGTGTGTCACTGTGTGTGTATGTGTGTGTGTGTTAATGTGCGTGAGGCGGGGGTGTGTGTAGCATAGTATATAATGTATGTGTGTCTGTGTGTGTGTGTGTGTGTGTGTGTGTGTGTGTGTAATGTTTGTGTGTGTGGGGGGTGGGGGGGGGGGGGGGGGGGGGGGTATGCATAGTATGTATGTATGTGTGTCTGTGTGTGTGTTAATGTGTGTGTGTGGGGGGGGGGGGTAGGTGCGTGGGGGGGGGGGGGGTATGCATAGTATATATATATATATATATAATGTGTGTGTGTGTGTGTGTGTGTATGTGTGTGTGTGTGCGCGTGTGCGCGTGCGCGCGCATGCGTATGTTTATGCGTTTCGTTTCTCTCTGTCTGTCGCTACACTATGTGCATGATCTTTGTCTAGCTGTCTAGCTGTCTAGCTGTTTTGTGTGTGTGTTCTGAACATCTGTCTGTCATAAGACCTTTCGATGATGCCAATAATTTATCAATGTGTTAATCTCTCTCTCTCTCTCTCTCTCTCTCTCTCTCTCTCTCTCTCTCTCTCTCTCTCTCTCTCTCTCTCTCTCTCTCTCTCTCTCTCTCTCTCTCTCTCTCTCTCTCTCTCTCTCTCTATTCTCCTTCTCCTTACTTTCTGTACAATTTTGAATCCGTATCACCTTTTTAGTTTTCTTTCTTTTTTCTTTTTTTAATCTCTTTTTCTTTTCTTTTCTTTTTTTAAACCAGATCTCCCACAAAGTCGTCAGCTGCAGCCTCCAACGCCGAACCAGTCAGTGTCGCGCATGTTAAAGATCCCGTGCCACTGGAACCCTCAGAGCCTGTTGTCCGAATCTGCTCCCCCGCCCTCCATTACGCTCATCACCGCACATAGTTGTCCTCAACAACGCACAAAAATCAACAACAAAAACAGCGACATTCGTGGCAATGATGATAGTGATGGCAGCGATGGTGACGATATTGACCCCGAGCTTGATGACGACGACAACAATGAGCCCTCTACCATGACGTCACGCGTCCTTAACGTGACGTCATGCCTTCATGACGTTATAAACCAGCGCTGTGACGTCAGTCCCAACTTGGTGCCGCGCGTGGCGCATTACGTCAGGTGGGTAAGCATTGCAGAAGTGCGCGCGCAGATGTGCGCACATATAAACACACACACACATGCGCACGCGCGCGCGCACGCACACGCACACGCACGCACACACACACACACACACACACACACAGACACACACACACACACACACACACACACACACACACACACACACACACACACACAAACACAAACACACGCGCGCGCGCGCGCACAGAGGGACAGGCAGGCAAACAGACAGACAGAGAAACGGCGAATATTGTTGTTGTTGTCGTTGTCTTACCCTGGCTTAAAGACTCCAGGGATCATCCCGACATCCGAAGCACTTGAACCCCATGGCACAAATGCCCCAGCTAGGGATGAGAACATTACGTGTGTGACCGTTTCTGATTACCCCGCCACGTGAGCAGCCACAATCCGACTTCGGCGGAAACGGCGTATGTTATGAAGCAGCTTGAACTTAAAATATGGGTAAAAGGATAACTGCAAACTGTGGTGATGGTGTCTTCGAGTGACTGGTAGAGTCAGTACTTGGTAGTGAAGCTGATGCTGCTTCTCCACATTCTACTTAGCCTGGCCATAGCCGACATGGCTTTAGCCAGCCCTGAAACTGATGGTAATCTAATCCAATCCAAAAAATCTTAAGGGGGCAGGCATAGTTAAAACCAGAACATTTTTTTCTCATTTTTGTATCTGATGTCATTCTTCAGCCACATTGTTCACCTTTGGCAGGCATGTGCTTAATACATTCAGCCTAATACTGTGTTTAATACATTCAGCCTAATACTGTGTTTAATGCATTCAGCCTAATACTGTGTTTAATGCATTCAGCCTAATACTGTGTTTAATACATTCAGCCTAATACTGTGTTTAATACATTCAGCCTAATACTGTGTTTAATACATTCAGCCTAATACTGTGTTTAATGCATTCAGCCTAATACTGTGTTTAATACATTCAGCCTAATACTGTGTTTAATGCATTCAGCCTAATACTGTGTTTAATACATTCAGCCTAATACTGATTTGTATCAGTGGAATTTATGTTTGATGTAATCCCACTGATTACACTAAATTCCACTGATTTTTGACAAACGGGCTGGTACACCCATGGGGACATTTCGCAAGGACTCCTCTGCATCGCATCCGATGGTCACCAAGCCGTAGCTATGTGCCTCTGTATACTTAATGGAATGTCCCGTGTGTGTCGGCTCCTAAACAACGCGACACGGACTTCCAGGGCTGGAGCAGGGCTGCTCTCGTGTTGATAGGGCAGGCGTCAGTGGCTGGTGCATCTCTGGGTCCCTTCAGCATCTTCGGGTGTTTCTTTTTCCTAATTTAATGAGTAAAAATCTAGCAATTTGAACTGAATAAAACTAATTTACGCACATACTACAACATATTCTTGACTGTTATTTATGAAAAGTTACTTATGGTAAACTAAAGTTGGCTTGAAAGAAATGATGAAAATATA
>CM065696.1:53312934-53317934 GCA_017654935.2 Phymorhynchus buccinoides | reverse complement strand
TGTTTGTATGTTGTAGTTTTTGTGTTTGTTTGTATGTTGTAGTTTTTGTGTTTGTTTGTATGTTGTAGTTTTTGTGTTTGTTTGTATGTTGTAGTTTTTGTGTTTGTTTGTATGTTGTAGTTTTTGTGTTTGTTTGTATGTTGTAGTTTTTGTGTTTGTATGTTGTAGTTTTTGTGTTTGTATGTTGTAGTTTTTGTGTTTGTATGTTGTAGTTTTTGTGTTTGTATGTTGTAGTTTTTGTCATTTTTTTCTGTTGTTTCTTATTTGTTGTTTTTGCTCCGTTTTTGACGAGCGAAGTGGTTGTATCTATTTATACTTTTGGTGTGTGTGTGTGTGTGTGTGTGTGTGTGTGTGTGTGTGTGTGTGTGTGTGTGTGTGTGTGTGTGTGTGTGTGTGTAATTGGCTCTAGCACTGAAACACAAGCGCAAATGCATCCTAGTTTGTGAGTTATACATGGGTTGTTCATTAAAGTTTGGCAACGGGTCAATAACACAGGAACCAAGGAGTTCACAGACTTCACACTTTTTGCATTCCTAGGAAGAACATCTTTCCTCTTTGTACACCGCCAGGTGTGCAGTGCAGTTTGGCGGCTTTGTTTAGGCAAGGGTCGGAGCTGTTATTTTGAGCTTTTTGCGAGGGTCAGAAAATGTTGTCCAAAATGGTAAGAAGAACTTTGAAAGTCATGTGGAGCTAAGTGAAGTCTGCAGCCACTTTGAAAGTGCTTTACTGGATTACTGCTGTCACCATATTAAAGGCAAGTTGTTGTCTTTACTTCCATTGCAAAATTCAAGCTTTCTTCTTTCTAAACGTGTATAGGTTTTTCCCAGTCAGATATTCATATGAGATGAAAAGTGAAATCAAGAAGTACCGGTTGACGTTTCTGCAGTCTTCAATTTTACGCCATTGTTTTAGCTTACACGTTTTATTATACGCATTTGCTTAGAGGGTTAACGCAAAGACTAAACTGTATGGTGCCTTGACAGTCCGTGATTGGGCAAGCATTTGATATACAGCACCCCCATGCTCAGGCCAGTGTCTACCACTGACAAAAGCCGTTTGATTGTCTAAAGCAAAGTGTTGGTCTAGTGTAAACCGAGCGCAGTGTCATGTCATTATTTCCAATGTCCATCATTATCATTCAATGTTATTGCGCAGAGTGATTCAGACACAGACAGACTCAGAGAGAGAGAGGGAGAGAGAGAGAGGGGGGGGGAGCAGAGAGAGAGAGAGAGAGAGAGAGGGGGGGGGAGCAGAGATAGAGAGAGAGAGGGGGGGGGAGGCAGAGAGAGAGAGAGAGAGACTATGGATGCGTCTGTGTCTGATGTGTTTGTGTCTGTGTCTGACTGTGTGCGCACTTGCATACGTGTGTGTGTGTGTGTGTGTGTGTGTGTGTGTGTGTGTGTGTGCTCGCCGGTGCGATGCATGTGCATATGTGTGTGTGTGCGAGCATGTATCCGTGCGCGCGTGTGTGTGTGTGCGCACGCGCGCGCATTTGTGTGGCTTCACTAACGCATGGTGAACAAAGGGAGGCAACTCAACCAAAAGCATGTGACATGTTTTATTTCACGATTTGTTCCCCTTTCTCTGTACAGCTGATCAATCTGGCTCCATTATCTTCTCTACTGTATCTGATTGTTTAACCCTTTCACCGCCAGCCATTTTTTAGCCAAACATTTCCATTAAACTTACTTGGCTACAGAAAAGATTTTATCTGCAATATTGTGGGATTTCCTTGTGACACATTTAGAATAGGGTCAATCCTTACTGCTCAAATGTAGGAACACAATATAATTGAATAATAGACCCTGGTTTCAAGGGTTTTATTAATATCAGTGTTAAATCATTGTGGTGCAAAAATGCGACATTGGCGGTGAAAGGGTTAAGAAAAGGAGATGTACATTTATTATTATGTTACGCCCAATCCGTGAAATTGACTATTTCATGAAATAAAATGATTTGCCCAATTTACGAAATGGACAATGTATATCACATTTTTGAATCCCCATTCACACAGGTATTGATTAAGGTTGATTCAATGGTATCACACTTTTCTACACTGTATGTGCACCCCTAGCGTGCCCCCCAACTCCACCAGATGCTAAGCTGGGGCATGCCTGAGCCACATGTTGAATCAAACGTTTTATCAAATTAAGTCTGAATAAAATCATTTTAACTCATCTACAGATGAGATTGCTCATTCATTTGAACCAATTCTTGATCTATGTGTGCTAAGTCTTTCGGGTGAGACGATAAACCGAGGTCCCGTGTGCCCATGCACTTAGCATACGCTAATCCCAATGGCAACGAAAAAGTTGTCATTTGGTCAAAATTTACCCCCACCCCTTTCCTTCCTCATCAGTTACACAAAAAATTCGCATGCAAAAAACAAATTAAAAAATGGGTGGCGCGTCTCTGGCTGCGACGCCCTCTCCAGGTGGGAGCAACCCGAATTTCACAGAGACGCCTCTGTGACTATAAAGTACCTAATACCTAATACTAATACCTAATAATGAACGAAAACTATTTTTCATTCATATTGCTTTTCACGAGCTGGTCAAAACATTTTGCTCATTTCATGAAATGGGCAATTTCATGGATTGGGTGTAACATATACACAGTTTTCTCGCGCAAATGTCATCCCCAAATTTGTATTATTGAACTGGTGACCAATCTAATAATGAATTGATCAATAATAAGAAACATGAGGCCCACGTGACGCTTCACGCTGAGTACTGATATGTGAGCGAAAAGCCCCCCAGATTGCCAACAACAAGGTGGCCTACAGTCACTGTGAGCTCAAGTCAAGTCAGGAATACGTTACTATCTCTCGTGGATAATCTGGTTGCAGGTGCAATACACGTCAACAATCACAACAAGACGATGGAATATTAAACCAAAAAAGAGAGATGATAATGATAATGATAATGAACCTTTATTTTACAACGGTAAAAGTATTGAGAGATCCAATCCAAATCCAATCCAAAAACTGTTATTGATTAGGCCTTTCTGCCCGTATCAGGTAGGGAAAAAGGGGGGGGGGTAAAGATAACAACAAATATATGGTGATGACAAAGCACAAAGAGACATAGGAAGATACGTTGGGGTTGGAGGGGGAGGGGGATGAGGTTACTACAAATATATGGTGATTACAAAGCACAAAGAGACATAGGAAGATACGTTGGGGTTGGAGGGGGAGGGGGATGAGGTTACTACAAATATATGGTGATTACAAAGCACAAAGAGACATAGGAAGATACGTTGGGGTTGGATGGGGGAGGGGGATGAGGTTACTACAAATATATGGTGATGACAAAGCACAAAGAGACATAGGAAGATACGTTGGGGTTGGAGGGGGGAGGGGGATGAGGTTACTACAAATATATGGTGATTACAAAGCACAAAGAGACATAGGAAGATACGTTGGGGTTGGAGGGGGAGGGGGATGAAGGTTACTACAAATATATGGTGATTACAAAGCACAAAGAGACATAGGAAGATACGTTGGGGTTGGAGGGGGAGGGGGATGAGGTTACACAAATATATGGTGATTACAAAGCACAAAGAACTTAGGAAGATACGTTGGGGTTGGATGGGGGAGGGGGATGAGGTTACTACAAATATATGGTGATTACAAAGCACATGTGAGACATAGGAAGATACGTTGGGGTTGGAAAGGGGGATGAGGTTACTACAAATATATGGTTTACAAAGCACAAAGAGACATAGGAAGATACTTGGGGTTGGAGGGGGAGGGGGATGAGGTTACTACAAATATATGGTGATTACAAAGCACAAAGAGACATAGGAAGATACGTTGGGGTTGGAGGTTACTACAAATACATACAACATTTGCAACGTTCACAAAGATAAATATAAATGTATAGTGATTACAGAACATAGAGAGACATAGCAACGTACGTCGTAGGGGGTTGTGAGCAGATACACATAACAAAAGCAACAACTTGCAAATGTGTCAAAATCTTCGAAATATGAAGTGAAACGAATGTGAACATACTACAATGAAAGCAGATTGTACAAACATTTTATGCAAAATAGCTTGGTTATTACACTCGAATAGAGTATTGAGAGAGAGAGAGAGACAGAGAGAGAGAAAGAGAGAGAGATAGAGAGAGAGAGACAGAGACAGAGAGAGTGAGAGAGAGAGAGAGAGAGAGACACAGAGAGAGAGAAAGAGAGAGAGAGAGAGAGAGAGAGAGAGAGAGATGCATTTAATGCAAACTGAGACATTTTGTAACCATACATAGACAAACAAGCAGAGAGAGACACAGAGAGAGAGAGAGAGAGAGAGAGAGAGGGGGGGGGGAGAGAGAGAGGGGGGAGAGAGAGAGGGAGAGAGAGAGAACAGGTAAGAACAGTCAAAACTGATAGTTTTTTTAACAACAGGCATCCCAAAGTCATATCATCTGAAAATAAAACGGCACGTTAACCTCCATTTCGTTTTTTGCACAATAACCATTTAATCAAACAAAATTATTATTATGTTCTTGAGCTGTGCCAACAGGGCCACACAATGTTCACAATATATCATAACATGTTTCATTCCCTAATATATGTTGTATTCAATATTCCAACATAACAGTCATAATAACATAAGTTTGCTTATATTATCAATATAAGACGTTATTTTTTAAAAAAAACATTATTTTGTTGCCTACTTGTCAATCAATCAATTAATTTAATAATCAACTAATTAATCAATGAATCGGACATGTTAACCACACACATACCCCATACATACACCCCAGCATCCTTACTACCTACCCCTACTTGATACACTTGATAGTTTGGGACGCACTATGACAGTCGATGGCTTGGAGTCAAAACGGACTATCTTTAGATAGTCCATTGACATATTACTGATGTTATTGCAAAAACAAAGAACTTGTGTTAAAAAAAGACTGCAATAAATGTAAGATGGGGAGCTATGCTTTTTATATATTCTGCAGTCTCTTTTTGATACAAGTTATTAGTTTTCACAA
>CM065696.1:53287934-53302934 GCA_017654935.2 Phymorhynchus buccinoides | reverse complement strand
ACTGCTGATAGTTATGATAAAAACTGTTATCATACTGCTGATAGCATATGATAAAAACTGTTATCATACTGCTGATAGTTATGATAAAAACTGTTATCATACTGCTGATAGTTATGATAAAAACTGTTATCATACTGCTGATAGTTATGATAAAAACTGTTATCATACTGCTGATAGTTATGATAAAAACTGTTATCATACTGCTGATAGTTATGATAAAAACTGTTATCATACTGCTGATAGTTATGATAAAAACTGTTATCATACTGCTGATAGTTATGATAAAAACTGTTATCATACTGCTGATAGTTATGATAAAAACTGTTATCATACTGCTGATAGTTATGATAAAAACTGTTATCATACTGCTGATAGTTATGATAAAAACTGTTATCATACTGCTGATAGTTATGATAAAAACTGTTATCATACTGCTGATAGTTATGATAAAAACTGTTATCATACTGCTGATAGTTATGATAAAAACTGTTATACTGCTGATAGTATCTGTTATCATACTGCTGATAGCTATGATAAAAACTGTTATCATACTGCTGATAGTTATGATAAAAACTGTTATCATACTGCTGATAGTTATGATAAAAACTGTTATCAATATAGTTATGATAAAAACTGTTATACTGCTGATAGCTATGATAAAAACTGTTATCATACTGCTGATAGTTATGATAAAAACTGTTATCATACTGCTGATAGTTATGATAAAAACTGTTATCATACTGCTGATAGTTATGATAAAAACTGTTATCATACTGCTGATAGTTATGATAAAAACTGTTATCATACTGCTGATAGTTATGATAAAAACTGTTATCATACTGCTGATAGTTATGATAAAAACTGTTATCATACTGCTGATAGTTATGATAAAAACTGTTATCATACTGCTGATAGTTATGATAAAAACTGTTATCATACTGCTGATAGTTATGATAAAAACTGTTATCATATAGTTATGATAAAAACTGTTATCATACTGATAGTTATGATAAAAACTGTTATCATACTGCTGATAGTTATGATAAAAACTGTTATCATACTGCTGATAGTTATGATAAAAACTGTTATCATACTGCTGATAGTTATGATAAAAACTGTTATATACTGCTGATAGATATGATAAAAACTGTTATCTACTGCTGATAGTTATGATAAAAACTGTTATCATACTGCTGATAGTTATGATAAAAACTGTTATCATACTGCTGATAGTATGATAAAAACTGTTATCATACTGCTGATAAAATACTGTTATCATACTGCTGATAGTTATGATAAAAACTGTTATCATACTGCTGATAGTTATGATAAAAACTGTTATCATACTGCTGATAGTTATGATAAAAACTGTTATCATACTGCTGATAGTTATGTTATAAAAACTGTTATCATACTGCTGATAGTTATGATAAAAACTGTTATCATACTGCTGATAGTTATGATAAAAACTGTTATCATACTGCTGATAGCTGATATTATAAAAACTGTTATCATACTGCTGATAGCTATGATAAAAACTGTTATCATACTGCTGATAGTTATGATAAAAACTGTTATCATACTGCTGATAGTTATGATAAAAACTGTTATCATACTGCTGATAGTTATGATAAAAACTGTTATCATACTGCTGATAGTTATGATAAAAACTGTTATCATACTGCTGATAGTTATGATAAAAACTGTTATCATACTGCTGATAGATAAAAACTATGATAAAAACTGTTATCATACTGCTGATAGCTATGATAAAAACTGTTATCATACTGCTGATAGTTATGATAAAAACTGTTATCATACTGCTGATAGTTATGATAAAAACTGTTATCATACTGCTGATAGATATGATAAAAACTGTTATCATACTGCTGATAGTTATGATAAAAACTGTTATCATACTACTGCTGATAGTTATGATAAAAACTGTTATCATACTGCTGATAGTTATGATAAAAACTGTTATCATACTGCTGATAGTTATGATAAAAACTGTTATCATACTGATAGCTGTGATAGCTATAATAAAAACTGTTATCATACTGCTGATAGATATGATAAAAACTGTTATCATACTGCTGATAGTTATGATAAAAACTGTTATCATAGCTATGATAAAAACTGTTATCATACTGCTGATAGTTATGATAAAAACTGTTATCATACTGCTGATAGTTATGATAAAAACTGTTATCATACTGCTGATAGTTATGATAAAAACTGTTATCATACTGCTGATAGTTATAATAAAAACTGTTATCATACTGCTGATAGCTATGATAAAAACTGTTATCATACTGCTGATAGTTATATATAAAACTGTTATCATACTGCTGATAGTTATGATAAAAACTGTTATCATACTGCTGATAGCTATGATAAAAACTGTTATCATACTGCTGATAGTTATGATAAAAACTGTTATCATACTGCTGATAGTTATGATAAAAACTGTTATCATACTGCTGATAGTTATGATAAAAACTGTTATCATACTGCTGATAGTTATGAAAAACTGTTATCATACTGCTGATACTGTTATCATACTGCTGATAGTTATGATAAAAACTGTTATCATACTGCTGATAGTTATGATAAAAACTGTTATCATACTGCTGATAGTTATGATAAAAACTGTTATCATACTGCTGATAGTTATGATAAAAACTGTTATCATACTGCTGATAGTTATGATAAAAACTGTTATCATACTGCTGATAGTTATGATAAAAACTGTTATCATACTAGCTATGCTGATAGTTATGATAAAAACTGTTATCATACTGCTGATAGTTATGATAAAAACTGTTATCATACTGCTGATAGATATGATAAAAACTGTTATCATACTGCTGATAGTTATGATAAAAACTGTTATCATACTGCTGATAGTTATGATAAAAACTGTTATCATACTGCTGATAGTTATGATAAAAACTGTTATCATACTGCTGATAGTTATGATAAAAACTGTTATCATACTGCTGATAGTTATTATGATAAAAACTGTTATCATACTGCTGATAGTTATGATAAAAACTGTTATCATACTGCTGATAGATATGATAAAAACTGTTATCATACTGCTGATAGTTATGATAAAAACTGTTATCATACTGCTGATAGCTATGATAAAAACTGTTATCATACTGCTGATAGTTATGATAAAAACTGTTATCATACTGCTGATAGCTATGATAAAAACTGTTATCATACTGCTGTTATCATACTGCTGATAGTTATGATAAAAACTGTTATCATACTGCTGATAGTTATGATAAAAACTGTTATCATATAGATACTGCTGATAGCTATGATAAAAACTGTTATCATACTGCTGATAGTTATGATAAAAACTGTTATCATACTGCTGATAGTTATGATAAAAACTGTTATCAATATCATACTGCTGATAGCTATGATAAAAACTGTTATCATACTGCTGATAGTTATGATAAAAACTGTTATCATACTGCTGATAGTTATGATAAAAACTGTTATCAATATCATACTGCTGATAGCTATAATAAAAACTGTTATCATACTGCTGATAGATATGATAAAAACTGTTATCATACTGCTGATAGTTATGATAAAAACTGTTATCATAGTTATGATAAAAACTGTTATCATACTGCTGATAGCTATGATAAAAACTGTTATCATACTGCTGATAGATATGATAAAAACTGTTATCATACTGCTGATAGTTATGATAAAAACTGTTATCATACTGCTGATAGTTATAATAAAAACTGTTATCATACTGCTGATAGCTATGATAAAAACTGTTATCATACTGCTGATAGTTATGATAAAAACTGTTATCATACTGCTGATAGTTATGATAAAAACTGTTATCATACTGCTGATAGCTATGATAAAAACTGTTATAATACTGCTGATAGTTATAATAAAAACTGTTATCATACTGCTGATAGTTATGATAAAAACTGTTATCATACTGCTGATAGTTATGATAAAAACTGTTATCATACTGCTGATAGTTATGATAAAAACTGTTATACTGCTGATAGTTATGATAAAAACTGTTATCATACTGCTGATAGTTATGATAAAAACTGTTATCATACTGCTGATAGTTATGATAAAAACTGTTATCATACTGCTGATAGTTATGATAAAAACTGATGATAGTTATGATAAAAACTGTTATATACTGCTGATAGTTATAATAAAAACTGATAAAAAAAACTGTTATCATACTGCTGATAGTTATGATAAATAACTGTTATCATACTGCTGATAGCTATGATAAAAACATACTATGATAAAAACTGTTATCATACTGCTGATAGTAATCTGTTAGCTGATAGTTATGATAAAAACTGTTATCATACTGCTGATAGTTATGATAAAAACTGTTATCATACTGCTGATAGATATGATAAAAACTGTTATCATACTGCTGATAGTTATGATAAAAACTGTTATCATACTGCTGATAGTTATGATAAAAACTGTTATCATACTGCTGATAGTTATGATAAAAACTGTTATCATACTGCTGATAGCTATGATAAAAACTGTTATCATACTGCTGATAGTTATGATAAAAACTGTTATCATACTGCTGATAGATATGATAAAAACTGTTATCATACTGCTGATAGTTATGATAAAAACTGTTATCATACTGCTGATAGATACGATAAAAACTGTTATCATACTGCTGATAGCTATGATAAAAACTGTTATCATACTGCTGATAGTTATGATAAAAACTGTTATCATACTGCTGATAGATTATGATAAAAACTGTTATAATACTGCTGATAGCTATGATAAAAACTGTTATCATACTGCTGATAGATATGATAAAAACTGTTATCATACTGCTGATAGTTATGATAAAAACTGTTATCATACTGCTGATAGTTATGATAAAAACTGTTATACATACTGCTGATAGTTATATGATAAAAACTGTTATATGATACTGCTGATAGTTATGATAAAAACTGTTATCATACTGCTGATAGTTATGATAAAAACTGTTATCATACTGCTGATAGTTATGATAAAAACTGTTATCATACTGCTGATAGTTATAATAAAAACTGTGATAATACTGCTGATAGTTATGATAAAAACTGTTATCATACTGCTGATAGCTATGATAAAAACTGTTATCATACTGCTGATAGTTATGATAAAAACTGTTATAATACTGCTGATAGATATGATAAAAACTGTTATCATACTGCTGATAGTTATGATAAAAACTGTTATCATACTGCTGATAGCTATGATAAAAACTGTTATCATACTGCTGATAGATATGATAAAAATGTTATCATACAGCTGATAGTTATGATAAAAACTGTTATCATACTGCTGATAGATATGATAAAAACTGTTATCATACAGCTGATAGCTATGATAATAACTGTTATCAATATCATACTGCTGATAGTTATGATAAAAACTGTTATCATACAGCTGATAGATACGATAAAAACTGTTATCATACAGCTGATAGATATGATAAAAACTGTTATCATACTGCTGATAGATACGATAAAAACTGTTATCATACAGCTGATAGTTATGATAAAAACTGTTATCATACTGCTGATAGTTATGATAAAAACTTATCATACTGCTGATAGCTATGATAAAAACTGTTATCATACTGCTGATAGATATGATAAAAACTGTTATCATACTGCTGATAGATACGATAAAGTGTTATCATACTGCTGATAGTTATGATAAAAACTGTTATCATACTGCTGATAGATACGATAAAGTGTTATCATACTGCTGATAGCTATGATAAAAACTGTTATCATACTGCTGATAGTTATGATAAAAACTGTTATCATACTGCTGATAGTTATGATAAAAACTGTTTTAATACTGCTGATAGCTATGATAAAAACTGTTATCATACTGCTGATAGATATGATAAAAACTGTTACCATACAGCTGATAGTTATGATAAAAACTGTTATCATACTGCTGATAGTTATAATAAAAACTGTTGTCATACTGCTGATAGTTATGATAAAAACTGTTATCATACTGCTGATAGTTATAATAAAAACTGTTATCATACTGCTGATAGTTATGATAAAAACTGTTATAATACTGCTGATAGTTATGATAAAAACTGTTATCATACTGCTGATAGATATGATAAAAACTGTTATCAAACTGCTGATAGCTACGATAAAGTGTTATCATACTGCTGATAGTTATGATAAAAACTGTTATAATACTGCTGATAGTTATAATAAAAACTGTGATAATACTGTTGGTAGTTATGATAGATAAAAAAAAAACCTGTTATAATACTGCTGATGGTTATGATAGTGTTATACTGCTGATAGTTATGATAAAAACTGTTATCATACTGCTGATAGTTATGATAAAAACTGTGATAATACTGTTGGTAGTTATAATATATATTTTAAAAAAATGTTATAATACTGCTGATGGTGTGTGGGGAAAAAATAGACATAAATCAGTCGAGTGACCCAGATCTATTTACCATGACAAACACCCACACAGTACACAACAGCAGTGGTAGAGAGTTGTGCACAAACAAATCAACATACATTCAAGAATGGCATAACCTTCTAGTCTCGAAATATGTCACACTTAAACAACACACAACACGGAACAAACTGGTATGCCTCGATAGAAGTTGGGTTAAACAAAGATAAAACAGCGAGGCTAAGAGAGAGGATAATACTGAAATTCATAAGGGGAAGCGACTCTCTTAGTTAACTCCCTTCACCAAAGTTATTTTCGGCACTTAACGGGAAGTAAACACACACACACATCCCCCGAAGTTCTCCCAACGTCTCACACACATACACACACACACACACACACACACACAACGAAACAAGAGGTTCGTGACTTCACCTGCACGTTCGAAGCATAATGCGCCAAACTGCTGAACCGCGACCTTTTAGAAGAAGTGGACCTTCGGCTGGCGTTGGTCACGTTGGGGGATGAGCGAGAGGGGGTGGGGGGAGAAGGGGAGGTGGTAACGGTAGAGGTAGTCGTGGTAGAGGTACTGGGATGGAAAGTGGTAACAGTGGCAGAGGCGTTGGTGGTGGGGTTGGCGGTACCGTAATTCAGATGGTTAACTGAGTTGTTTCGTGACGAAGTCGAGCCATTTCTCGCGCCGGTCGTTTTTGTTGTCGTCATGACTTCATCTTCACTCACGCTGGGGACGTATCTGATTGGGTGATAAAAATAGAACGGAAAAATAAAAAGTAGTAGGGAATGGTGACTTAAAATGCAAATGGAGAATTATTATTTTGTTGTTGTAAAATTACAAAAAGGTTAGTCTTTCTTCCCTCTCTTCTGTCTGTATCTCTGTCTGGCTCTGTCTCTGACTGTGTCTGACTCAGTGGTTCACAGAAGAACCACTTCTTTATCAGCAAGGGGATGACTGCGTTCTGTTGTGGAAACAAAAACCCACCTACCTGATGAATACGCGGTTTTTTTAAAACGGTACAACGTTGTTGAACTGGGAGATGTGAAGAAGCTGGTATATAAAGCCAGGAAACGAAGACCAGCTTCAGTTCTACGTCTCTCTTAGGGATATATTTTTTGTTTAATGCATTTCGAGAAGCGCGTATTACATGTGGACAAGGTGTTTAGAAAAAAAAGAACTGCCCCCCAAAAGTATGTGAATGTCACGAGAGATCAGATCCAGCTCTACCTCTCCTTTGTAAGAACTGCCTGCCTGCTAAAAAAAATGTAGGATGAACAAAAGGTGTTGTTGTGAAGCCCGTCCTGTCACGACGTTTCTGCACAAGAGGTCAAGTATCTGATTGAACTTCAAAGCCAGCCCGATCTGGACTACAGGTCAGAGTGAATCCAGCCTCTGTCTGTCTGTGTGTATGTTTGTCTTTTGTCTGTCTGTCTGTTTGTCTTTTGTCTGTCTGTCTGTCTTTTATCTATCTGTCTGTCTGTTTGTTTTTTGTCTGTCTGTTTGTCTTTTATCTATCTGTCTGTCTGTTTGTCTGTCTGTCTGTTTGTCTTTTATCTATCTGTCTGTCTTTTTGTTTGTCTGTCTGTATGTATGTTTGTCTTTTATCTATCTGTCTGTCTGTTTGTCTTTTATCTGTCTGTTTGTCTTTTATCTATCTGGCTGTCTGTTTGTCCTTTATCTGTCTGTCTGTCTTTTATCTGTCTGTCTGTCTTTTATCTGTCTGTCTGTCTGTCTTTTATCTGTCTGTCTGTCTGTCTTTTATCTGTCTGTCTGTCTGTCTTTTATCTGTCTTTTATCTGTCTGTCTGTTTGTCTTTTATCTGTCTGTTTGTCTTTTATCTGTCTGTCTTTTATCTGTCTGTCAGTCTTTTATCTGTCTGTCTGTCTGTCTTTTATCTGTCTGTCTGTCTGTCTTTTATCTGTCTGTCTGTCTGTCTTTTATCTGTCTGTCTGTCTGTCTTTTATCTGTCTGTCTGTTTGTCTTTTATCTGTCTGTCTGTTTGTCTTTTTCTCTCAGTCACTCACTCACTCTCTCTTTCTCCATCACTGTCTCCCTATCACATTATTTGCTCTCTCTCTCTCTCTCTCTCTCTCTCTCTCTCTCTCTCTCTCTCTCTCTCTCTCTCTCTCTCTCTAAATGTATATTTAACCTTGCAATGTACCTGTCTGATGCTCTTAGAATTCGTAATGAAACATTGTGATATTTTCTGCTATTATCTTCATACAGCTTGTTATGTTTATCTCTTTGAATTCTGAAGTTTTCTCATTGCTGCCCCTTCAAACGTGACATGGGCAGATGGCCTGGTCATTAAACAGTTGTTCATTGTTGTTGTTCTCTCTCTCTCTCTCTCTCTCTCTCTCTCTCTCTCTCTCTCTCTCTCTCTCAATTTTTATGTTTAGATTAATGTCCGATAATGCTCCTCCAACATTAAAAAATAAATTTGAAATTAACCTTGTCCGTAATGTTTTTAAAATTAAAATACCTCTTCCAAGAGTTGACCTTTTAAAATCTAGTCTTGTATATTCAGGTGGCTGCTTATGGAATACTATTTCATCTTCCTTTAATGTGTACTCAGGCATTAATGTTTTAAAAAAAGAGTACCATAAGTATCTTATGTTGAAACATACAAGCAATGTTGTTTAACCCCATTCTTAGTTTCAAATATGTTTCCACTTTTGATATGTTGACATGTATGCATATTATCTACTTTGTTGTTATTAAATTATTAACAAGTTTTGTATTTACCTTATTTCATGTGTTTCCTCTCTCTCTCTCTCTCTCTCTCTCTCTCTCTCTCTCTCTCTCTCTCTCTCTCTCTCTCTCTCTCTCTCTCTCTCTCTCTCTCTCTCTCTCTCTCTCTCGCTCTCTCTCTCTCTCTCTCTCTCTCTCTCTCCCTCTCTCCACTCTCTCTCCCTCCCTCTCTCTCTCTCTCTCTCTCTCTCTCTCTCTCTCTCTCACTCTCTTTTGTGTGTGTGAGAGGGGGAGGGGGGGGGGGGGGAGATAGACGGTTTTGTTGTATCTATTTTTTCTTCTTCATGGATAATTCTTCGATGATTATTTTTTGCATGCTTCTTCATTATTTTTGTGTTGAATATATTGATTTTCTTGCATGTTTGTTTGAGGGCAAGATGTAAAAAAGCCCATTGTGTGCTTACTCTTTTTCCCTCAATAAAAATATTTCGTTCGTTCGTTTTCTCTCTCTCTCTCTCTCTCTCTCTCTCTCTCTCTCTCTCTCTCTCTCTCTCTCTCTCTCTCTCTCTCTCTCTCTCTCTCTCTCTCTCTATCTCTCTCTCTCTCTCTCTCTCTCTCTCTCTCTCTCTCTCTCTCTCTCTCTCTCTCTCTCTCTCCTATGCTTCTCTCTGTACCTATATGTCTCTCTGTCCGTCTGTCACTCGCTCGCTCTGTCTCTCCGTCATTGTTCATCTCACACAATCTGTCTTTTCTATCCTCCCCCCCCCCCCCCCTCTCTCTCTCTCTCTCTCTCTCTCTCGCTCTCTCTCTCTCCCCTCTCTCATACCAACCCTCACCTCGTACGGAACGTCTTCAAGGGAATGGAACCACCCCCTACCCCACCACCACCACCGCTAATCCTAACAGACGTCGCACGTCTGCCCTCCCTGGTGAGCCCCGGCGAGCTGGAAATCTCTCCCATCAGCAGCTCTCTCCGCCTCCTGAGCTGCAGCCAGATGCGCACGTAGAGAGCGGTGAGGATCACCAGGGTCACCACGAACACCACGGCGAGGCACAGAAAGTAGGCCATCTGCAACGGAAAGTGGGTCATCGGAAATAGAAAGTGGGTCATCGGAAAGAGAAAGTAGGTCATCAGACATAGAAAGTGGGTCATCGGACAGAGAAAGTAGGTCAGTGGATAAAACGTGGAAAAAATAGAAAACAGGTTCATGGGGAAGAGGACTCTACCTTCTGTTTGTTTTTAACCATCTGCGTGTGTGCCGGTGGGATGGATGACACGAATTTGCATAGAACGCGTTCTGTGCGCTATTAATGGTCTAAATGAAGACCGGTGAGCGCGGGGCGGGATAAACATCACCCAACTAGAAGAAGAAGGGGAGTGTCTCTTTATGCGCTAGTTACCTGGAAGGCAGTATGTCTGTATCTGGCATCGATGGAGCAGTCGTAGCCTCGTATGCCGGGTTCAGGGGTGTCCGTGCGGCTGATTCCGAACAGCAGGGCAGAGGGGGTGGCCATGATGAGGGCTGACACCACTGCCACCACGCACAACACCTGCACACAGAGAGAGAGGGGGGGGGGGAGAGAGAGGGAGACAGAGAGAGAGGGGGGGGGGAGAGGGAGAGGGGGGGAGAGAGAGAGGGGGGAGAGGGAGAGAGAGGGAGGGGGGGGGGGGGGGCGGGGGGGAGAGAGGGAGACAGAGAGAGAGAGAGAGAGAGAGAGAGAGAGAGAGAGAGAGAGAATTCGACAATTCAATTCGACATTTTTTTATTGTCATTACCAAACAAGGTCTGATAACAAGGGGGGTCGGCAAAATGTATCAACTTCATAACAAATAAGATATAGAAAGTAAAAACCAATCATCATGTTATTAATACAACAAAAAGAATGAAATAACACCACGTGACAAGTCCGAAAAAGTAGAAATCATACTCTCATTCTGTTTACTTGGCCTACGTGTTGAACAACTAACAACCTTCTAACAACCTTCCATACACACACTTGCTCACACGCACGCATGCACACAACGCACGCACGCACGCACGCAAGAAAACACACGCGCGCACGCACACGCACACACACACGCGCACACACACACACACACGCACACGCACACGCGCGCACGCACACACACACACACACACGCACACGCACACGCACGCACGCATGCACGCGCACACGCACACGCACGCACGCACACACACACACACACACACACACACACACACACACACACACACACACACACACACGCACGCACGCGCGCGCGCGCGCGGTCGGATTATGTTGTTACCTAAATATACAAACTACGTAAGAGAAAGATAACTCGACCAACCAACAGTCAATTATACAAACATGATTTAACTCCCTTTCCTCCTCTCTTTCACTGTCTCTCTCTTCATATAAATGTAGGTCATAAAAAAAAATATTAGTTATTCGTTAGATCACACATCAATTGTTATTGTTATTGTTGGCATGCTTCTGCTTGAGAGAGAGAGAGAGAGAGAGAGAGAGAGAGAGAGAGAGAGAGAGAGAGAGAGAGAGAGAGAGAGAGAGAGGGGGGGGGGGGGGGGGGGGGAGAGAGAGAGAGACAGAGAGAGATAGAAAGAGAGAGAGAGAGAGAGAGAGAGAGAGAGAGAGAGAGAGAGAGACAGACACAGAGAAAGAGAGACAGAGAGAGGGAGAGAGAGAGAGAGAGAGAGAGAGAGAGGGAGAGAAGAGAGAGAGAGAGGGGGAGAGAGAGAGAGAGAGAGAAAAACTTGAAAACTTGAAAACTTTAACTTTATTTTTCAAGGATAAAGATTTTAGGCAACGCCTAGTCTTCCAATCTGTCCTTAGTGTTATAATATAATCATTTAGTATACAAATTTAGTATTGTTCTTTTTTATATTGTTAGATTTTGTTTTTAAAATGTTTTGTTTGTCACAATTGTTATGGGCCAGAGGCCTAAGCATTAAACCATTTTGACTTTGACTCTCTCTCTCTCTCTCTCTCTCTCTCTCTCTCTCTCTCTCTCTCTCTCTCTCTCGCTCTCTCTGCTCTCGCTCTCTCTGTCTCTTTCTCTATCTTTCATTCTCTCTCTCTCTCTAATTTATTTATTGATTAGTGACTACCGCGATTAGTGACTACCGCGATGTTTTGCAAATTAAACAAACACAAGTGCTTTTTGAGTGCTCTTTCGTATTTTTGAGTGCTCTTTCGTATTTTTTCCATCTCGTTAGATGGCATAGCAAAATGCAAACCCAGAGAGAGAGAGAGAGAGAGAGAGAGAGAGAGAGAGAGAGAGAGAGAGAGAGAGAGAGAGAGAGAGAGAGAGAGAGAGAGAGAGAGAGAAAGAAAGAGAGAGAGAGAGAGAGAGAGAGAGAGAGAGAGAGAGAGAGAGAGAGAGAGAGAGAGAGAGAGAGAGAGAGAGAGAGAGAGAGAGAGAGAGAGGGGGGGAGAATAAGAACGAAAGAAGCAAAGGAACACATGTTCCAAACAACGAAACAAAAAGTGAATTAAAACAAAGAAACACAATTAAGACAGACAGACAAACATGCTCTTGCTTAGTTGCTTGACTTGTGTTTGTTTGCTTACGTGTGGTAAGGTGTGGGGGGAAATGCCTTTTTTTTTAGTCAGTGCATCTTGCCTGCGAATGGTTGTTTAACATGTAAACAGTTAGGATGTTTTGCAGTGGCGCTGGGCCTCCATTTTGCTTACATTTAAAGAGGAATCAGATGTTCAGTTCGTATCTCAAAACACTCTCAAAAACGTCACAACATTGTTTTCTTGATATACGTAGCCTCAGTCTGCAAAGTCTATCGCTGTAACCTACCTTTTGTGTCTGGTGGAAGTTCAGTTTAACGTCGCGTATCGGCTTTCGCCATGTACGACGGGCTGAACAAACCAACCATGGTATAAACAAAACTTTATGTTCCTGAATCACTGTCTTAGCCAAAAGGCCGAGAAGCGATCAGGATGAATTAAACTTTTATGTCTATCGCTGTAACCTACCTTTTATGTCTATCGCTGTAACCTACCTTTCATGTCTATCGCTGTAACCTACCTTTTATGTCTATCGCTGTAACCTACCTTTTGTGTCTATCGCTGTAACCTACCTTTCATGTCTATCGCTGTAACCTACCTTTTGTGTCTATCGCTGTAACCTACCTTTCATGTCTATCGCTGTAACCAACCTTTTTATGTCTATCGCTGTAACCTACCTTTCATGTCTATCGCTGTAACCTACCTTTCATGTCTATCGCTGTAACCTACCTTTCATGTCTATCGCTGTAACCTACCTTTTATGTCTATCGCTGTAACCAACCTTTCATGTCTATCACTGTAACCTACCTTTCATGTCTATCGCTGTAACCAACCTTTCATGTCTATCACTGTAACCTACCTTTCATGTCTATCGCTGTAACCAACCTTTCATGTCTATCGCTGTAACCTACCTTTTATGTCTATCGCTGTAACCTACCTTTCATGTCTATCGCTGTAACCTACCTTTCATGTCTATCGCTGTAACCTACCTTTCATGTCTATCGCTGTAACCTACCTTTCATGTCTATCGCTGTAACCTACCTTTCATGTCTATCGCTGTAACCTACCTTTCATGTCTATCGCTGTAACCTACCTTTTGTGTCTATCGCTGTAACCTACCTTTCATGTCTATCGCTGTAACCAACCTTTCATGTCTATCGCTGTAACCTACCTTTCATGTCTATCGCTGTAACCTACCTTTCATGTCTATCGCTGTAACCTACCTTTTATGTCTATCGCTGTAACCTACCTTTTATGTCTATCGCTGTAACCTACCTTTCATGTCTATCGCTGTAACCTACCTTTTATGTCTATCGCTGTAACCTACCTTTTATGTCTATCGCTGTAACCTACCTTTTGTGTCTATCGCTGTAACCTACCTTTCATGTCTATCGCTGTAACCAACCTTTTTATGTCTATCGCTGTAACCTACCTTTCATGTCTATCGCTGTAACCTACCTTTCATGTCTATCGCTGTAACCTACCTTTTATGTCTATCGCTGTAACCAACCTTTCATGTCTATCGCTGTAACCTACCTTTTGTGTCTATCGCTGTAACCTACCTTTCATGTCTATCGCTGTAACCTACCTTTTATGTCTATCGCTGTAACCTACCTTTCATGTCTATCGCTGTAACCTACCTTTCATGTCTATCGCTGTAACCTACCTTTCATGTCTATCGCTGTAACCTACCTTTTTATGTCTATCGCTGTAACCTACCTTTCATGTCTATCGCTGTAACCTACCTTTTATGTCTATCGCTGTAACCTACCTTTTATGTCTATCGCTGTAACCTACCTTTTGTGTCTATCGCTGTAACCTACCTTTCATGTCTATCGCTGTAACCAACCTTTTTATGTCTATCGCTGTAACCTACCTTTCATGTCTATCGCTGTAACCTACCTTTCATGTCTATCGCTGTAACCTACCTTTTATGTCTATCGCTGTAACCAACCTTTCATGTCTATCGCTGTAACCTACCTTTTATGTCTATCGCTGTAACCTACCTTTCATGTCTATCGCTGTAACCTACCTTTCATGTCTATCGCTGTAACCTACCTTTCATGTCTATCGCTGTAACCAACCTTTCATGTCTATCACTGTAACCTACCTTTTATGTCTATCGCTGTAACCTAACCTTTCATGTCTATCGCTGTAACCTACCTTTCATGTCTATCGCTGTAACCTACCTTTCATGTCTATCGCTGTAACCAACCTTTCATGTCTATCACTGTAACCTACCTTTTATGTCTATCACTGTAACCAACCTTTCATGTCTATCGCTGTAACCT
>CM065696.1:53255434-53260434 GCA_017654935.2 Phymorhynchus buccinoides | reverse complement strand
CTCTCTGTCTTTCTCTCTGTCTCTGTCTTACCCCCCCCTCTCTCTCTCTCTCTCTCTCTCTCTCTCTCTCTCTCTTCTCTCTCTGTCTCTGTCCCCCCCTCTCTCTCTCTCTCTCTCTCTCTCTCTCTCTCTCTCTCTCTCTGTCTTTCTTTCTCTCTCTCTCTCTCACACCCTTTCTCTCTCTCTCTCTCTCTCTCTCTCTGTCCTTCTCTCTGTCTGTCTCTCTCTCTCTGTCTCACTCCCCTCTCTCTCTCTCTCTCTCTCTTTCTCTCTCTGTCTCTCTCTCTCTCTCTCTCTCTCTCTCTCTCTCTCTTCTGTCTCTCTCTCTCTGTCTCTCTCTCTCTCTCTCTCTCTCTCTCTCTCTCTCTCTCTCTCTCTCTCTCTCTCTCTCTCTCTCTCTCTCTGTCTTTCTCTCTCTGTCTCTGTCTCACCCCCCTCTCTCTCTCTCTCTCTCTCTCTCTCTGTCTGTCTTTCTCTCTGTCTCTCTCTCTCTCTCTCTCTCTCTCTCCCCCTCTCTCTCTCTCTCTCTCTCTCTCTCTCTCTCTCTCTCTGTCTCTCTCTCTCTCTCTCTCTCTCTCTCTCTCTCTCTGTCTTTCTCTCTGTCTCTCTCTCTCTCTCTCTCTCTCTCTCTCTCTCTCTCTCTCTCTTCTCTCTCTCTCTGTCTCTCTGTCTCTCTCTCTCTCTCTCTCTCTCTCTCTCTCTCTCTCTGTCTCTCTGTCTCTCTCTCTCTCTCTCTCTCTCTCTCTCTCTCTCTCTCTCTCTCTTCTCTCCTCTCTCTCTCTCTCTCTCTCTCTCTCTCTCTCTCTCTCTCTCTCCTCTCTCTCTCTCTCTCTCTCTCCACGGCTATCTAGATTGATAATAAATAATTGATGACAATAATCCGTTTAAAATCAACAGAAAAGCTCTAGTTCCCTAAAGCAGAACTACAAACTAAAAGACCTATTTATAAAATCTCAACAATCTCTCTCTCTCTCTCTCTCTCTCTCTCTCTCTCTCTCTCTCTCTCTCTCTCTCTCTCTCTCTCTCCCCCTCTCTCTCTCTCTCTCTCTCTCTCTCTCTCTCTCTCCATTCTTCCTTTGATTGTCTTGTATATACATATTGATGATGTAGGGGGAGGGGCCCATACGTGGGCTGGTTCTTAAACTGAGCCTCTCTGTAACTTTTTCTAGCGCCCCCCCCCCCCCCCAACTCAGAGGATGGGGACAGACATGTCTTCCTGCCCCGCCCCCCGCCCCCCAAAAGGCCTTTGCTTAGACTCAGGGCTGAGTGTAAAAAAGCAAACTGTATGCTTATCTCATAGCCCTGATTAAACAAAAAATTTCGTTCGTTCTCTCTCTCTCTCTCTCTCTCTCTCTCTCTCTCTCTCTCTCTCTCTCTCTCTCTCTCTCTCTCTCTCTCTCTCTCTCTCTCTCTCTCTCTCTCTCTCTCTCTCTCTCTCTCTCTCTCTCTCTCTCTCTCTCTCTCTCTTCTCTCTCTCTCTCTCTCTCTCTCTCTCTCTCTCTCTCTCTCTCTCTCTCTCTCTCTCTCTCTCTCTCACGGCTATAAGATTGATAATAAATAATTGATGACAGTTTTAGTGGTGGGTTTCTAAGTGCTGATGCGCTGAAACGATGTGAAGACTTTCTTTAATACTTGTTTCAGTCATGTGGTACATTACCAAGGCAAAAAGCGCTTTGTGCAAGCAGCGTTTCAAACTTTAGCGCTCTCGGCAACAATTTCGGCAAAACAATGCTTACTTTTGTTTCGACTTGAGACAGAAAACTTTCCTGCTTTTGCGACAGTCTCTATTTTCTTGACTGAAAAGGGCGCAAGGCAAAGATTGGAAAACAATCTGAATTCAAGAACTAGGGGTATTGTATCTGATTGAAGGTAGCCTACGAAATCGAGCCACAAATTTAAAAAAAACCGAAAATGTCTTGTGGAGTTGGTTAGCAAATGCTGCCATGATGCGACGGAGCGTAAGCAGTTGCATCCCTTTGTTGGCCTGTCCCCTTCTTGTCCTATCCTATTATGTGTGTCCCTATCTCTATGCACCCCCTTCTCTATGTGTCCCCTTCTCTATATGTCCTGTTTCTCTGTGTCCCCTTCTCTATATGTCCTGTTTCTCTGTGTCCCCTTCTCTATGTGTCCTGTTTCTATGTGTCCCCTTCTCTATATGTCCTGTTTATATGTGTCCCCTTCTCTATATGTCCTGTTTCTATGTGTCCCCTTCTCTATATGTCCTGTTTCTCTGTGTCCCCTTCTCTATATGTCCTGTTTCTATGTGTCCCCTTCTCTATCTGTCCTGTTTCTATGTGTCCCCTTCTCTATATGTCCTGTTTCTATGTGTCCCCTTCTCTATATGTCCTGTTTCTATGTGTCCCCTTCTCTATATGTCCTGTTTCTATGTGTCCCCTTCTCTATATGTCCTGTTTCTATGTGTCCCCTTCTCTATATGTCCTGTTTCTATGTGTCCCCTTCTCTATATGTCCTGTTTCTATGTGTCCCCTTCTCTATATGTCCTGTTTCTATGTGTCCCCTTCTCTATATGTCCTGTTTCTATGTGTCCCCTTCTCTATATGTCTATGTTTCTTCTGTGTCCCCTTCTCTATATGTCCTGTTTCTATGTGTCCCCTTCTCTATCTGTCCTGTTTCTATGTTTCCCCTTCTCTATATGTCCTGTCTCTATGTGTCCCCTTCTCTATATGTCCTGTTTCTATGTGTCCCCTTCTCTATATGTCCTGTTTCTATGTGTCCCCTTCTCTATGTGTCCTGTTTCTATGTGTCCCCTTCTCTATCTGTCCTGTATTGTCTCTGTGTCCCCTTCTCTATATGTCCTGTTTCTATGTGTCCCCTTCTCTATATGTCCTGTTTCTATGTGTCCCCTTCTCTATATGTCCTGTTTCTATGTGTCCCCTTCTCTATATGTCCTGTTTCTATGTGTCCCCTTCTCTATATGTCCTGTTTCTATGTGTCCCCTTCTCTATCTGTCCTGTTTCTCTGTGTCCCCTTCTCTATATGTCCTGTTTCTATGTGTCCCCTTCTCTATATGTCCTGTTTCTATGTGTCCCCTTCTCTATATGTCCTGTTTCTATGTGTCCCCTTCTCTATATGTCCTGTTTCTATGTTTCCCCTTCTCTATATGTCCTGTTTCTATGTGTCCCCTTCTCTATATGTCCTGTTTCTATGTGTCCCCTTCTCTATATGTCCTGTTTCTATGTGTCTCCTTCTCTATATGTCCTGTTTCTCTGTGTCCCCTTCTCTATATGTCCTGTTTCTATGTGTCCCCTTCTCTATATGTCCTGTTTCTATGTGTCCCCTTCTCTATATGTCCTGTTTCTATGTGTCCCCTTCTCTATATGTCCTGTTTCTATGTGTCCCCTTCTCTATATGTCCTGTTTCTATGTGTCCCCTTCTCTATATGTCCTGTTTCTATGTGTCCCCTTCTCTATATGTCCTGTTTCTATGTGTCCCCTTCTCTATATGTCCTGTTTCTATGTGTTCCCCTTCTCTATATGTCCTGTTTCTATGTGTCCCCTTCTCTATATGTCCTGTTTCTATGTGTCCCCTTCTCTATATGTCCTGTTTCTCTGTGTCCCCTTCTCTATATGTCCTGTTTCTATGTTTCCCCTTCTCTATATGTCCTGTTTCTATGTTTCCCCTTCTCTATATGTCCTGTTTCTATGTGTCCCCTTCTCTATATGTCCTGTCTCTGTTTCTATGTCCTGTTTCTATCCCCTTCTCTATATGTCCTGTTTCTATGTGTCCCCTTCTCTATATGTCCTGTTTCTATGTTTCCCCTTCTCTATATGTCCTGTTTCTATGTTTCCCCTTCTCTATATGTCCTGTTTCTATGTGTCCCCTTCTCTATATGTCCTGTTTCTATGTGTCCCCTTCTCTATATGTCCTGTTTCTATGTGTCCCCTTCTCTATATGTCCTGTTTCTATGTGTCCCCTTCTCTATATGTCCTGTTTCTATGTGTCCCCTTCTCTATATGTCCTGTTTCTATGTGTCCCCTTCTCTATATGTCCTGTTTCTATGTGTCCCCTTCTCTATATGTCCTGTTTCTATGTGTCCCCTTCTCTATATGTCCTGTTTCTATGTGTCCCCTTCTCTATATGTCCTGTTTCTATGTGTCCCCTTCTCTATATGTCCTGTTTCTATGTGTCCCCTTCTCTATATGTCCTGTTTCTATGTGTCCCCTTCTCTATATGTCCTGTTTCTATGTGTCCCCTTCTCTATATGTCCTGTTTCTATGTGTCCCCTTCTCTATATGTCCTGTTTCTCTGTGTCCCCTTCTCTATATGTCCTGTTTCTATGTGTCCCCATCTCTATATGTCCTGTTTCTATGTGTCCCCTTCTCTATATGTCCTGTTTATCTGTGTCCCCATCTCTATGTGTCCCCTTCTCTATATGTCCTGTTTCTATGTGTCCCCTTCTCTATATGTCCTGTTTCTCTGTGTCCCCTTCTCTATATGTCCTGTTTCTATGTGTCCCCTTCTCTATATGTCCTGTTTCTATGTGTCCCCTTCTCTATCTGTCCTGTTTCTCTGTGTCCCCTTCTCTATAAGTCCTGTTTCTATGTGTCCCCTTCTCTATCTGTCCTGTTTCTATGTTTCCCCTGCTCTATATGTCCTGTTTCTCTGTGTCCCCTTCTCTATATGTCCTGTTTCTATGTGTCCCCTTCTCTATATGTCCTGTTTCTATGTGTCCCCATCTCTATATGTCCTGTTTCTATGTTTCCCCTTCTCTATCTGTCCTGTTTCTCTGTGTCCCCTTCTCTATATGTCCTGTTTCTATGTGTCCCCTTCTCTATATGTCCTGTTTATCTGTGTCCCCATCTCTATGTGTCCCCATCTCTATATGTCCTGTTTCTACGTGTCCCCTTCTCTATATGTCCTGTTTCTCTGTGTCCCCTTCTCTATATGTCCTGTTTCTCTGTGTCCCCTTCTCTATATGTCCTGTTTCTATGTGTCCCTGTCTCTATGCGTCCTTGTCTCTGTGTGTCTCCGTCATTGTG
>CM065696.1:53240434-53242934 GCA_017654935.2 Phymorhynchus buccinoides | reverse complement strand
GAAGGAAAGAAGAGAAGAAAGAAAGGAAAGAAAGAAAGAAAGAAAGAAAGAAAGAAAGAAAGAAAGAAAGAAAGAAAGAAAGAAAGAAAGAAAGAAAGAAGAAAGAAAGAAAGAAAGAAGGAAGAAAGAAAGGAAGAAAGAAGAAAATAAAGAAAGAAAGATGGAAAGAAAGAAAGAAAGAAGAAAGAAAGAGAAAAAGAAAGAAAGAAAGAAGAAAGAAAGAAAGAAAGAAAGAAAGAAAGAAAGAAAGAAAGAAGAAAGAAAGAAAAGAAAGAAAGAAGGAAAGAAAGAAAGAAAGAAAGAAGAAGAAAGAAAAAGAAAGAAAGATGGAAAGAAGGAAAGAGAGAAGGAAAGAAAGAAGGAAAGAAAGAAAGAAAGAAAGATGGAAAGAAAGAGAAAGAAAGAAAGGAAAGAAAGAAAGAAAGAAAAAGAAAGAAAAGAAAGAAAGGAAAGAAAGAAAAAAGAGAAAGAAAAAAGAAAGAAAGGAAAGAAAGAAAGAAAGAAGGAAAGAAAGAAAGAAGGAAAGAAAGAAAGAAAGAAAGAAAGATGGAAAGAAAGAAAGAAAAGAAAGAAAAAGAAAGAAAGAAAGAAAGAAGGAAAGAAAGAAGAAAGAAGAGAAAGAAGGAAAGAAAGAAACAAGAAAGGAAAGAAAGAAAGAAAGAAAAAAAAATGAAAGAAAGAAAGAAAGAAGAAGAAAGAAAGAAAGAAAGAAAGAAAGAAAGAAAGAAAGAAAGAAAGAAAGAAAGAAAAGAAAGAAGGAAAGAAGGAAAAGAAAGAAAGAAAGAAAAAGAAAGAAAGAAAGAAGAAAGAAAGAAAGAAAGAAAGAAAGAAGAAAAGAAAAAAGAAGGAAAAAGAAAGAAAAGAAAAGGAAAGAAAAGAGAAAGAATTAAAGAAGAAAGAAAGAAAGAAAGAAAGAAAGAAGAAAAGAAAGAAAGAAAGAAAGAAAAAGAAAGAAAGAAAAAGAAAGAAAAGAAAGAAAGAAAGAAAGAAAAAGAAAGAAGAAAGAAAAGAGAAAGAAGGAATGAAAGAAAGAAAGAAAGAAGGAAAGAAAGAAAGAAAGAAAGAAAGAAAGAAAGAAAGAAAGAAAGATGGAAAGAAAGAGAGAATGAATGAAAGAAAGAAAGAAAGAAAGAAAGAAAGAAAGAAAAAGAAAGAAGGAAAGAAAGATGGAAAGAAAGGAAAAAGAAAGAAAGAATGAATGAAAGAAAGAAAGAAAGAAAGAAAGAAAGAAAGAATAAAGAAAGAAAGAAGAAAGAAAGAAAGAAAGAGAAAAGAGAATGAAAGAAAGAAAGAAAGAAAGAAAAAGAAAGAAAGAGAAAGAAGAGAAAGAAAGAAAGAAAGAAAGAAAAGAAAGAAAGAAAGAAAGAGAGAAAATGAAAGAAAGAAAGAAAGAAAGAAAGAAAGAAGGAAAGAAAGAAAGAAAGAAAGAGAGAAAGAAAGAAAGATGGAAAGAAAGAGAGAAAGAAAGGAAAGAAAGAAAGAAAGAAAGAAAGAAAGAAAGAAAGATGGAAAGAAAGAGAGAATGAATGAAAGAAAGAAAGAAAGAAAGAAAGAAAGAAGGAAAGAAAGAAAGAAAGAAAGAAAGAAAGACAGAGAGAAAGAAAGAAAACAACTAAGAAAAAAAGAGTATGCTACGAAAACAAAGACAAAGAATTAATGAATCAACCAATTCAACACCAGAGAAACATTGATCAACAAATACAACAAAAACAAAGAATTAATGAATCAACCAATTCAACACCAGAGAAACATTGATCAACAAATACAACAAAAACAAAGAATTAATCAATCAACCAATTCAACACCAGAGAAACATTGATCAACAAATACAAAAAAGAAAAAGAAAATTAAAACAAAAACCAACCTAACAACAAAAAACAAAGATACAGATTGGGTAGGATTAAAGCTATAAAGGCGATAATCCAATCAGATTAGACGAAGACGGCTGATGAGCAAAAGCAATGAGGTTTTAATCACACACAAAAACAAAAAACGAGACGTGCCAAATAATAATTAACTCACTTGGGTTTTTTTCTTCTTTTCAGAGAAAACAGTTCCGGAACTCTGGCGCCAGTATCTTTGTAGACCGCAGATATGGGAGAATTATATCAAAGACATTTACAAGGTAAACTTCTTCTTGTTGTTGTTGTTGCTGTTGTTGTTTCCTACCGTTTGAACAGGGCGAGGGAGGGTGGTCTGTGTTGATTGGTCTCTTTGGGGTTTTGTTGTCTTATTTTGTTCGTACGAAACAGTCAGGTGTTCTTTACGAATCACACATATCAAGTCATAAATACTTTTGGAAATATACCAAGGTAAGCCTAAATCAAGTGTGATTGTCTTGTACTTTCAAACCGAATTACACGAATTCAATTATGGCTGTTTCAAACATCAGTTTTAAATAGTTTAAAACTCAATTTTGAGTATCTCGAAAATTAAGACTCAAAACTGGAATTTAAAAACAAAGTTAGCAATTTCATCAAATGTTGGGCCAAGTTTTAAA
>CM065696.1:53215434-53235434 GCA_017654935.2 Phymorhynchus buccinoides | reverse complement strand
GCGCTGTCTCCCCCTTAAAAAACATTATAAAAAAAACACCCTCCACTCTCTCTCGCGCCTTCTCACTCACACACACACACACACACACACACACACACACACACACACACACACACACACACACACACACACACACACACACACACACGCATTCACACACACATCAGCCACAAATATACATGTACTGATGAAAGAGACTTGGCTTTTTCGTCCGCCTCGTTATTTGTAATTATATGACATTAATGTCTGAATATCCGTATATCTCTCGTACGTCCATTAACAGAAGGCACTGACCTATGGTCTTATCTCCTTAACTATGGGTGATATCAATGGCTAAATGCACCTATAGTTCAGTATAACAAGACACAATCCTTTCTTTCCGAGAACATACAAGACAGGCACATTATAAAACAGGGTGGCCGAGAGGCTAAGTGCGCATTAACGTATATGAACAGAATTAGAAAGCACTGATACGGTTCAAACCTCGGCCAAATAGCCCAAATCAGTTCGAATTTCTTTACAACCGGCCCACTTTTTTTTTCTTTCATTTTTTTTTCATTGTTATCTCACTTTACTTCTACACAAAACACAATACATTGTTCTCTCTCACTTTACTTCTACACAAAACACAATACACTGTTCTCTCTTACTTTACTTCTACACAAAACACAATACACTGTTCTCTCTTACTTTACTTATACACAAAACACAATACACTGTTCTCTCTTACTTTACTTATACACAAAGCACAATGTGTGTGTGTGTGTGTGTGTGTGTGTGTGTGTGTGTGTGTGTGTGTGTGTATGTGTGTGTGTGTGTGTGTGTGTGTGTGTGTGTGTGTGTGTGTGTGTGTGTGTGTGTGTATGTGTGTGTGTGTGTGTGCTAATCCGATAAAAAATATATTTGATTTTTTCCGAATTTCTAAATTGAGTTCAAATATATTTTGTACTACCAATGTTTGTCCTGTTTTCTTTGCTATACTAATGCTCATTTTCCCAATAAGTATCATGTGATTTATCGAATCCCTCTCTAGTTTGGTTAGATCATCTCTATTCATTCCAAAGAGTACTTCAGCTACGGTTAGTCTCATAGGTTTTCCAATAATACCATAAACTAACGCGCCCACATCTTTCCAGAACGTGTTTATCATTGGACAGTGGAAGAAAAAGTGTTCCACGTGGTCAACTTCATCCGAACAAACATCACACTTATTGCTTTCTACTAAATTCATTTTATGTAAGAGAATGTTGGTTGGGTAAATGTTATGAAGGATTTTCCATTGCAGTTCGTGTAGTCTGACCTCCTTAGTGCATGATCGTGCAGTTAACCAAATACTGTCATCAATTTTAATGTTAAGTTTTCTGTTCCAGAAGTTGGCACCACTAGGGATTATATATTCTGGTTTTCTATTATCAAGTATTTTCTTTATGACTTTTGGAGCTGCTTTGAAAAAGCGGGCATCGCATTCTGGGGTATTTGTGTTATCTGTTCTGTTTTCGATATTTGTGATCCACTGCAGCCAAAGAGCCGGAATTGCATTTCTTAATGCGTTAAATTCAAAAACTGTGCTTGCACTTATGTATCCTAACTTTATTTCTAATTCTTCACAATTCAGTAATCTTCTTTCGTTTAAGTTTACTATATCTTTTATATGAATTATGCCGTTATCAGTCCATTTTTTAAAACATAATATGCTGCCTTTGTATTTGATTAAATGATTGTAGAATAATTGTTGTTCCATAACGTTATTTTGAGTTACATCTTCCATATTTGTATGACATTTATTATTTAAATATATTGCTATTACTTCCTTCCAAAAATCGTTTTCTATATCGATCATATTTATGATATCGCGTGCCCTGCAGTGTATTGAAAAAATGTAGTTATCTGGATATATGTTATTGAAATGTATTTTGGGGACGATGCTCCAATACAAACGGCCCACTTCAGAGCGAAAATCAAAGCGTAAGTTTGTTAGTGGAAGAAATCTGGGATCGATTTTCTTGGTCATTCAACACGTCAAGGTGACGATGGGGTTTAAACCCATGCTCGCGATCCTATGGACTGTGACCCCAACCGACCATCTCGTCTGTCGATTTTATTCAGACCTAGGCTACGTAAAAATTGTTATTAAATAATAGGTAAAGGTCAAGATGTGCCCCCCCCCCCCCCCCCCCCCCCCCCTACCTATCTCGGTTAATTCTATTTTTCCGTTATTGCCTTTCTTACCATGCATAAAACTGTATTTTAGGAACATTTTTAGCTAATAACCTTTTTGGAATACTAACCCTATCCCTAACCCTAGCCCTAAACCTAACCCTACCCCCCACCCTATAAGACGGAAAAACGCAACGAACCACAACTGTGACAAATCGCGGTGTACTGCAGTACATAGTGGGGGGTAGGGTTAGGGTTAGGGCTAGGGTTAGGGATAGGGTTAGTATTCCAAAAAGGTTATTAGCTGAAAATGTTCCTAAAATACAGCTGTATGTATGGTAAGAAAGGCAAAAACGGAAAAAGAGAATTAACCGAGAAATGCAGGGTGGGAGGATTTGTAATTATCGTAGTTTTACCAAAATACAAATACATAAATATTTCGTGGCTCTGGGTGTCAATCCAATACATTTAAATAATCTTTTGAGTGCGCTTATAAGCTTATAGCTTGTTGTGCTCATACAATAATTTGTGTACACTGCAATGTATTATTTTAATAAACTTTGTTTAAGCGCAAATAATCAGCAACAACAAAACTTCGGGTGGCGGAGGGGATGGGGGGGCAATATCCTTGAGCTCAATGAAGTTTGATTAAAGTACGTATATTTGTTACATCTACAATTAACAACACACACACACACGCATGTACGCGCACGCGCGCACGCACACGCACACACATACACACAGACGCATGCACGCGCACATACACACACGTACACACACACATACATACATACATACATACATACATACACACACACATACATACACACACGCGCGCGCACACACACACACACACACACACACACACACACACACACACACACACACACACACACACACACACACACACACACACACACACACACACACACACACACACACACAAACGCGCACACGTGCTTGCAGTACAATACACAATATGTTTTTTAATGAGTATCCTACCTTATTCCATAAAAGGCGCTCATGTGTACACGGGTTAAGGTCATCATCAATAATCGATCAAGAGAAAAAACAAAACCATCACTTTGCAACATAATGACAAAACGGTGCCTCCTTGGCGGAGATGAAGAGAAACATTTCAGTATGCTAAGCTATGTCTGTAAATGACACATACACGGACAGATGAGGTACACAATAAGTGTGATAAACAGTGTGATACTGCATCCAAACAAAATCATCTGTATCAGTTGTACAGCAAAAGGAATATCACATTTCTGTTTAGAAAACGTATCTGTTCACAAAGTACCTTGATTACGATGTTTGGCATCAGGAACCTTATGTACATGTGCTATGTAGCCTCTTTCTCTCTTTCTCTGTGTGTGTGTGTGTGTGTGTGTATGTGTATGTCTGTGTGTGTGCGTGTGTGCACGCGCGCGCGCGCGCGCGCGTGTGTGTGTGTGTGTGTGTGTGTGTGTGCACGCGCGCGCGTGTGTGTGTGTGTGTGTGTGTGTACGTGCTTGCGTGTGTGTGTGTGTGTGTGTGTGTGCGTGCGCGCGTGTATGTGCGCGCGTGTGTGTGTGTGCGTGTGTACTTAGTATTGTTATGCAATCATTTAGTATATAAATGTAGTATTTTTATAGTGATATATTTGCATTACCCCTATAGTCTATCGCACCTGTCCATTGCGCCCAGCGTAGTCCTCGATTTACGCCCCTTGGAATGATTGGCTCGTGAGAACACTAGACATATTGGAAGCTTTGAATAACTTGAGACTTTGCTTCAGAAGACAGCGTCAACCTTCCTTTTTCGACACACACAAAAACAAAACAATCCCAATGGCTTTTCGAGTTTTTATTTCTTAGTCACCTGCAATTTACCTTCTGATGTAGGCCTACATCACTCAATGCTAATGTATTATTGCGAGAACCAGAAAATTATAATATGACCATGGTACTTGGTTTTTACACATCTCGTTCCATGATACTTACATTCCTATGAAGAACATTCCATGGTACTTGGTTTTTACACATCTCGTTCCATGATACTTACATTCCTATGAAGAAAATGATCATATGTGATGCAGCACAGGAAAACCAGGCTAAAGTCGGGCAGCCACAAGAGAGAGAAAGAGAGAGAGAAAGAAAGAGAGAGAGATTTTATTGATTGAAAAATTGTTAAAAAATAAACTATTAGAGATAGATGAATTCTGTTTTTTGCCTGTTAATCTGTTGTCTCTGGCCTTTCTGAAAATATGAATGAGTCAAAAGTGATCATTTACGACATTAGCCTGGTTTTCCTGTGCTGCATCACATTATTATAACCATGGTATTTTGTTCTAATAGGTATTGTTTCATGATAATTATTGTATTCCTAATATGAACGGGAGAGCTACATGGCTATTTACGGCAGAATGTCCAGACACAAATGACCGCTGTGGGCATCTACCACTGCTCTGGAGCCACGGGGAATTAGTTAGTATCGTGTACATTGTATCAACTGAAGAAGAAGAAGAAGAAGAAGAAGAAGAAGAAGAAGAAGAAGAAGAAGAAGAAGAAGAAGAAGAAGAGGAGGAGAAGAAAGAACAAGAACAAGAAGATTTATTTAAGAAGAAAAAGGAGTAGGAGGAGGAGGAAAAGAAGGAGGAGGAGGTGGAGGAGGAGAAGACAAAGAAAACGAAGAAGAGGAGGAGGATGAAGAGGAGAAGGAAGAAGAAGAACAACAACAACAACAACAAAAAGAACAAGAAGATCTATTTAAGAAGAAGGAGGAGGAGGAGGAAAAGAAGGAGGAGAAGGAAGAACAAGAACAAGAAGAAGAAAAAAGAACAAGAAGAACAAGAAGATTTATTTAAGAAGAAGAAGGAGGAGGAGGAGGAAAAGAATGAGGAGGAGGAGGAGGAGGGGAAGGAGAAGAAGAGGAGGAGGAGGAGAAGAAGAGGAAGAAGAAGAAGAAGAAGAGGAGGAGGAGGAGGAGAGGAAGAAGAAGAAGAAGAGGAGGAGTAGAAGAAGAGGAAGAAGAAGAAGAAGAGGAAGAAATTTGCTCGTTTGACCTCTGGTGGCCGTATAGGCCAATTTAATTAGTTTTCATCAAGTAACATGTCCGTTGTTTGCGGGCCCCAGAGCTGAATGACATACTGGGAATCTGCTCATCACACTCACAAAGGCATTGGTAGTGCTCAGATTATTTCGTTGGACAAATTAATAGATCACAAATTAATCATCCCGACAATCGCAGTCACCGGTGTATTAATTCCCTTCTTTCTCTGATACATTCCCCAGATCGAGATGCCCACTGTTCACCAGTCTGGCTTGTATACGTGTCATTAGAAAGCTGTAATGTGCGTCCTAAGCTGCTCATTGGTTCAGTCGTCCAGCCTCAGTTTGTTTTCTTGAAAGAAACGCATCCCATCCCTTGGGTAAGTTTCACGAGAGGTCGCTATTCACGCGAATAACTGTTGCGCGAAAGATTTGTTTCTTAACAAACTTTACAAAACATTTGCGGGAAAAAAGTTCTTTGCCTGATTGCTCAAACAAGTTAATATTTTAACTAAGCCTTAATGGGTCAATCAACAGCCAGGAATGTATTAACCCCGTCCAAGTCACGTGATAGCTTCGGATCGTTCGCGACGTGCTCGGTGTGGGTGAAGAACAAAACGCTAGCCAAACTATCGGCAAGCGAAGCTGTTTCTTATGCCGAATTCTTCTTCTTCTTGCATATAGCATCCCTAATCAAACATTTGATTTTCAATGCAACATGGGGGGGGGGTTTCCCTTCTACCCATCACAGTCATACTCTCTCTCACACACACGCACACACACACACGCGCGCGCGCGCGCACGCACGCACGCACGCACACGCACGCACACACACACACACACACACACACACACACACACACACACACACACACACACACGCACGCACGCACGCACGCACGCACGCACGCACGCACACGCACGCACGCACACGCACGCACACACACACACACACACACAAACACAAACACACATACACAACACACACACACACACACACACACACACACACACACACACTCACACACTCACACACTCTTTTCCCCTCATTTTAATTCAATATGTGTTTATGTCTGTTTTGTTTTTGTTTAATTAATGTATTTATTTAAGTCTAATATCACCATTGTTGTGAACAGACTTTAAATTAAATCAATCAAATCAAATCAAACATTTGATGATTATGACGCTTACAACGTGGGGGATGTTCCAACTAAACAGTTGACTTGTGTAGAAGACTTGCTGCTCAATGAGGGATTTGATTGGGATGGGGGTGAGAAGGGGATGAGCATAATTTGAGGGGGAGGCCTGGACAGGGGGGGGGACAGGAGGGTGGAATTAAGGTAACGGAAAGGTGAGGACAGGGGAGGAGGAAAAGGAGAAGCGGAGGGTGGGGGGTGGGTGGGGGGAGGAGGTTCAGATCTGGGATTTGAATTTTCCCAACGAGGCTGATGATATTGCCTCAGGTGGAAGAGAGTTCCACTCACTCACAGCCCTGGGAAAGAATGAGTACTTCCTGTAATTTGTTTTACAGGCAGGAAGTTGGTAGGCCGCTGAGTGAGTCTGTCGTGACGGAGGATGGGGAACTGGCTGGTGTGGGGTGTTGATGGCCACATCTCCATGGTGGAACTTGAAGAAGGTGGCCAGCCTAGCGGAGCGTCGCCTGTCCTTGAGTGGAGGCCACTGCAGTTGGGTCAACATGTTGTCCACGCTGGATGTTTGGCGGTGGCGATTTGCAACCCATCTAGCTGCGTGGCGCTGGACCCTTTCAATCTTGCCAGTGATTTTGACTGTATGAGGGTCCCAGACAGGGGCAGCGTATTCTAAATTGAGACGTACCAAGGCTTTACAGGCAGTTTCCTTGACGGTGATGGAGCCTATCTTCAGATTTCGTCGAAGGAAGCCTAAGGTCTTGTTAGCCTTGTTCACGGTGTTGTTGATGTGCGTGTCCCGTGACAGATCGTGGGAGATTGTGACACCCAGGTACTTAACTTCTGCTGTCTGTAGTATCTGGCCGTGAAGGTGATAACTGCCAGATTGAGGGGTCTTCTTCCTGGATGCATGCATGGTTTGGCACTTTTCGGGATGGAACGTCATCCTCCACTTTTCTTCCCAGTCGGCCATGTGGTCCAAATCTTGCTGAAGAGAAGCCTGGTCTCTCTGAGACTCCATGGTCTTATGGCACAGGGTGTCGTCAGCAAAGAGCCTGAAGGTTGAGGACAGTTTTTCAGGGAGATCATTTACGTAGATCAGAAAAAGGGTAGGCCCTAACACTGATCCCTGGGGGACTCCCGACTCTACTGGGATCGTTTCCGATTTGGCGCCGTCCACAAGCACCGCTTGCTTCCTGTCCGTGAGGAAGTTGCTGATCCAGGAGTTGATCTGCCCGGCGATGCCATAATGTCGGAGCTTGTGGACCAGCCAGGAGTGGTTGACTTTATCGAATGCCTTGGAGAAGTCCATCACCAAGGCTTGCCTCTCTTCATGTTGTAAGTGAGCACGTCCACAAGTCCGAGAAGCTGGCTTTCACAAGAACAGCCTTTCCTGAAGCCATGCTGCTCCTCCCTAGGGATTTTGTTTGCCTCGGCGAAACCCATTATCTTGCTGACCAGGATGTGTTTGAGGATTTTGCAGGGCACGCTGGTAAGTGAGATGGGACGGTGATTTTCCGGTCTGTACCTTTCCCTATTTTTTAATATAGGCGTCACATTTACCATCTTCCAGTCCTCTGGTACAATGCCGGTGTTCACTGAAGACTGGTAGAGGAGCGTCAGGGCAGGAGCAAGCTCATCTGCTAACTCTTTCAGCAGTCTGGGGCTGATTCCATCCGGGCCTGGCGCTTTGCTGGGGTCCAGTTCTTGCAGAAGTTTCTTGACACCTGGCAGTGAAATGATGACTGAGTGGCAAGTAGGGCCTCGGGGATTCGGGTCCAGACCAGTCCATTCCTTAAAGTCTTCGCCAGAGCATGGAGTGTTGCTGCTGAAGGCTGAGCGAAACTGGGTGTTGAGAGTTTCAGCTTTGTCCTTGGCGTCAGTAACCAGCTTGCCATCCACCTTTAATGGGGAAACGTTGGCCGCTTCTGTTCTCTGAGCCTTTATGTAAGTCCAAAAGGACTTCTTGGGCTTAGGGCTGGTTTCGGTGGTGTCTGTTACCAGGTTTTCGGTGAAGGTCCAGTAAGCTCGTCGCAGTCTTCTTTGACTGTGCCGCTTCAACACTTTGACTTGGTGGTGGACGCTAACAGCTCTACGAGCGTTCGCTCTTGTGAAATGGACCCTGGTTAAATCTGTCATTTGCGCATGTCTGATTAATGGGGGACAATGACAGCTATTGATATCAAACTAACTGAACTTGTGCTCACCCCTGCCTTTCTTTTTCATATTTAGCTGTGCCTTCTCCTGTCAGTTTTAAGCTCGTCTCGTAAGATGTCAAATAGAAACCCTGAAAGCTTGAGACCATTGGTGTTCTGCGGTCATTTTGAAGGCAAACTGATTGCTTAGTCTGGTCGGTTATTTGCTGTCATGATCAACCTTACCCATGCCGTGCATACCATTTACATGTCTGGCCCCTATATATAATGGCCATTATCATCCGCCTAATACCAGTTCCACTTTCCCTGCCTCTCGTGCGCAGATTAGTGTTAATTATATATTCATGACGTCAGCAGCACGCTCCGTTTTCATTGACCGAGACCAGGACAGCAGTTGAGGCTAGATATCTCCTCTAGATTTCTTGACCCCAGAAATCATAGACTATAGTGCTTTGGGGTGTCTTTGCAGAAATCCAAGCATTTAACGCTTTTAAAAGTAGTACTTTTACTGTTACATCCGGTAGTTTTAGTCAGCGGCCATTTTGGCTGCTTTCCTGAATTATGGAAATGTCGAAAGAATATCGTAAAAATATCCAACGGATTCCTCAGCTATGCTTGTATGTCAAGACTAGGCCCTACTGCAAACAAAATGTAGGCCTAGAGAGGTCATCGTTGACAAGGATTGTTCAATTAGTTGTAAAAGATTGAGTCTTCTGTCGCCGGACTATAAGTATTACTGTTAGATTAGTAAGTTTAGAAGTGGCTTACTATTGAAGCGTCTCTCTCTCTCTCTCTCTCTCTCTCTCTCTCTCTCTCTCTCTCTCTCTCTCTCTCTCTCTCTCTCTCTCTCTCTCTCTCTCTCTCTCTCTCTCTCTCTCTCTCTCTCTCTCTCTCTCTCACACACACACACACACACACACACACACACTCTCTCTCTCACTGTCATGGGCAGAAGGCCTGGATAAGTAAACTTTGTGAATTGTATGAATTGCGTGAGTTGCTCTTTGTCTCTGTCTGTATATTTCTCTCTGTGTGTGTGTCTCTCTCTCTCTCTCTCTCTCTCTCTCTCTCTCTCTCTCTCTCTCTCTCTCTCTCTCTCTCTCTCTCTCTCTCTCTCTCTCTCTCTCTCTCTCTCTCTCTCTCTCTCTCTCTCTCTCTCTCTCTCTCTCTCTCTCTCTCTCTCTCTCTCTCTCTCTCTCTCTCTCTCTCTCTCTCTCTCTCTCTCTCTCTCTCTCTCTCACTCTCTCTGTCTCTCTCTGTCTCTGTCTCCTTTGTCTCTCTGTTTCTGTCTCTCTCTCTCTCTCTCTCTCTCTCTCTCTCTCTCTCTCTCTCTCTCTCTCTCTCTCTCTCTCTCTCTCTCTCTCTCTCTCTCTCATCTGTGGATTTCCGTTCTCACGGAAGTTATACCATTTCTGGGTTTGTAGGCTAAGGGCATATTGAAGGCTTTGTTCATTCATAGCTCATTTCATTAACCCTTTGTTTATTCATAACTCATTTCATTTTCTCAATCAGTGAGTGTGTGTGTGTGTGTGTGTGTGTGTGTGTGTGTGTGTGTGTGTGTGTGTGTGTGTGTGTGTGTGTGTGTGTGTGTGTCTGTGTGTGCGTGAGTGCGTGTGAGTGAGTGTGTGTGTGTGTGTGTGTGTGTGTGTGTGTGTATGCGTGTGTGTGTGTGTATGTGTGTGTGTTTGTGTGTGTGTGTGTGTGTGTGTTTCCTTCTGTCTTTCGCTTTTATATACAGAAAGAGAGAGAGAGAGATAGAGAGAGAGAGAGAGAGAGAGAGAGAGAGAGAGAGAGAGAGAGAGAGAGACAGACAGACAGACAGAGAGCGAAAGAGAGAGAGACATAGACAGAGAAACAGAGAGAGACAGAGCGCGCGCGCACGCACGCACGCACACACAAAGAGAACTAACCACTCAGGCATGGAGATAGAAACACACACACGGTGGAGATTTATGTAATGAATCAGACAAGGACAGACAGACAGACAGACAGACAGATAAGCAGGCAGACAGACAGGCAGACAGAAACATAGTAAGAGACGAAGAGCGTGTGGTTCAGTGAGTTCAGGGGAAGCAACCATTCTAAAAACAGAAAACCCAACCTGCTCGCACAACTGAATCCGGAAGTGAACATTCTGACCAATCAGCGATCGGCATTGGATGCCGCCATTTTCCTCGCGCCATGTCAGAACCAGAGGAAGCCAGAGAAGAAGGGAACCGAAGAGAAAGCAAATGACAGACTGGGATGTATTCATATTTATTTCCGAAAGAGTACAAAGATTTATTGTGGGGAAAACCTGTCGGTGTTTTTTTTTATACTATTCATCTTTTTGTTTATCAGTTAAAGGGGCACCCTGACGGATGTGTTTTTTGCGAGAAACACGTCGAGATCACCAGGAAAACACCCTTTACAGAGATCGCAATACTCACTTTGCTCTGGTTTCCTAGAAATCAAACAGTCAAATCGGCTATTCCTCCTTGGCGGAGGTGCTGGAAGTCAGATTCTTTCAGTGAAAGAGAAGGCATGAGCCTGATCTTTTCTAATGGCCGCCTGAGTTAGACCAAATCATTTGCACTAAATTTCCACAATACAAGCCTTTTTATACAGTTTTATACAGTTTACCAGCAGGAGTTTCGCTCACAACAAAGGAAATAGCTCCATTTTTTTAATGCACTACAAACAAGAAAAAGCTTCACACAGTCTCAGTGGCCTCCACCCACCCCGTCCAAAATGGCTTCTCTCTCCGCCAATGAGGAATCGCCGTTTTGACGGTTTGATTTCTAGGAAACCAGAGCAAAGTGAGTGTTCCTATCCTTGAAAAGGCTGTCTTTCTGGTGACCCCGACGTGTTTCTTGCACAAAAACCTCATCCGTCAGGGTGCCCCTTTAAGGCCCCTAGTATACGCTACGTCCTCAATGGCGCGCGACATTTCTAGAAAACGTGACGAGGTCGTGGGCATTGTCCTCCAGTGTGACTGCATCAACCACGACCTGACTACGATCAGAGGAGAGGAGACCCACAACTGAAAAAAAAAAAAAAGTATACAGATGGAGTCACGCTCTTGGCGCGAGCCATACGACGTCTCCACGTTCTCTGCACTCTCCCACTACTTCGGCTGCCCACGCGCTCACCACGCTGCGGGTTGACCCCGTTCTCACTACGATCCCGACACGCTTGGGTGGGAGGGGGAGTGAGGCAAAGAAATACACACACACACACTCACCTAAAATGAATTTTACAAAAAATTTAAAACTCGCCTCTAGAGGTTATGGCGTGAATTCTGACAAGACATTCTCACTTCTGCAACACAAACGCGCGCGCACACACACGCACACGCACACGCGCGCGCGCACACGCACACACACACGCGCACACGCACACACGCACACACGCGCACACACACACACACACACACACACACACGCACACACACGCACACACGCACACGCACACACACACACACACACACACACACACACATACACACACACATCCTTTTAATTTCATCCAAGGACAGATTGAGCATTTCAGTCAATTAACAAAACGAAAATAGGCAAGACAGAAACCCACCCACTCCTGAGAGAGAGAAAACCTGAAACAGACTGTAACGTCACTAGAACATACAACAAACAAACACGCACACAACAAGTGTAAAGTGACGTTATTTTATTAACAAGAGACAAAACAAAACTACTGGATATTTCGGCGAATGCGCCTTTATCAACACAGACAAACAAGAAAACAGCAAACAGCAAATAGAGCAAAAATAGCCAAAACAATGCTTCCCAATCTGTGAATCTCCCCCCCCCCCCCGTTTTTGAACACAAAACACCAACACTTGGTTTAAAAGAAACACCTACCTTCCAATGCATTTATCTTCTTCAGGACAACCTTAAAAATGGCAGCAAACGTCCAACTACATTTATACATAATGTCATAGCATCCACGAATTACCTTCTAGACGCCGCTACAAACCTTTTAAAGTCAACTCCAGGGCACAGAAACACTTCATCCCCAGATCCACCCACCTCCTAAACTCGTGATCCTTTTAGGTTTAAATGTGTGTTCATCGTGTTAAAAGAAACTGCGCATGCTTATCCTTAGACTTGTGTGTATCTACATGTAATGTGTATCTTTAAGCGTGTATTATGTGTAACCTTAAAATATGTACATTATGCTCACGCATGCTAAATGTCTATGTCCGTATACATTTTATGCTTTTTTTTTATACTCATGTGACTTTGCTTTATGTCAAAATGTGCTCCTATTCATGCATGCTGAATGTCGATGTCTCTTATTCTGCCACCTAAACGAAATTTCTCCGTGGGAGATAATAAAGTGATTTTGATTTGATTGGATTTGATTTGAATAATTCCGAATCAAAAGACAGTCTTCACCCCTCTGTTGCTGGAAGGAAGTATTACGTGCGTTAACCCTTTCGTCGCCAAAGTCACATTTTAGCACCATAGTGATTTAACACCTATGTCACTAAAAGGCATCAAGTCGCAATTTTGCACCACAGTGATTTGACACCCATGTCACTAAAAGGCATCAAATTGGGGTCTATTATCCAAAGACCCTTTTGTCTTAGTTTTGGGAAGTAAGGGTAGACCTTATTTTATGTCACAGAGGAATCCCCATACTGCCTATGGATTTTGTTCTCTACCCAGATACATTATTTAATGGAAATATTTGGCTGAAATGTGGCTGGCGGTGAAAGGGTTGAAGTCTATTGGTGAGTTAGTTAGCGTGACGTAGGGCACATGTTCTTACCACCCTAGGACGTGATTTAAATAAACGTGTGTTTTGCCATGCGTAGCATTTTTAGTAGTGCTTTCACTTGCATTCATTTGTTAGTGCGGTTAGCATAGCAGTTGGCTCCAAGGAGCGTTTCGTTTGTGCTGTGGTTTGTGCGCAGTTGGCTTCAAGGAGCGTTTCGTTTGTGCTGTGGTTTGTGCGCAGTTGGCTCCAAGGAGCGTTTCGTTTGTGCTGTGGTTTGTGCGCAGTTGGCTTCAAGGAGCGTTTCGTTTGTGCTGTGGTTTGTGCGCAGTTGGCTCCAAGGAGCGTTTCGTTTGTGCTGTGGTTTGTGCGCAGTTGGCTCCAAGGAGCGTTTCGTTTGTGCTGTGGTTTGTGCGCAGTTGGCTCCAAGGAGCGTTTCGTTTGTGCTGTGGTTTGTGCGCAGTTGGCTCCAAGGAGCGTTTCGTTTGTGCTGTGGTTTGTGCGCAGTTGGCTCCAAGGAGCGTTTCGTTTGTGCTGTGGTTTGTGCGCAGTTGGCTTCAAGGAGCGTTTCGTTTGTGCTGTGGTTTGTGCGCAGTTGGCTTCAAGGAGCGTTTCGTTTGTGCTGTGGTTTGTGCGCAGTTGGCTCCAAGGAGCGTTTCGTTTGTGCTGTGGTTTGTGCGCAGTTGGCTTCAAGGAGCGTTTCGTTTGTGCTGTGGTTTGTGCGCAGTTGGCTCCAAGGAGCGTTTCGTTTGTGCTGTGGTTTGTGCGCAGTTGGCTTCAAGGAGCGTTTCGTTTGTGCTGTGGTTTGTGCGCAGTTGGCTCCAAGGAGCGTTTCGTTTCTGCTGTAGTTTGTGCGCAGTTGGCTTCAAAGAGCGTTTATTTTGTGCTGTGGTTTGTACGCTGTAAGCGGTTTGCAAAAAAAACTTGGTTACAGGCGTTGATAAGGTAGCTTTGTTGACAGCATAGTATTGTATGGAACTAATCGACGTGACTTATCACCAAATTGACTTACGACTTTGTAACTATGGAAGCAAGGAATAAACGAGTGTTCGCATTGCCAAGCAATGTGAATGTAATCTGGAACAAGAACAAGGAAGGAACTTGATCACATCGCTGAACGATGCGAGAGGAACTTTTTGTTAGGATTTATCGCCCCTCATTGTGTTTACTTGTTTTATTTTCGATAGCCCACCCCATCAATCAACAAGCACCCAGAGTATTGTTTTTGTCAACGATTGGGAAGTTGTTTTTTGTGTGGTTCGGTTCTGTGGTGTGTCATTCGTGGACGATGGAATTGCAATCTCACTGCTTCGACTTCAGGTTCATCGCTGGAACTGACAACATTGGAGCCGACTTTCTCAGTCGAAATCCTAAAGATTAAAGTTGATGTGCCATATAGACTGGCGGGTCTATTCTCACCGTCATTGCTGTGTGGCAAGTATGTCAGGGCATCATATTTGGGTAATACGATGCTTAGTAAGGGGGGGAGGGGGGGTGACACTTCTGGTTATCAGTGATACAATGGTTTCTTTTTTTCTAGTAGGTTGTCTCCCCTCTTGTCTTTTTAGCTGTGGGAGTGAGTAGAGGAATAGTGAAGGGTGAGGGGTGTTTCTGTCTTTTTAGCTGTGGGAGTGAGTAGAGGAATAGTGAAGGGTGAGGGGTGTTTCTGTCTTTTTAGCTGTCGGAGTGAGTAGAGGAATAGTGAAGGGTGAGGGGTGTTTCTGTCTTTTTAGCTGTCGGAGTGAGTAGAGGAATAGTGAAGGGTGAGGGATGTTTCTGTCTTTTTAGCTGTCGGAGTGAGTAGAGGAATAGTGAAGGGTGAGGGGTGTTTCTGTCTTTTCCCTCCCGTCTTCATGGGCTTACCTGACATTCTTGACACAGCAATATTTCTGTGAGACACGCGCATTGCGTGTCAGGTAGCAAGGTCTAGGTTATTAGAAAAACGATTTGGAATGTTTCTTGATTTTGGTCGGAGTTTTTGTGAGACACTTTGGACTGGGACTTGGAGGAGAGAGGACCTGAATTGATCTTTCTCTGAGAAGCTGCTGAATCGTCGAGGGACAAGGAACAGAAAGAAGAGGATAGGTTGTAAGAAATATTGACCGTCGCTGGTTAATTCAAGGTGCTGCCCAGTCCAAGTCAAGATGTGCCACCCCACCCCACCCCCTACATTTCTCGGTTAATTCCATTTTTCCGTTTTTGCCTTTCTTACCAAACATGAAGCTGTATTTTATGAACATTTTCAGCTAATTATCTTTGTTCAATAATTAATTGCAGTCATGATAAAGGCCATTATCTAATAGGACCCCCCCCCCCCCCCCCCCCTATATGTACTGCAGTACACCGCGGCATTTGTCACAGTCGTGGTTCATTGCGTTTTTCCCGTCTTATAGGGGGGGGGGGGGGGGTAGGGTTAGGGTTATTATTCCAAAAAGATAATTAGCTCAAAAGGTTAATAAAAATACAGCTTTATGTTTGGTAAGAAAGGCAAAAACGGAAAAATGGAATTAACCGATAAATGCAGGGGGAGTCGCACATCTTTACCACAGAGTGTGGGGATGTTGCAGCTTGTTCCTATCTCCTCACAGAGTGTGGGCATGTTGCAGCTTGTTCCTGTCTCCTCAGAGAGTGTGGGGATGTTGCAGCTAGTTCCTGTCTCCTCACAGAGTGTGGGGATGTTGCAGCTTGTTCCTGTCTCCTCACAGAGTGTGGGGATGTTGCAGCTGGTTCCTGTCTCAGAGTGTGGGGATGTTGTAGTCTGTTCTTGTCTCCTCAGAGAGTGGGGGGATGTTGCAGCTTGTCTCCTCAGATAGTGTGGGGATGTTGCAGCTGGTTCCTGTCTCCTCACAGAGTGTGGGGATGTTGCAGCTGGTTCCTGTCTCCTCAGAGAGTGTGGGGATGTTGCAGCTTGTTCCTGTCTCCTCACAGAGTGTGGGGATGTTGCAGCCTGTTCCTGTCTCCTCAGAGAGTGTGGGGATGTTGCAGCCGGTTCCTGTCTCCTCAGAGAGTGTGGGGATGTTGCAGCTTGTTCCTGTCTCCTCAGAGAGTGTGGGGATGTTGCAGCTTGTTCCTGTCTCCTCACAGAGTGTGGGGATGTTGCAGCTTGTTCCTGTCTCCTCAGAGAGTGTGGGGATGTTGCAGCTTGTTCCTGTCTCCTCACAGAGTGTGGGGATGTTGCAGCTTGTTCCTGTCTCCTCACAGAGTGTGGGCATGTTGCAGCTTGTTCCTGTCTCCTCACAGAGTGTGGGGATGTTGCAGCTTGTTCCTGTCTCCTCACAGAGTGTGGGGATGTTGCAGCTTGTTCCTGTCTCCTCACAGAGTGTGGGGATGTTGCAGCTGGTTCCTGTCTCAGAGTGTGGGTGTGGGGATGTTGCAGCTGTTCCTGTCTCCTCAGAGAGTGTGGGGATGTTGCAGCTTGTCTCTCCTCAGAGAGTGTGGGGATGTTGCAGCTTGTTCCTGTCTCCTCACAGAGTGTGGGGATGTTGCAGCTGGTTCCTGTCTCCTCAGAGAGTGTGGGGATGTTGCAGCTTGTTCCTGTCTCCTCACAGAGTGTGGGGATGTTGCAGCTTGTTCCTGTCTCCTCAGAGAGTGTGGGGATGTTGCAGCTTGTTCCTGTCTCCTCAGAGAGTGTGGGGATGTTGCAGCTTGTTCCTGTCTCCTCAGAGAGTGTGGGGATGTTGCAGCTTGTTCCTGTCTCCTCAGAGAGTGTGGGGATGTTGCAGCTTGTTCCTGTCTCCTCACAGAGTGTGGGGATGTTGCAGCTTGTTCCTGTCTCCTCACAGAGTGTGGGGATGTTGCAGCTTGTTCCTGTCTCCTCACAGAGTGTGGGGATGTTGCAGCTTGTTCCTGTCTCCTCACAGAGTGTGGGGATGTTGCAGCTTGTTCCTGTCTCCTCAGAGAGTGTGGGGATGTTGCAGCTTGTTCCTGTCTCCTCACAGAGTGTGGGGATGTTGCAGCTTGTTCCTGTCTCCTCAGAGAGTGTGGGGATGTTGCAGCTTGTTCCTGTCTCCTCACAGAGTGTGGGGATGTTGCAGCTTGTTCCTGTCTCCTCACAGAGTGTGGGGATGTTGCAGCTTGTTCCTGTCTCCTCACAGAGTGTGGGGATGTTGCAGCTTGTTCCTGTCTCCTCACAGAGTGTGGGGATGTTGCAGCTTGTTCCTGTCTCCTCACAGAGTGTGGGGATGTTGCAGCTTGTTCCTGTCTCCTCACAGAGTGTGGGGATGTTGCAGCTTGTTCCTGTCTCCTCAGAGAGTGTGGGGATGTTGCAGCTTGTTCCTGTCTCCTCACAGAGTGTGGGGATGTTGCAGCTTGTTCCTGTCTCCTCAGAGAGTGTGGGGATGTTGCAGCTTGTTCCTGTCTCCTCAGAGAGTGTGGGGATGTTGCAGCTTGTTCCTGTCTCCTCAGAGAGTGTGGGGATGTTGCAGCTTGTTCCTGTCTCCTCACAGAGTGTGGGGATGTTGCAGCTTGTTCCTGTCTCCTCACAGAGTGTGGGGATGTTGCAGCTTGTTCCTGTCTCCTCAGAGAGTGTGGGGATGTTGCAGCTTGTTCCTGTCTCCTCACAGAGTGTGGGGATGTTGCAGCTTGTTCCTGTCTCCTCAGAGAGTGTGGGGATGTTGCAGCTTGTTCCTGTCTCCTCAGAGAGTGTGGGGATGTTGCAGCTTGTTCCTGTCTCCTCAGAGAGTGTGGGGATGTTGCAGCTTGTTCCTGTCTCCTCAGAGAGTGTGGGGATGTTGCAGCTTGTTCCTGTCTCCTCACAGAGTGTGGGGATGTTGCAGCTTGTTCCTGTCTCCTCACAGAGTGTGGGGATGTTGCAGCTTGTTCCTGTCTCCTCAGAGAGTGTGGGGATGTTGCAGCTTGTTCCTGTCTCCTCACAGAGTGTGGGGATGTTGCAGCTTGTTCCTGTCTCCTCACAGAGTGTGGGGATGTTGCAGCTTGTTCCTGTCTCCTCAGAGAGTGTGGGGATGTTGCAGCTTGTTCCTGTCTCCTCAGAGAGTGTGGGGATGTTGCAGCTTGTTCCTGTCTCCTCAGAGAGTGTGGGGATGTTGCAGCTTGTTCCTGTCTCCTCACAGAGTGTGGGGATGTTGCAGCTTGTTCCTGTCTCCTCACAGAGTGTGGGGATGTTGCAGCTTGTTCCTGTCTCCTCACAGAGTGTGGGGATGTTGCAGCTTGTTCCTGTCTCCTCAGAGAGTGTGGGGATGTTGCAGCTTGTTCCTGTCTCCTCAGAGAGTGTGGGGATGTTGCAGCTTGTTCCTGTCTCCTCAGAGAGTGTGGGGATGTTGCAGCTTGTTCCTGTCTCCTCAGAGAGTGTGGGGATGTTGCAGCTTGTTCCTGTCTCCTCACAGAGTGTGGGGATGTTGCAGCTTGTTCCTGTCTCCTCACAGAGTGTGGGGATGTTGCAGCTTGTTCCTGTCTCCTCACAGAGTGTGGGGATGTTGCAGCTTGTTCCTGTCTCCTCAGAGAGTGTGGGGATGTTGCAGCTTGTTCCTGTCTCCTCAGAGAGTGTGGGGATGTTGCAGCTTGTTCCTGTCTCCTCAGAGAGTGTGGGGATGTTGCAGCTTGTTCCTGTCTCCTCAGAGAGTGTGGGGATGTTGCAGCTTGTTCCTGTCTCCTCAGAGAGTGTGGGGATGTTGCAGCTTGTTCCTGTCTCCTCACAGAGTGTGGGGATGTTGCAGCTTGTTCCTGTCTCCTCACAGAGTGTGGGGATGTTGCAGCTTGTTCCTGTCTCCTCAGAGAGTGTGGGGATGTTGCAGCTTGTTCCTGTCTCCTCACAGAGTGTGGGGATGTTGCAGCTTGTTCCTGTCTCCTCACAGAGTGTGGGGATGTTGCAGCTTGTTCCTGTCTCCTCACAGAGTGTGGGGATGTTGCAGCTTGTTCCTGTCTCCTCACAGAGTGTGGGGATGTTGCAGCTTGTTCCTGTCTCCTCACAGAGTGTGGGGATGTTGCAGCTTGTTCCTGTCTCCTCACAGAGTGTGGGGATGTTGCAGCTTGTTCCTGTCTCCTCACAGAGTGTGGGGATGTTGCAGCTTGTTCCTGTCTCCTCACAGAGTGTGGGGATGTTGCAGCTTGTTCCTGTCTCCTCACAGAGTGTGGGGATGTTGCAGCTTGTTCCTGTCTCCTCACAGAGTGTGGGGATGTTGCAGCTTGTTCCTGTCTCCTCACAGAGTGTGGGGATGTTGCAGCTTGTTCCTGTCTCCTCACAGAGTGTGGGGATGTTGCAGCTTGTTCCTGTCTCCTCACAGAGTGTGGGGATGTTGCAGCTTGTTCCTGTCTCCTCACAGAGTGTGGGGATGTTGCAGCTTGTTCCTGTCTCCTCACAGAGTGTGGGGATGTTGCAGCTTGTTCCTGTCTCCTCACAGAGTGTGGGGATGTTGCAGCTTGTTCCTGTCTCCTCACAGAGTGTGGGGATGTTGCAGCTTGTTCCTGTCTCCTCACAGAGTGTGGGGATGTTGCAGCTTGTTCCTGTCTCCTCACAGAGTGTGGGGATGTTGCAGCTTGTTCCTGTCTCCTCACAGAGTGTGGGGATGTTGCAGCTTGTTCCTGTCTCCTCACAGAGTGTGGGGATGTTGCAGCTTGTTCCTGTCTCCTCACAGAGTGTGGGGATGTTGCAGCTTGTTCCTGTCTCCTCACAGAGTGTGGGGATGTTGCAGCTTGTTCCTGTCTCCTCACAGAGTGTGGGGATGTTGCAGCTTGTTCCTGTCTCCTCACAGAGTGTGGGGATGTTGCAGCTTGTTCCTGTCTCCTCACAGAGTGTGGGGATGTTGCAGCTTGTTCCTGTCTCCTCACAG
>CM065696.1:53185434-53210434 GCA_017654935.2 Phymorhynchus buccinoides | reverse complement strand
CGTTATCATTGTAGTATTGTGTTATTGTAAGTAAAGGTGAATGAGGACATCGTTATCATTGTAGTATTGTGTTATTGTAAGTAAAGGTGAATGAGGACATCGTTATCATTGTAGTATTGTGTTATTGTAAGTAAAGGTGAATGAGGACATCGTTATCATTGTAGTATTGTGTTATTGTGAGTAAAGGTGAATGAGGACATCGTTATCATTGTAGTATTGTGTTATTGTCAGTAAAGGTGAATGAGGACATCGTTATCATTGTAGTATTGTGTTATTGTAAGTAAAGGTGAATGAGGACATCGTTATCATTGTAGTATTGTGTTATTGTGAGTAAAGGTGAATGAGGACATCGTTATCATTGTAGTATTGTGTTATTGTAAGTAAAGGTGAATGAGGACATCGTTATCATTGTAGTATTGTGTTATTGTAAGTAAAGGTGAATGAGGACATCGTTATCATTGTAGTATTGTGTTATTGTAAGTAAAGGTGAATGAGGACATCGTTATCATTGTAGTATTGTGTTATTGTGAGTAAAGGTGAATGAGGACATCGTTATCATTGTAGTATTGTGTTATTGTAAGTAAAGGTGAATGAGGACATCGTTATCATTGTAGTATTGTGTTATTGTAAGTAAAGGTGAATGAGGACATCGTTATCATTGTAGTATTGTGTTATTGTGAGTAGAGATGAATGAGGACATCGTTATCATTGTAGTATTGTGTTATTGTAAGTAAAGGTGAATGAGGACATCGTTATCATTGTAGTATTGTGTTATTGTAAGTAAAGGTGAATGAGGACATCGTTATCATTGTAGTATTGTGTTATTGTGAGTAAAGGTGAATGAGGACATCGTTATCATTGTAGTATTGTGTTATTGTGAGTAAAGATGAATGAGGACATCGTTATCATTGTAGTATTGTGTTGTTGTGAGTAAAGGTGAATGAGGACATCGTTAAAGAAAAAAAAGAAAAAAAATCATTGCCAGTATGAGAACCCAGAATAATAACTCGAGGAGGGAAACGCAAAGAACCATAACTGTGAAGATCGCCTCCTATCCCATACAATCTGTTGGCGAGCATTCCCAATTTACCCAGTAAAGTTTTCGTATCAAATGACGTCACAGTAGCACACGCGATGATCTTAAACTCTGACGTCATTCTTGATTTCTGCAAATTTGCTGAACCTCAAGAATCATTAGAATGTCATGACATTTTTGGTGTGGTGTGAAGTAGGCTAGGAATTTTCGCGGATTTTCTGTCTTGGTAGACTGTATCTACACTATGCAAGAAAATCTTTCCCCCGTCTTTGAGTAGACCAAGTCTAGGCTAGGCTAGACAGTCTCGATATCTGGAATAATTCCGTTGAACGTTCAACCAGAATCATGGTGAAAGAGGATGGCCTTCGCAGGAGATCTAGACTCTCTGCCGTGAACGAAGCGGGCGACTCGGAGCTGACTTCCAATAAGCCGCCTGACAAGAAACAAAAACCGTTCAGCATCCAAATGTTCTGCAGGAAACCCAAGTTCTTTGATCAGTGTATGTATTGTCAAATTGTGAGAGAGAGAGAGAGAGAGAGAGAGACAGAGAGAGAGAGATGGGGGGAGGGAGAGATCGAGAGAGAGAGTCTTATATCAGTGTATGTCTTGTGAGAGAGGGGGTGGGGGAGAGAGGGGGAGAGATCGAGTCTTATATCAGTGTATGTCTTGTGAGAGAGAGAGGGGGGGGGGGGGGGAGAGATCGAGTCTTGATATCAGTGTATGTCTTGTGAGAGAGAGAGAGGGGGGAGAGAGAGATCGAGTCTTATATCAGTGTATGTCTTGTGAGAGAGAGAGGGGGGGGGGGAGGGGGAGAGATCGAGTCTTATATCAGTGTATGTCTTGTGGGAGAGAGAGGGGGGGGGGGGAGAGGGAGAGGGGGAGAGATCGAGTCTTATATCAGTGTATGTCTTGTGAGAGAGAGGGGGGGGGGGGGAGGAGAGATCGAGTCTTAGTGTATGGGTGAGAGAGAGAGAGGGGGGGGGGGGAGAGATCGAGTCTTATATCAGTGTATGTCTTGAGAGAGAGAGAGAGGGGGAGAGATCGAGTCTTATATCAGTGGGTGAGAGAGAGGGGGAGAGAGAGATCGAGTCTCATATCAGTGTATGTCTTGTGAGAGAGAGAGGGGGGGGAGAGAGAGGGGAGAGATCGAGTCTCATATCAGTGTATGTCTTGTGAGAGAGAGAGGGGGGGGAGAGAGAGGGGAGAGATCGAGTCTCATATCAGTGTATGTCTTGTGAGAGAGAGAGGGGGGGGAGAGAGAGAGGGAGAGAGATCGAGTCTTATATCAGTGTATGTCTTGTGAGAGAGAGAGAGGGGGGGGGGGAGAGGGGGAGAGATCGAGTCTTATATCAGTGTATGTCTTGTGAGAGAGAGGGGGGGGGGGAGAGAGGGGGAGAGATCGAGTCTTATATCAGTGTATGTCTTGTGAGAGAGAGAGGGGGAGAGATCGGGGGGGGGGTGAGAGAGAGAGAGGGAGAGTCGGGGGAGAGATCGAGTCTTATATCAGTATATGTCTTGAGAGAGAGAGGGGTAGGGGGAGGAGGGGTGAGGGGAGAGAGAGATTCGAATCTTATATCAGTGTATGTCTTGTGAGAGAGAGGGGGGGGAGGAGAGGGAGAGATCGAGTCTCATATCAGTGTATGTCTTGTGAGAGAGAGAGAGAGGGGGGGAATCTTATATCAAGGGAGAGACGGAGGAGAGATCGAGTCTCATATCAGTGTATGTCTTGTGAGAGAGAGAGAGAGGGGGGGGGAGAGGGAGAGATCGGAGTGTATGAGAGAGAGAGGGGAGAGGGGGGGAGAGAGATCGAGTCTCATATCAGTGTATGTCTTGTGAGAGAGAGAGGGGGGGGGGAGTCTCATATCAGTGTATGTCTTGTGAGAGAGGGGGAGGGAGAGAGATCGAGTCTCATATCAGTGTATGTCTTGTGAGAGAGAGAGGGAGAGAGAGAGGGGGGGAGAGAGGAGGAGAGATCGAGTCTCATATCAGTGTATGTCTTGTGAGAGAGAGAGAGAGAGAGAGAGAGGGGGGGGGGGTAGAGTGAGAGAGGAGATCGAGTCTCATATATCAGTATATGTCTTGTGAGAGAGAGAGAGGGGGGGGGGGGAGAGAGGAGGAGAGAGATCGAGTCTCATATCAGTGTATGTCTTGTGAGAGAGAGAGAGAGAGAGAGAGAGAGAGATCGAGTCTAAGGGAGGAGGGGGGGGCGGAGAGACGGGGAGATCGAGTCTCATATCAGTATATGTCTTGTGAGAGAGAGAGAGGGGATCGAATTCTCATATCAGTGTATGTCTTGGAGAGAGGGAGAGAGAGGGAGAGAGATCGAGTCTCATATCAGTGTATGTCTTGTGAGAGAGAGAGAGAGAGAGAGAGGGGGGGGAGAGGGAGAGATCGAGTCTCATATCAGTGTATGTGTTGAGAGAGAGAGAGAGAGAGGGAGAGAGAGAGAGAGAGGGGGGGGGGGGAGGGGAGAGATCGAGTCTTATATCAGTATATGTCTTGTGAGAGAGAGAGGAGAGAGGTAGGGGGAGAGAGGGGGAGAGAGAGAGATGGGGGGGGGGTGGGGGGGGGGAGAGAGGGGGAGAGATCGAGTCTTATATCAGTATATGTCTTGTGAGAGAGAGAGAGAGAGAGGGGGGGGGAGAGAGATCGAGTCTCATATCAGTGTATGTCTTGTGAGAGAGAGGGGGGTGGGGGATGAGAGGGGGAGAGATCGAGTATATGTCTTGTGGAGAGAGAGAGAGGGGGGGGAGGAGGTGGGGGGTGGAGTAGAGGGGGAGAGATCAGTATATCAGTGTCTTCTTGTGAGAGAGAGAGAGAGGGGGAGGAGAGATCGAGTCTTCGAGTCTTATATCAGTATATGTCTTGTGAGAGAGAGAGAGAGGGAGAGGGAGAGAGATCGAATCTCATATCAGTATATGTCTTGAGGGGAGGGAGAGGAGGGGGGGGGAGAGATCGAGAGATCGAGAGTCTTATCTCAGTTATATATCAGTCTTCACAAAGTTCAAGTGGGATACTTTATGAAAGAAGACGAAGAGAGAGAGAGGGGGGGGGGAGGAGAGATAGAGGGGGAGACAGAGGTGGGGAGAGGAGGGGATCGAGAGAGGGGGGGGGGGGGAGGGGGAGAGGGAGAGGGGGGAGAGGAGAGTCTATATATCAGTGTATGGGGAGAGAGAGAGAGGGGAGAGGGGGGAGGGAGAGGGGGAGGGTCTTATATCAGTAGAGAGGAGACAGGTGGGGAGGGATAGAGATGGTGGGGAGGGAGAGAGAGAGAGGGGGGGGGAGGGGAGAGGGAGAGATCGAGTCTTATATCAGTATATGTCTTGTGAGAGAGAGAGAGAGAGGGGGGAGAGAGAGATCGAGTCTTATATCAGTATATGTCTCATATGTGTCTTGAGAGAGAGAGAGAGAGAGAGAGAGGAGAGAGAGAGAGATAGAGAGAGAGAGAGAGAGGGGGAGAGATCGAGTCTTATATCAGTATATGTCTTGTGAGAGAGAGAGAGAGAGAGAGAGAGAGAGAGAGAGAGAGAGAGAGAGAGAGAGAGAGAGAGAGAGAGGGGGGGGAGAGATCGAGTCTCATATCAGTGTATGTCTTGTGTGAGAGAGAGAGAGAGAGAGAGAGAGAGAGAGAGAGAGAGAGAGAGAGAGAGGGGGGGGGGGGGGGGGCGAGTCTTATATCAGGAGAGATCGAGTCTCATATCAGTATATGTCTTGTGAGAGAGAGAGGGGAGAGGGGGATAGATCGAGTCTTATATCAGTGTATGTCTTGTGAGAGAGAGAGGGGGCGGAGAGACGGGGAGAGATCGAGTCTCATATCAGTGTATGTCTTGTGAGAGAGAGAGAGAGAGAGAGGGGGGGGAGGGAGAGATCGAGTCTTATATCAGTATATGTGTTGTGAGAGAGAGAGGGGGAGAGGGGGAGAGATCGAGTCTTATATCAGTGTATGTCTTGTGAGAGAGAGAGGGGGCGGAGAGACGGGGAGAGATCGAGTCTCATATCAGTGTATGTCTTGTGAGAGAGAGAGAGAGAGAGGGGAGAGAGGGAGAGATCGAGTCTCTATATCAGTATATGTCTTGTGAGAGAGGGGGGAGAGGGGGAGAGATCGAGAGAGAGAGAGAGTCTTATATCAGTCTTCACAAAGTTCAAGTGGGATACTTTATGAAAGAAGACGAGAGAGAGAGAGAGGGGGGGGAGGGGGTGGGGGGGATAGGGAGACAGGAGGTGGGGAGGGATAGAGAGGGGGGAGGGAGAGATGAGGGGAGAGGAGAGAGGGAGAGAGAGGGGGGAGAGAGAGTCCTTATATCAGATCAGTCTTCACAAAGTTGAAGTAGGATACTTTATGAAAGAAGAGACGAAAGAGAGAGAGGGGGGAGGAGAGGGAGAGAGAGGGGAAGACGAAGAGGGAGAGAGAAAGATAACAATTTGGGGGGGAGGGAGAGAGAGGGGGGATATTGAGAGTCTTATATCAGTCTTCATAAAGTTGAAGTAGGATACTTTATGAAAGAAGACGAAGAGAGAGAGATAAATATCGAAAAATAACGATAACAATTTGGTTTCCTAGAAATCTGGTTTCCTAGAAATCAAACCGTCAAATCGGCGATTCCTCCTTGCCGGAGGTGCTGGAAGTCAAATTCTTTCACCTAAAGAGAAGGCGTGTGTCGTCTCTTTTCTAATGGCCGCCAAATCGTTTGCACGAAATTTTCGCAATAGAAGTCTTTTTATTTTTTTTATTTTTTTTAATTTTATTGTTTAGCTAAAGGAGTTTCGCTCTCAACAAAGGAAATAGCTCCCTTTTTTTATTTACTGCACTATAATAAAAAAAAAATTAAAAACACGCTTCAACCACAATGAGTGACCTCCACCCACCCCATCCAAAATGGCTTCTCTCTCCGGCATCTCCGCCAAGGAGGAATCGTCATTTTGACGGTTTGATTTCTAGGAAACCAGAGCAAAGTGAGTGTTGCAATCTCTGTAAAGGGCGTTTCCCTGGTGATCTCGACGTGTTTCTTACAAAAACTCATCCGTCAGGGTCCACCTTTAAAGGTTGTTCCTTGGACATTTCCTTCACTTTCCAAGGGGCGCTAGCTGTGCAGTACCTGTCCAGTGTGCCCCGTCCAGAATCAGTAGGGAGTATGACGTACAGTCTGTCTCTCTTCTGGGGGTGCAATACCTGTCCAGTGTGCCCCGTCCAGAATCAGTAGGGAGTATGACGTACAGTCTGTCTCTCTTCTGGGGGTGCAATACCTGTCCAGTGTGCCCCGTCCAGAATCAGTAGGGAGTATGACGTACAGTCTGTCTCTCTTCTGGGGGTGCAATACCTGTCCAGTGTGCCCCGTCCAGGATCAGTAGGGAGTATGACGTACAGTCTGTCTCTCTTCTGGGGGTGCAATACCTGTCCAGTGTGCCCCGTCCAGGATCAGCAGGGAGTATGACGTACAGTCTGTCTCTCTTCTGGGGGTGCAATACCTGTCCAGTGTGCCCCGTCCAGGATCAGCAGGGAGTATGACGTACAGTCTGTCTCTCTTCTGGGGGTGCAATACCTGTCCAGTGTGCCCCGTCCAGGATCAGCAGGGAGTATGACGTACAGTCTGTCTCTCTTCTGGGGCACAGTCTTCTTCTTCTTCGTTCGCTCAGACAGTTTCCTGTCATATGACCGTAGATGCGTCACGCTGCCGTTATGCGCCTGACTAAGAAATAAACTTAGCTAGTTAGGCCCAGCATGTCCGACTTCGGCTGAAGAAATCTTTGTAAGAATTTATAGGAGAGAAAAAAGGCAGGAGAATGGACCAGTGAGACAGAAAGATAGCAGATGACAGAAAGCTAAAGAGAAAAGGCAGAGTCATAGAGAGTGACAGATTAGAGGACGTTACAAGCACGGAACTTCCAGAAGGTGGAGGACTATTTGTACGAAAGACACCCCACCCCTCCCCCGGTATCTCCATGGGGGGTTCTGAGGCATATAAGACCGTAAGGCGAGAGTGTCTGTTGATGCGCTGGCCTCGCCTGTCCTTGGTGGGGGCTGTTGGATGCGTGCTGGTTTCTGAGTGGGATGTCTTTTACCAGTGAGCTCTGCAGTCATGAAAAACGGGGACTTTTCGCAAGGACTCCTCTGCGTCCTATCTAAATGGTCACCAAGCCGGGAGTGGCTATGTGCCTTGTATGCTTAATGGAATGTCCCGTGTGTGCCTGCTCCCCAGTAACACAACACGGACTTCCAGGGCTGGAGCAGGGCTGCTCTCGTGTTGATAGGGCAGGTGTGGCTGGTGCATCTCTGGGTCCCTTCAGCACCTTCGGGTGTTTCTTTTTCATTTTCTTTCATTCTGAACATTGTTTTGCGTCTCTTCTTTCTGTTAAAAAAACCTGTATCCAATAATTATAATAATTATTAAAGTTTGGCAAGGAATACACAGAATGATATTCATGTCCTTTTACTCTCTCTCTCTCTCTCTCTCTCTCTCTCTCTCTCTCTCTCTCTCTCTCTCTCTCTCTCTCTCTTCTCTCTCTCTCTCTCTCTCTCTCTCTCTCTCTCTCTCTCTCTCTCTCTCTCTCTCTCTCTCTCTCTCTCTCTCTCTCTCTCTCTCTCCTCTCTCTCTCTCTCTCTCTCTCTCATTCACTCTCCCAGCTCCCAAGCATCGGACAGCCATGGGGGAGTACATTGTATGCGAGGGGGGGAAACCTCTCACTAACAAAGGTCAGTGGATGTCTGTCTGTCCGTCTGTCCGTCTATGTGCCTGTATGTTTCTTTCTATGCAGAGCTGCTTTTATCCGGCATACACCGGACTTCTGGATTTTAGAATGTCCGGAAATGTGGCTTCCGGTTTTTGACTGTCCGGAAATGTGGCTTCCGGTTTTTGGAGTATAAGAAAATGTGGCTTCCGCTTTTTGGAGTGACCAGAAATGTGGCTTCCGCTTTTTGGGGTGCCCAAAAATGTGGCTTCCAGTTTTTAAAGAGACCAGAAATGTGGCTTCCGATTTTTGGAATATAAGAAAATGTGGCTTCTTTTTGCAGTGACCAGAAATGTGGCTTCCGGTTTTTTGAGCGTCCGGACATGTGTTTTCTAGATTTTAGAGTTACTAAAAATTGTGACTTCCGGTTTTTTTAATGTCTGGAAATGTGGCTTCCGGTTTTCAGAGTGCCCAGAAATGTGGCTTCCGGTTTTTGGAGTATGTCACGGTGAAAGATCCGGCCTGAAGTGTGGGTTGAGAGACGTGGGTTAAACAGGGATTGTGGACATAAAATTATTATAATTTATACAGTTGGTGTGAACGTTGGAAGGGCCCAAGCTTAAGAAGATTGGAATCAGTCACATATTATTGTTTATGATTTGTTCCAAAGCTTGGTAACTTTTGACGTGAGCGTGATGTAAAGTCTTCAGATCCCATACCCCCACTCCCCCACCCCCATACCTGCTCAAACAACAACAACAAATAGTTTACAAAATGACATCTCACAACAACAACACACACACACCCTAGGGTTTAGTTATCTTCCAAAGAACTGAGAACGTTGAACGAAAGACATACTATTCCATGGCAGTCTTTTTGTTTTCTCTGTAGTAGTACCAAGCAATACTGACGACCCGATTCAATAGTCTCTGGTGAATTTTAAACCGTATCAAAAGTCGATACTTATTGACAAAAATAGTGGCTCCTTTTTTTAATATCGTCCACTTTGACCCGGAGAAAATGGTACCACTTGGTCAATATTCTACTGGAAGTCATTTTCTCCCGAGACAAATAATCCCACGCTGTGACTTGGAACGAGAGGTCACGCTCACTGGAAATGCAGGTGTATGGTTTGCCTTAGCAGATATTAATTAATGATAATGAATTATACTGTGGCTTTTTGTTGGGGTTTCTCACACTGCGGGGCTCAGTTGTCTTCGTGGATCTATTGTTTTCCAAACAGTACGTGTGAGCCTAATGATGAGGTGCAAACACACCGTTGATTAGCTTGATTGTTCTCTACGGATTCCTTAGTCCCAAATAATACTGGGCGTGTAACCATCAGTGTGTCTTAGACCATCAACACGGGTAGTAGAATATGTAAATTGGGCTAAACTCCCAAAAACAGGTAGGGGAGTTCATTGGTCTCGGGATTTTTCTTCTCCTCCTCCTCCTCCTCCTCCTCCTCCTCCTCCTAGGGGGAGAAAGAAGGATAACAAAGAGAGGATTGGTGAAAGTGTGGAGCGAAATGAGAGGAGAGAGTTGGGGGGGGGGGGGGGCAGGGAGGGAGCAAGAATACAGGAAAAGACAGGACACACCAAGAGATGTTCACTGATTATACATTTGGAGAGAGATACAAAATGACAGAAGGAGAGAGAGAGAGAGAGAGAGAAGAGAGAGAATGAATGAATGAATGAATAACTTTTATTTTCTGAGGATAATAGAGTAAGTATAAATAATTTTTGTTCATCCAGTCCTCAAGAGAGAAGAGAGAGAGAGAGAGAGAGAGAGACAGACAGACAGACAGACAGACAGAGAGACCTGTGTGTGTGTGTGTGTGTGTGTGTGTGTGAGAGAGAGAGAGAGAGAGAGAGAGAGAGAGAGAGAGAGAGATAGAGAGAGAGAGACTGGGTGAGCTAAGACGAGGAGATTAACTTAAAATTTACAGTACCTGACCTGTTTACGTTTTCTACATCTTCTTTTTTCAAACTAACACGTCTTGTGCTGTCACTGATGTTTATTACAGTATTGTTAAAGAATAGCGACCATTTGTCAAGCGACTTCGTATGTGGCTGGGATCAGATCATTATTCAAATGTGGGGGTGGGGGGTGTACGTGTGTGTGCCTGTGTCTGTGCGTGTGTGCGTGCGCGCGCGTCTGTGTGTGTGTGTGTGTGTGTGTGAGGATGTCTGTCTGTCTGTCTGTCTGTCTGTCTGTCTGTCTGTCCGCATCTTAAGATTGTGTGGACCTATTCAAATTCAAATATGTTTTATTGTCTTCAAATAAAGAAAAAAAAAATTCAGCGTGCACTTAAATCTAAAACTGACGAGACATTACATTATAAACTTAGACATCAAATACTTGCATAAAAGCACATGTTATTCACATAGACCAATTCAGTTTGTCACACACACACACACACACACTCTGTTGCTCAAAACTAAACATTAATACTCTATGTGTCTGCATATCTGTCTGCCTGGGTGTCTGTCTCTCTGTCTGTCTGTCTGTCTGTCTCAAATTTGTATGGTCTCTTGGAGAAAACAATCCTAAACTTTTGTTTAAAATATTCGATTGCCCAATCCATCCTATTTTGACCTATGGAGCAGAAACCTGGGGCTTAATGGCAGACTATGCCGCCATTGGACGTGTTCACTTGTTTGATATCAAACGGCTTCTAACTGTAAGCATACATACATCTAGCCCACTCATATATTGTGAAACTGGTAGATATCCTCTGTACATGCAAACATACCCTAAATCAATAAAATACTGGTTGAAACTCGCTACAATGGATGAACACCGCATACCAAAAACAGCTTATAATATGCTAAAGTGTCCTTCATAGAAACGGTAAGAAGAACTGGGTCTCTAAGGCATATAATACAGTATATTAATATGGGTTCGGATTTGTCTGGGAAAATCAAGGTGTGGGAAATATAAAAGCATTTATTTCAGTTTTTAAACAAAGGTTGTTTGATTGCCATTTACAGGATTTAGATTCGACCCTCTCGACAAAAGATAGGTATACATTGTATTCATCTTTCAGACAATTGGTAGATGTTCCAGAATATTTGCACATTGTAAGAAATTCTGCTGTCAGAAAATACCTCACTAGAATTAGACTCGGTGTCTCACAGTTAACCCCCCACCGACCACCCCCCGACCAATACAGACATTCAAATAGACAAGTAAGCAACCACTGTCCTTTCTGTTCTGATGTTGATGAAACCGAATGGCATTTGATTCTTGTTTGTCCCCAATATAAAGCATTACGCGAATCGTACATACCCCACAGTATTATCTGAATCCAAATGCCTTTAAATTAACATTACTGCTCTCTGACAGAAGAATATGTATACCACCTGCTTTATTCCCATCAAAAGCTTCTAACTGCAGATACCAATCAATATATTATTGTTGAAAGAAAGGTATGATTTTGATGAATGCCCTTTTTCATATATCTTGTTATTCAATATTTGGTGCATGTTTCTGTTGTTGTCCTTCTTATTCCCGTTGTTGTCTAATGACAGGAACACCAGTTGATATTGTTATGTGTTTAGATAGATGAACATTGTTGTCGACGAGTGCTGCGTCTTACCATCGTTCCCTCGTGAAATTGACACGACGAATGACACTGTCTTTGTGCAGTTTGTATGAATTATTCCGTGGCCTCTTCATTCTCTTCTTCCCGATTTTCCCATAAGCCACGAAGGAAAGAGGAAGCTTATTTTTGGCAATTCTTCGTTAATTATTACTGAATATATGATATATTAGTGCTGTTTTGCCTCCCATTGTCCCTATTCATATATGACACGGGATGGAGTGATGAATTATGATTGTTTTCTTGTTTGAATTCTTTAAATTGCTGTATATCTTATTATAACCAACTATTCTGCATTCCTTAGCCCTCCCACTGTTCCCTCAATATGCGATCAGAAATGTTTGTGGTTTTGTAATGAATTCTGTATTTATTATTAGTTATATGCCATTGTTCATTCTCCCCCTCCCCACTGTTTCCCTTGTGACATGGGCAGAAGGCCTAGTCAGTAAACTGAGTCGAGTTGTCTGTCTGTCTGTCTACAGCCCTAGACAGTGTGGGCCCCGCGGACTATACTCAGCCCCCTCTGCACAAAACAAAACACCAGGGTCCCGAGTGGTCCATCCTCAACAGGAATATCTACACCTACAAAGGTCGGCTATTTTTTTTAATCATCATCGTCGTCGGCATCATCATCATCATCATCTTCATCATCGTCGTTGTCGTCATCATCACCATCAACATTATTAACACGACAATAAGAAAAACCAAACACCAAAGCTCAGACTGGCCCATGCTCAACTGGAATATACACAAAGGTATGCTAATTGTTTTTCTTAATCGTCATCATCGTCGGCATCATCATCATCAGCGTCGTCGTCGTCATCACCATCAACATTATTAACACGACAATAAGAAGGGGGAAAACACCAAAGCTCAGAGCGGTTCATCCTCAACAGGAATATATATGCAAATGTATGCTAAAAAATATTCTTAATCGTCGTCTTCGTCATCATCGTCATCATCATCATCGTCATCATCATCATCATCATCATCATCATCATTATTATTATCACGGCAATAACAAGACCAAACGCATCCATCCTCGACAGGAATGTCTACACCTACAAATGTTTGTAGTCATCATCGTCGTCGTCGTCATCGTCCTCCTCGCCATGATCGCCTCCGTTATTGTCATTACCATCACCTTCGGCATTGACACCATCATCGTCGTCATCATCACCATCATCATTATCTCATAACTGTTATCATCATCATCGTCGTTGCCACCGTCTTCATTACCACCGCCAGCATCATCGTCATCATCATTGCTATCATCGTCATCATCACCATCACCATCATCATCGTCGTCAACATCACCATCATCATCATCATCATCATCATTGCTATCAACATCATCGTCATCATCATCATCATCACCATCATCATCATCATAATCGTCACTATCATCATCGTCATCAACAACAATCATCTCATCCTCAAATCATCATCGTCATAACAAAAATGAAAATGAGTGTGTGTGTGTCCGCCGCGCGCGCGTCTGTGTGTCTGTCTCTTTGTCTCTCTGTCTGTGTGTGTCTGTGTCTCTGTATAGTATCTCTGTATGTGTGTGTGTGTGTGTGTCTCTGTATAGTATCTCTGTCTGTGTGTGTCTGTGTCTCTGTATAGTATCTCTGTATGTGTGTGTGTGTGTGTCTCTGTATAGTATCTCTGTCTGTGTGTGTCTGTGTCTCTGTATAGTATCTCTGTCTGTGTGTGTCTGTGTCTCTGTATAGTATCTCTGTCTGTGTCTCTGTATAGTATCTCTGTATGTGTGTGTGTGTGTCTCTGTATAGTATATCTGTCTGTGTGTGTCTGTGTCTCTGTATAGTATCTCTGTCTGTGTGTGCATATGTGTCTGTGTCTCTGTATAGTATCTCTGTCTGTGTGTGCATGTGTGTGTGTGTCTGTGTCTTTGTGTAGTATCTCCGTCTGTGTCACTGCGTCTGCGTGTGTCTGTGCGTGCGCTTACCTCTATGACGCTGCTGTGTTTCAGGGACCAAGGTCCCCCCTCCCAACACCTACAACCTCCCTGACACCATCATCACCGACAACAAGTTCACGTTTGGCAAGAAGTTCAAACCCAACAAAACAAGTCAGTGAGGCTTCGGGGGGAGGGGGGAGTGGGGGCGGAATGATTGAATACAGTAAACGAATTCCCATAGGTTTTTGGTGTTTTTTTCTTTTAGTAATTTTATTTTGTAGTGGGTTGGTGAAAGGCTTGTGATAAAGTAATGGCGGGGACGTGGTGTTATGCTGTGTTGTGCTGTATTGTGTTGTATTATGCTGTGTTGTATTGTGTGTTGTGGTGTCATTTTCAATGTGTCGCGTCGTGTTGTGTTACACGTATATGTCTTTGTATGAGCTGTATTATAGTGAACTCAGCTCAATGTGCTGTATTGTACTGAGCTCTGGCCTGTTTATAAGTAGGCCCCACATAAAGATCCAGCAATTCACGGGTTTCACGGGTTTCCCCTCTTATAGCTGGTAAGAAATCTTGTTTTGACCAGGTTTGACTCCCATACAAATGCCCCCAAATTCAAAACGAAACATCATTTTAAAGAGCAGCCTCAATTTGAAGTTGGGGGCATTTGTATGTGGGTCACAGCTACCCAGAAACAAACGAGGGACTTAATCGTGGTGGGTCAGTGGGTCTTTACGGCCTTTACTCCAATGGCTTTTATCACTGGTTAACATTAGCCTGTAGAAAGGGCCAATAGTAAATGAGAGATGTATATACTGTGAGTATCTACAGTATTGGAATATCATGATACAGCTTAGTCTTCCGTGGAAGACTATGACTCTCTAACTAGGGTCATTTGCGCTGGCTGTAGTGCTGCAGCCAATGGGATTGGTTGGCCTTTGGGGACCTTCCCCAACGCTAACTCTCGTCCTCAAATCCCTTTGGCCGAGAGAGTGGGGATGTACCCTGGGCAAGGCTTCTCCGCTACAAACAAATTATAGCCCAGCCCGCTACAGCAGCAGCTGCCCCCTCTGCTATCTGGCAGTCATGGTCGGAAACGACGTACCAGCAACAACAACATTGTATTGAGCTCTACTGCGCACCAGACGGTATCTACTGTTTTTGATTTCCACAGAGGATCATTCTCTGTGAAATTCGAGGTATACCCTAGCTATTAGAGCGCATCACCACAAATGCAGCACCACGCGATGTTACTTTACGCACGCTACTTAGGTATATATTTTTCTTATGATATATGCTGGGAGTGGAAAGGGTTTGGGGTATGAAGAGCACTTTTGAGCACCGACAAGTCACAATCCCATTCTTGCTCGTGGGTTCTGTAATGTGCGCAAATCGCACGCTGATGACAGGATCTTCGGTTTGATACTTCATTACTTCATGCATGAACCCTCGGGTTCTAGCGAAAGATGAGATGGGGAAGTAACCGCTGCGGCCCAGCAGTCCATGAAATGAGACACGTATGCTTTACGAGGGGAGAGCATTCACCTTTGGGTTACGTCCCTCGCCATTTTGATTGGAGATGAACAAGAGGATTACGTTTTGTGGGCGAACAGTCATGACTGTCACCGGATATGTGCAGGATTGGATTGTGTGAAAATGTCCTCCATATTCCGAACAAAAGAAAGGCTTTTTTTGTAATCAACAAGGAAGCTTCTCAACAAGGAATCTTTTTCTTTCAATACTAAAGTCGGTTGACTGAAATGATTTATTCCTAAAAGGCCATTGCCCCTAGTTAATGCGAGAATAAACATACATGTTGTATGGGCCACAATACAATGCTTGGAGGAAGGGGATGCAGGGCATACAAAATACAAGAAGGTATACATCAACCGAACATATATTGCGTATTAGTTGATGTATATATCAGGTCACACACACGAAATATTAGTTTATAATGATTTTATACTATGACATACCCTTGGATTATACTTATACCCCATTTGTAGAACCACATACTAATTTAACTAGAACTACTTCAGAAATATTCTCTTCCGTCTGTTGACAGCATGAAATACATACCTGGATAAGTTATGCATGAAATGCTTTAAGTAGCATGTGAGCTGGAAGTCTAGCTGATTCTTGGAGAAACTTCTGTCTAAGGTCATTATAGGCTGGACATTCAAATAGGACATGTTGTTCATTTTCGATCTTAGTTCTGCAGAATGGACAAGACTCTGTGTGTTCTAATGTACTGTAACGATGTACATTGTTATTTAAAGGAAGAACATTGCATCTTACTTGTGAAATTGCAACACGAAAAGTATACATTTCCATATCTAATACTTTTTTATCTTTTTAGAGAGAGAGAGAGAAGAAGAAGAAGAAAAGGAAGACAGACAAACCGACATGGGTTTGGGTTTGAAAGTTTTTAAGAACATAATGGTGTTGATTCCATTTTGAGGACCAAATATTCCTGAAAATCAAGCCCCCCATCGCCCGTTCAAAGCCTTGGGTCATTAAGGTTACCATTTGGACATACAGAACTGTGCTTCACTTGACTGACTGATTGAGTGAATGTTGTTTCACTTGTCACTTGGTTGATTTGTTTTCTCCTTCACTTGATTGATTAATCTATAAATTGGTTCATTGATTGATTGATTCTCTTTCATAGATTGATTTATCTGTAACATGGTTGATTGATTTATCTGTAACTTGGTTGATTGATTTATCTGTAACTTGGTTAATTGATTGATTAATCTGTAACTTGGTTGATTGATTGATTGGTTGGTTGGTTGATTTATTAATCTGTAATTTGGTTGGTTTATTGATTCTCTTTCACTTGATTGATTGATTGATCTGTAACTTGGTTGGTTGATTGATTGAGTCTCTTTCACTTGATTGATTGGTTGATCGATTTTACTTGTTTTTCCCTTCACTTCTCAACTGATTTATTGAGTGAGTGATTGATTGATTGATTGATTTGTATTTCCTTCACTTGTTACCTGACTCATTGAGTGAGCGAGCGAGTGATTGATTGATTGATTGATTGATTGATTTGTATTTCCTTCACTTGTTACCTGACTCATTGAGTGAGCGAGCGAGTGATTGATTGATTGATTGATTGATTTGTATTTCCTTCACTTGTTACCATTGACTCATTGAGTGAGCGAGCGAGTGATTGATTGATTGATTGATTGATTTGTATTTCCTTCACTTGTTACCTGACTCATTGAGTGAGCGAGTGAGTGATTGATTGATTGATTGATTGATTTGTATTCCCTTCACTTGTTACCTGACTCATTGAGTGAGCGAGTGAGTGATTGATTGATTGATTTGTATTCCCTTCACTTGTTACCTGACTCATTGAGTGAGCGAGTGAGTGATTGATTGATTGATTGATTGATTTGTATTCCCTTCACTTGTTACCTGACTCATTGAGTGAGCGAGTGAGTGATTGATTGATTGATTGATTGATTTGTATTCCCTTCACTTGTTACCTGACTCATTGAGTGAGCGAGTGAGTGATTGATTGATTGATTGATTGATTGATTGATTGATTTGTATTCCCTTCACTTGTTACCTGACTCATTGAGTGATTGATTGATTGATTGATTGATTGATTGATTTGTATTCCCTTCACTTGTTACCTGACTTATTGAGTGAGTGATTGATTGATTGATTTGTATTCCCTTCACTTGTTACCTGACTTATTGAGTGAGTGATTGATTGATTGATTTGTATTCCCTTCACTTGTTACCTGACTTATTGAGTGAGTGATTGATTGATTGATTGATTTGTATTCCCTTCACTTGTTACCTGACTTATTGAGTGAGTGATTGATTGATTGATTTGTATTCCCTTCACTTGTTACCTGACTCATTGAGTGAGTGATTGATTGATTTGTATTTCCTTCACTTGTTACCTGACTCATTGAGTGAGTGATTGATTGATTTGTATTTCCTTCACTTGTTACTTGACTCATTGAGTGAGCGAGCGAGCGATTGATTGACTGATTGATTGAATGAATAATTGATTATTTGATTGACTGATTGATTGTTCGATCGATCGGATGGATGGATGGATTCATTGAGTGATCTTGTCTTTTCCCTGAACTCAGTGATAGCAGGGGCGTGTCGGGTGGGCCCCGCCTACAGCGTCAAAGGGCACGAGACGGGGCACAATGCCCCAAAGTTCTCCGTGCCCCGTGCCCAAAGGACCCCCCAGACCATCACGGGACCCCCCAACCCCCTCACCACACCCGGCGATAGTGCAGGTAGGTTTGGGGTGGGGGAGGGGGTGGGAAATGTTGGGGGTGGGGTTCGGAGAGATGAAATGTGGTGTGTGTGTGGTGTGTGAAGGGGTGGGTGGGTTGAGGGATGGGGGGGGGGGGGGATGAATCGAAGGATTGTTTGGTTGGCTGGTCGGTTGGTACATGGCTAGCTATCTAGCTGGTTGATAAGTCGACTAATTGGTGGATTGGGTGATTGATTGATGGATTGATTGATTAATCGGTCTATTGATTAATTGATTGACGAATGATTGGTTGATAGACGGATGCCATTGATTGATTGACTGATTCATTAAGGAATGATTGGTTCATTCATTGACTGATCGATCGGTTTGTTGGTTGTTGATTGATTAGATCATTGATTGGGTGACCGGTTGGATAATTGGTTGGTTGATTGGTCAATTGATCGATATATCGATTGATTGGTTGATTGTGATCTCTCAATCGATAAAAAAAAAACCCACCTGAAACAGACTGCATCGCCACTGAACAAACACCACACAAACAAATGCAACAACGAGCGCAGCAGTGACGTTATAATATTTCATCGACGAGACACAGTAAAGCAAAGCACGTGCAATGTCAACACAAAATGTCTTTTTTGAAACAACACAAAAACAAGACAATAAATACCCGCTTCACTGTCAAGCAGTTTCCCAAAAGATAATACAGTGGAACCTCCCTTATAAGACCTTCAAAAATCATCGAAAATAAGGGAGGGGTCTTACAAGGGAGGTGATGTTACTACTTACAACGAAGGGCAATGTCTCAGAGAAGTAGGGAGGGAGTCTTACAATGGGAGGTCTTATAAGGGAGGTAATTTTAATACTTACAAAGAAGGGCAATGTGGTACAGATGTAGGTCTTTATATGGGAGGGAGTCTTATAAGGGAGGTTCCACTGTAGTTGGCTGTGTGTGTGTGTGTGCAGGCTTCACGACTCCCGGGGCTCAGCTGTATTCGGTGGAGGGCGTGCTGCCTCACAGCTCTCAGCCCACCATCACACCACGGCGACCAGCCAGGTCGGCACAGCGGGGCCATCCCGGTACGTGTAGAGTGGGGGAGGGGGGATGTGTTTATGCGATAATAATGGATTGTCCAGGGTGTGCCTACTTCCAAGGTCAAGATGTGCCACCCCCCCCCATCCATTTCTCGGGTAATTGTATTTTTCCGTTTTTGCCTTTCTTACCATACATAAAGCAGTATTTTAGGAACATTTTTTGGTAATAACCTTTTTTGAATACTAACCCTATCCCTAACCCTAGCCCTAAACCTAACCCTATAAGACGGAAAAACGCAAAGAACCACAACTGTGACAGATCGCGGTGTACTGCAGTACATAGTGGGGGTGTAGGGTTAGGTTTAGGGCTAGGGTTAGGGATAGGGTTAGTATTCCAAAAAGTTTAGTAGCTGAAGATGTTCCTACAATACAGCTTTATGTATGGTAAGAAAGGCAAAAACGGACAAATACAATTAACCGAGAAATGCAGGGGTGGTGGCACATCTTTACCTTTACCACGGGATTTAATTGGAATTGTTCGGAAATAATTAAGGGGAGTAATTGTATGGTGTATAGGAGTTATCTTGCCTAATTCAATCGGTCAAACTCTGCCATCAGGTAAATCCCCAGCCCTCGCTTCGTGTGTTTGAGGAGACACAGAGCATGTAGAACGCAGTGCGTCATTCTGAAATTGATGTCATTTATATTTTTACGTCACAGTTTGCAAGTTCTATCACTTTGTAGTAACATTCATTGACTGTTTTTCTACAAAATGCTTGCAAGTCGATGTCTCGCATCCTGCGGTTTCAAGCTTCGACGCCATTGTTGCATTGTCGCTATGGTATTTGACCGAGTAATGGAGGTAAGCAACTCTAATTTTCACGAAGTGCTCTCCCCTAGTTTTTTTCTCCGAAAATCGTCTATTCCAGGGCGAAAGTGGTGTCTAGGTGACTACAAATCAAATAATACAACAAAAAACCTGCACTAAACAAAATAGGACCCCAATATTAGCTACAACACGGGATTTCGGGGTTGTGGTAGAGGGCTGCTCTCGTGTTGGTAAGGCAGGCGAGGCCGGTCAGCATCTCCGGGTGTTTTTTTCTTTTCGTTAGTGTGTGGGGGGGGGGGGGGGGGGGGTTATGATGGAGGTATGGGGCATGTGATGAGGGGTGGGGTGGGGTGTACTAGGAAGGAGTTTAAGGGGTAGAAGGGGCACTGCCTCGTACCTCTAGTACCGTCCTCTACCTAATGACAAGTTATGTAGTTATGTTCGCAAGTTTTACGAACGATCTGGAGTTCTCTTCACCCCCACCCCCCACCCCACCACCATTTTTTTACGAACGATATAGAATACTGTTCTATTCTTCTTCTTCCTTTTTTAAAGGGAACCACCATCTAACAGGGTTTCTACCAATGACCTGGTCTGAACGTGGAGTCTTGTTCTATTCTTCTTCTTCCTTTTTTAAAGGGAACCACCATCTAACAGGGTTTCTACCAATGACCTGTTCTGAACGTGGAGTCTTTCGGATGAGACGATAAACCGAGGTCCTGTGTGCTCATGCACTTAGCACACGTTAAACCCAGTGGCAACGAAAAAGTTGTCATTTGGTCAAAATTTACCCCCCTCCCTTCCTTCCTCATCAGTAACACAAAACTCGCGTGCAAAACAAACAAAAAAGAAAATGGGTGGCGCGCCTCTGGCCGCGACGCCCTCTCCAGATGGGAGCAACCCGAATTTCACAGAGACGCCTCTGTAACTATAATGCACCTAACCTAACCTAACCTAACCTATTAGTAGTCAGTATCTTCTCTCCAAATGCAAATGACCTACTGATCATCTAATTATTTTCAGGTCGTAGTGATCATCTCATTATTTTCAAGCAAATGCAAATGAATACATATGCAGCTGTCTGTATTTTAATTAATTCTAAATGCGCATAAAGCTAAGTTAACAATTTTACCCCCAATATCGATATTTTCTTCGTCAAGAATATAAAAAAGACGCAGTTTTTAGCATTAATAATGTAGGTTTCTTCGTTTTCAATATAAACTGTCAAACCACAGCTAGTTGACCATTAATTGTTCATCCCAAGTGCACTCTTGTCTTCGTCAAGGAGGAGACACCAAGATGGCCTGATAGGGTTCATCATAATCTCCACTTTCTATTTCATAATTAACTGAGATTCGTATCTGTTCTTTTCCAAAATAATGATGGCGGTTCGTCCTTTCTGCAAGATGAATCAATCAATTAATCAATCAACCAATCAATCAATCAACCAATCAATCAACCAAGCGGTTTATTAGCTTCAATTAAGAGGAATTCAGCTTGTGCGTGGGGGTAACAACATGTCACATATAAAGTAACACAGACATCAACAGCATACAAGAAGAGCAAATACTCTTACACAAGCCATAACATCTGCATCTACAACATACACACATATGTGTATGCGCGCACACACACGCACATACATACACACACACACACCGTGGAAGGTTATTTTTGCGAAGCACCCCTATGTCCTACCCCTTTGTTTCACAGACAAGCCTCTCGTGTTGACCATTCTCAACATCTGGTTCTTTCAGTTTCATGACAATAACCCTAGGCTGATCCTAACCCTATCCCTTTCACAGCAGAATGTTGCTTCTCAGGGAAAATGTTCAATGCGAAAAGTTGATAGAGGTATAGTATCCAAACTACGACCTAACCCTGTTTATTTCTCTCTATTTTTTAAGCTAGACATTTAAAACCCTTTCACCGCCAAAGTCGCATTTTAGCACCACAGAGATTTAACACCTATGTCACTAAAAGGCATCAACTTGGGGTCTATTATCCAAAGACACTATTGTCTTAGTTTTGGGAAGTAAGGATAGACCTTATATAAAATAAGTCACAAAAGAATCCACAATATACTGCAGATGGATTTTGTTCTCTACCCAGGTAAATGTAATGGACTTTTTTGGCTGAAATATGGCTGGCGGTGAAAGGGTTTTCACTGAAATTAAAGCAGATACCTCATCCGCTCTTTGCCGTTGTGCGTACACAACGTATGCATATATGTTTTCTTCGTCACATTTTCAAAAGAAACTTTAGAAATCAACATAGTATTTGTCTCTAATGTCTTGCTTGTGGCTGACAAATTTGTGCCTTCAAAACACCTAGTCTTTTGTTGATGACGTCAAAGGTTGCCATGGTTTCGCCACAAAACAACAATGTAGGAACACCCCCCCCCCCCCCCCTTACTTCCTTCGTACTTTTCCCTGTTAGTTCTACTTTGTTTCAAACCACAATTAGCTTTTAGGAGCTGTCTGCTGCCTACTTTGTTTTTGTAAGAAGTGAACGAATTATCTTTTGTTGGTCACATCATCATCGTCGTCGTCGTCATCGTTATCATTAATCATCATTATCCCTCATCTTCTGATGATTATCAGTGGAATAAAAAAAAAATAATGATTATTACCTTGCCTTGACATAAACAGTGGTGCTTTTAAAATGATGTCAGTCACGTATATTATGAGGGGTCGGTAGTCACAGTCAGTAATATCATGTTAATAGGGAGTGTGAAGGTATCCGCTTCTTATTTCTAAGCAACGATTTACATAAGGCACATTTTCATATGTCACAAAGTTCTATTCATCAAACTGTTATTTGGTACTTTGTAGTCTCCGTGAAATGCACGCCACCTTTGTTTCGCATGCGATTTTTGTGTCACTGGTGAGGAAGGAAAAGGGGTGGGGGGGGGGGGGTGGGGTTGGGGGTACATTTTGACCAAATAACAACTTTTTCGTTGCCACTGGTTTTAACGTGTGCTAAGTGCATGGGCACACGCGGGACCTCGGTTTATCGTCTCATCCGAAAGACTCCTCGTTCAGACCGTAAGGCCTAGTGCAGAGTGAGAGGAAAAATCCCCTGTACCCAGGTCATAGCCTTTGTTGGTCACACTATCATCATGATCATCGTCATGTCATCATCTTCAGATATATTCTACTCTCTGACTGAAGAACAACTAGCGTTGCAATACACTGCAGCAAAACCAGCAACACTTGAGCGGCAAATGTGCTTCAAATCAGCGGCAGAATTGGTCAATACTTTATGCTGAAGGAAGTGATGATAATCACCATTGTCATCATCGTCGTCATCATCATCAGTGTCGTTGGTCCTCACCCGTTTCCAACGGTACGAGGGACTACAGTTGAGAACCGGTTCAAAAATCCAAAACCGATTTTCCCTATGCGAACCGGTTTTATCGAACCGGTTTTTTTTAACCAGTACTCGCATCACTAGTTTTGCTTATGCAAACACATATTTATTTGTCAGAATATTCACACACGCACGCACGCACACACACACAAATAAAGAAACTTATGACTTATGACGCACTCACTCAACTCAACTCGAACCGGTTTTTGGAACCGCTAAAGTTTAGCACCGGTTTTTCGGTTCAAACCGGTTTCCCCCCCCCCCCCCCCCCACCCCCCCACCCCCCCCCCCCCCCCCTCTCCCCCCCCCCCCCCCCCTCCCTCTACGAGGGGACTACTAGCCTAAGTTTGTTTACGTGTCTGTTGTTGCTTGGACTTCTGTCTATCCGGGTCTATATCTCATGAACCGGCTGGGCAGAATCGCTTCAAATTTTGTGTGGTGGTGTACCATGGTACAAAAAGGTCACATAGAAAAAAACATTGACCATGCTGACCTTGACCTTGAAGTATGAAACTTATGACCTTGTTGTGTCCAGCCCCTAACGAATACTGGCTGTCCGATCCTGATCCGGGACTGATGAAGAGTTTTGGAATCCCGCACAAGGAGAAACAGATCACCCGTGGTATGTCTGTCTGTATGTATGTATGTATGTCTGTATGTATGTATGTATGTATGTCTATATGTATGTAGTATGTCTGTTTTACTGTCCTGTCTGTCTTGTTATGCATGTATGTCTTTACTGTATGTCTGTATGTTCGTATGTATGTGTGCCTGTACTGTTCTGTATGTATGTATTTTTGCTTGTATTATGTAATGTTATGTTGCGTGTTATGTCTGTATGTATATGTATGGTTTTGCTGGTCTGTCTAATGTCCTGTCCTGTATGTATGTATGTTTGATCTGTCTGTCTGTAATGTATGTATCCCGTTTGCTGTCCTGTCCTGACGTGTTATGCTGTCTGTTCTGTATGTATGTATGTATGTATGTATTGCATGTATGTTTTTTGTGCTTCTATGTATGTATGTATGTTTGCTGTATGTATGGTCTGTATGTATGTATTTATTTATGTATGAATGTATGTATGTATTTATGCCCTCGTATGTTCTGGTCTGTTTGTTTGTGTGTCGTGTATGGATGCTTTTGTTTGTATCCACTGTTATGTATGCTATGGTATGCTTGTATGCTATGTAATGTATGCCTATGTATGTATGTTTGCTGTATGTATGTCTGTATTTACGTCTGTATGTATGTCTGTAATGTATGTATGTATTGCTTTGCTGTATGTCCTGTATGTATGTATGTATGTCTGTTTGCTCGTATTGTATGTTGTGCCTCATTGCTGTCTGTATGTATGTATGTTTGTATGTATGTTTGTTTGCTGTCTGTATGTATGTATGTATGCTTGCTGTATGGTATGTTATGTATGTATGTATGTTTGCTGTAGGTCTGTTGTTCTCTGTCTGTCTCTCTCTGTCTGTAGAAAGTGAACTACATTTTGTATTTGTATGTCCCAAGTATATAGAGCTTAGGGGAAAATACATTCATGCAAAAGTCTATAGAAACCTTCTAGTTTTAGATTATCACTTCTGCTGCAAATGAGAACAGCACAATTGTTAACCATTTCGCCGCCAGACATTTTTCCAACAACAACAAAAATTATTGTTAACTGGGTGGAGAAAAAAATAGCCTGCAATATGGGAATTCCTCTGTGACATCATAACATTAGGCCTATCCTTACCTCCCAAAATTAGGAAAATGGGGTCCTGATTTGATGCCTTTTAGTAACATGGGTTTGAAACCTTGTGGTGCTAAATGCGACATTGGCGGTGAAAGGGTTTACTAGTGTTTGTTACTATGTCCGCAAGAAATTGCAAATGAGACGAATTATTGTTTATGTGTTAATTAACTATTTCCTAACACTGTATGGCTTATTTATTATGTCGTATATTTGCTTTAGTTGACTGTGTTTTGCATATAAATCTCTAGTGATATGGGCCTAGGCCTAACCGCTAAACAATTTGTTCATTTTATTTGTTCATTGACTCTGTCTGTACCTCTAGATGTCTCTCTCTCTCTCTCTCTCTCTCTCTCTCATCTCTCTACATCTCTCTTCTCTCTCTCTCTCTCTCAATCTCAAAATCTCAATCCTTGTGTAATAAAGATTCTCTCTCTCTCTCTCTCTCTCTCTCTCTCTCTCTCTCTCTCTCTCTCTCTCTCTCTCATCTCAAATCTCAATCCTTGTGTAATAAAGATTCTCTCTCTCTCCTCTCTCTCCTCTCCTCTCTC
>CM065696.1:53175309-53184934 GCA_017654935.2 Phymorhynchus buccinoides | reverse complement strand
ACTTTTTTCAAGCAGGCGTAACCGAGATCACCAGGAAAACACCTTACAGAGATTGCAACACTCACTTTCTATGGTTCCCTAGAAATCAAACCGTTCAAATCGGCGATCCTCTTGCCGGAGGTGCGGAAACAAATCTTTCACCTAGAGAGGGCGTGTGTCGGTCTCTTTTCAATGGCCGCCAAATCGTTTGCACGAAATTTCGCAATACGAAGTCTTTTTATTTATTTATTTTTTTTAATTTTAGTTTAGCTACAGGAGTTCGCTCTCAAACAAAGGAAATAGCTCTCTTTTTTATTTACTTGCAAATAAATACAAATTTTAAAAAACACGCTTCAACACAATGAGTGACCCCACCCACCATCCCAAATGGCTTTCTATCCGGCATCTCCGCCAAGGAGGGACTCGCCATTTTGCGGGTTGATTTTAGGAAACCAGGCGCCCCCAAGTGAGTGTGCAATCTCTGGTAAAAGGGTGTCTCCTGGTGATTTCGTATGGTTTCTTACAAAAACTCATCCGTCAGGGTGCCACCTTTAAAGGTTGTTCTTGGACATTTCTGCACTTTTCCAAAGGGGCGCTAGCTGTGCAGTACCTGCCAGGTGCCCCGTCCAGGATCAGTAGGGAGTCTGACGTACAGTCTGTCTCTCCTTCTGGGGGTGCAGTACCTGTCCAGTGTTTGCCCGTTCAGGATCAGTAGGGAGTATGACGTACAAGTCTGTCTCTTCTTCTGGCGGGTGCAATACCTGCAGTGTGCCCCGTCCAGGATCAGTATCGGGAGTATGACGTTACAGGTCTGTCTCTCTCTGGGGGTGCAGTACCTGTCCTCAGTGTGCCACTGTCAGGGATCAGTCGGGAGATGACGTACAGTCTGTCTCTCTTCTGGGGGGCAGTAACTGTCAGTGTGCACCGTCCAGGATCAGTAGGGAGTATGACGTACAGTTCTGTCTACTCTTCTGGGGGTGCAATACCGTCCAGTGTGCCCGTCCAGGATCAGCAAGGAGTATGACGTACAGTCGGTCTTCTCTTCTGGGGTGCAATACCGTCCAGTGTTGCCCCGTACAGGATCAGTAGGGAGGATGACGTACAGTCTGTCTCTCGTCTGGGGGTGCACATTGTACCGGTCCAGTGTCGCCCGTCCAGCATCAGCAGGGAGGTTATGGACGTACAGTCTGTCTATCTTCTGGGGTGCAGTACCCTGTCCAGTGTGCAACGTCCAGGCAGCAGTAGGAGTATGACGTACAGTCTGTCTCTTCTGAGGGCTTGCAATACCTGCCGGTGCCCCGGCCAGGATCAGTAGGGAGGATGACGTACGTCTGTCTCTCTTCTGGGGGCGCAGTACCTGTCCAGTGTGCCGTCCAGGAGCATTAGGGAGTATGAGTACAGTCTCGTCTCTCTTCTGGGGGTTTGCAGTACCTGTCCAGTGTGCCCCGTCCAGAATCGCAGGATATGAAGTACAGCTGTCTCCTCTTCGGGGGTGCAGTACATGTCCAGTGTGCCCCGTCCAGGATCAGTAGGGAGTATGAGTACAGTCTGTCTCTCTTCTGGGGGCAATACCTGTCAGTGGCCCGTCCAGGATCAGCCTGGAGTATGACGTCCAGTATATCTCTCTTCTGGGGGTGCAGTACCTGCCAGTGTGCCCCGCCAGGATCATAGGGAGTGTATGACGTACAGTCTGTCTCTCTTCTGGGGGGGCAGTACCTGTCCAGTGGTGCCCCTCCAGAATCAGCAGGGAGTATGACGTTACAGTCTGTCTCTCTTCTGGGGGTGGCCGTACCGTCCAGTTGTGCCGTCCAGGATCAGCAGGGAGTATGGACGGACAGTCTGTCTCTCTTCTGGGGGTGCTAGTACTGGTCCAGTGTGCCCCGTCAGGATCAGTAGGAGTATGACGTACAGTCTGTCTTCTTCTGGGGGTGCAGTACCGTCCAGGTTGCCCCCGCCAGGATAGTAGGAGTAGACGTCAGTCTGTCTCTTCTTACTGGGGAGTTGCGGGCATTACCTGTCCATTGTGCCCGTCCAGGATCAGTAGGGGAGTAGACGTACAGTCTGTCTCTATTCTGGGGGTGCTAGTACCTGCCAGTGTGCCCCGTCCAGGTCAGTAGGGAGTATGACGTACGTCGTCGGTCTCTCTTCTGGGGTGTGCAGTTACTGTCCCAGTGTGCCCGTCAGGATCAGCGGGAGTATGACTACAGTCTGTCTTCTTCTGGGGGTGCAATACCTGTCAGGTGTGCCCCGTCAGATCAGTAAAGGGGGTATGACGTACAGTCTGTCTCTCTTCTGGGGGTGCAGTACCTGTCCAGTGTGCCCGTCCACGGATCATTAGGGAGTATGAAGTACAGTTCTGTCTCTACTTCTGGGGTTGCAATACGGTCAGTGGGGCCTCGTCCAGGATAGCAGGGAGTATTGACGTACAGTCGTCTATCTTCTGGTGGGTTGCAGTACCTGTCCAGTGTTGCCCGTCCAGGATCAGCAGGGAGGTATGACGTACAGTTATGTCTCTTTCTGGGGGGCAATATGTCCAGTGTGCCCGTCTCCAGAATCAGCCGGAGTATGAAGTACAGTCTGTCTCTCTTCTGGGGTGCAATAACCTGTCCAGGGTAGACCGTCCAGGATCAGTAGGGAGTATGACGTACAGTCTGTCTCTCTTATGGGGGTGCAATACCGTCCAGTGTGCCCCGTCCAGATAGCAGGAGTTCTACACGTACCGATCTGTCTCTCTTCTGGGGGTGCATACCTGTCAGTGTGCCCGTCCAGATCAGCCAGGCAGTATGACGTACAGGTCTGTCTCTCTTCTGGGGTGCAATACTGTCAGTGTTGTCCCCGTCCAGGAATCACAGCGGAGTATGACGTACAGTCTGTCTCCTTCTGGGGGTGCAATACCTGTCCAGTGATGCCCCGTCCAGGATCAGCAGGGAGTATGAAGATACAGTCTGTCTACTTCTGGGGGTGCAGTACCCTGTCCAGTGTGCCCCGCTCCAGGATCAGTAGGGAGTATGACGTACAGTCGTCTTTTCTGGGGGGGTGCAATACTGTCCAGTGTGCCCGTCCAGGATCAGTAGGAGTATGACGTACAGTTGTCTCTCTTCTGGGGGTGCAATTACTGTCCAGGTGACCATGTCCAGGATCAGCAGAGGAGTATGACGTACAGTCGGTCTCCTTCTGGGGAGGCAAAAAGTAACTGTACAGTGTGCCCGTCCAGGATCAGCAGGGAGTAGACGTACAGTCTGTCTTCTTCTGGGGGGCAAGACCTGTCCAGTGTGCCCCGTCCAGGATCCAAGCAGGGAGTATGACGTACAGGTCTGTCTCTCTTCTGGGAGTGCAATACCTGTCAGTGTGCCCAGTCCAGAATCAGCAGGAGGTATGGACGTACAGTCTGTCTCTCTTCTGGTGGGTGCAATACTGTCCGTGTGCCCCGTCCAGATATCAGCAGGGAGTATGACGTACAGTCTTGTCTCTCTTCTGGGGGTGCACTACCTGTCCAGGTGCCCGTCCAGGATCAGCAGGGAGTATGACGTACAGTCTGTCTCTCTTCTGGGGGTGCAATACCTGTCCAGTGTGCCCCGTCCAGGATCAGCAGGGAGTATGACGTACAGTCTGTCTCTCTTCTGGGGGTGCAATACCTGTCCAGTGTGCCCCGTCCAGAATCAGCAGGGAGTATGACGTACAGTCTGTCTCTCTTCTGGGGGTGCAATACCTGTCCAGTGTGCCCCGTCCAGAATCAGCAGGATATGACGTACAGTCTGTACTCTCTTCTTGTGCAATACCTGTCCAGTGTGCCCCGTCCAGGATCAGCAGGGAGTATGACGTACATTCTGTCTCTCTTCTGGGGGTGCATTACCTGTCCAGTGTGCCCCGTCCAGGATCAGTAGGGAGTATGACGTACAGTCTGTCTCTCTTCTGGGGGTGCCGTACCTGTCCATTTTGCTCCGTCCAGGATCAGTATGGAGTATGACGTACAGTCATGGTCTCTCTTCTGGGGCATAGTCTTCTTCTTCTTCGTTCGCTCACACAGTTTCTCTGTCGTATGACCGTAGATGCGTCACGCTGCCGTTATGCGCCTAACTAAGAAATAAACTTAAGCTAGTAGGTGCCCAGCATTTCCGACTTTCGGCTGAAAAAATCTTTGTAGAGAATTTGTAGGATGAGATAAAAGTCAGGGGAGATGGACCAGTGAGACAGAAAGATAGCAGGTGTCAGAAAGCTAAAGAGAAAAGGCAGAGTCATAGAGAGTAGACAGATTAGAGGAAGTCATAAGCACGGAACTTCCAGAAGGTGGAGGACTATTTGTACGAAAGACACCCCACCCCCACCCCCGGTATCCCCATGGGGGGTTCTGAGGCATATAAGACCGTAAGGCGAGAGTGTCTGTTGATGCGCTGGCTTCGCCTGTCCTTGGTGGGGGCTGTTGATGCGTGCTGGTTTCTTTCTGAGTGGGCTGGTCTTTTTACCAGTGAGCTCTGCAGTCCATAAAAAAACGGGGACTTTTATCGCAAGGACTCCTTTGCGTCCTATCTAAATGGTCACCAAGCCGGGAGTGGCTATGTGCCTTGTATACTTAATGGAATGTCCCCGTGTGTGCCTGCTCCCCAGTAACACAACACGGACTTCCAAGGCTGGAGCAGGGCTGCTCTCATGTTAATAGGGCAGGCGTGGCAGGTGCATCTCTGGGTCTCATCAGCACCTCTTCGGGTGTTTCTTTTTCATTTTCTTTTCATTCTGAACATTGTTTTGCGTCTCTTTCTTTCTTTTTTTTAAAAACTGTATCCAATAATTATAATAATTATTAAAGTTTGGCAAGGAATACACAGAATGATGTTCATGTCCTTTTTACTCTCTCTCTCTCTGCGCTCTCTCTCTCTCTCTCTTCTCTCCTCCCTCCTCTCTCACTCTCTCTCTCTCTCTCTCCTGATCTCTCTCTCGCTCTCTCTCTCCTCTCTCTCTCTCTCCCTCTCGTCTCTCTCTCTCTCTCACTCTTTCTTTCTTTATGAGCTTGGTTTTGGATATGTTTGGGAATCCCAGGAGTTGGTCATGAAAGTGGATTTGTAAAATGTCTCCGCCAAAGATTAATTGATTGTCGATGGCAAAACTGGAATAATCTTATTGGGACTAGTGACAGATTTAAGATATATAGAGAGTTATAATTCTGACCATATAGTTAAAACTTATCTTACTTTAAATTTGGAAAAAAACATTTACGTTACGCCATGGCTAAATTTAGACTAGGTATATCCCCAATTAACGAACATTTCTATCGCTATAGAACGGTAAATGGTAATGAGCTTTTATGTCCTTTGTGTAAGAACTCAAATGAGGATGAGATTCATTTTGTCCTAGTATGTCCTGTTTTTAATGACCTCCGTAAAAGATATATACATAACAAATATTATGTAAATGTATGCTTGTTTATATTTTGTTTGCTGATGGCTTGTACTGAAAAAAGAACTGTTCGTAATCTCACTGAATATTTGTTTAAAGATTTACAGTTAAGAGAATGTCTGTTATCATGAATTTTCATATTATTTTCTATCATATTTGTGCTACCGATGCATGTCTTTAAATTCTATTGTATTGTAAAATATTGTACCGCCCCTCATTCATATGGGGCTTTGGCCTTATTGGATTTAAACATCTGAAGTCTGAAGTCTCTCTCTCTCTTTCTTTCTCTCTCTCTCTCTCTCTCTAAAACTCTCTCTATCTCTCTCTCTCTCTCTCATCTCTCTCTCTCTCCTCTTCTCTCTCGCTCTGTCTCTCTCTCTCTCTCTCTCTCTCTCTCTCTCTCTCTCTCCTCTCTCTCTCTCTCTCTCTCTCATTCACTCTCCCCGGGAGCTCCCAAGCATCGGACAGCCATGGGGGAGTACATTGTATGCGAGGGGGGGAAACCTCTCACTAACAAAGGTCAGTGGATGTCTGTCTGTCCGTCTGTCTGTCCGTCTGTCCGTCTGTCTGTCCGTCTGTCTGTCCGTCTGTCCGTCTGTCCGTCTATGTGCCTGTATGTTTCTTTCTATGCAGAGCTGCTTTTTTCCGGCATACACCGGACTTCTGGATTTTAGAATGTCCGGAAATGTGGCTTCCGGTTTTTGACTGTCCGGAAATGTGGCTTCCGGTTTTTGGAGTGTAAGAAAATGTGGCTTCCGGTTTTTGGAGTGACCAGAAATGTGGCTTCCGGTTTTTGGAGTGACCAAAAAATGTGGCTTCCGGTTTTTGGAGTGACCAGAAATGTGGCTTCCGATTTTTGGACTATAAGAAAATGTGGCTTCAGCTTTTTGGAGTGACCAGAAATGTGGCTTCCGGTTTTTGGGGTGCCCAAAAATGTGGCTTCCAGTTTTTAAAGAGACCAGAAATGTGGCTTCCGATTTTTGGAATATAAGAAAATGTGGCTTCTTTTTGCAGTGACCAGAAATGTGGCTTCCGTTTTTTTGAGCGTCCGGAAATGTGTTTTCTAGATTTTAGAGTTACTAAAAAAATGTGACTTCCGGGTTTTTTAATGTCTGGAAATGTGGCTTCCGGTTTTCAGAGTGCCCAGAAATGTGGCTTCTGGTCTATAGAGTGCCCAGAAATGTGGCTTCCGGTCTATAGAGTGCCCAGAAATGTGGCTTCCGGTTTTTGGAGTATGTCATGGTGAAAGCTCCGGCCTGAAGTGTGAGTTGAGAGACGTGGGTTCAGCAGGGATTGTGGACATATAATTCAGGGGTCATCGTCTGAATTATATGTGATGTGAAAGGAGACGGGGGAGAAAGAAGGATAGACAAAGAGAGGACTGGTGAAAAGTGTGCCGCGAAATGAGCGGAGAGAGGGGGGGGGGGGGGGGGCAGGGGGGGGGGGGGAGGGAGCAATAAGAATACAGGAAAAGACAGGACACACCAAGAGATGTTCACTGATTATACATTTTGGGAGAGAGATAACAAAAATGACAGAAGACAGAGAGAGAGAGAGAAGAGAGACAGAGAGAGAAGATGAGAAGGCATGAATGAATGAATTGAATGAATAACTTTTATTTTCTACGAGGGATAATAGAGTAAAGTAATAAATAATTTTTGTTCATCCACGTCCTCAAGAGAGAAGAGAGAGAGAGAGAGAAGAGACGTAGACAGACAGACAGACAGACAGACAGACAGAGAGGAGAGACCCTGTGTGTGTGTGTGTGAGAGGGAGAGAGAGAGAGAGCGAGAGAGAGAGGGAGAGAGACCTGGGTGAGCTAAGCTGACGAACAGACGAGGAGATTAACTTAAAATGTACGGTACCTGACCAAATTTACAGTACCTGACCTGTTTACGTTTTCTACATCTTCTTTTTTCAAACTAACACGTCTTGTGCTGTCACTGATGTTTATTACAGTATTGTTAAAGAATAGCGACCATTTGTAAAGCGACTTTGTATGTGGGTGGGATCAGATCATTATTCAAATGTGGGGGTGAGGGGTGTGTACGTGTGTGTGCCTGTGTCTGTCTGTGTGCGTGCGCGCGCGCGTGTGTGAGTGTGTGTGTCTGTCTGTCTGTCTGTCTGTCTGTCCGCATCTTAAGATTGTGTGGACCTATTCAAATTCAAATTCAAATTCAAATATGTTTTATTGTCTTCAAATAAAGATATTCTTTTTTTCAGCGTGCACTTAAATCTAAAACTGACGAGACATTACATTATAAACTTAGACATCAAATACTTGCATAAAAGCACATGTTATTCACATAGACCATTTCAGTTTGTCACACACACACACTCCCACACTCTATTGCTCAAAACTAAAAATGAATACTCTATGTGTCTGTATATCTGTCTGCCTGGGTGTCTGTCTCTCTGTCTGTCTGTCTGTCTAAAAAAAATTATGGTCTCTTGGAGAAAACAATCCTAAACTTTTCTTTAAAATATTCGATTGCCAAATCCATCCTATTTTGACCTACGGAGCAGAAATCTGGGTCTTAATGGCAGACCATGCCGCCATTGAACGTGTTCACTTGTTTGCTATCAAACGGCTTCTAACTGTAAGCATACATACATCTAGCCCACTCATATATTGTGAAACTGGTAGATATCCTCTGTGCATACAAACATACCCTAAATCAATAAAATACTGGTTGAAACTCGCTACAATGGATGAACACCGCATACCAAAAACAGCTTACAATATGCTAAGTGTCCTTCATAGAAACGGTAAGAAGAACTGGATTTCTAAGGTATATAATACAATATACCGATCTTCAAGTAGCGCTAAAGAGGCCTGGTAGCGTGTGATATAAAACAATGTCTTGACATATCATTTGCGTATATTAACCCATAGGCTTAGTGTAAACGCGTGTAAGAATACACCGTTGCTATTAGAAACTTGACGTCACAGTTATTTATCTTAACATATCATTATCATTATCACACATCAAGGTACACTCGCATGCGACTATCTGCAGTACTCAAGCCATATTTTCTTTATTTGCATCAAGTGATGTTTAGTAAAACAAAAAGCCCAAACATACTCCTAACCCTATGCCTTAACCCGATAAATGCAAAAGGTTGTTTCTGATGAACATTTTACATTGACAAAAAAAATTGTGAATAGTAACTTTTAGTGAAATTGCAAATGATAAAAATAGCGGCTGGCAACCTTTTCTCAAGTTAGTGTCACTGCAAATAGCGCCTTCTGAGCAGGACACCAAAAAACGTCATCTTAGTGAACTTACGCAATCACTGAAATTACGTCATCATTGAAAGTTCGTCATTGGCGAAATGACAATAACTATGGCCTGTGATTGCAGTGTAAAACGAATATGTCATTGTAAAGGCTATTTTTTATACAGCAAATTCCAGTAGGTTCATGTTTCGATTAATAATCAGTTTCCTTTCATAATGTATCAATGTGCAAGATCAAAATAGCTCACGACTTTCTAACTTGGAGAACTATATTATTTGTGGATGAGTGGGATTTTCTTGATACGGTGAAGTGGTTAGTATTATTTTAGATCTGCATGCATGGCCGTCTCGCTTCTTCGTTGCGTGTTTGATTATCATCTGAAATAGGTAAAATATCGGTATATATCCGTTATTAGGATTTGCGAGTGTGATATTGCTTTTATCCTATCTCTCGTGGCTTGCTGTTTATCACCCTCGGTCTCCGACCTCGTGTGATAAACAGCAAGCCACTTGAGATAGGATAAAAAGCAATATCACACTCGCAAATCCCAATAACTGATATTATATAAATATGGGTTCGGATTTGTCTGGGAAAATCAAGGTGTGGGAAATATAAAAGCATTTATTTCTGTTTTTAAACAAAGGTTGTTTGATTGCCATTTACAGGATTTAGATTCGACCCTCTCGACAAAAGATAGGTATACATTGTATTCATCTGTCAGACAATTGGTAGATGTTCCAGAATATTTGCACATTGTAAGAAATTCTGCTGTCAGAAAATACCTCACTAGAATTAGACTCGGTGTCTCACAGTTAACCCCCCATCCCCCACCACCACCAATACAGACATTCAAACAGACAAGTAAGCAAACAGTGTTCTTTCTGTTCTGATGTTGATGAAACCGAATTGCATTTTATTCTTGTTTGTCCCCAGTATAAAGCATTACGCGAATCGTACATACCCCCAAAGTATTATCTGAATCCAAATGCGTTTAAATGAACATTACTGCTCTCT
>CM065696.1:53150309-53162809 GCA_017654935.2 Phymorhynchus buccinoides | reverse complement strand
TCTGTGTCTCTGTATAGTATCTCTGTCTGTGTCTGTCTGTGTCTCTGTATAGTATCTCTGTCTGTGTCTGTCTGTGTCTCTGTATGTGTGTGTGTCTGTGTCTCTGTATAGTATCTCTGTCTGTGTGTGTCTGTGTCTCTGTATAGTATCTCTGTCTGTGTCTGTCTGTGTCTCTGTATGTGTGTGTCTGTGTCTCTGTATAGTATCTCTGTCTGTGTGTGTCTGTGTCTCTGTATAGTATCTCTGTCTGTGTGTGCATGTGTGTGTGTGTCTGTGTCTTTGTATAGTATCTCTGTCTGTGTCTCTGTATAGTATCTCTGTCTGTGTGTGTCTGTGTCTCTGTATAGTATCTCTGTCTGTGTCTGTCTGTGTCTCTGTATAGTATATCTGTCTGTGTGTGTCTCTGTATAGTATCTCTGTCTGTGTGTGTCTGTGTCTCTGTATAGTATCTCTGTCTGTGTGTGCATATGTGTGTCTGTCTCTGTATAGTATCTCTGTCTGTGTGTGCATGTGTGTGTGTGTCTGTGTCTTTGTGTAGTATCTCCGTCTGTGTCACTGCGTCTGCGTGTGTCTGTGCGTGCGCTTACCTCTATGACGCTGCTGTGTTTCAGGGACCAAGGTCCCCCCTCCCAACACCTACAACCTCCCTGACACCATCATCACCGACAACAAGTTCACGTTTGGCAAGAAGTTCAAACCCAACAAAACAAGTCAGTGAGGCTTCGGGGGGAGGGGGGAGTGGGGGCGGAATGATTGAATACAGTAAACGAATTCCCATAGGTTTTTGGTGTTTTTTTCTTTTAGTAATTTTATTTTGTAGTGGGTTGGTGAAAGGCTTGTGATAAAGTAATGGCGGGGACGTGGTGTTATGCTGTGTTGTGCTGTATTGTGTTGTATTATGCTGTGTTGTATTGTGTGTTGTGGTGTCATTTTCAATGTGTCGCGTCGTGTTGTGTTACACGTATATGTCTTTGTATGAGCTGTATTATAGTGAACTCAGCTCAATGTGCTGTATTGTACTGAGCTCTGGCCTGTTTATAAGTAGGCCCCACATAAAGATCCAGCAATTCACGGGTTTCACGGGTTTCCCCTCTTATAGCTGGTAAGAAATCTTGTTTTGACCAGGTTTGACTCCCATACAAATGCCCCCAAATTCAAAACGAAACATCATTTTAAAGAGCAGCCTCAATTTGAAGTTGGGGGCATTTGTATGTGGGTCACACAGCTACCCAGAAACAAACGAGGGACTTAATCGTGGTGGGTCAGTGGGTCTTTACGGCCTTTACTCCAATGGCTTTTATCACTGGTTAACACTAGCCTGTAGAAAGGGCCAATAGTAAATGAGAGATGTATATACTGTGAGTATCTACAGTATTGGAATATCATGATACAGCTTCATCTTCCGTGGAAGACTATGACTCTCTAAGGGTCATTTGCGCTGGCTGTAGTGCTGCAGCCAATGGGATTGGTTGTTGGCCTTTGGGGACCTTCCCTAACGCTAGCTCTCGTCCTCAAATCCCTTTGGCCGAGAGAGTGGGGATGTACCCTGGGCAAGGCTTCTCCGCTACAAACCAATTATAGCCCAGCCCGCTACAGCAACAGCTGCCCCCTCTGCTATCTGGCAGTCATGGTCGGAAACGACGTACCAGCAACAACAACATTGTATTGAGCTCTACTGCGCACCAGACGGTATCTACTGTTTTTGATTTCCACAGAGGATCATTCTCTGTGAAATTCGAGGTACACCCTAGCTATTAGAGCGCATCACCACAAATGCAGCACCACGCGATGTTACTTTACGCACGCTACTTAGGTATATATTTTTCTTATGATATATGCTGGGAGTGGAAAGGGTTTGGGGTATGAAGAGCACTTTTGAGCACCGACAAGTCACAATCCCATTCTTGCTCGTGGGTTCTGTAATGTGCGCAAATCGCACGCTGATGACAGGATCTTCGGTTTGATACTTCATTACTTCATGCATGAACCCTCGGGTTCTAGCGAAAGATGAGTAGGGGAAGTAACCGCTGCGGCCCAGCAGTCCATGAAATGAGACACGTATGCTTTACGAGGGGAGAGCATTCACCTTTGGGTTACGTCCCTCGCCATTTTGATTGGAGATGAACAAGAGGATTACGTTTTGTGGGCGAACAGTCATGACTGTCACCGGATATGTGCAGGATTGGATTGTGTGAAAATGTCCTCCATATTCCGAACAAAAGAAAGGCTTTTTTTGTAATCAACAAGGAAGCTTCTCAACAAGGAATCTTTTTCTTTCAATACTAAAGTCGGTTGACTGAAATGATTTATTCCTAAAAGGCCATTGCCCCTAGTTAATGCGAGAATAAACATACATGTTGTATGGGCCACAATACAATGCTTGGAGGAAGGGGATGCAGGGCATACAAAATACAAGAAGGTATACATCAACCGAACATATATTGCGTATTAGTTGATGTATATATCAGGTCACACACACACGAAATATTAGTTTATAATGATTTTATACTATGGCATACCCTTGGATTATACTTATACCCCATTTGTAGAACCACATACTAATTTAACTAGAACTGCTTCAGAAATATTCTCTTCCGTCTGTTGACAGCATGAAATACATACCTGGATAAGTTATGCATATGCTTTAAGTAGCATGTGAGCTGGAAGTCTAGCTGATTCTTGGAGAAACTTCTGTCTAAGGTCATTATAGGCTGGACATTCAAATAGGACATGTTGTTCATTTTCGATCTTAGTTCTGCAGAATGGACAAGACTCTGTGTGTTCTAATGTACTGTAACGATGTACATTGTTATTTAAGGGAAGAACATTGCATCTTACTTGTGAAATTGCAACACGAAAAGTATACATTTCCATATCTAATACTTTTTTATCTTTTTAGAGAGAGAGAGAGAAGAAGAAGTAGAAAAGGAAGACAAACAAACCGACATGGGTTTGTGTTTGAAAGTTTTTAAGAACATAATGGTGTTGATTCCATTTTGAGGACCAAATATTCCTGAAAATCAAGCCCCCCATCGCCCGTTCAAAGCCTTGGGTCATTAAGGTTACCATTTGGACACTCAGAACTGTGCTTCGCTTGACTGACTGATTGAGTGAATGTTGTTTCACTTGTCACTTGGTTGATTTGTTTTCTCCTTCACTTGATTGATTAATCTATAAATTGGTTGATTGATTGATTGATTCTCTTTCATAGATTGATTTATCTGTAACTTGGTTGATTGATTTATCTGTAACTTGGTTGATTGATTTATCTGTAACTTGGTTAATTGATTGATTAATCTGTAACTTGGTTGATTGATTGATTGGTTGGTTGGTTTGGTTGATTGATTTATTAATCTGTAATTTGGTTGATTGATTTATTGTTAACTTCTCTGTTCACTTGATTGATTGATTGATCTGTAACTTGGTTAATTGATTGATTAATCTGTAACTTGGTTGATTGATTGATTGATTGGTTGGTTGGTTGGTTGATTTATTAATCTGTAATTTGGTTGGTTTATTGATTCTCTTTCACTTGATTGATTGATTGATCTGTAACTTGGTTGGTTGATTGATTGAGTCTCTTTCACTTGATTGATTGGTTGATCGATTTTACTTGTTTTTCCCTTCACTTCTCAATTGATTTATTGAGTGAGTGAGTGATTGATTGATTGATTTGTATTTCCTTCACTTGTTACCTGACTCATTGAGTGAGCGAGCGAGCGATTGATTGACTGATTGATTGAATGAATAATTGATTATTTGATTGACTGATTGATTGTTCGATCGATCGGATGGATGGATGGATTCATTGAGTGATCTTGTCTTTTCCCTGAACTCAGTGATAGCAGGGGCGTGTCGGGTGGGCCCCGCCTACAGCGTCAAAGGGCACGAGACGGGGCACAATGCCCCAAAGTTCTCCGTGCCCCGTGCCCAAAGGACCCCCCAGACCATCACGGGACCCCCCAACCCCCTCACCACACCCGGCGATAGTGCAGGTAGGTTTGGGGTGGGGGAGGGGGGTGGGAAATGTTTGGGGTGGGGGGTTCGGAGAGATGAAATGTGTTTGTGTGTTGTGTGTGTGTGTGTGTTGTGTGAGTGTGTGTGTGTGTGTGAAGGGGTGGGTGGGTTGGAGGGGATGAATCGAAGGATTGTTCGGTTGGCTGGTCGGTTGGTACATGGCTAGCTATCTAGCTGGTTGATAAGTCGACTAATTGGTGGATTGGGTGATTGATTGATGGATTGATTGATTAATCGGTCTATTGATTAATTGATTGACGAATGATTGGTTGATAGACGGATGCCATTGATTGATTGACTGATTCATTAAGGAATGATTGGTTCATTCATTGATTGATCGATCGGTTTGTTGGTTGTTGATTGATTAGATCATTGATTGGGTGACCGGTTGGATAATTGGTTGGTTGATTGGTCAATTGATCGATATATCGATTGATTGATTGTTGATTGTGATCTCTCAATCGATTTTTTTTTTAAACCCACCTGAAACAGACTGCATCGCCACTGAACAAACAACACCACACAAACAAATACAACAACGAGCGCAGCAGTGACGTTATAATATTTCATCGACGAGACACAGTAAATCAAAGCACGTGCAATGTCAACACAACATGTCTTTTTTGAAACAACACAACAACAAAAACAAGACAATAAATGCCTGCTTTACTGTCAAGCAGTTTCCCAAAAGATAATACAGTGGAACCTCCCTTATAAGACCTTCAAAAATCATCGAAAATAAGGGAGGGGTCTTACAAGGGAGGTGATGTTACTACTTACAACGAAGGGCAATGTCTCAGAGAAGTAGGGAGGGAGTCTTACAATGGGAGGTCTTATAAGGGAGGTAATTTTAATACTTACAAAGAAGGGCAATGTGGTACAGATGTAGGTCTTTATATGGGAGGGAGTCTTATAAGGGAGGTTCCACTGTAGTTGGCTGTGTGTGTGTGTGTGCAGGCTTCACGACTCCCGGGGCTCAGCTGTATTCGGTGGAGGGCGTGCTGCCTCACAGCTCTCAGCCCACCATCACACCACGGCGACCAGCCAGGTCGGCACAGCGGGGCCATCCCGGTACGTGTAGAGTGGGGGAGGGGGGATGTGTTTATGCGATAATAATGGATTGTCCAGGGTGTGCCTACTTCCAAGGTCAAGATGTGCCACCCCCCTCCATTTCTCGGGTAATTGTATTTTTCCGTTTTTGCCTTTCTTACCCTACATAAAGCAGTATTTTAGGAACATTTTTAGGTAATAACCTTTTTTGAATACTAACCCTATCCCTAACCCTAGCCCTAAACCTAACCCTATAAGACGGAAAAACGCAAAGAACCACAACTGTGACAGATCGCGGTGTACTGCAGTACATACATAGTGGGGGGTAGGGTTAGGTTTAGGGCTAGGGTTAGGGATAGGGTTAGTATTCCAAAAAGTTTAGTAGCTGAAGATGTTCCTAAAATACAGCTTTATGTATGGTAAGAAAGGCAAAAACGGACAAATACAATTAACCGAGAAATGCAGGGGTGGTGGCACATCTTTACCTTTACCACGGGATTTAATTGGAATTGTTCGGAAATAATTAAGGGGAGTAATTGTATGGTGTGTAGGAGTTATCTTGCCTAATTCAATCGGTCAAACTCTGCCATCAGGTAAATCCCCAGCCCTCGCTTCGTGTGTTTGAGGAGACACACAGCATGTAGAACGCAGTGCGGCATTCTCAAATTGATGTCATTTATATTTTTACGTCACAGTTTGCAAGTTCTATCACTTTGTAGCAACTGGTAACCCCCTTGTTTTTCTACAAAATGTTTGCAAGTCGATGACTCGCATCCTGCGGTTTCAAGCTTCGACGCCATTGTTGCATTGTCGCTATGGTATTTGACCTAGTAATGGAGGTAAGCAACTCTAATTTTCACGAAGTGCTCTCCCCTAGTTTTTTCTCTCCGAAAATCGTCTATTCCAGGGCGAAAGTGGTGTCTAGGTGACTACAAATCAAATAATACAACAAAAAACCTGCACTAAACAAAATAGGACCCCAATATTAGCTACAACACGGGATTTCGGGGTTGTGGTAGAGGGCTGCTCTCGTGTTGGTAAGGCAGGCGAGGCCGGTCAGCATCTCAGGGTGTTTTTTTTCTTTTCGTTAGTGTGGGGGGGGGGGGGGGGGGGGGGGGGGGGGTATGATGGAGGTATGGGGCATGTGATGAGGGGTGGGGTGGGGTGTACTAGGAAGGAGTTTAATCGGTAGAAGGGGCACTGCCTCGTACCTCTAGTACCGTCCTCTACCTAATGACAAGTTATGTAGTTATGTTCGCAAGTTTTACGAACGATCTGGAGTTCTCTTCACCCCCCACCCCCCACCCCCCACCCCACCACCATTTTTTTACGAACGATATAGAATACTGTTCTATTCTTCTTCTTCCTTTTTTAAAGGGAACCACCATCTAACAGGGTTTCTACCAATGACCTGTTCTGAACGTGGAGTCTTTCGGATGAGACGATAAACCGAGGTCCTGTGTGCTCATGCACTTAGCACACGTTAAAACCACAGTGGCAACGAAAAAGTTGTCATTTGGTCAAAATGTATACCCCTCCCTTCCTTCCTGATCAGTCACACAAAACTCGCGTGCAAAACAAAAAAAAAGAAAATGGGTGGCGCGCCTCTGGCCGCGACGCGCTCTCCAGATGGGAGCAACCCGAATTTCACAGAGACGCCTCTGTAACTATAATGCACCTAACCTAACCTAACCTAACCTATTAGTAGTCAGTATCTTCTCTCCAAATGCAAATGACCGACTGATCATCTAATTATTTTCAGGTCGTAGTGATCATCTCATTATTTTCAAGCAAATGCAAATGAATACATATGCAGCTGTCTGTATTTTAATTAATTCTAAATGCGCATAAAGCTAAGTTAACAATTTACCCCCAATATTGATATTTTCTTCGTCAAGAATATAAAAAAGACGCAGTTTTTAGCATTAATAATGTAGGTTTCTTCGTTTTCAATATAAACTGTCAAACCACAGCTAGTTGACCATTAATTGTTCATCCCAAGTGCACTCTTGTCTTCGTCAAGGAGGAGACACCAAGATGGCCTGATAGGGTTCATCATAATCTCCACTTTCTATTTCATAATTAACTGAGATTCGTATCTGTTCTTTTCCAAAATAATGATGGCGGTTCGTCCTTTCTGCAAGATGAATCAATCAATTAATCAATCAACCAATCAATCAACCAAGCAGTTTATTAGCTTCAATTAAGAGGAATTCAGCTTGTGCGTGGGGGTAACAACATGTCGCATATAAAGTAACACAGACATCAACAGCATACAAGATGAGCAAATACTCTTAGACAAGCCATAACATCTGCATCTACAACATACACACATATGTGTATGCGCGCACACACACGCACATACATACACAAACACACACTCTCTCTCTCACACACACACACATACACACACACGCGCGCACACGCACGCACGCACACACACAACACACACTCACACAACACACACTCACACAACACACACTCACACACACACGCGTACACACACGCGCACACACACGCACACACATGCACGCACGCGCACACACACACACACACCGTGGAAGGTTATTTTTGCGAAGCACCCCTATATCCTACCCTTTTGTTTCACAGACAAGCCTCTCGTGTTGACCATTCTCAACATCTGGTTCTTTCAGTTTCATGACAATAACCCTAGGCTGATCCTAACCCTATGTTCAATGCGAAAAGTTGATAGAGGTATAGTATCCAAACTACGACATAACCCTGTTTATTTCTCTCTATTTTTTAAGCTAGACATTTAAAACCCTTTCACCGCCAAAGTCGCATTTTAGCACCACAGTGATTTAACACCTATGTCACTAAAAGGCATCAACTTGGGGTCTATTATCCAAAGACCCTATTGTCTTAGTTTTGGGAAGTAAGGATAGACCTTATATAAAATAAGTCACAAAAGAATCCACAATATACTGCAGATGGATTTTGTTCTCAGGTAAATGTAATGGACTTTTTTGGCTGAAATATGGCTGGGTTTTTACTTAAATTAAAGCAGATACCACATCCGCTCTTTCCCGTTGTACGTACACAACGTATGCATATATGTTTTCTTCGTCACATTTTCAAAAGAAACTTTAGAAATCAACATAGTATTTGTCTCTAATGTCTGCTTCTGGCTGACAAATTTGTGCCTTCAAAACACCTAGTCTTTTGTTGATGACGTCAAAGGTTGCCATGGTTTCGCCACAAAACAACAATGTAGGAACACCCCCCCCCCCCCCCCCCCCCCCTTACTTCCTTCGTACTTTTCCCTGTTAGTTCTACTTTGTTTCAAACCACAATTAGCTTTTAGGAGCTGTCTGCTGCCTACTTTGTTTTTGTAAGAAGTGAACGAATTATCTTTTGTTGGTCACATCATCATCGTCGTCGTCGTCATCGTTATCATTAATCATCATTATCCCTCATCTTCTGATGATTATCAGTGGAATAAAAAAAAAATAATGATTATTACCTTGCCTTGACATAAACAGTGGTGCTTTTAAAATGATGTCAGTCACGTATATTATGAGGGGTCGGTAGTCACAGTCAGTAATATCATGTTAATAGGGAGTGTGAAGGTATCCGCTTCTTATTTCTAAGCAACGATTTACATAAGGCACATTTTCATATGTCACAAAGTTCTATTCATCAAACTGTTATTTGGTACTTTGTAGTCTCCGTGAAATGCACGCCACCTTTGTTTCGCATGCGATTTTTGTGTCACTGGTGAGGAAGGAAAAGGGGTGGGGGGGGTGGGGTTGGGGGGGTACATTTTGACCAAATAACAACTTTTTCGTTGCTGCTGAGTTTAGCGTGTGCTAAGTGCATGGGCACTCGCGGGACCTCGGTTTATCGTCTCATCCGAAAGACTCCTCGTTCAGACCGTAAGGCCTAGTGCAGAGTGAGAGGGAAAATCCCCTGTACCCAGGTCATAGCCTTTGTTGGTCACACTATCATCATGATCATCGTCATGTCATCATCTTCAGATATATTCTACTCTCTGACTGAAGAACAACTAGCGTTGCAATACACTGCAGCAAAACCAGCAACACTTGAGCGGCAAATGTGCTTCAAATCAGCGGCAGAATTTGTCAATACTTTATGCTGAAGGAAGTGATGATAATCACCATTGTCATCATCGTCGTCATCATCATCAGTGTCGTTGGTCCTCACCCGTTTCCAACGGTACGAGGGACTACAGTTGAGAACCGGTTCAAAAATCCAAAACCGATTTTCCCTATGCGAACCGGTTTTATCGAACCGGTTTTATTAACCAGTACTCGCATCACTAGTTTTGCTTATGCAAACACATATTTATTTGTCAGAATATTCACACGCACGCACGCACGCACACACACACGCACACAATAAAGAAACTTATGACTTATGACGCACTCACTCAACTCAACTCGAACCGGTTTTTGGAACCGCCAAAGTTTAGCACCGGTTTTTCGGTTCAAACCGGTTTCCCCCCCCCCCCCCCCCCTCCCCCCCCCCCCCCCCCCCCCCCCCCCCCCCCCCCCCCCCCCCCCTCTACGAGGGACTACTAGCCTAAGTTTGTTCGTGTCTGTTGTTGCTTGCTTCTGTCTATCCGGGTCTATATCTCGTGAACCGGTGGGCAGAATCGCTTCAAATTTTGTGTGGTGGTGTACCATGGTACAAAAAGGTCACATAGAAAAAAACATTGACCATGCTGACCTTGACCTTGAAGTATGACCTTGTTGTGTCCAGCCCCTAACGAATACTGGCTGTCCGATCCTGATCCGGGACTGATGAAGAGTTTTGGAATCCCGCACAAGGAGAAACAGATCACCCGTGGTATGTCTGTCTGTATGTATGTATGTATGTCTGTATGTATGTATGTATGTCTATATGTATGTTGTTTACTGTCTGTCTGTCTGTATGCATGTATGTCTGTATGTATGTATGTATGTATGTATGTTTTGCTGTATGTCTGTATGTATGTATGTATGTATGTATGTATGTATGTGCTGTATGTCTGTCTGTATGTATGTATGTATGCTGTCTTGTCTGTATGTATGTATGTATGTCTGTATGTATGTATGTTTGCTGTCTGTCTGTATGTATGTATGTTTGCTGTATGTATGTATGTTTGCTGTCTGTCTGTATGTATGTATGTATGTATGTTTGTTGTATGTATGTTTGTCTGTCTGTCTGTATGTATGTATGTATGTATGTATGCTTGCTGTATGTATGTCTGTATGTATGTATGTATGCTTGCTGTATGTATGTATGTATGTATGTATGTATGCTGTATGTATGTCTGTATGTATGTATGTATGTATGTATGTATGTGTATGCTTGCTGTATGTATGTATGTTTGCTGTCTGTATGTATGTATGTGTTGCTGTATGTTTGTATGTATGTATGCTGTATGTTGTGTATGTATGTATGTATGCTTGCTGTATGTATGTATGTATGTATGTATGTTTGCTGTATGTCTGTTGTTCTCTGTCTGTCTCTCTCTGTCTGTAGAAAGTGAACTACATTTTGTATTTGTATGTCCCAAGTATATAGAGCTTAGGGGAAAATACATTCATGCAAAAGTCTATAGAAACCTTCTAGTTTTAGATTATCACTTCTGCTGCAAATGAGAACAGCACAATTGTTAACCATTTCGCCGCCAGACATTTTTCCAACAAAAAAAAAAATTATTGTTAACTGGGTGGAGAAAAAAAAAACCTGCAATATTGGGAATTCCTCTGTGACATGCATAACATTAGGTCTAACCTTACCTCCCAAAATTAGGAAAATGGGGTCCTGATTTGATGCCTTTTAGTAACATGGGTGTTAAACCATTGTGGTGCTTAAATGCGACATTGGCGGTGAAAGGGTTACTAGTGTTGTTACCTATGTCCGCAAAGCCTTGCAAATGAGACGATTATTGTTGATGGGTTAATAACTATTTCCTAACACTGTATGGCTAATTTATTTATGTCGTATATGTGCTTTATTTGAATGTGTTTTGCATATCATCTCTAGTGATATGGGCCTAGGCCTAATCGCTAAACAATTTGTTCATTGTTCATTGTTCATTGACTCTGTCTGTCTCTAGATGTCTCTCTCTCTCTCTCTCTCTCTCTCTCTCTCTCTCTCTCTCTCTCTCTCTCTCTCTCTCTCTCTCTCTCTCTCTCTCTCTCTCAATCTCTCAAAATCTCAATCCTTGTGTAATAAAGATTCTCTCTCTCTCTCTCTCTCTCTCTCTCTCTCTCTCTCTCTCTCTCTCTCTCTCTCTCTCTCTCTCTCTCTCTCTCTCTCAATCTCAAAATCTCAATCCTTGTGTAATAAAGATTCTCTCTCTCTCTCTCTCTCTCTCTCTCTCTCTCTCTCTCTCTCTCTCTCTCTCTCTCTCTCTCTCTCTCTCTCTCTCTCTCTCTCTCTCAATCTCAAAATCTCAATCCTTGTGTAATAAAGTCTCTCTCTCTCTCTCTCTCTCTCTCTCTCTCTCTCTCTCTCTCTCTCTCTCTCTCTCTCTCTCTCTCTCTCTCTCTCTCTCTCTCTCTCTCTCTCTCTCTCTCTCAATCTCAAAATCTCAATCCTTGTGTAATAAAGTCTCTCTCTCTCTCTCTCTCTCTCTCTCTCTCTCTCTCTCTCTCTCTCTCTCTCTCTCTCTCTCTCTCTCAATCTCAAAATCTCAATCCTTGTGTAATAAAGTCTCTCTCTCTCTCTCTCTCTCTCTCTCTCTCTCTCTCTCTCTCTCTCTCTCTCTCTCTCTCTCTCTCTCTCTCTCTCTCTCTCTCTCTCTCAATCTCAAAATCTCAATCCTTGTGTAATAAACTCTCTCTCTCTCTCTCTCTCTCTCTCTCTCTCTCCTCTCTCTCCTCTCTCTCTCTCTCTCTCTCTCTCTCTCTCAATCTCTCTCTCCTCTCTCTCTCTCTCTCTCTCTCAATCTCAAAATCTCAATCCTTGTCTCTCTCTCTCTCTCTCTCTCTCTCTCTCTCTCTCTCTCTCTCTCTCTCTCTCTCTCTCTCTCTCTCTCTCTCTCTCTCTGGACCTGATGAAAAAAGCCATATTTCTCTCTCTCTCATTCTCAAAATCTATCCTCAATAAACATTCGAGTTTCTCTCATTCGAGTTCTCTCTCTCTCTCTCTCTCTCTCTCTCTCTCTCTCTCTCTCTCTCTCTCTCTCTCTCTCTCTCTCTCTCAATCTCAAAATCTCTCTCTCTCTCTCTCTCTCTCTCTCTCTCTCTCTCTCTCTCTCTCTCTCTCTCTCTCTCTCTCTCTCTCTCTCTCTCTCTCTCTCTCTCTCTCTCTCTCTCTCTCTCTCTCTCTCTCTCTCTCTCTCTCTCTCTCTCTCTCTCTCTCTCTCTCTCTCTCTCCCCCCTCTCCCTAATGAACTCCAGGAAACGCACCCTACCATACAGTGCTTTTCTCAACACACCTGCGCACCCTTAATGGCT
>CM065696.1:53110309-53145309 GCA_017654935.2 Phymorhynchus buccinoides | reverse complement strand
CCAAAGGCCTTTGGGGACCTTCCTCAACGCCAGCTGTGTCCTCAAATCCTTTTTGCCGAGACAGTGGGGATGTACCCTGGGCAAGGCATCTCCACTATAAACAGGTTCTATAATAGCCCGCCGGAATAGCATCTGCTCCCTCTGCTATCTGGCAGTCATTGTCGGAAACGACAGAGTAGCATGCATGATTGTAATGAACACACAAGAATCATATGAAATATCCGTGTTTCCGTTTCAGATATTTATTATCAGATTTGTGTACTGTGGGTCTTCATGAATATAGTGAACGAATATAGTTGTGATTTCACCAGAATCATGCTTCACACATTTTACAGCTGGATAGACGTACGTCTGAATTTGGATGTGTGAGTTGGTCCTTTCAGTGTGTGTGTGTCTGTGTGTGTGTGATGTGTGTATGTGTGTGTGTGAAGTGTGTGTGATGTTATGATCTGTCTGTTGATGAAGTGTGATGGTGTGGATGATGTGAAGATGAAAAAGTGAAGTGCACGACTCTCTTGTAGCGTGTATTAATTATTTTTAATAACAGAGTTCTTTCTCCTTTGAGCATTATATATTAGGGCGATGGCAGATGTCCATTTTGTATAACCCACAGAATCTCGTCTGGTAACAATCTTTTCTTTGCGTTTTATAACTCTACAGATCTAGTCAGTAATGAGTCCGTTGGGTGTACACAAATGATATCTTCTTGCCATTTACCTCATTCAAGATGGCTTAATCACTACTTTTTGACAAGTTGTATAATACTTTTATTACACCATAAAAAGCAATATAGGCCAACATTGTGTGTTGGGAGTCAATAAATCAATGTTCTGCTTTTCCATGATCTGACTCTTTAATCCACTGAGGAAGAAAAACGAAATGGGAGAAAAGATGAAGTTAAGAAGCATGTTTGGTTTGACCTCTCCGACACCGATGCTTTCGAATATTGTTGAAGTCGATCTCGTATTTATTTATTTATTTTGGTAGCTTTAATTTTATTCCTATTGGTAGTCGTCTCCCCTGAACGCGTCACGCTTTCTGTCGTGTCTTCTACAAACAACTACACGACAAGTGTAAAGTGACGTTATTTTATTCACAAGAGACAAAACAAAACTACTGGATATTTCGGCGAATGCGCCTTTATCAACACAGACAAACAATTAAACAGCAAATAGCAAAAGGAGCAAAAAGCAGGCAACAAAAGGAGCAAAAAACAACGAGATCAAAATAACAAAACAATTCTTCCCCTCTACAGTAGAGTGGATTGTGTGTTTTGTCTCTTGTGAATAAAATAACGTCACTTTACACATGTCGTGTAGTTGTTTGTTTGTTGTATGTTCCAGTGACGTTGCAGTCTGTTTCAGTTTTGTTTTGTTTTAATATTGTTGGAATCAATCTCGTGTTTTTTGGGGGGTAGCTTTCATTTATATTAATGTTGGTAGTCGTCTCCTCTGAACGCGTGACGCTTTCTGTCGTGTCTTCTCATTCTGTGTAATTCCAACCGGGCCGCGTGCAGTTCCGCCCGCCGCCCCCTGCCCCACCACCTACATGCGAGAGAGGGAGTACGTCCACAAGGAGAAGATAACCATGGGCTACGCCACTCTGCCCCGCACCCCAGGTTACTTCCCTTTACTCTACTAAACTAGCTTGATTTGTTTTTTACCAGCCGCGTAAAAGCGACATTGGTCATGTTTTCAGTGACGTTTGTCTGTTTGTTCATGGTTGGCTGAATATGTATGTATGTGTGTTAACACGATAACTTTTTAGTTTTTTTGTGTGTGTTTCTTGTTTCTTTTCACGGAGGGACATGGGAGGTTTACGTTTTGCACGCGCGTGCGTAGTCAGGATATTTAGGCCACGTTCGAAACTGAAGGTCATTGGTCAAAGGTCAAGGTCACTGGAGCAGAACTTTCATTTTGGAGATGAAAATGTGACGCGCGGCTGGTGATGTAGCTTCTTAATGCTCTAGTGTGAAAGTTGTGTGTGTGTTAGGGGGGGGGGGGGGGGGGGGGGGGGGGGGGGGGGGGGGGGTATTCGTTTGTGAAGATGGGGTGTTAGTTTTTGATTGAGTATGTATGTTTGTGAGGTTAAAACATAGTGGAGGGGGGTCTATGCATAAGTATGTATGTGTATTTATCTGTCTGTCTGTGTCTTTGAATGTGAGTGTGTCTGTGTGTGTGTGTGGATTAGTGGAAATAAGTGTCTAAGTAAGCGAGCGAGAGTGCGTGCATGCGTACACGTGCATGCGTGTGTGTGTGTGTCTGTCTGTCTGTGTCTGTGTTTGTGTGCATGCGTGTGTGTGCGTGTACACAGATTAAAAAACGCGCCTAGACTCCTAAAAATTCTAAGACAAAGCCAAAAACATATAACGTTGTATAATAATGTTAAAATGTAGCAATGAATCCAAAGCGTGCTTGTTTGTCACCAAGTAGTGAATAAAACCTTTGAACTTCAGGCACACCGTGTTCACACTACACACAGAGAAAAACACGCCCCTGCTACCCAAAAGCTACACAAACAGAGCAGGGATGGGGGGAAAGAGCAAACTATCTTCATGAACCTTTGTCTCTTTGTGCCCATGTAGTTAGTAAAACCCTTGATGTTTGCCCACTACTACATGCTACATACAGACAGACAATTTCAAGACAAGACTTAAACTCCATCTTTGGGATGAGCAACAGTTGAGTATGTAGTAGTTATTCTGTAGAATTGGTCTGTAATGTCTCCCAATCCCGTTCCCACAAATAGACAAAACAGTAGTGAGTGAGATAACGATGTGTTAACGTATCTGAGCGTATAACCTTTTGTGCCCCCATTTCCATTTAAATATGTGGCACGATATGTTGATATGCTTTGCTTTCCATTGTTTACTGTAAATGTTTATCTGTTCCGTGTTTCTTTTTTCTATGTAAATAAGCAATATGGTTTGTGTATTGTGCGTGTGTGTTTGCATTTTGTCTTTGTTAGATGGCTTGATGGGAAAAAGCATGTATGTTTGCTTATTCAATGTCCATCTTTATATAGAATTTTGACTTTGACTTTGACAGAGAAGAACGCCCCTGCTCCCAACAGCTACAAGACCGAGAGGCGAAACCGGAACGATCAGAATCCATGGACGTCCCTCAAGTCACGGACCACTGTGCCCTACCCGGCCTCCCTGCACAGCGCGTTTGTCCAGAGTGAGTCGGCAGCAGCAATATCGTTGTCTTCGTCGTCGTCGTTGTCGTCATCATCATCGTCGTTAAAAGTATCATCTTCGTCATCATCAACGTTATCTTTATCGTCATTGTCGTCATCATCATCATAATCATCGTTAAAAGTATCGTCGTCATCAACGTTATAATTATCGTCATTGTCATCATCATTCATCATCATTAAAAGTATCGTTGTCGTCGTCATCATCAACATTATCGTCATTGTCATCATCATCATCACCATTATGTTCATCATTATCATCATCGTCGTTGTTGTTGTCATCATCACCATCATCGTCGTTGTCATCAGCAGCAGCAGCAGCAGCTTTATAATAATCATTATCATCATCTTCTTCTTCATCATCATATCATCATTATCTTCATCATCATCATCACCATAATCATCATCGTCATTATCATCATCGTCATCAGCATCATCGTCGTCATCATCAGCATCAGCATCAGCATCATCGTCGTCATCATCATCATATCATCATCATGATCATCAATATCATCTTCATCATCATCATCACAATCACCTTTATCGTCGTCGTCGTTGTCGTCACCATCATTACCACAAGTTGTAGCAGCAGCAAAGACTAAAGAGAAGAAGGAGGAGAATGTATTATCAGCAGCAGAGGATGACGTTATTGATGTAACCGTTGCTGCTGCTGCTTGTGATTACGGTTGATCTAGCAGTATAGCAGCAGCAGCAGCAGCAGCAGCAGAGGATGACGTTATTGATGTAACCGTTGCTGTTGCTGCTTGTGATTACGGTTGATCTAGCAGTATAGCAGCAGCAGCAGCAGAGGATGACGTTATTGATGTAACCGTTGCTGTTGCTGCTTGTGATTACGGTTGATCTAGCAGTATAGCAGCAGCAGCAGCAGAGGATGACGTTATTGATGTAACCGTTGCTGTTGCTGCTTGTGATTACGGTTGATCTAGCAGTATAGCAGCAGCAGCAGCAGAGGATGACGTTATTGATGTAATCGTTGCTGTTGCTGCTTGTGATTACGGTTGATTTAGCAGTATAGCAGCAGCAGCAGCAGAGGATGACGTTATTGATGTAACCGTTGCTGTTGCTGCTTGTGATTACGGTTGATCTAGCAGTATAGCAGCAGCAGCAGCAGAGGATGACGTTATTGATGTAACCGTTGCTGTTGCTGCTTGTGATTACGGTTGATCTAGCAGTATAGCAGCAGCAGCAGCAGAGGATGACGTTATTGATGTAATCGTTGCTGTTGCTGCTTGTGATTACGGTTGATCTAGCAGTATAGCAGCAGCAGCAGCAGAGGATGACGTTATTGATGTAATCGTTGCTGTTGCTGCTTGTGATTACGGTTGATCTAGCAGTATAGCAGCAGCAGCAGCAGAGGATGACGTTATTGATGTAATCGTTGCTGTTGCTGCTTGTGATTACGGTTGATTTAGCAGTATAGCAGCAGCAGCAGCAGAGGATGACGTTATTGATGTAATCGTTGCTGTTGCTGCTTGTGATTACGGTTGATCTAGCAGTATAGCAGCAGCAGCAGCAGAGGATGACGTTATTGATGTAACCGTTGCTGTTGCTGCTTGTGATTACGGTTGATCTAGCAGTATAGCAGCAGCAGCAGCAGAGGATGACGTTATTGATGTAATCGTTGCTGTTGCTGCTTGTGATTACGGTTGATCTAGCAGTATAGCAGCAGCAGCAGCAGAGGATGACGTTATTGATGTAATCGTTGCTGTTGCTGCTTGTGATTACGGTTGATTTAGCAGTATAGCAGCAGCAGCAGCAGAGGATGACGTTATTGATGTAACCGTTGCTGTTGCTGCTTGTGATTACGGTTGATCTAGCAGTATAGCAGCAGCAGCAGCAGAGGATGACGTTATTGATGTAATCGTTGCTGTTGCTGCTTGTGATTACGGTTGATCTAGCAGTATAGCAGCAGCAGCAGCAGAGGATGACGTTATTGATGTAATCGTTGCTGTTGCTGCTTGTGATTACGGTTGATCTAGCAGTATAGCAGCAGCAGCAGTATTGTTATGCCTGTCTGACGTGTCAAGCTATGACTGCTAAATAGCAGATGGGGCAACAGCAGCTATTCCAGCAAGCTGGGATCAAATTTGTTTATAGCGGAGAAGCCTTGCCCAGGGTACATCCCCACTCTCTCGACCAAAGGGATTCGAGGACAGCTGGCGTTGGGAAAGCTCCCCAAAGGCCAACCAATCCCATTGGCTGCAGCACTAGAGCCGGTTCAAATGCCCCCTAGTTAGAGAGTCACAGTCTTCCACGAAATATTAAGCTGTACCGTGATTGTTCTGAAAACCAAAGACAAATCCTTACTAACTGTACAGCTGGCAGTATAGTAGCAATATATATGTCACAGTAGAAATCGGAATCCAGTACGATTCGGAATCCTACTAGTACAAATCGGAATTCTAATTTCTACTGGCTTTTTTCTAGTACAGATCGGAATTCCGATTTCTACTAGTACAAATCGGAATTCAGATTTCTACTAACAGCCAGTAGAAATCGGAATCCAGTACGATTCGGAATCCTACTAGTACAAATCAGAATTTCGATTTCTACTGGCTTTTTTCCAGTACAAATCGGAATTCCGATTTATAATAACAGCTAGTAGGAAATGGAATTCAGTACAAATTAGAATCTACATATTTTAGCAATTGTAAAAAAAAAGACAAAAAAAGACAGGGCATAATATTGATAAGAGCAGTGATCACTGAGTACTAAGAAGGTAGAACTTTGTTGATCATTGTTTAAGATTTTCCATTCTGTGAATTGTAATCAAGTTTGCAGCTCCGCTGCGACAAATCAGTTGTTCAGTCAATTGGTGTTTCAATTTTGTCAGAGAGAGTACACCAGTGGCAGTATCTACAACTAAATTCAACGAAGCAAAGATGGAGGATCAGAAAAATAAATTGTATTCCCTTTTGGACGAAATGCTTGTCAGTAGTGAGTGCTCCCCGTGGGGATACCAGGGGGTCTTTTGCATAAATAGTTCCCCACCTTCTGGAAGTTCTGTGCGTGTAACTTCCTCTAATCTGTCACTCTCTTTGACTTTGCCTTTTCCCTTTGCTAACTGTCATCCACTTATCTTTCTGCCTTACCGGTCCATTCTCCTGCCTTTTTTCACGAAACACTTTCAAAAACATTTCCTCCAGTCGAAGTCGGACTTGCTGGGCTAACTGACTATTTCTTAGTTAGGCGCATAGCGGCAGCATGACGCCTCTGAAAGAGAGAGACAGAGAGGGAAGGTAGGGAGGGGGCATAGCAGTAACTGTTATTAGTGTGTGTGTGTTTGCGCAATAACGTAGCTCATGAACTTTGATTTCCCTTGCAATTTTGTTTCTTTTCTTATAATATTGTAATATTGTTTCAAATGTTGTGGTTATGAACAGGGCTTTGTTTAAATAATATTATTTTATGTATATTTGATTTGATTGTAGTGAGTCTTATGTGTATAATGTTAGCTTATTTGTGTTTTATTGTCTATGTAAAGGCGCTTTGAGCTCCCTGCAAAGGGAATAAAGCGCTATATAAATGTTCAGTATTATTATTATTTGATCTATAGGAGAGACAGTCATGAATATCAAAATAATACAACAGCAACAAACAAAAGAAAAATACAAACAGTAAATCAGAGAGAGAGCTTTAGACAATTCGACAATTCGACATTTGTATTGTCATTACCAAAACAACTGTCTGATGACAAGGGGGGTGGCAAAATATATCAACTTCATAACAAATAACAAATAGAAAGCACACAAAAATCATCATGCAACAAAAAGAAAGAAATAACACCACGTGACAAGTCCGAAAAAGTAGAAATCATACTCTCATTCCGTGTACTTGGCCTACGTGTTGACTCAACTTCTCTTTTCTAACAACCTTCCATACATACACGCACGCACGCACACACGCACGCAATAGAAAAACACACACACACACACACACACTACACACTACACACTACACACACACACACACACACACACACACACACACACACACACACACACACGAAATAACATCGCAAACTGAATCGCTGTCACACAGAAAATCGTAGAAATTGGTTATCAACCGTAGTTCCGTAGTTTATAGTCAAATTCCGTAGGAACTACGGAAAATCCGTAGGGATAGGCAGGTCTGCGGGCAGTGAGTGCTCTCAAAGATCAAAGTTATGCTCCTCCTTTTGTCTCTCGTCTCTTACAATTGTTGGAGAAGTGGATTCCAATTTGTACTGGATTCCGATTTCTACTGGCTGTCAGTACAAATCGGAATTCCGATTTGTACTAGTAGAAATCGGAATTCCGATTTGTACTAGAAAAAAGCCAGTAGAAATTAGAATTCCGATTTGTACTAGTAGAAATCGGAATTCCGATTTGTACTAGTAGGATTCTGAATCGTACTGGATTCCGATTTCTACTGCGACATATGCATTCACCCGTTCATGATATCATGTCCGTGCAGAAGCTACGTTGGCGTGGGCTGGTCCAGCCTCGGTCAACATCCGTCAAATGAGCCCCGACCACGACAAGGGGGCCTGCTTCACCAAGCCGTTCACACACCCAGACACAAGTCAATAGTTGCTTTTCTCCTTCTTCTTCTTCTTCTTCTTCTTCTTCTTCTTCTTCAAGTTGATGTGTTGTTGTCACCATTTGCTTTGCTTTTTCTTCTTCTTCTTCTTCTTCTTCTTCTTCTTCTTCGTCATGCGCCAAGTTGCTATTTTATTGTTGTTGTGATTGTTGTTGTTGTTGTTGTTGTTGTTGTTGTTGTTGTTGTTGTTGTTGTTGTTGTTGTTGTTGTTGTTGTTGTTGTTGTTGTTGTTCTTCTTCTTCTTCTTCTTCTTCTTCTTCTTTTTCTTCTTCTTCTCTTTCTTCTTGTGTTTGTGTCTGTAAGCCTGTGTGTGTGTGTGTGTGTGCGTGTGTGTCTGTCTGTCTGTCTGTCTGTGTGTGTGTGTATCTGCGTATGTGCCTCTCTGTTTGTGTGTACACGCGTGTGTCTGTATCTGTGTGAGCACGCGTGTGTCTATCTGTGTGTGCACGCGTGTGTCTGTATCTGTGTGTGTGCACGCGTGTGTCTGTCTCTGTGTGTGTGCACGCGTGTGTCTCTCTCTGTGCGTGCACGCGTGTGTCTGTCTCTATGTGTGTACATGCGTGCGTGCGTGCATTTGTGTGCATGTGTGTTCATACAGACCACACCCCACGTCACAGTGATTACGGCAGGTGTGTGTATGTGTGCGTGCGTGCATGTGCTTGACTGTGTTTGTGTGCGTGTGCATGTGTGCATACCTACAGGCCACACCCCAGGCCCCAATGATTACGGCAGACTGGAATGTGACCCTCTGTCCACCAAACCCAAGGCTCCGGCCTACTCCTTGAGGTCCACAGGAAAACCCTTCTCCGGTCGGTCTGTCCGTCGGTCTGTCTGTCTGGCTTGCTGTCTTTGTCTGTCTGTCTGTCTGTGTTATTCTTTGTCTTTGTCTGTCTGTCTGGCTCACTGTCTGTGTCTGGCTGGCTGTCTCACTGTCTTTACGTCTGTTCGTCTTTATATGCTTGTTTGTCTCTGTCTGTCTCTTTGTCTGTCTGTCTGCCTGTGTCTCTTTGTCTGTCTGCCTGTTTGTCTCTGTCTGCCTGTCTGTCTCTTTTTTGTCCATTTTACCCCTTTGTCTATCTGTCTGTATGATATGTCTGTACTATAGCGAGATACCACGGCAATCCTTTCCCCGAATCTGTCTGTCTGTCCCTCTGTTTTTTCGGGGTTTTGTTGTGGGGGGTTTTGTCTGTCTACTTGTCTACCTGTCTGTTTCCCCTTCTGTCCGTTGCCCTGTCTATCTCTGTATTTCTCTGCCACAGAGTCAGTCTATGTGTTTGTCTGTGTAGGGGAAGACGGGGTAAAAAGCGCATGGGTGGGTAAGAAGCCCACCCCAATTATCTCATGAAATAAAGAAAATTTCAGTCAAATTTGCCCATGAGACGAATGCTAGACATTAACGCTCGTCTCATGGGCAAAATGAGACTGAAATTTGCTTCATTTCATGAGATAATTGGGGTGGGCTTCTTACCCGCACATGCGTGTTTTACCCCGTCTTCCCCTATGTGTATGTGGGTCAGTCTGTCCTCCTTTCTACACACGCGGGCAAATCTTTCCGTCTCCCTCTCTGTGTCTCTCCATCACACACACGCGCGCGCGCACGCGCACACACACACACACACACACCGAGCGCGCGCGCCTACGCATACACATACACACACTCAATAAAGATCATTTTGACTTAACTTGACACGCACATTTTTGAGTCACGGGAGATAATTCAGATCAAACGAACTTCCCTGCTTGAAAGTTCAATACTAACTTACTTCCCCTACCTTGTTTAACCTTCGGTTTGTGTGTGTGTTCGTGTGCATGCGTGCATTATAATAACAGAGACAGTGTGGACAGTTTGAAATGGACAGATTTATCCGTGTTCTTCCTTCTATTGTGCCTACTAGCGGTTCGAACTCAGCCCCGCGGGGAGACAGAGAGAGAGGGAGATTTACAAACAGACAGACTGACTGAGTCGGTAGTTTCAACCCTAGCGTAGTACATGAATCTCTACCATTCACAAATTGCCAGCCCCCCCCCACCCCCACCCCCAGGAATAGCAACTGCTCTCTGGCAGTCATGGTCGGAAACGACAGTCAGGCACTCATACATACATTGTGCCCTCAGGAGGTTCGAACCCGGGTCCCGCGGCCTACAGGACCACCCAACTGAGCCCTGGGCTGGCGGCCTCCATGAAAGGACGACAGCGATCTTCCACCAGTGAGTTTTCCTCCTGCATACGATTTGACCTCAATACGATACGATTGTGACGACCCCCCCCCCCCCCCCTCCATGGGAATACCGGGGGGGGGGGGGTCTTCCGTACAAATAGTTCCCCCACCTTCTAGAAGTTCTGTGCTTGTAACTTCATCTAATCTGTCTTTCTTTGACTGTCTTTTCCCTTTGCTTTGTGTAATCTACAGTGGTACCTCCTTTATAAGACTCCCTCCCACATAAGACCTACTTCTCGCCCTTCTTTGTAAGTATTGAAATTACCTCCTTTCTAAGACCTCATTTGGGATGGTTTTTGAAGGTCTTATAAGGGGGGTTCCACTGTACTATCTTTCTGACTTTTTGGCCCATTCTCCGGCCTTTTTTTTTCGAAAAAAAATCTTCCATATAGTTTTCTCCTTTGGGCTCCTGCGAAATCGGAATGTGTCGGCTGAATGCAGCGGGGAGACCAGTGAAAACTGGAAGACGGACACATACATACCCATTGTGGCCTTATGGTCCTGGGAACGCAGAAGAAGATTGTGACGATGTCTGTGAGTCATGATTCACGTGAAATACTAAAAATTAACTCTACTATTGTCGCTCACGATGTCATGTAGACCGCAATACACGAATCAAATCAAATGTCTGATAGAAAATTAATAAGAATTTTTTTCTCTATCAGATTCGTGAACGGAAGACTACATATAATAGTGAACATAACTAGGATTTCATCAGATTTGGTTAGATCGTAGAATTTCACTTCAATCATGCATCGGAAATAAAGTCAAAAATCGGATCTGTGAATCAAATCGTATGCGGTGTAACCGGCCCTATATCATCTGCATAGCTTCATAATGAAGCCCTGTCTCTGTCTCTGTGTGTATTCTCTCTCTCTCTCTCTCTCTCTCTCTCTCTCTCTCTCTCTCTCTCTCTCTCTCTCTCTCTCTCTCTTCTATCTCTCTCTCTCTCTCTCTCTCTCTCTCCCTCTCTCTCTCTCTCTCTCTCTCTCTCTCTCTCTCTCTCTCTCTCTCTCTCTCTCTCTCTCTCTCTCTCTCTCTCTCTCTCTCTCTCTCTCTCTCTCCATCTATCTCTGTCTCTCTCTCTCTCTCTCTCTCTCTCTCTCTCTCTCTCTCTCTCTCTCTCTCTCTCTCTCTCTCTCTCCCTCTCTTTCTCTCTCTCTCTCTCTCTCTCTCTCTCTCTCTCTCTCTCTCTCTCTCTCTCTCTCTCTCTCTCTCTCTCTCTCTCTCTCTCTCTCTATGTGTGTGTGTGTGTGTGTGTGCCTGTCGTTATTCTTCTTCTTCTTCTTCTTCCTCTCCTCCTCCTCCTCCTCCTCCTCCTCCTCCTCCTTGTTCACCGTACCATTTGGTTGTGATTGTCGCTGTGTGTTTCAGACCAGAACCTGCTTCCAGCCCCCAACACGTACATCCCCAAGAAGAACTGCACCAACGACGGGGTGTCCCTCAGCAGCAGGCACAGCCCCTGGGTCTACTCCGCCCTCAAACACAAAGTGGACTAGACCATCGATAGACTGACGATAGACTGCAATAGATCACAATAAACTGACACATACTGACAATAGATCACTATAGACTGACACAGACTGACAATAGATTAACAATAGACTGCAATAGACCATAATAGATCAACAGACTGACAATATATTGCAATAGACCGCAACAGAATAATAGATCACAATAGACCGCAACAGACTGACAATAGACTGCAATATACCGCAATAGATACCAACAGCATAACAGTACACCACAATGGACTGACACAGACTTCAATAGACCACAATAGAGTGACAGAGATTGCAATTGTCCGTAATAGACCATAATAGACTGCGATAGACAATATATCACAATACACTGCAATAGATCACACTAGATTGTCATAGGTAGCAACAGTCCATAGTAGACCTCAACAGATTGCGACAGACTGCAATAGATTACTGTAGACTGTGATAGATTACCATAGACCACAACAGATCACAGCAGACTGTGGTAGACTGCAGTAGATTTCAATAGACTGCCATGGATTGCGATAGAGCACAGCGCATCAAAATAGACTATGCAAACTAAACTATTACATGCTTCAAACACCATGAGAGATAGAACTCTGTAAACTGCAATAGATTGTAATAGATCGTGATAGACTGTCATAGATTGTGTACTAATATACCACAATAAACTGCAATAGATCGTGATAGACTGTCATAGATTGTATGCTAATATACCACAATAAACTACCATACATTGTAATAGACCGCAATAGAATGTGATAGCTCGCAACAGACCAGAACGGATTGCGATAGACTACCATAGATTTCAATAGATTGCAAGAGACTGGCGTAGATCACGGCATGCCACAAAGCCTTCGTTATTTGGTCATAGAGTTCAATAGATTGCAATATTCCGCATTAGACTTCAATCGAATGCAATAGTCCACAATAGACTGCGATAGATTGCGATAGACTGCAATAATCCACAATAGACTGCGGTAGACTGCAATAGACCACAAAGATTGCAATAGACCACAAAGATTCAAATATATTGCAACAGACTTCAATAGATTGCAATAGACTGCGATAGATTGCAATAATCCACAATAGACTGCTATAGACCACAAAGATTGCAATATTATGCAACACACTTCAATAGATTGCAATAGTCCACAATAGACTGATGCATTGCAATAGTCCACAATAGACTGTGATACATTGCAATAGTCCACAATAGACTGTGGGAGATTGCAATAGACCACAAAGATTGATTTATTTATTTATTAAGACAACTTTTATAGCGCCTAATCTTTAAGCTCTAAGATTCCAAGATATTGTAATAGTCTTCAGTAGATTGTAATAGTCTTCAGTAGATTGTAATAGTCCAGAATAGACCGCAATGTATTGCAATAGTCCATAACAGACTTCAATAGATTGCAATAGTCCATAATAGATTGCAATAGACTGCAATAGACCACACAGATTGCAATAGATTGTAATAGACTTCAATAGATCGCAATAGACCACAGTTATAAACTGCGATAAATTGCAATTCATACAACAGGCCACACAGCCCTACACAATGGATTTCAATAGATTGTAATAGACTTCAATAGATCGCAATAGACCACAGTTGTAAACTGCGATAAATTGCAATTCATACAACAGGCCATACAGCCCTACACAATGGATTTCAATAGATTGTAATAGACTTCAATAGATCGCAATAGACCACAGTTGTAAACTGCGATAAATTGCAATTCATACAACAGGCCACACAGCCCTACACAATGGATTTCAATAGATTGTAATAGACTTCAATAGATCGCAATAGACCACAGTTGTAAACTGCGATAAATTGCAATTCATACAACAGGCCACACAGCCCTACACAATGGATTTCAATAGATTATAGATAGACCGCAGCAGACTATCCGCCTCTTTTGTTGAAAACATGGAAGAGGAGCAATAAATGTCTTTCTCTATTAAAATTTAAAATAAAATAAAATTATCACGTGTGTGTGTGCGCGCTCGCACATGTGTGTATATGTGTATGTGTGCGAGTGTATCTGATATTTGTAGTAAGTTTCTTTGGAGAAAACGGCGGGGGGTGGGGGTGGGGTTATTTTCGTAAGAAGAAAGAATTCATTTAAAAATCACACAGTTAAGGAAATAAACACAAACTCACTCTCTCTCTCTCTCTCTCTCTCTCTCTCTCTCTCTCTCTCTCGTTTTTCCTTGAATTATGTTTTCTCCCATGACGCGGGCCTTTAAAAGTTAATCTTAGCTCACTGACGCCCACTGTGACCAAGGGTTAGATCTACTCCCGCCCGACCCCCGAAACTGTTAATCCCCCTAATAATGTACAGAGCTTCTAATAACCAGAGCTACCGATAACCACTGGTAAACACCTGGGGCCAGCATTGCATCGGCAAAACGCTCTGTGACGTTTTCGTAGAACTAGCGTGTTTGGAGACTAATTATCGAGGTGGACTCTAGCGTGAATCATCAGCAAGCTGAAGTCAGGGAGATATAATAGTAGGTAGGTATTATAATTCCGCTATTAAGGGATTGACTTGAAGCCCTGCCTAGGGCTAACTGTGGGGTCTAGCTGCCTTCTAATCATAGCCCGTGAGGGCGAATGGGTTACTGGCACTAGATTGATCTGCTCGCTGTTGGGTGTGTATATCTTGATATCGGAGTATGGGTTTGGGAGTTTGGCTGTCTGTCTGTCTGTCTCTCTCTGTCCCACGGCACTTTTGTCTTTGTCTTTGTGTCCGTCCTGCCTCTCTCTCTCTCTCTCTCTCTCTCTCTCTCTCTCTCTCTCTCTCTCTCTCTCTCTCTCTCTCTCCATCTCTATATCTTATCCTGCCTCTCTCTCTCTCTCTCTCTCTCTCTCTCTCTCTCTCTCTCTCTCTCTCTCTCTCTCTCTCTCTCTTCATATGTATCTACCTTTATATATATCTGAGAATCAGGTTATTTCGAATGGTTGCTTCTTTTTCTGTTCAAGAATTGTTACTGTGATGGCGCATGGAAAAAACCCACCATAAGTTGCTCATAACGGTTTTTTTAGCAGAAGCCAGAATAGTCAACAACCCCCAAAACATCAATGTCCTATTTAGGGCAAAGTTATGTCTATATTTATGTGTTCTACCAGTTTCCACACAACGAAAGAAAGACAACTTCGAATGATTTATTTCTTTATTTCATTGTTTTTAAAATCAAGTTAATAGAAACAAAGAGGCAAATTTCTGTATTCTACGTCCAATTTTACGCAAATTATCTATCTCGAAAACCGAACTTCAAATAATTATAAAATAAAAACTACACAAGATAACTGAATTCGGTTTTCTGTGTATTAACAAGGAATCTGCTCCATCATGAAAAAAATTAAAATCTCAATTTATGCCCAAATTCCATGATGTCGGTTTTCCCATGCAGTATAACAGTCGCCGGCATACCTTCTGTGCTTTGTGGGTTGTTTCTGGACGTTGACCAATGAAAATATCAGCCATAATAAAGCCTCTTCTTGAGTCTTTCGGATGAGACGATAAACCGAGGTCCCGTGTGCCCATGCACTTAGCACACGTTAAACCCAGTGGCAACGAAAATGTCATTTGGTCAAAATTTATCCCCCCCCCCCCCCCCCCCCTTCCTCATCAGTCACACAAAAATCACATGCAAAAAACAATTTTTAAATGGGTGGCGCGCCTCTGGCTGCGACGCGCTCTCCAGGTGGGAGCAACCCGAATTTAGACGCCTCTGTGACTATAAAGTACCTAATACCTAATACCTCTAGCTCCAGGTAATGGACTGTAGTCTCCTACAGTTGGTAGGAATGCATTTCAGCTTGCAGTCCCCAACATTCAAGCTTACTTTCAACTGTTGTAATATCCACTAGTTCTGCAGTCTGTGTTGTTATCATGCTTGGAAGAACTGGTGTGGGACCCCCGGAACCTCCCCCTCTCCTCTCCCTCCCACATACTGTACATTTAGGCTACTGGGGTTAGGGTTAAGTGCTGGTCGTCCTATTGGCGAAAGCCAGGATTTAGCCGAGCTGGTGGCACGAACCTGCCTTTTTGCCGAAATGATCGGTACGATTTGCAAAGGTACGGTACATCGGTACGACCTGAAACTAACGTCCGAACAAACAGTCTGCAGTTTACAGTACCCCTACGCCAGCGAGGATCTCAGCCGGCAGCATTTTCAGCTCCAATGGCCTTGACCTTTGACCAATGACCTTAATTTTCGAACCTGGCCTAAATATCCTAAATACCCATATCCGCGTGCAAAATTTGAGCTTCCCGGGTCCCTCCGTTCAAACGTTATCGTGGTGACATAGATAGTCGGGAACAAGCGGAACTCTCTGAAAACATTGCCAGCTTCGCTCTTTTCGTTCGCGGCTGGTAGCCATACCTGACCTGGATTGCTCCATTTTTGGTAAAGGAGTGACGCTAGGGACGTGACCATTATTACAAATAAAAGAGGAACAGTTCGTCCAAGCATTGTGTGTGGACACGTTTTAAGGGGGGGGGGGGGGGGGGGGGGTCATAATTATTATGCACTGGCTCTACTCTCGAGTCTGGTGCTGCAGCCAAAGGGATGTCTTGGCCTTTGGGGACCTTCCCCCAACGCCAGCGGTCCTCAAATCCTGTTGACCCGAAAGAGTGGGGATGTACCCTGGGCAAGGCTTCTCCACTATAACCGCATGTTAGCCCAGCCCGCCGGAATAGCAGCTGCCCCCTCTGCTATCTGGCAGTCATTGTCGGAAACGACAGACAGGCTTATATGCATGGGTGCAACTTTCTCTGGTAGGTCTGGCAGTCATTGTCGGAAACGACAGACAGGCTTATATGCATGGGTGCAACTTTCCCTGGTAGGCTACACATGTATACAAGGATTTCCTGTTTTTGAATTTTACAAGAAAAAGAATTTCCTTTTTTTTTTAATTTGTCAAACAAGATCTGTGTGTGTCTACTGTATTTTTCAAACACTTTAAAGTAAGCATTTGTATAAATTGTGGAAAAAGCAAACTAAAATACCTTCATAAATGACATGGATGCTCCTCCTTGCAGGATGTCCTGAATTGCAGGATTTTTAAATTGCCTAGAGCCGGCGTTGCCGGATTATGAGAATTTGAGAAACAGCGATTTTCTTACACACACACAATACAAAATGGCCTATATAAGCATTTGCTATGTTCAAAGGAATGTAGCACTTGTACTAGTCTGGAGGGGTGAAAAAAGAGCAGTAAATGTGTGTGTGCGCTGCCCCTGCACTCCGCCGGGGCCGCCCCCTTGCAGGATTTTTGAAATTTCCCAGGAGCAGGGTTTTTTCATTTTGTGTAGTTGCACCCATGTTTATGCATATACACATACTACATATACATACATATATACATGTATGCATGCACACAACATACATGCATACAACATAGTACATACGTGCGTACATACATGCAGACAGACAGACAGGCATACAACATACATGCATACATACATACACACACACATACATACAACATAATACATGGTTGCGAACAAATCGTACCGGTACCAGCTGTGGGCTTCAGAGAAGTCGGAAAGTCGAGATTGAGAGCAGGCGACCGGGCACAGTGAGTGCTGGTCTCTACCAGTAGATCGGTACTCCTAAACACCGAAACGGGCCGGAACGGACACCGGAACGGACTCCAGCTGATATGCCTAGGTTAACAACCTTCTTATTTTTTTGAGAAACATAGGACCCTCAAATTTTGCATGCAAATAGGTAATTAGGATATTTAGGCCAAGTTCGAAAATGAAGGTCATTGGACAAGGGTCGTCACTGGAGCCGAAAATGCTTCCACGCAGCTGGTTGATCTAGCGATTTAGTTTAGTGTTTGTTCTTTACCTGACTACGCACTCGCGCGCGCACACACACTCACACACACATAGTTATGCGTGCACACATACGTGCCGGCATGGGCACGCAACATTTGTATCTAGATCCTTATATCCAGCCTCAGCTTGAGTCCGTGTCGGTGTTTAAGAGTAACTAGTATAGCTTAAGTTAAGCCTACAGTGAGTGTGTGGACTACTGTTGAACCTCTGTGGTCACTCCGTCCATCTACTTAGTAGCGGTCAAGCCCAGCTAATCTGCCGTGATTTAGAGGCTAGCCTTAGTTGGACATTGTTTGGGATATACACGCTACTGACCAATCACTACAGGCAGATAGTTCATTCTTAGTTCATTAATCTGAAAAACAAAAAAACTTTGCAACGAGTGTTAGGGTTATATGTGGATTTTGTAATAGCGTCATAACAATTTTGTTGTGTGTGTGTGTGTGTTTTGACAGAATTAATCACTCCAACAGGTCAAACTGATTCAAACCAACGCAGAGTGGATTTCTTGTTTGTATGTTTGGTGGTTTCTTTTCTTTTCTTTTCTGTTTTGACTTTCTCCAGCAGGAAGAAATGTTTGTCACATCTGAAGACACTGAAGTGTACCATTACATTTTTAAACTGTGCCGGACTTTTACTTAATTAGTCTCAAAAGTGTGTCGAGTTTTACATTTTTATTCTTTTTTTGTTCCCCTAAAAAAAAAAATCACTATGGCAACGAGTGCTCAGCTCACCACCTCCAACACCCCCACCCTCCCCTGCCTCAAAAAACACGCTCCCCCCGCCACCCCCCTCCACACACCCAAACAATCACACCCTCACCCTCACTCACACCCCCACCCCCACTCCGCCCCAGCCTCAGGGGGGGTGAGGAGGCTGGGAGGAGGGGGCCCTCCTTTGTACGGACCCTTCCCCCCGTTCGAGTTGTCCTACGCCACAGGGGGGGATGGAGAAAGAATCCCCCCCAGGATCAACCCTATTGCTCCTCTGTCGGCGCCTCGCATCAATGCCAGGTCATTGTTATTCGTTGTGAGTTTTGGTTTTGGGAAGTGTGTGTGTGTCGGGGGGGGGGGGGGGGGGGGGCAGATGTGGGTATATGGTGGAGAGGGGTGTGTGGGTGTGGTAACGGGAACTGAGTTGTCTGCGAATGCCATAGACTGTATGTTTGTGTGGAAAGGGGTGAGTGGGGGGGTATGGATGTAAAAGAGAAAGTATGTGTGCATATACTGAGTGTGTGTGGTTGCACGTGTGTGTGCGCGCATGTGTATGCGTGTGTCTACATGAGAGAGATTCGTGATTATCCAGACAGTAACGTAAATTGTATGAAAATGGCTTGCGTTGTTTTCGTTACCAGTTGTGTCGTTATTATGTTGTCAATGTCATCATCATCATCATCATCATCATCATCATCATCATCATCATCATCACCGTTGTTTTCGTTACCAGTTGTGTCGTTATTATGTTGTCAATGTCATCATCATCATCATCATCATCATCATCATCATCATCATCACCGTTGTTGTCGTAGTGACTTTGAATCAAAGTTTGATTCCAATCACACATGGATAGAAGTGTTTGTGTGGTATAGGCAACAGTCGAAAAAGCGCACAATATTGCTTTTTCCCAAACGCGCACAGCCGTCAACAGGCGCACATATTTATGGTAGAAAAGCGCACGATATTTACAATCCGAAAGCGCACAGTTGTTTTTGAGACGGGTGGACTAGAACTAAACCTATCCCTAACCCTATCCCTATCCCTAACCCTATCCCTAAACCTATCCCTAACCTATCTGAAAAACAAGGAATACCTGGGTACGCAGAATTGCAATGATACAAATGCTCAGCAGAATGAGCTCAAGTTTTGAAGGGTTGAAGTGTGCGCCTTTGGACGGTAAAATTGTGCGCATTTTGGATAGTGTGCGTTTTTTGTGTGCCCCCGATATTCTATGGCTGTGTCATTTAGCTGCCTGATCATGAGTTCAGTGATGTCCCGAGACCCCGGTCATAGGTCACATTGGCCTATTGAAATTGAAAATGTCCTATTGTTTTATCCCCAGTCAGGACAAATGTCTGATTCAATTTTTAGCACCGACACGTTTCGTCTGATTGATTTTTGCAAGAGCCAGGACATTGTCCTATTGATTTATTTTCTCAGGACAGTTTGTCCTATCACTTTTCGATCCTTGGTACATAATATGCATTAACTGAAACGTGGGTGTCTTGGGTTTTTGCGATTTTCTATAAGTGTAGCTTACGTGCATTTGTAAGCCTGCCTATTCTGTCTGTAATATCTCTGTGCGTCATTACCTGGGAAATGGTGGATTAACATGGATTAGAATCGATCATCTTATATCGTGCCATTTCCATTTGAATCGTGTTGTATTATTTTGTATCGTAGCGCACGGGATCTTATCTTGTCCTATCGAATTGAACCGTATCGAGGTATGAGTTAAATATATTGTACCTGTTCTATTGTAGCTGGGAGACGGTGGAACAGCACTGGCACAACGACGCTCGCCGAGCACTGATGCAGCAGAGAGAGCACACACGATACCACTCCGCCTGGGCCAAGGCCTACTATGGATCTCCCGCTGATAGAGAGGCCTACAGGTGAAGAGAGAGAGAGGCCTAGAGGCCTATAGTGTACTGTACTAGAGGCCTCATTATTACATTATATTTCATTATGCCTAGAGAAAGTACTATCACTCCGCCTGGGCCAAGGACTAATATGGATCACTTGCAAATAGAGAGGCCTACAGGTGAAGCTAGAGGCCTAGAGGCCTATAGCGTACTGTACTATAGGCCTCATTATTACATATGCCTATAGAAAGTACATATCCATAACACAGAGAGGGCACACACGATACCACTCCGACTGGGCCAAGGACTACTATGGATCACTTGCAAGTAGAGAGGCCTACAGGTGAAGATAGAGAGGCCTAGAGGCCTATTGTGTACTATGAATTGGGTAGCCCATTATTAGACATGTCTATAGAAAGTACATATCATTAACACTCTGCATAGCTAAGCCATGTCTTTAGCCATCGTCAGTCTCAAAAAATCCTCCGAAATCGCGGCGGGGTAGAACGTTCAAATAATGTTCTCATCCGTAGCCGATGCACCTGCACGGCTGTTGGGATGATCCCTGGAGTCTTTTTAGCCAGGTTACGACAACTGGGACCCGAGAATACTGCCGGGCGACTGATTGATCTAGCGTTTTGACACTCTTGTTGGTTTTTGTTGTTTTGTTGCCACATCCAGGCGTCACTTCAGACTGTCCCTAAAGCAGCAGATGTGCGAGGAGCAGCAGAACAGGCGACAGGCCTTTGTGGAGAGAGCCAGGGAGAGCCAGCAGGCGATGCAGCACGACAGAGATGACGTGGAGACGGACGGCAAAAACTACCTCCACAAACTGAACTACCTGAAAACATTCCGCGATCACAACAAAGTGGTGAGAGAGAGACAGACAGAGAGAGAGAGAGGAGATGGGGGGAGAGAGAGGGGGGGGAGAGTGGGGGAGGGAGAGAGAGGAGAGAGTGGGGGGAGAGTGGGGGAGAGGGAGAGAGACAGGAGAGTGGGGGAGGAGACAGAGAGTGGGGGAGGAGACAGAGAGTGGGGGAGGAGACAGAGAGTGGGGGAGGAGACAGAGAGTGGGGGAGGAGACAGAGAGTGGGGGAGGAGAGAGAGAGTGAGGGGAGGAGACAGAGAGTGGGGGAGGAGACAGAGAGTGGGGGAGGAGACAGAGAGTGGGGGAGGAGACAGAGAGTGGGGGAGGAGACAGAGAGTGGGGGAGGAGACAGAGAGTGGGGGAGGAGACAGAGAGTGGGGGAGGAGACAGAGAGTGGGGGAGGAGACAGAGAGTGGGGGAGGAGAGAGAGAGAGTGGGGAGGAGGAGAGAGAGAGTGGGGGAGAGAGACAGAGAGTGGGGGAGGAGACAGAGAGTGGGGGAGGAGACAGAGAGTGGGGGAGGAGACAGAGAGTGGGGGAGGAGACAGAGAGTGGGGGAGGAGACAGAGAGTGGGGGAGGAGACAGAGAGTGGGGGAGGAGAGAGAGAGTGGGGGAGAGGGAGAGAGAGAGTGGGGGAGGAGACAGAGAGTGGGGGAGGAGACAGAGAGTGGGGGAGGAGACAGAGAGTGGGGGAGGAGACAGAGAGTGGGGGAGGAGACAGAGAGTGGGGGAGGAGACAGAGAGTGGGGGAGGAGAGAGAGAGTGAGGGAGGAGGAGGGAGAGAGTGGGGGAGGAGAGAGAGAGAGTGGGGGAGGAGACAGAGAGTGTGGGGGAGGAGACAGAGAGTGGGGGAGGAGACAGAGAGTGGGGGAGGAGACAGAGAGTGGGGGAGGAGACAGAGAGTGGGGGAGGAGAGAGAGAGTGGGGGAGGAGACAGAGAGTGGGGGAGGAGACAGAGAGTGGGGGAGGAGACAGAGAGTGGGGGAGGAGACAGAGAGTGGGGGAGGAGACAGAGAGTGGGGGAGGAGACAGAGAGTGGGGGAGGAGAGAGAGAGTGGGGGAGGAGACAGAGAGTGGGGGAGGAGAGAGAGAGTGAGAGAGAGTGGGGAGAGAGAGAGAGAGTGGGGGAGGAGAGAGAGAGTGGGGGAGAGGAGAGAGAGAGTGAGAGAGAGAGAGAGGAGAGAGGAGAGAGAGAGAGAGAGTGGGGGAGGGAGAGAGAGAGGGGGAGAGGGGAGAGAGAGGGGGGAGAGAGAGAGAGAGAGAGGGAGAGAGAGAGAGAGTGGGGGAGGAGAGAGAGAGAGTGGGGGAGGGAGAGAGGGGGAGAGAGAAAGAGAGTGGGAGACAGAGAGAGAGTGGGGGAGGGAGAGAGAGGGGGAGGGAGAGAGAGAGAGTGGGGGAGGAGAGAGAGAGTGGGGGAGGGAGAGAGTGGGGGAGGAGAGAGAGAGAGTGGAAGAGAGAGAGAGAGTGAGAGAGAGTGGGGAAGGAGAGAGAGAGTGGGGGAGGGAGAGAGAGGAGGGGGGAGACAGGCAGAGACAATCACAGAGAGAAGGCAGACCAAGAGAGACAGAGGGAATGGACGGAGAGAAGGGGGGTAGGAGCATGTCTACCAAGCCATGCAACTCGATCTAGAAACGCGCGTGTTTTCATGTGTGTGTCCATGTATGCCTTTGGCGTGTGTGCTGTTTAAAAAAGTGTAATTATGTGCACTGTGTGTGTGCGTGCGTGTGTGTATGTGTGCTTGCATGTGTGTGTATGTGTGTGTGTGAGTGTGTGTGTGCGTGCGCGCTCGTCTGTGTGTGTGAGACAGTTGACATGAAAGTAAGGGTGGTAGGGCTTGATTGTGTGTGTGTGTGTGTGTGTGTGTGCGTGAGCGTGTGCGTGCGTGCGCGTGAGTGTGTGTGTGTGTGTGTGTGTGTGTGTGTGTGTGTGTGTGAGAGAGAGTGCGTGCGTGTGTGTGTGTGTGTGTATGAGTATGTATGTGTGTCTGTGTGTCTGTCTCTGTGTATGTGTCCTGTATAAATCGTGCTTGCGCAAGCATGTAAGTTTGTGTGTGTGTGTGTGTGTGTGTGTACGTGCGTGTGTGTGTATGTGTGTGTGTGTGTGTGTGTGTGTGTGTGTGTGTGTGTGTGTGTGTGTGTGTGTGTGTGTGTGTCTTTCATTTAACGTCTATCCACTTCTCGTGATATTAGACAGGATACACAAACAGTGTGTGTGTATGTATGTGTGTTAGTGTGTGTGCGTGTGTGTCTGTCTGTCTGTCTGTCTGTCTGTCTGTGTGTTTGTCTGTCCTGTATAAATCCATGTATTGTTCCTTGTCTGTGCTGCTATGTGGACAGAGGATGGACACGGACCGTCAGAAAAAGCAGACAGCTAAACGGGTGGAGGACCAGCAGGAGAGAGACGTGCTCCGTTACAACCCTATCAACTGGACCTGTACACTTAAATAATACTGTGTGCGGGTGCACACACACATACACACACACACACACACACACACACACACACACACACACACATATTACAGGAGAGAGGCATGCTCTGTAATAACCCTATGAACAGAAGCGGTACACTTAAATGATAACACACACACGCATGCACGCGCCCACACACACACTACAGGAGATATGTGCTCCGTTATAACCCTATCGACTAGAGCTGTACGCTCAAATGATCATAACACACACACACACACACACAAACTCACACACACACACACACAATGTCATACGCACACACACACACCACACGCACACCACGCGCACACACACACACACACACACACCACACCACACCACACCACACTTTTCCACCCTCCTCCAATCACAAGAAAACATGCAGGATTACAGTTACAATAGTCCGCTTGAGAACGCGTGTTTGTGATTAACCTGGTTACATTAATGATTCTCTAACTCAAGCGACATTCTCATTCATTTGCGCATTTCATTTGTCATTTTATCACTCACTGTGTCCATAATAACAAGGCGTGTCAATCTTCATATCTGAAAGTTATTGTGAATAGGGTGGGGAGATGTTTGAGTCTGAATATAACATTCTTTTTTTAAAATAATTATCAAGCATGTTTCTAAACAAAAAGGCCTGTTTTCCTTGTGCTAAATGTTCTGCGTGTATGTGTGTACGTACATGCGCGCGCGCGCGCGTGTGTGTATTTTGAATAAGTTTACATGCGTGATATTTTTATGAGGATGTGCATGGAAATAGACAAAAGTATATTTTTCTACATAGGAATAATAAAGACTGGTTGACTGATTGATTGATTGATTCAAACATTCATTCATTGACCGAGTGAGTGAGTGATGGATTAAGATATATAAAATGTCACTTGTTTGAATGATAAGTGAGTGAGTGATTAATGAGATTTATCACTTGTTTGAATGATACGTATAGAAGAGTGGTAAGTTGGTTGATTGAGATGCATTACTGGATTAACTGACCGAGAGAGTGCAGACGTACCCTGGGCAAGGCATCTCCTCTGCTAAACAAACTCCGGCCCAACCCTCCAGAGTAGCACCTGCCTGCCTTGTCGTTTTTCCGGAAGTCATTATCGGACACGGAGTGGGATACACGCTATTTGAAAGACGAGTAAGCGTTACCTCTATCATGACTTCTGTCATTGGTTGACATTAGCCTGTAGCAGGGGCCAACAGTAACATGAGAGCTGTACAATAAATGATGTTTGACAGTGATGGAATATCATGGTACAGCTTAGTCTTTCGTGGAAGACTATGACTCTCAAATTGGGGGGGGGGGGGGGGGGGGGGGCATTTGTACTGGCTCCAGAACACATACACACACACACAACACACACACACACACACATACACACACACATACATACACACACACCACACATGCACACACGCACACGCACGCACACACACACACACACTGCACACGCTCGCACGCACATCTTACCTCCGACGGAGCCACTGAACTTAAAAGAACAGAACAGTGAAAACGGGACTTCTTTCCAAGAAGAAGCCATCATAGTATGTCGGTTCGTGAAATTCCTAACAACACAAAGACTTGAGCTGATTCAACCCACATGTCGAGTTTTCTTGGAAGATGACAAGAGCACTGGGAGAGATTGGAACAAAAGCTAAGCCAACAATGGAGTAGATCTCTATCTATAGGACTACGTAAAGCAGAGAGAGAGAGAGACAGAGAGAGAGAGATGGGGGGAGGGGGAGGAGACAGGAACTATCAAGGCGATGCCAGGTAATCAAAAGAAATTGTTAAGATTTTATTTTTTGGCTGCTATGAGTACGAACTTTAATTTCATTTTATTTGGCCTATGTAGTTTACTAGGCATCACTGTCAGTAGTCCATTTGATTGCTGTACGACTAATAACAGTTGAGCCAAAAATATATTTGAGTGCTCTACAACAACAAAAAATCTCTCTCTTCCTCTTCTCTATCTCTCTTCCTCCCTCTCTCTCTTTCTCCCTCTCTCTATCTCTCCCTCCCCCTCTCTCTCTCTCTCTCTCTCTCTCTCCCTCTCTCTCTCCCTCTCTCTCTCTCTCCTCTCTCTCTCTCTCTCTCTCTCTCTCTCTCTCTCTCTCTCTCTCTCTCTCTCTCTCTCTCTCTGTTACGCCATCCTTCTTGACTTTGCACTTAACACGAGTCAAGTAGAAAGACATGGTCATCTCTACAAATTAACATTATTGACTAATCTTCCGTTGACCGGTAATACATAACACACTTTTCTCTCTTCCTTCTCCTCGCTGAAAACAAAGCTACAGGCCTGAGTGAACGTAATCCTTGGTCTAAGCCACGGTTAGTTAATAGGGGCCGGCTACACCGCGAACGATTCGATTCACTACGATCCGATTTTGACACTAATTTTGTGAGGCATAATTGACGTGAAATTCTACTGTCTAGATAAATCTGATGAAACCCTACAAGTTATGTTCACTATATTTGTAGTCTCACGAATCTGACATTAAAAAATCTTGTTTATATCGGACATTTTGATTCGTGTATTGCGGTCTACATGAGTATCAGTGAATGAAAATAGTAGTTATTTCATAGACGGAAGTATTTCACGTGAATCGTGACTCAAGAGACATCGTCACAATCGCATCGTATTTACGTCAAATCGTATGCAGTGTGGCTGGGCCTTTAACCTAACCTAACCCACTGGGTAATATCCAACTATACAGACTAACGAAAGACGCTGGCTGCTATTCCAAAAGGCTGGACCGAAATTTGTTTGTCGTGGTGGATATGCCTTGCCCGGGGCACATCCCCACTCTCTCAGCCATGAGGCCGTGAGGATAGCTGACGTTGGGGAAGGTCCCCAAAGGCCAACTAATCCCTTCAGCTGCTGCACTAAGAACCAGAGCAAAGTTAATTCATGCCTCCTTGTCCTAGTTTGACTCTCTCTCTCTCTCTCTCTCTCTCTCTCTCTCTCTCTCTCTCTCTCTCTCTCTCTCTCTCACACACACACACACACACACACGCGCGCGCGCGCGCGCGCGCGCACGCACACACACACACGCACACACGCACACAGTTACTGGCAGTCTGCCGTAAAGCTCCCACTTTACTATTCAGGGCTCCCAGGGACCCCCCTATAAAGCACTAACATTCTCAAGGACCCTCTAAAATAATGTGCAGAGGGTCCCAGGGATGCACTAGAAAAATTATTTTTAGCATTCGCAATGCCACTGGGACCCTCTATCCCGCCTCTAGGACCCTGTAAGTGAAGGAGTCCCTGGGACCCCTTGTTTTGCGGGACGATTGGGAGCCCTGCTATTCAACACACACTTCAGACAAGCTAATTTTGTCAACCAATGATTTTTAAAAAAACATTTGAAGAGGTCTAAATGGCCATAACGTAAGCTAAATTAACATCTGTTTCCTTTACACTTTCACAAAAGGAACATCACATAACACACAAAAATAACGATACTGCGAAATCCCCCTCACACAGATGTTCTGCTAGGATACGTCGGCCCTTTTCTTGTAACATTCACTCGCTTACATCCGTTTTTCAGAAATCAACTTCGGTTCCGAAAGAAATTCTTCCGTGTAGAGATAGCGAGGCTAAATTAAAGCGACATTCTGTCTTCCAGTTCAGTCGTAACTCTGACGTCTGCTCGGCTTGGTTGTTATACCAGAGTTGCTTCCCTTGCACTGTTACCCAAATCGTCTGCTGTCAGTTTCTGCTGTAATCTGGTAAGTTGAGTTGGTTAATAAGTTGAATTATTAATTCATTGATTCTTTTATTACGGGTGTCTGTTATGCTAACGATGACTTTGAAAATTAGACTATCATTCAGGCTTTTGTTTTTTTAAGTTTGTGACGCAATTCGATTACAGGCAGGGCGTTTGCCACGAGTGTTCGTTCACTATACTAGACTACTAACTTGCCCGAGCTCGTTCTGCCCGAGTTGCGCTGACCTCTCTAATTCAACTCTCTAAATTCAACTCAGTGAAATTCAAGGTCGCCGGCGCGTGGCAAATGCCCTATTCATTGTACCCCCAGTTATGCTAATTATTTTCTCTCAAAGCAAGTAATTGTGGCGGTACCTTAGCCAATGAGGTTTAACCGAGGCGTGGTTACCGCTACACCTACTTGTATTGTTAAAAAATCGGGACTTTACTGGTGTTGCACTGCCTCCGGGCATTGCCTCCAGTATTGTTCCCACCATCTTTGTATTTACAAATGTCCCATATGTGTCTGTTCCAGACCGAGAGGACGTAAAACACCATTTTTCATTCGTTCGCTAATTATTTGTAATCGTTAGGCCTATAGCTAAGAAGCCAGTTTTAATGCATACTATTGTTGGTATTTTTTCCTGTACTTAACCTTGTAATCATTTTAGTAGACATAATGAAGAAGAGTTTAACCTTCTCGCTCAAACTAAATTTTTAGTAGAGCAAGAAAATAAGTAGGTCTACTTTATTATTTTGAAAAATCATGCTGAGCTTCAGATTGTCAGCGGGCCCGGGTCATTGACCAATATTGACGGTGATTTGACCCCTCATTTTGTGCAGCAAAAGATCATCTGACCCATGAAGTTTGCAATAAAATGTAGCTTTAATGCTACAGTAACACATTATTGGCCCACTCTTTTGGAAATTCTTCTTCTTCGCAGCCAACTTCATCAGGTTGAAGATTCTGCTGCACTTTAGGGGGTAGTACGAAAAAGAGAGAAAATAAGTTCAGCAAAGATAGGATAGAAAGTGAACTGATGAGATTATGGGGAAAAGATAGAGCCAAGATAGTCAGGAATAATTGAAGTATTTTGATACTTCGTTTCCTATGCAGAAGGATAATAATTTTATGAGATAGATTTATAACTGTAAGGAACTCAGTCAACTATTGGGGGAGACGTGTGAGGGAAAGACAGTTATACACGAGCCGGAGACACCCGGGCCCCGCATGATGCATGCAGACTCATGCACGACCGTGAGGGAAAGACAGTTATAACTGTAAGGAACTCAGTCAAGCCCCCCCAGTTATAACCCCCCCCCCCCTATTGGGGGAGACGTGTGACCCCCACCCCCAACGGGGCTTAGGGAAAGACAGTTAACTGGCCCATCATTCTCTATGCTCGGGGGTCAGATGACCCAAGAAGTTAGAAAACAATCTGAAGCTCTGATCTCGGATCATGAAATTAATATCGTGTGCATACAGAATGTTGAAAACAATCCACCAAACTCCTTCAAACGGGTGACATACAATTATGATCATAATAGTCATCTTTTGGGGTACTAACTAGTAAGTATGTCCTAGCAGGCTACTGGTACTACCTCTATGTCCTATTACCCACTACCCCTAACACTCAACCCACGGGGTTTTTCATTTTTCTTTCTTTTTCTATTTCTTTTTTTGTAGGCGGACCTCAATTTCTTAATTATTATTCTTTTAAAATGTATTTACCCTCCACTACCCCCAATACTAAACCCACAAAAAAAATTGTCTTTTCTCTTTTCTTTTCTTTTCTGTTTTCTTTTTCTGTCTTCTTTCTTAAGACGGACCTCAGTTTCTTTTTTTGTTCTTCTGTGTCTGTTTAACATGTAGGGCCTACTTTTTTCTTCTTCTTTCTTATACTCTCTCGTAATTTTGACTGTGAAAAACCAAGATGGATATTTGCCGTGAACGTTTTGTGTTGTTGTTAGATACAAGCATGTCTGGGTTTATGTCTGTAAGCTTATTATTACTACTAGGGGAAAACGGGGTAAAAAGCGCATGGGCGGGTAAGAAGCCCACCCCAATTATCTCATGAAATGAAGCAAATTTCAGTCTCATTTTGCCCATGAGACGAGCGTTAATGTCTAGCATTCGTCTCATGGGCAAATTTGACTGACATTTTCTTTATTTCATGAGATAATTGCGGTGGGCTTCTTACCCGCCCATGCGCTTTTTACCACGTCTTCCCCTACTACTACTACTACTACTACTACTACTACTACTACTACTACTGCTGCTGCTGCTGCTGCTGCTGCTACTACTACTACTACTACTACTACTACTACTACTGGTACTGCTGCTGCTACTACTACTACTACTACTACTACTACTACTACTACTTCTGGTACTGCTGTTGCTACTACTACTACTAGGGGAAGACGGGGTAAAAAGCGCATGGGCGGGTAAGAAGCCCACCCCAATTATCTCATGAAATAAAGAAAATTTCAGTCAAATTTGCCCATGAGACGAATGCTAGACATTAACGCTCGTCTCATGGGCAAAATGAGACTGAAATTTGCTTCATTTCATGAGATAATTGTGGTGGGCTTCTTACCCGCCCATGCGCTTTTTACCCCGTCTTCCCCTACTACTACTACTACTACTACTACTACTACTACTACTACTACTACTACTACTACTACTACTACTACAATAATCTTGTGCTTCTAAGAATACCTACTTATGGCACTTTACAAAATATATGCATTCCACGACCACCCTCTTTCATTCACTCAAAGAACACAATTGTATATAAGCACATAAACATTGTTACAGCGTATGCACACGTAGGCCTACGTTCGAAGACAACATGGCAGTGTTTCAACTATTTTTTCACACAATGTTTCTCTTGCTTACTTTTTCCTCAGCTACCTACATCACCCTTTCACTTTCATCAACGCGTACTTTCATTTAATTCCAGCCATTTTCCTGGCGTCATGCAGTCTATGACCGACTATGACGAATCTTCCGGAAGTGACGTCACACCAGATACAGGAGCGACAACCTGGCTGTCTACCGGAAGCCCGTCCGGTTGTGATTTTCCCGCGGGAAAAGGCAGCACTCATCGGCGAGCGAAGCGCATCATTCCAGAGAACGAGAAGGACGAGAAATATTGGCAGAAGAGAAAACGCAATAACATGGTGTGTATATCTACAGTGTATATGTTGCATAGAATGTATACATTCCACAGCCTAACATGTAGAATGTGTACATCAGTTCTATGGTGGGTTTTTTTTTAGAAAGTTGATGTCGGTATACTTTGTTGTGGAATGTATACATTACACAGGCTGAAATGGAGCCCGTCAACATTACTACTACTGCTGCTGCTGCAGCTGCTGCAGCAGCTGCTACTACTACTACTACAGTAGTAATAGTAGAAGTAGTATTAGTATTGCTGCTGCTGATGATGGTGATGATGATGATAATAATGATGATGATGATGATGATAATGATGATAATCCACCCGCAGGCATGTGTGTGCATGAGAGAGGGAGAGAGAGCTCGAGAGCGTGCGTGTGTGTTTGTGTGTATGTGTGTGTGTGTGTGTGTGAGTGCGTGTGTGTGTGTGTGTGTGTGAGTGTGTGTGTGAGTGTGTGTATGTGTGTGTGTGTGTGTGTGAGAGAGAGTGTGTGTGTGTGTGTGTGTGTATGTGTGTGTGTTTAGGTGTACGTCCGTCTGTATAAGTGTACGCGCGTGTGTGTGTGTGTGTCTGTGTCACCCGCTTGCAAATGCGTGTGTATGCGAGCGTGAATGCGTGCTTGTGCACGTGTGTTTCTCGATGTGTAGCCTTAATCTCTCTCTCTCTCTCTCTCTCTCTCTCTCTCTCTCTCTCTCTCTCTCTCTCTCTCTCTCTCTCTCTCTCTCTCTCTCTCTCTCTCTCTCTCTCTCTCTCTCTCTCTCTCCCCCCCCCCCTGTCTGTGTCTGCGCACGCGTACGTTTATTTCTGTCTCTGTGTGTCTGTGTAGACTACGTGCACGTGCACACATGCATACTATGTGTAATTATATGCGTGCAGGCCGCCAAGCGGTCTCGGGAGAACAAACGTCTGGTAGAACAAGCCGTTCAACACAGCATCCAGCTGCTGAAAGAACAGAATGCCTTGCTGCATAGAGAGCTGTTGGTCCTGAAACAGCGATATGGCCTGCCTCTGAATCCATCGTGTGCGATGTCTGACAGACAGCAGTCACAGGTATGGCACACTTCGTGAGACACACGGACAGACAGAAGGACTGGGAGGGGGAGGGAGAGAGAGGATATAAGTATAACATGAAGTAAAGCCAGTTTTAGCGTGTGCCAGTCAGTCGTTTCTGGTTGACTTCCAGATAGCTTAGGAGGCAACTGCTGTTCGTTCTATTGGTCACTGCAAAGAACATCTTTTGCAAGAGTGAACGCCCTTGGTGGGTGGGGGAAGATGGTTGAGTACTGACAAGACAAGGGAATAACTCTCGCCAATAACCTTATTTGAGGCCACTTAATGGCTGCCTTTTGCAAGAGTGAATGCCGTTTTGAATACTGATCAACAAGGGCTTAACTGTTGCCGTCAAGGGCGTTAATAACCCTACTTGCAGTGGCCATTGCCCCTGCCATCCCATTCTTGTCTCTATGTGTCCCCGAATGTGTCCCTATCTCTATGTGTCCCCGACTCTATGTGTCCCCGACTCTATGTGTCCCCGTCTCTATGTGTCCCCGACTCTATGTGTCCCCGTCTCTATGTGTCCCCGACTCTATTATATGTCCCCGTCATTGTCTCCCGTCTGTATAATGGCCTCGTCTCTATGTGTCCCCGTCGATCTGTATTATGTCCTCTAATATGTCCCTGTCATTGTGTCCCCGTCTCTAATCCTATCCCTAACCGTTACCCTAATCGAAATTGAAGAAAGGGTGAAAACTCTCTTTTTAACTAACTCCCCTCCACCAAAGTTGATTACGATACCAATCATCTAGCAATGCGTGGGTCAGAACCAAAGTGAGACAAACAAAGCATAATTCTCAAAAAAGAATGTGCCAAGTTCGCCTTTATGACCCTTCACCCACACAGTCCACCCTAATCTGCAGGGACATATAGAGACTGGAACCCATACAGACGAGGACACCATTATGGGGACACATATGACCCTTCACCCACACAGTCCACCCTAATCTGCAGGGACATATAGAGACTGGAACCCATATAGACGAGGACACCATTATGGGGACATATGACCCTTCACCCACACAGTCCACCCTAATCTGCAGGGACATATAGAGACTGGAACCCATATAGACGAGGACACCATTATGGGGACACATAGAGGGTATATAGAGAAGGGGACACATAGAGGGTATATAGAGAAGGGGACACATAGAGATGGGGACACATAGAGGGTATATAGAGAAGGGGACACATAGAGGGTATATAGAGAAGGGGACACATAGAGGGTATATAGAGAAGGGGACACATAGAGGGTATATAGAGAAGGGGACACATAGAGGGTATATAGAGAAGGGGACACATAGAGATGGGGACACATGAACACGGGGACACGTAGAGACAAGTATGGGACGGAGCAACAAGGGGACGGGGCAAAAATGGGCTGTCCCCCTGTTCTGTGGGATTGGGCTAACATGTGTTTATAGTGAGGATGCCTTGATCAGGGTACACCCCCACTCCCTCGACCAGATGGACTGTAGGACAGCTGGCGTTCGGGAAGCGAGGTCCCCTAGTCAAAGAATATTTGGTATATTCCAGTCACAGAGTATTATTTCTGTGAAATTCGGGCTGCTCTCCCCCCGGAGAGCGTATTGCCGCAAACCCTTTTTTTTTTTTGGGGGGGGGGGGGGTATATAGAGAAGGGGACACATAGAGGTAGAGGACAGGGTGAGGAGGGGATGGGGGCAGACTTGGGAAACCTAGCTATCAGTTTGGTCATACCAGGCAGCGGGATTTCTCCCTGCTCTTTCCGGCTTTTAACTGCCGTGGGAGTTTTACGTGCGTAAATCGCACGGGGCCAGACTAGCTTTAAGTCCCCATCCAGAAGGACCGGAAAGTTCAGTTCGATTTCCCCATCGAAGTAGAAAGAAAGGCGAGGAGGCCGGGATTCAAACCCGGTCCACTCACGCTGCAGTCACGCATTGAAATCGCCAGGGGAACGTCTTAACCACTCTGCCGCCTTCTTTCTTACATTATATTACATTTCATCGGATCTGGTCAGGCTGAAGAAGAAGACAAAACGCGAACGGTTGTCACTGTTATCGCCGTATGTGACGGACAACCAACAACAGGGTATATAGTACACGTCATCATTATTATTATTAGATGCTTTATAGTCACAGAGGCGTCTCTGTGAAATTCGGGCTGCTCCCACCTGGAGAGCGCGCCACCCAATTTTGCTTTTCTTTCTCTTTTTTTTGCATGCGATTTTTGTGTGACTGATGAGGAGGGAAAAGGGGGGTGGGGGGGTAAATTTTGACCAAATGACAACTTTTTCGTTGCCACTGGGTTTAACGTGTGCTAAGTGCATGGGCGCACGGGACTTCGGTTTATCGTCCCATCCGAAAGACTCCACGTTCAGACCGCAAGGCCTAGTGCAAAGTGAGAACAAAAATCCCCTGTACCCAGGTTCGAACTCGGGTTTACTTGACACGAAGCGAACGCGTTACCACTGTGCCACTCTACACTCTACCACTGTGCCACTCTACACTCTACCACTGTGCCACTCTACCACTGTGCCACTCTACACTCTACCACTGTGCCACTCTACCACTGTGCCACTCTACCACTGTGCCACTCTACACTCTGACAGAAAGATGGACGGTGCTGGTCAGGCTGAAACAAGGATAGGCCCCTGTCTTCAGCCTGCACGATGTCTGGTACACACCAGTCACAGTTATACAACACGTCATCAGACAGAAAGATGGACTGCCCCTGTCTTCACCCTGCACGATGTCTGGTACACACCAGTCACAGCTATACAACACGTCATCAGACAGAAAGATGGACTGCCCCTGTCTTCACCCTGCACGATGTCTGATGCACACCAGTCACAGCTATACAACACGTCATCAGACAGAAAGATGGACTGCCCCTGTCTTCACCCTGCACGATGTCTGGTACACACCAGTCACAGCTATACAACACGTCATCAGACAGAGAGATGGACTGCCCCTGTCTTCACCCTGCACGATGTCTGATGCACACCAGTCACAGCTATACAACACGTCATCAGACAGAAAGATGGACTGCCCCTGTCTTCACCCTGCACGATGTCTGATGCACACCAGTCACAGCTATACAACACGTCATCAGACAGAAAGATGGACTGCCCCTGTCTTCACCCTGCACGATGTCTGATGCACACCAGTCACAGTTATACAACACGTCACCAGACACGCAGACAGTCCTCGCTGAACATAGAATATGATATATGTTTGCATATCGCATCCATCCCCATTTCTTCATGATGTTTTAACATATTTACTTTGTATATGTGTTTGTATGTATGTGTGTGCACTGTGGTTCCTGTGTGCGCGTGTAAATATGCATGTATCTTCGTCTTCCGATTGGGGATGTTTATCCTGCCCCACGCCCAAAAGTCTTCGTTTAGACTGCTATTGGCGCACAGGATGCATGCTTTGTGAGTTCCTGTCATCCATTCCACCGGCACAACACGGCCTACTCGTACCGAATAGTGGAATGGGCTTTAACGTGCGCGCAAGATCTTGTGCGTGCGTTCGCACACGGGACCTCGGTTTAAGGTCTCATCCGAAGGATGTAAATACGCATGTGTGCTCGTATGTATATGAATAATGTTTCTGTTCCTTCTGTTTCAGGAGATGCCTACTACCCTCAACTCGCACAAACAGGAACTGAAGCTGAAAACAGACCCAGAGAAACGTCACCTCCTTCACCCCCCTCCACCCCCCTCCTCAGCACCCTTCCCCCTCCCTTTCTCCCCCCACCCCCCGGGCAAAGGG
>CM065696.1:53102809-53105309 GCA_017654935.2 Phymorhynchus buccinoides | reverse complement strand
TTTGGTGGTACAGTCATTGATGTTTCGGCGCAGGAAACCGAGGGCTCTGTCTGCTTTCCCTGTTAAATGTCACCTCAGTGTGTTTAGACCGGGTCAAGTTGTTGGTGAAAGTGACCCCCAGGTATACTTACTGTCCTCTGATGATTGCAGGACTTCATCATGCAGGGTGTGTTATGTTTCACGGACCCTCTTGGACTTACTGTCCTCTGATGACTGCAGGACTTCATCATGCAGGGTGTGTGATGTTTCACGGACCCCCAGGTATACTTACTGTCCTCTGATGATTACAGGACTTCATCATGCAGAGTGTGTGATGTTTCACGGACCCCCTTGGACTTACTGTCCTCTGATGACTGCAGGACTTCATCATGCAGGTGTAGGATGTTTCACGGACCCCCCGGTATACTGTCCTCTGATGACTGCAGGACTTCATCATGCAGGGTGTATGATGTTTCACGGACCCCTTGGACTTACTCGGCATGACTCTGATTACAGTACATTTGCCTGGGTTGAATTCCATCTGCCATTTTTTCTCCCACTGCTCCAGTGATGACAGGTCCGATTGCAGGGCTTGCTGGTCTTTGTCTGATGAGATGGTTCGGAAGATAAGGCAGTCATCAGCAAAGAGCTTAGACTGAGAGGAATGAACGGCGTCCGGCAGATCATTGATGTAGGCCAGAAAGAGGAGGGGTCCTAAGACGGTACCTTGGGGCACTCCCGATGTACGTGTGTTCCTTCCAAGAGTACCTCCTGCTTCCTGGCAGACAGAAAGGACTGTATCCATTGCAGGGTGTTGTCCTGTACGCCGTAATCTCTGCAAATTGTGTTTCTTCTTTTCGTAAAGAACTGCTAACTCAGACATTGTTTACCCCCGAGCGCGTGTATTCATTCGCTCAACATATAGAACAAACGAAATAAGCTACTATAATCTGTCGCACATCAAAGGACGGATTATTCCCCATGAACAACCAAAAGGTGGCTTATAATTAGGGTGCTACAAATCGACGTCCCTAAAATGTCGTCTGTTACACGCCGCTAATTAGGACTTCCAATAATGGAGATTAAATCCGAAGCGCATTTGTCCATGAAAAAAACTTTCTTTGTCGGCTTTTTTGTAGCTTTCTGCTTAGTTTGACCACTTGGGTTGCAACCTTCTGTTCGTTAAGCAGGTGATGTTTCTATCTCTAGTTTGTTACTGTGTGTCTTCTGTCTTTTTACGATACTCTATTGTTGTGATGAAGTTCGTCCGTCCCGAGGTATGAAGACCATCCGTCAACAGTTCCAATGTCAAAGAGTTCAGGATGTGGGGTGGGTACGAAGATGACTGATGAGTCCGATGCGGGCCTTGAAGGTTTTGTGACAGTGGGGACAGGAAAGAGAGTTGAGGGGATCTGTTGGAGTTGGAGAATTGCTGCTGCTCGTGCGATTTTTTCGTGCTTCTCGACGTGCCTGGGCTGTCTCGATTCGGTGAGCCTCGAACTTGGCAGCTCCCTTGGTGACTGCACCACGAAATGCTGATCGGTTTGGGGCCAAAGTCTCTTCTTCCTCTTCCATTTATTATCCACAATCAACAATTTGATTTTTTGATACTGTTTGGTCGAGGTCCGAAGGTCGCACACAGAACAAAAACAAATCAAAACAACCCTAATCTACAGTGACCCAGCCAGCCAAGACCCGTTCAGCGGAAGCTCGGCATGATGCTGAATCGGCAGGAACAGGAACCCTTCTGCTATTTTTTTTAAAGAGGGTATTTACAATGGTTAGACAGTAGACTGGAACGAGCTGAGTGTAGCGGCAGACACCGCCTCCTCTGGCAACTTGTTCCAGTCTTTGATGGTCCGAGGGGGAAAAGAGCATCTTCTGTAGTCCGTTCGGCACTGGATGGTGGACAGTTGTTGGCTGTGTCCTCTTCTCTGGCGGCTTGGTGCTGGGCTCAGTCTGGCGTTGTCGACTGTGACAATGCCGTTCATGATCTTATTCAGCATTGTGGGCCTAGCCTTCTTCCTGCGGTGCTCGAGTGTGGGCCACCCTAACTTAGTAACTGCTCAAGCATATGAAACACACTGGAGGTGTTGCGGTAGCGGTTGAGAACGAAGCGAGCCGCCCTTCTCTGTATTGCTTCGGTTTTCTCCACATTCCTCTGAGGTGTAGGGGTCCCAAACTGAACTGGTGTATTAGAGGTCTGACCAGAGTCAGATAAGCTCTCTCCCACAATTCCGTAGCGGAGCAGATCTTGAGGTTTCTCCGCAGGAATCCCAGCATTCTGTTTGCTTTTGATGCTATGCTCTCTATATGTGTGTACCCAACTGTGATCTTTCTGGGTGTTGACTCCCAGGTATTTGACAGATGTTACTGTGTCCAGGGTGTGGCCATGCAGGTGCACGGACTAGTGGTGATCTGCTCCTGGACACAGGCAGGACTGTGCATTTTCTTGGGTGGAACTCGAGCTCCATGTCCCAACTTCTTTCCCAGTCTGCCAGGTGATGGAGATCCTGCTGCA
>CM065696.1:53077809-53100309 GCA_017654935.2 Phymorhynchus buccinoides | reverse complement strand
AGGATGTTTGTGACATACCAGAAGATGTGTGAGTGGAGGTGAAGGATGATCATCATCATGATCAGTAGCAGGATGTTTGTGACATACCAGAAGATGTGTGAGTGGAGGTGAAGGATGATCATCATCATGATCAGTAGCAGGATGTTTGTGACCTACCAGAAGATGTGTGAGGGGAGAGTGGAGGTGAAGGATGATCATCATGATGAGTAGCAGGATGTTTGTGACCTACCAGAAGATGTGTGAGGGGAGAGTGGAGGTGAAGGATGATCATCATCATGATCAGTAGCAGGATTTTTGTGACCTACCAGAAGATGTGTGAGTGGAGGTGAAGGATGATCATCATCATGATCAGTAGCAGGATGTTTGTGACATACCAGATGTGTGAGTGGAGGTGAAGGATGATCATCATGATCAGTAGCAGGATGTTTGTGACATACCAGAAGATGTGTGAGTGGAGGTGAAGGATGATGATCATGATCAGTAGCAGGATGTTTGTGACCTACCAGAAGATGTGTGAGTGGAGGTGAAGGATGATCATCATGATCAGTAGCAGGATGTTTGTGACATACCAGAAGATGTGTGAGTGGAGGTGAAGGATGATCATCATGATGAGTAGCAGGATGTTTGTGACCTACCAGAAGATGTGTGAGGGGAGAGTGGAGGTGAAGGATGATCATCATCATGATCAGTAGCAGGATTTTTGTGACCTACCAGAAGATGTGTGAGTGGAGGTGAATGATGATCATCATGATCAGTAGCAGGATGTTTGTGACATACCAGAAGATGTGTGAGTGGAGGTGAAGGATGATGATCATCATGATCAGTAGCAGGATGTTTGTGACCTACCAGAAGATGTGTGAGTGGAGGTGAAGGATGATCATCATGATCAGTAGCAGGATGTTTGTGACATACCAGAAGATGTGTGAGTGGAGGTGAAGGATGATCATCATGATCAGTAGCAGGATGTTTGTGACATACCAGAAGATGTGTGAGTGGAGGTGAAGGATGATCATCATGATCAGTAGCAGGATGTTTGTGACATACCAGAAGATGTGTGAGTGGAGGTGAAGGATGATCATCATGATCAGTAGCAGGATGTTTGTGACATACCAGAAGATGTGTGAGTGGAGGTGAAGGATGATCATCATCATGATCAGTAGCAGGATGTTTGTGACCTACCAGAAGATGTGTGAGTGGAGGTGAAGGATGATCATCATGATAAGTAGCAGGATGTTTGTGACATACCAGATGTGTGAGTGGAGGTGAAGGATGATCATCATGATCAGTAGCAGGATGTTTGTGACATACCAGAAGATGTGTGAGTGGAGGTGAAGGATGATCATCATCATGATCAGTAGCAGGATGTTTGTGACATACCAGAAGATGTGTGAGTGGAGGTGAAGGATGATCATCATGATCAGTAGCAGGATGTTTGTGACATACCAGAAGATGTGTGAGTGGAGGTGAAGGATGATCATCATGATCAGTAGCAGGATGTTTGTGACATACCAGATGTGTGAGTGGAGGTGAAGGATGATCATCATGATCAGTAGCAGGATGTTTGTGACATACCAGAAGATGTGTGAGTGGAGGTGAAGGATGATCATCATGATGAGTAGCAGGATGTTTGTGACATACCAGAAGATGTGTGAGTGGAGGTGAAGGATGATCATCATGATCAGTAGCAGGATGTTTGTGACATACCAGAAGATGTGTGAGTGGAGGTGAAGGATGATCATCATGATCAGTAGCAGGATGTTTGTGACATACCAGAAGATGTGTGAGTGGAGGTGAAGGATGATCATCATGATGAGTAGCAGGATGTTTGTGACCTACCAGAAGATGTGTGAGGGGAGAGTGGAGGTGAAGGATGATCATCATCATGATCAGTAGCAGGATTTTTGTGACCTACCAGAAGATGTGTGAGTGGAGGTGAAGGATGATCATCATGATCAGTAGCAGGATGTTTGTGACATACCAGAAGATGTGTGAGTGGAGGTGAAGGATGATGATCATGATCAGTAGCAGGATGTTTGTGACCTACCAGAAGATGTGTGAGTGGAGGTGAAGGATGATCATCATGATCAGTAGCAGGATGTTTGTGACATACCAGAAGATGTGTGAGTGGAGGTGAAGGATGATCATCATGATCAGTAGCAGGATGTTTGTGACCTACCAGAAGATGTGTGAGTGGAGGTGAAGGATGATCATCATGATCAGTAGCAGGATGTTTGTGACATACCAGAAGATGTGTGAGTGGAGGTGAAGGATGATCATCATCATGATCAGTAGCAGGATGTTTGTGACATACCAGAAGATGTGTGAGTGGAGGTGAAGGATGATCATCATCATGATCAGTAGCAGGATGTTTGTGACCTACCAGAAGATGTGTGAGGGGAGAGTGGAGGATGATCATCATGATAAGTAGCAGGATGTTTGTGACATACCAGATGTGTGAGTGGAGGTGAAGGATGATCATCATGATCAGTAGCAGGATGTTTGTGACATACCAGAAGATGTGTGAGTGGAGGTGAAGGATGATCATCATCATGATCAGTAGCAGGATGTTTGTGACATACCAGAAGATGTGTGAGTGGAGGTGAAGGATGATCATCATGATCAGTAGCAGGATGTTTGTGACATACCAGAAGATGTGTGAGTGGAGGTGAAGGATGATCATCATGATCAGTAGCAGGATGTTTGTGACATACCAGATGTGTGAGTGGAGGTGAAGGATGATCATCATGATCAGTAGCAGGATGTTTGTGACATACCAGAAGATGTGTGAGTGGAGGTGAAGGATGATCATCATGATGAGTAGCAGGATGTTTGTGACATACCAGAAGATGTGTGAGTGGAGGTGAAGGATGATCATCATGATCAGTAGCAGGATGTTTGTGACATACCAGAAGATGTGTGAGTGGAGGTGAAGGATGATCATCATGATCAGTAGCAGGATGTTTGTGACATACCAGAAGATGTGTGAGTGGAGGTGAAGGATGATCATCATGATGAGTAGCAGAAATGTTATGATGAATTTTTTTCCCCTTAAAACCCCTAAGTTTGAATATCTATCACGATGATTAGAGGAAAGTAAACACGGCTTTAAAACATTAAACCGTGGATTGCATAACTAATGTATTTCACAGATCATAAGGCCATACATTTTGTCCAGATTAAGATCCAGGTGTCTTATGACTAATGATAGTGAAAAAAACCTTCCCTTTTGAGCCTTTCAAGTGCGTCAGAAGCCGTGTGAACTCTCCTCTCTTCAGATCTGAATCCATGGATGCAACTACGCAAAAAGAAAAAACCTGAAATGCCGGGGTCCAGGGGTAATGTCCCCCTGCAGCTGAAGCAAGAATTGATTTATGAAGGTATTTTAGTTTGCTTTTTCCACAATTTATACAACATAGAGTTTGAAAAATAAAGTAGACACACACAGATCTTGTTTGACAAATTTTAAAAAAAGGAACTTCCTTTGCTGGTAAAATTCAAAAACAGGAACTCCTTGTATAGCAGGAAAAGTTGCAGCCACGAGATCACCAAGCGGAGTAACAGAGTAGGCCGCAGAAAAGAAGGAAGAGGAGAAAGATGGATCATAAAGGCTGACTTTTCCTTTTCCAGAGTGGAATGAGATACCTGTTATGTTATGTGTAAATAATGAATTCAGACTGCGTGGGAGAGGTTTTTCTGATGATGGAAAATGATGTAGCTGAAAGGTTATGACTGTCTGTGTGTGTGTGTGTGTGTGTGTGTGTGTGTGTGTGCATGTGCGCGTGCGTGAGTGTATGTGCATGAGTCTGTACCTACCTATGTTTCTACACATGTCTTTGTGTGAGCATAAATGTGTATCCATTGAACCATCATAGATATGCATGCCTTTAAAGTTTTCCTTACTTCTTCTGTTGCGTTCCCAGGCTATAAGGAACGTATGTGTCCGGTTTTCAGCTTTCACTGGTCTCCCCGCTGCATACAGCCGACACATCCCGAGGAATTCGGAGGAGCTCAAATGAGAAAATTATTTGGAAGATTGTTTTTTAAGAAAGGCAGGAGAATGGGGCCAATAAGTCAGAAAGGTAGTAGATGATAGAAAGCAGTGGGAAAAGGCAGAGTCAAAGAGAGTGGCAGAATAGAGGAAGTTACCAGCACAGAACTTCCAGAAGGTGTGGGAACTATTTTTACGAAAGATCCCCCGGTATCCCCATGGGGAGAAGTATTCCTTACAAACCAATCACACAACAACACACTGAAGATCCACCTTTTCAAACCACAATATCCAACCTTTAATGCACCAGCAGATATAACACAGATTAAATATGGCAGAAGTCAACTCAAGTTCTGAATTTTCCCACGCACCAAAACACCAATCTGTTTAACACAAGCATCCAACAGAAAAAAAGAATGGCACAATGAAAATGACAGATAAATTAGGCGTTGCCATGGAAAAAAAGTTTTTAATTTTAACAATCTGTAATTCTTTGTAGCGAGGATTGATTGAAGCACCAAAGATTAAGATAATGAGAAACAAAATAACAAACAAAAATGAAAGAAAACCAACAAAGACTGCATCAGTCCATCTTTTTCATTAGTTGTGCTTCGCCTATCATTTACACGTTGGACTGTAGAGGGGAAGTATTGTTTTTAGTTTGATCTTGATGTGTGTGTTTTTATTTTTTGCTCCTTCTGTTGCCTACTTTTTGCTCCTTTTGCTATATTTGATGTTTGCTGTTTAATTGCTTGTCTGTGTTGATAAAGGCGCATTCGCCGAAATATCCAGTAGTTTTGTTTTGTCTCTTGTGAATAAAATAACGTCACTTTGCACTTGTCGTGTAGTTGTTTGTTTGCTGTATGTTCCAGTGACGTTGCAGTCTGTTTCATTTTTTTTTTCTAATGAACCTAGATAAACTCCAATCAAAAAAACTAAAAAAAGTTACTAAAACGCACAACAGTATGTTTTGACATTTCAGTATCTAAGTCTTTGGTTCTTGTTACAATCGTTTTGGGCAGTTACTTTGTATTGATACAAAAACCATCATTATGAATTACTTCGGTTTATCCCATTCACAACAGTAAATGTGACCAAGCACCACGAAAGGGACATTAAGTGTCAAAGTGACCATTCAGAGATAGTGGTACTGCTAGAAACTTCAGACAATTCTCTTTCAAATGATATAAGAACCATTCTTGTTATGTCTTCCGTCTTAGAGTTATGAGCATTTAAAGTTGGTAGGGTGACTCGTCGGCCATTTTGAGAAATCACAGTCTAAAGTTTAGCCTTAGCTGAAATAAATGCATCAACCTAGATCTTAAAGCACGTTTTCGAGTATTTAGAAACCATAACAAGGACTGTCCTTTATAAATATGAAAGATGAGATGTTAGAGAGCACGAAAATACCCATAACTCAAACATTATTATTTTTAATTACATTTTTGAATTTGCAAGTATGTTGTGAGAAACTCGCCCAGCGACTTAATGTCCCTTAATGGGTCACAAACATGCACAAATTGGATATACAACAAATCGTTTGCCAGGTCTTTTGGTCTTTTTGTCTGTATCACTGCATTCTTTCAATAACTACATGCTTCGCTCCCAAGTTTTGTTTTAAAGCTGCAAGAGGTGAGCTGGGATAGAAAAATAAAAACAAAAACAGACTTCTGGTTCTTACGGTTCTTACACATATGCAAATATCATGTAGTGCATATGCAAATATCATGTAACACATATGAAAGTTTTGTTGGTTTGTTTCGTTATCGGAGTGAAAGAATTGCAATGTACAGGGATTGGCAGTCAACATCACAAAGTTCAGAACAAACACATAAATATACTCCTTAACTCTTACTGCATCATGGCCCAGGACATCACTCTACTCTCCAACCAAAGGCAGAGACAGTTGCCTCCAAGCACCCTGCCATGTGTTTGCATATTTTCAGAGCTTATTGGGTTGTTGTTTTCCCGTTAAAGTAGCGCAGCGCATGCGCAGTTAATATGCAACGGACAACCAAGAACGTCATAAAATACATGGCGCCAGAATGAGAAGAGGTAATAATCATTTACACTGACAGGGTTGACTTGCATACAACCATTCACTTATTTTTATGTCACATCTTTTTATTTCTATTCACAATTAAGGTGTGTTTTCTCCTGAGCTCCTGAACAAGAAATCCCATTTTTGGAATTCCCAACCATTTCTTCTCTACACGGGAAAGTCTGACAGAAATATTTGGCTGAAATTTTGGGAGGGGGAAAGAAAGGGTTTTAATTAACCCTTTCACCGCCAGCCATATTTCAGCCGAAATTTTCCATTAAATATACCTGGGTAGACAACAAAATCCATCTGCAGTATTGGGGATTCTTCTGTGACATATATAAAATAAGGTCTACCCTTACTGTACCTGGGTACAGGGGATTTTTTCCTCTCATTCTGCACTAGGCCTTAACGGTCTGAACGTGGAGTCCTTCGGATGAGACGATAAACCGAGGTCCCGTGTGCCCATGCACTTAGCATACGTTAAACCCAGTGGCAACGAAAAAGTTGTCATTTGGTCAAAATGTACCCCCCCCCCCCCCATCAGTGACAAAAATCGCATGCAAAAAAAAAAAAAAAAAAAAAAAAAAACATTGGGTGGCGCGCCTCTGGCTGCGACGCGCTCTCCAGGTGGGAGCAACCCGAATTTCACAGAGACGCCTCTGTGACTACAAAGTACCTAATACCTAATACTTCCCAAAACTAAAATCCATCTGCAGTATTGGGGATTCTTCTGTGACATATATAAAATAAGGTCTATCCTTACTTCCCAAAACTAAGACAATAGGGTCTTTGGATAACAGACCCCAATTTGATGCCTTTTAGTGACATGGGTGTCAAATCACTGTGGTGCAAAAATTGCAACTCTGGCACTGAAAGTCAGGTAGAAATTTTAAAAAGTCTTCAAAAATCACAGAGACTTCAATCAGCTTCTGCTGTGCCAAACCCAAACACCCTGAGTTGTTTGCACCAAAGCAGGTGTTAGACATTCAGGATACCTCGACCAAACTGAAGAATAAAACTTGACTGTGTGACAAGAACAAGCTTAAATCGTACATAGGTGTCTATGAAGGAAGACTTTGGAATGTGGCAACAAGTATTCAACAGCCTAAACATGCCAAATTTCTGATTAAAGTACACCTATTTTTTTAATACATATATATTCTACACCAACCCAAAATATAACTTCAACATTCTATTTCAATTTCTATGAAATCAGTTCTCTAGAAACAGTCAAAAATCTCTTATCAGTTTTCTTAAAAATAACACACGTTGAACATCAAATTTCAAATGAATGACTAGAGAAAATAATGTCACCAGATTTTAGAAACGAAAAGGTGTGGAAAAAGATTGACATAACTGATTTCTGAAAAATGACACCCTCTCCACTCCCTCCCCCCCCCCCACACACACACACTCAAAAACAAAGTCCCTACCTACATAAACAATGAGGAGTGCCCAGCCTCATACTCTGCCGGGGGGGAAAAACGGGACAGTTGTTTTGGTTTGTTTTTTAAAGCCAAATAAACCAAGTTACTAAACAACAGTCTCAACAAAAGGGAGCTCAGAGTTTTCAAGACTGCATGCACGACAGAATTTGGATAAATTCACAGTTAGGCAAAATCTTGTCAGAGCAGACAAGCTTCATACATCAGAGCTGCTCTCCAAGTAAGAAAATTTTCATGCGATTAAAAAAAATATAATTGTAAAAAAGTTAACCACCACAAAAAGTCAAGACAGAAATGTTCAAGGCAAGAAAACTCTGAAAGAAAAGGCTTCTGGTTGTTACAATAAACACATGTTGGACACAGTTTCACTCCAAAAGACTTAGCAGAACTAAATATCATCCTGCAGTTTCCTAAAGCTTGATCCTTGCAAGGCACACTGAATTGTTGTGTTTTTTGTTTGGTGGGTTTTGTTGCTGTCCCATCTTCTGGGCTGTAGTGGCGTTGCTCCCACACCACTCATTCCGAATCCCAATTCGCAGCCACACCTCTGCACGTTCAGGTCGCAGAATCCGAGACAAGCCAATCCAAGAGGAGCGAATCTATGTTAGGCCGTCAGGGGTCAAACAACCGAGGAGACACTGCACTGCTGCTGAGTCACTTCGGTGGAGTTCAGTGGAGCCTGTTCAGGACACCACCTACTAAGAGTAAGACCCTACTGACGACACTATTCTCTTAGTCGCGGAGCCAGCGTGAGTGAGGTCCTCCTCCGAGGGCGCCACCACGACCGTCCACCGACAGCTCCCCAGAACACACTGATCCCCATGACTTTGACCCGAACGCACCAAGGCATAGACTGGATTGGAAACCGAAACTGAGGTCACCATGAGAGCAGGACATGCAAGGCCACCACACTGTACTGCTGTTTGATCTCTTCTTCAAGCTGTATCCACACAGTCGGCATAACAGCAATAGTACTAATATATATATATATATATCATTCTTATAATTACTAAGCCTCAGTAATCACCTTGTTAATACATCATAGACCCCTGCAAACTATGCCCAAAGGCAGTAGTACTATTTTATAACAATATGCCGATAATCACCATACCTGGTTTATCACCAACAGATATATCGACGTCCGCACGCAAAAGAGACGTAACTCAAAATTGGTCATCTTCGATGTGTTGAATTTGTTGGACAGTTGATCAAGACAAGCTGCATCGTCTAACAAAGCTGTAAAACCACAATCTGCCAAGATGAAACACTGATGGTGACGCTAAATGAACAGAAAATGATGCTATGTGGACTGAAATGACCAAACTGTCAAGTTTTTCATTCCTCATGTGAAGTGACGTCATTCGACTTACGTCTCTTTTCCATGCAGGCGACGAATTATGTCCATAACATTTGTCCCCATCAACCCAGTGACCACGTGGTCTCTCCCCCCTGCAAACTGTGTCCACAGTCTGCAGCACTAATCATACCATCACCATGCCTGGTTGATGACCAACAGATGTATGTCCATGACATTGGTCCCTCCCCCCTGCAAACTGTGCCCACAGTCTGCAGCACTAATCATACCATCACCATGCCTGGTTGATGACCTACAGATGTATGTCCATCACATTGGTCCCTCCCCCCTGCAAACTGTGCCCACAGTCTGCAGCACTAATCATACCATCACCATGCCTGGTTGATGACCAACAGATGTATGTCCATGACATTGGTCCCCGTCAATCCAGTGACCAAGTGGTCTCTCCCCCCTGCAAACCATGCCCACAGTCTGCAGCACTAATCATACCATCACCATGCCTGGTTGATGACCAACAGATGTATGTCCATGACATTGGTCCCCGTCAATCCAGTGACCAAGTGGTCTCTCCCCCCTGCAAACCATGCCCACAGTCTGCAGCACTAATCATACCATCACCATGCCTGGTTGATGACCAACAGATGTATGTCCATGACATTGGTCCCCGTCAATCCAGTGACCAAGTGGTCTCTCCCCCCTGCAAACTGTGCCCACAGTCTGCAGCACTAATCATACCATCACCATGCCTGGTTGATGACCAACAGATGTATGTCCATGACATTGGTCCCCGTCAATCCAGTGACCAAGTGGTCCCTCCCCCCTGCAAACTGTGCCCACAGTCTGCAGCACTAATCATACCATCACCATGCCTGGTTGATGACCAACAGATGTATGTCCATGACATTGGTCCCCGTCAATCCAGTGACCAAGTGGTCTCTCCCCCCTGCAAACTGTGCCCACAGATTATAGGCGTCGTTGTTGTCCAGGAACCTCTGGGGCTCCAAGCCCTGAGTCATGGCGTCCACCGCAAAGTTCTCGTCAACCATCGCCCCTGCCGCGTCTGTAGGGCCGTCCTGCCCGTCCGTGCCTGTTATGGTAATGATATGATAATTCGGCTATAACGATAGTCATCATCATTGTCATCATATTAACTCTCTCTACTCAAGAATCCAAATTCTGCTTAACATCCTCCGGTCTGGAACAGACACGTATGGGACATTAGTAGATATAAAGATGGTGGGAACGATCATGGAGGCAATGTTCAGAGGCAGTGCAACACCAGGAAAGTCCCAAATTTTTAACAATACAGATATTGTCGTTTTTGTATGACTATAGCGTACATGCCTCGCACAATCGTTCAATACTAGGAAGGTTTGGATCATTACATTAAAAAATTTTTTTTAAAGAATGCTTTACAGTAGTTTTGAAAATTTGTGCCATTATTTATAATAATAAAAGCTAACGTCTGTTAAAGTTCCAAAGTAAAATTTTTATTTCAATCCGATTAATGGCGGTTTGCAAAACAAGCATGACAAAGAAGACAAAGAGAGGGGTAGTGACTCGTTTTCATTCATTGCCGTCCTTAAAAATAGACTAGAAGTCATTTCATTGGTTGAAAACTATTAAGGGACCGTAGAGGAACACTTTTATACCAGTTTGGGTTGCATGGCTTCGCCGAGTTGTGAAGTGTGAATGTTTTTAAACATGATGAACGCCATAGCGTACTCTCGTGTTGAACGGTTGTGAAAGGAAGCCATCAGCCATTGTTGAATGAGTTAATAACACATTTTGTGAAGCACTATAGCTCCTGCTGCATCTGTGGGCCCATACTGTTAGAAGAATGACTAATAATAATCATCATTATCATTATGATCATCATCATTGTCATCATCATTGTCACCATCATCATCCTCACCACCATCAACATTGACATCATCATCATCATTAACGTTTTTGTGTTCTATAGCTCTTGTTGCATCTGCAGACTATGTATGATAAATGTAAACACACACACAACACAACACACAACAACAACAACAACAACAACAACAACAACAACATACAGCATACGACGCTGAATCAAGGCGCACACACACATTAGCATTCATAACGCATTCAAACAAAAATGCAATACAAAGCGAACACAATGTATGACATAAATGGAATACAGCAGAAACAGACCTAAAGGCAAGAGAGAGAAGAGAAAGAGAGTGGAGCCTCAATGACAGGGGAACAGGTGGGTTTTGAGGTTAGATTTGAAAGCAGACACACACACACACACATACACACACACATACACACACACACACACACACACACACCACACACACACACACAACACACACACACACACACACACACACACACACACACGCACACAACACTTACCAGCACTGAGGAAGAAGACCTGGGCTGAAGGCTTCCTCTGTGTGAACACCTCACACACCCACACACACACACACACACACACACACTCACACACACAACACTTACCAGCACTGAGGAAGAAGACCTGGGCTGAAGGCTTCCTCTGTGTGAACACCTCACACACCCAACACACACACACACACACACACACTAATGCCAGCACTGAGGAAGAAGACCTGGGCTGAAGGCTTCCTCTGTGTGAACACCTCACACACCCAACACACACACACACACACACACACACACACACCTACACACACTTACCAGCACTGAGGAAGAAGACTTGGGCTGAAGGCTTCCTCTGTGTGAACACCTCACACACCCAACACACACACACACACACACACACACACACACACTCACACACACCTAACACTTACCAGCACTGAGGAAGAAGACCTGGGCTGAAGGCTTCCTCTGTGTGAACACCTCACACACCCAACACACACACACACTCACACTCACACACACCTAACACTTACCAGCACTGAGGAAGAAGACCTGTGCTGAAGGCTTCCTCTGTGTGAACACCTCAAACCCTGACTGTAGCTGAAGGCCCGCCGCTAGCACCAGCTCCTGATTGCGACCCCCTTTACCGCTCCCTGGAAATAGGATAATAAATCATGTACATGTATCAGTAATATTAAATCATAATAATGTATTGCATTATGGGGTAGTGGGTGGATGCCTTGTGCCCCATCCACAAGTCTCTCCCTGTGGGGATACCGGGGGGTCTTTCGTAAAAATAGTTCCCCCACCTTCTGGAAGTTCTGTGCTTGTAACTTCTAATCTGCCACTCTTTGACTCTTCCTTTTCTTTTTGCTTTCTATCATCTACTATCTTTCTGACTTATTGGCCCATTCTCCTGCCTTTTTCCCAACAAAAATCTTCCAAATAATTTTTCTCCTTTGAGCTCCTCCGAAATCGGAGCGTGTCGGCTGTACGCAGCGGGGAAACCAGTGAAAACTGGACACATACGTACCTTACCCGTTATGGCCATATGGCCTGGGAATGCAGACGAAGAAGTATTGCATTATGCCGACTGAAGGCCCGCCGCTAACACCAGCTCCTGATTGCGACGCCCTTTACCGCTCCCTGAAAGGGAGGTAAACAATGAAAACAAATCCAATACCTTCTTCTTCTTCATTCCCAGGCCATATGGCCATAATGAGTAAAGTACGTATGTGTCTGTTTTCAGTTTTCACTGGTCTCCCCTCTGCATACAGCCGACACATTCCGATTTCGGAGGAGGTCAAAGGAGAAAAATTATTTAGAAGATTTTTTTTTTTTAATGGCAGGAGAATGGGCCAATAAGGCAGAAAGATAGTGGATGACAGAAAGCAAAGGGAAAAGGCAGAGTCAAAGAGAGTGGCAGATTAGAGGAAGTTACAAGCACAGAACTTCCAGAAGGTGGGGAACTATTTTTATGAAAGACCCCCCGGTATCCAACAGGAGAGGCACTTGACACTTTAAAACTTTGTTACGCAAGGATTGAGATTTTAGGCCACGCCTATTCTTACAATCTGTCCTCAATTTGTCTCTCAGAGAGACTGGTGGAGGTGGCAGGGTTGTCCAGCTCCCCGTATGGAGGCACGAGGCATCCAGCCACTGCCCCCAAATCCAATACCAATTCCATAAAGTCACACTGTACTGAATGATGCAAACTGTAGGCCGCCGCCAGCACCATTTCCTGACTGCAAGTTTCTCTGCACTGCACTGTGAGTTGAAATAACGAATCAGGCGTCAAACCTAACATTGTTTCATATTTATATCACAACTCCCTGTGGGGATACCGGGGGTCTTTCATAAAAATAGTTCCCCCACCTTCTGGAAGTTCTGTGCTTGTAACCTCTGAAATCGGAATGTGTTGGCTGTACGCAGCAGGGAGACCAGTGAAAACTGAAAACCGGACACATACGTACCTTATCCATTATGGGAACGCAGAAAAAAAAGTAGAAGATATCACAACATATTTCATTGTGTGGTAGTATTATGTTAAATGTGAATCTGTCGCTAACACCATGTCCTCATTACAGTTGTCTTTGCCAGCGCATAAGTTAACGCTTCACACACACACACACACACACACCATTAGAGACATCTGGAAAGGGGGATAATCAAAGATTTACCTGTGACGTTGACAGTGGTCTCCCCTCCCGCCACCAGACACAGGGGGCGCTTGCTGTTGTGAGCTGTGATGGCGTTCTTCGCAATCTGGCGATGAAGAAAAAAACACGTCAGCACAAAACTTGATCATCACGATCACCAAAATACTAATCCTTACCATAGACACACAGGGCTACTGCCGGTGGAATGTGCTAGGACAAAATGGCTTATTGTTTTCAGCCTTTCACCAATCCAGCTGTAAATAACCACCCACTCTCCAAAAAAACGTAGACAAGAGAGAAGCTCCATCCTATAATTATCCATCTGTTGACCCTTCCTCCTTCTTCCAGCTGAGTGCCCACAATCCACACTGTGATTCATCGGCATTGCTACTGGTCAAGATTCCAGGCAGGACAAAAACCCTCAGCTAGCATATAGTGACCCAGCCAGTTAGGTCTCCCTGTGGATCCCCAACGTGATGTCAGACAGGAACAACTACACACACAAAAAGACTTAGGTGGATTAGTTGAGTCTTGACTGGAACATGCTGAGAGTTGGAGCTGTTACAGCCACCTCAGACAGTTGGTTCCAGTCCCTGATCGTCCTGGGAAGGAAGGAGTTGCTACAGCCACCTCAGACAGTTGGTTCCAGTCCCTGATCGTCCTGGGAACGAAGGAGTTGCTACAGCCACCTCAGACAGTTGGTTCCAGTCCCTGATGGTCCTGGGAAAGAAGGAGCTGCTACAGCCACCTCAGACAGTTGGTTCCAGTCCCTGATTGTCCTGGGAAAGAAGGAGGAGCTGTTACAGCCACCTCAGACAGTTGGTTCCAGTCCCTGATCGTCCTGGGAAAGAAGGAGCTGCTACAGCCACCTCAGACAGTTGGTTCCAGTCCCTGATGGTCCTGGGAATGAAGGAGTTGCTACAGCCACCTCAGACAGTTGGTTCCAGTCCCTGATGGTCCTGGGAAAGAAGAAGGAGCTGCTACAGCCACCTCAGACAGTTGGTTCCAGTCCCTGATTGTTCTGGGAAAGAAGGAGCTCCGTCTGTAGCCAGTGCGGCACGGAATAACACTCAGTTGTTGGCTGCGTCCTCTTCTCCGTCAGCTTATTGTTGGGTGGATTCTGCTGTGGCTGACGTGGACAAGGTCATACAGCACTGTCAGCCTTCCTGCGGTGTTCCAGCGTGGGACAACCCAGACGGATCAACATGTCGCTCACGCTTGAGCGAGCTGCCCTTCTCTGAACTGCTTCAATCTTATCCACAAGCCTCTTAACTTCTTCTTCTTCTTCTTCTTCTTCCTATTACTGGACTGGGCTTCACGGCGTTAAAAGTCCAACTGCGGCGTGTGCTCTCAATGCCTAATTTTTAAAACTTGAATAATAATCCGTGTAAGGGTCCCAAACGGAACAGGCATACTCTAGCAGGGGTCTGCCCAATGCCAGGTACGTTCGTCCTCTCAGTTCCATTGAGCTGACCTTTAAGTTGCGATGCAGGAACCCGAGCATTTTGTTCGCCTTTGCTGTTATTTCCTCAACGTGGGTGTCCCAGCTGATGTCCTTTTTGATGTTGATCCCCAGGCGCTTGACGGAAGACACTGTGTCCAGGGTGTGGCCATGCAGGTGGTAGCTATGATCCTACTGTGCCAGGTAGCTATGATCCTACTGTGCCAGGTAGCTATGATCCTACTGTGCCAGGTAGCTATGATCCTACAAGAACAAGGGATGGGAGAAGGAAAAGAAGAAGGAAGAAGACGAGAAGATGAAGAATAGAAGAAAAGGGGGGGAGGGGGGGATTTATTTTCCAATGAAGAATAAAGTGACTACAGAGCCGGTGGTGGTACCTCGTTCAGCTTGTCCTTGTCGATGCCCTGAGCAGCCAGCTCCAGCTCCAGATGAACCAGAGACCTGTCCCCTGACCGGCCACGCCCCAAATAGCACGCCGATGTGTACTGGGCCAGACTGGCCAGCAAACGACCCGCCTGTCACACATGACACAAGACATATTGACACATTGCCATGCCCCGAATAGCACGCCGGTGTGTACTGGGCCAGACTGGCCAGTAACCTGCCGGCCTGTCACACATAACACATGACACATTGCCACGCCCTGAATATCACGCCGATGTGTACTGTGCCAGACTGGCTAGTAATCTGCCTGCCTGTGAAAAAAGACACATGACACATTGCCACGCCCCGAATAGCACGCCGATGTGGACTGGGCCAGACTGGCCAGGAATCTGCCGGCCTGTCACACACGACACATGACCACGCCCTGAATAGCATGCCGATGTGTACTGGGCCAGACTGGCCAGTAATCTGCCTGCCTGTGACATATGACACATTGCCACGAATAGCACGCCGATGTGTACTGGGCCAAACTGGCCAGTAATCTGCCTGTCACACATGACACATTGCCACGCCCCGAATAGCACACCGATGTGTACTGGGCCAGACTGGCCAGCAATCTGCCTGCCTATGACACATGACACGCCCCGAATAGCACGCCGATGTGTACTGGGCCAGACTGGCCAGTAATCTGCCGGCCTGTCACACACGACACATGACCACGCCCCGAATAGCACGCCGATGTGTACTGGGCCAGACTGGCCAGTAATCTGCCGGCCTGTCACACACGACACATGACCACGCCCCGAATAGCACGCCGATGTGTACTGGGCCAGACTGGCCAGTAATCTGCCGGCCTGTCACACACGACACATGACCACGCCCCGAATAGCACGCCGATGTGTACTGGGCCAGACTGGCCAGCAATCTGCCTGCCTATGACACATGACACGCCCCGAATAGCACGCCGATGTGTACTGGGCCAGACTGGCCAGCAATCTGCCTGCCTATGACACATGACACGCCCCGAATAGCACGCCGATGTGTACTGGGCCAGACTGGCCAGTAATCTGCCGGCCTGTCACACACGACACATGACCACGCCCCGAATAGCACGCCGATGTGTACTGGGCCAGACTGGCCAGCAATCTGCCTGCCTATGACACATGACACGCCCCGAATAGCACGCCGATGTGTACTGGGCCAGACTGGCCAGCAATCTGCCTGCCTGTCACACATGACACGCCCCGAATAGCACGCCGATGTGTACTGGGCCAGACTGGCCAGTAATCTGCCGGCCTGTCACACACGACACATGACCACGCCCTGAATAGCATGCCGATGTGTACTGGGCCAGACTGGCCAGCAATCTGCCTGCCTGTGACACATGACACGCCCCGAATAGCACGCCGATGTGTACTGGGCCAGACTGGCCAGTAATCTGCCTGCCTATGACACATGACACGCCCCGAATAGCACGCCGATGTGTACTGGGCCAGACTGGCCAGCAATCTGCCTGCCTATGACACATGACACGCCCCGAATAGCACGCCGATGTGTACTGGGCCAGACTGGCCAGCAATCTGCCTGCCTATGACACATGACACGCCCCGAATAGCACGCCGATGTGTACTGGGCCAGACTGGCCAGTAATCTGCCTGCCTGTCACACATGACACGCCCCGAATAGCACGCCGATGTGTACTGGGCCAGACTGGCCAGCAATCTGCCTGCCTGTGACACATGACACGCCCCGAATAGCACGCCGATGTGTACTGGGCCAGACTGGCCAGTAATCTGCCTGCCTGTCACACATGACACGCCCCGAATAGCACGCCGATGTGTACTGGGCCAGACTGGCCAGCAATCTGCCTGCCTGTCACACATGACACGCCCCGAATAGCACGCCGATGTGTACTGGGCCAGACTGGCCAGCAATCTGCCTGCCTGTGACACATGACACGCCCCGAATAGCACGCCGATGTGTACTGGGCCAGACTGGCCAGTAATCTGCCTGCCTGTCACACATGACACGCCCCGAATAGCACGCCGATGTGTACTGGGCCAGACTGGCCAGCAATCTGCCTGCCTGTCACACATGACACGCCCCGAATAGCACGCCGATGTGTACTGGGCCAGACTGGCCAGCAATCTGCCTGCCTGTCACACATGACACGCCCCGAATAGCACGCCGATGTGTACTGGGCCAGACTGGCCAGCAATCTGCCTGCCTGTCACACATGACACGCCCCGAATAGCACGCCGATGTGTACTGGGCCAGACTGGCCAGCAATCTGCCTGCCTGTCACACATGACACGCCCCGAATAGCACGCCGATGTGTACTGGGCCAGACTGGCCAGCAATCTGCCCGCCTGTCACACATGACACGCCCCGAATAGCACGCCGATGTGTACTGGGCCAGACTGGCCAGCAATCTGCCCGCCTGTCACACATGACACGCCCCGAATAGCACGCCGATGTGTACTGGGCCAGACTGGCCAGTAATCTGCCTGCCTGTCACACATGACACGCCCCGAATAGCACGCCGATGTGTACTGGGCCAGACTGGCCAGTAATCTGCCCGCCTGTCACACGGAAGAAAGCTGACATGTTAGTTAAGCCGTGACTGTGGGGCATATCCCAGTCTCGCCGTTTCTTTCTAGTTTGACGAGAAAATCAAACAGAATGCCGAGTCCTTCAGATAGGGACATAAAGCAAGTCTGACCCATGCGCTTTAAGCACGTAAAAAAAACCCTTGGCAGTGAAAAGTCAATGAGAGCAGGGAGAGTCCCGCTGCCTGGTATGAACCAAATTGATAGCTAGGTGGTGTCTCAAGTCCACATCCACCACCCCCTCCCCCCGCCCCTCAAAAACAAATTATGCTGTACTAGCAGCAACGTGCTCTCCCAAGGGAGCAGCCAGTCTCGTCTCTGTGACAAGAAAATAGTACAACACCATACCATACATTACACATGAATAGGTATTAGGTACTTTATAGTCACAGAGGCATCTCTGTGAAATTCAGGGTTGCTCCCACCTGGAGAGCGCGTCGCAGCCAGAGGCGCGCCACCCACTTTTCTTTTTTTGCATGCACATTTTTGTGTGACTGATAAAGGGGGGGGGGGGGAGGTAAATTTTGACCAAATGACAACTTTTTTCGTTGCCACTGGTTTTAACGTGTGCTAAGTGCATGGGCACACAGGACCTCGGTTTATCGTCTCATCCGAAAGACTCCACGTTCAGACCGTAAGGCCTAGTGCAAAGTGAGAGGAAAAATCCCCTGTACCCAGGTTCGAACTTGGGTTTACTTGACACGGAGCGCAGGCATACTATACATGGGATTCTCCAGTTAAACCAGAGACCAGGCTCCTGGCCAGATTGAACCCGCAAAGTGATAGAGCATCCTGATGTGTACTGACACAGGCGGGCAATTTCACACGCCACTCCTGAACCCTTTTAAATTCCTTGCTTCATCAAATACTTTGCTGATGCTGTTGAATTCATTCCCTCGGGATCCAGAGAAGGGGAGGGGAGGGGCACGCTTACAAGAACATGAGGCTTAAACAAGATCCTTTACAAATTTTTTTTTTTTTTTTTTTTTTTTTTGCTGTCCCATCTTTTGGGCCGTACAGTGGCGTTGCTCCCACGCCGCTCATCTCGAATCCCAATTCGCAGCCACACCCCGGCTTGTTCAGGTCACAGAATCCGAGACCAGCAGTTCAAGGGGAGCGAATCTAAGCTAGGCTGTCATGAAGCAACCAACCGAGGAGACACTGCACTGCTGCTGAGTCACTTCGGTGGAGTTCAGTGGAGCCTGTTCAGGACATCACCTACTAAGCCCCCTACTGACAACATTATTCTCTTAGTCGCGGAGCCAGCATGAGTGAGGTCCTCCTCTGAGGGCGCCACCACGACCGTCCACCGACAGCTCCCCAGAACACACTGATCCCCATGACTTTGACCCGAATGCACCAAGGCATAGACTGGATTGGAAACCAAAACTGAGGTCACCATGAGAGCAGGGCATGCAAAGCCACAGAATTTGAGACCTTTTTCTTTTTAATGATTGATGGAAATGAGGCGGATGACTGAGGATGATGATGATGATGCTATGGAGCTCCGTATCGGTCTGAGACTGCATGACAGGGCTGTATTCTACGCTTCCTTTCATAATGATATCCTGGCATTAACCAGGCCCGAGAACTACAGACACCTGCAGTGTTGGTCACTCTCAGAATCGCATCCGTTAAGCAGATGAAGCTCGACTGTGTGGTTTCAGTCTTCCCATTGAGCCCCTAACCACTCACTCTGGGTAGGAGTCAGTCCAGGACCGAAAAAACCCTTGCCTCTGGTGGGATTCGAACCCAAGACCTCCCAGCCAGTAGTCCGCGATGCTAACCACTACGCCACGGCGGCTGGTCTTTACAATATTATTGACTCACGACTAAACGAAGTGAGTATTATGTACTCATGTTCTAATAGGTGTCTGTGAGTGTCTAGATTGTATAGGTGTGGGTGTTTGATGAAAAACTTTTAACATAATTTTGTCAAAAACTAGCAATAGTTACACAACCAAACTCAATAACACATCCCGCAGAATTATCATCACTATCATCATGAATCTTATAATCAACATGAATATTAATAAAGCTGACATTTCTAGCCTCTCCAGACAGTGTGTGAGTGAAGACGCAGGCGATGTACCCTAGCTGTTCAGCACAGGTCAGCGCTGCGCCACATCCCACAGCATTGCTGCCAACCACCACGTTCTGCACCCGATTCCAGTCTGTGGGATCTGTGTCACAGTCCTCCTCATGGCCTCCTGAACACAGACACACACACACACGGACAGACACACACACACACACACAGACAGACAAACACACACACACACACACACACACACACACACAGACACACACACACACACACACACACACACACACAGACAAACACACACACACACACAACAACAACAAACACACATACAGTATTTATACGGCGCTGAATCTTGATAGAAATCAAATCAAAGCGCACACACACGTTAGCATTCAAAGCGCATTCAAACACAAACGCAATACAACGCGAACACACACAAATAACATAAATGGAATATAGCAGAAACAGACCTAATGGCAAGAGAGAGAAGATAAAGAGATAGGAGCTTTAATGACGGGGAAACAGGTGGGTTTTGAGGTTAGCTTTGAAAGCAGAGAGAGTCGGTCGCTGACGGAGGGAGAGAGGAAGTTTGTTCCAGGAGGTCGGTCCTGAGACAGCAAAAGAGCGCCGACCAACAGTTGAAAGCTTATACCTAGGGATCTGGAGAGAAAGAGGGTCAGAAACTGAACGTAAAGTGCGAGCTGGCGTATAGATGGAAATATTGTCACAGAGGTAAGATGGAGCACAGACACAGACACACACACACATGTACAGCCGACACATTCCGATTTCGGAGGAAGTCAAAGGAGAAAAATTATTTGGAAGTTTTTTTGGGGTTTTAAAGGCAGGAGAATGGGCCAATAAGTCAGAAAGATAGTAGATGACAGAAAGCAAAGGGAAAAGGCAGAGTCAAAGAGAGTGGCAGATTAGAGGAAGTTACAAGCACAGAACTTCCAGATGGTGAGGGAATTATTTTTACGAAAGACCCCCCCGATATCCCCTCGAACGTTATTCCCCTTCTCCCCCCCCCCCCCAACCACACACACACACACATACCTCTCAGCTATATCCAAGCTGGGACTGTCTTTTCATCCGGTCTTTCCCTTCCTCCAAAAAAAAAGTCCAGCGCAGTTTTCGGCACAGCGCTTCTGGTGCTTAGTGAATCAACCGCTTTAATAGGTTAGTCTAATATCACCATTGTTGCGAACAGACTTTAAATGAAATCAATCAAATCAAATCAATAGTGTAGAGTGGCACAGAGGTCACACGTTCGCCTTGTGTCAAGTAAACCTCGAGTTCGAACCTGGGTACAGGGGATTTTCCCCTCTCATTTTGCACTAGGCCTTACGGTCTGAACGTGGAGTCTCTCGGATGAGACAATAAACCGAGGTCCCATGTACCCATGCACTTAGCACACGCTAAACCCAGTAGCAACGAAAAAGTAGTAATTTGGTCAAAATTTACCCCCCCCTTTCCTTCCTCATCAGTCACACAAAAATTGCATGCAAAAAAAAAAAAAAGGGTGGCGCGCCTCTGGCTGCGACGCGCTCTCAAAGTGGGAGCAACCTGAATTTCACAGAGACGCCTCTGCGATTATAAAGTACCTAATACCTAACATTCTCTCCCCCCCCCCCCTTTACCCAACGAACATTACCCCCCCAACATACCTCTCAGCTGCGCGGTCAGCTGTGACTGCCGCTTCATGCGATCCTTCCCCTCCTGCAGAAAGTCCAGCACAGATTTGGGCACAGCATGCCGCGCGTTCAGAGAGTCGATCAGCTCCAGGCATCGATAGGGGCACTGGGTCTGCCGCACCGTGGGCCCCGAGGCTATCAGCTCCAGGGAATCCCCGATCACGTCCGAGATGATGAGAGACACCACCTGAGAGAGAGACAGACAAACACACACACACGTCTATGTAAGCTTTATCTCTGTCTCTCTTCCCACCTCCTGTCTTTTGTTCAAAAACAGGGTTGAAGACTACCGTATTTTTTGGAGGCACCCTATTATAAGGCCCCCCCCCCCCCAAATTTCACACAAAAATAACATTTTGTTATGTTATTGTCGTACTATTTTTTTTATCAGCCACATTATAAGGCTCAGGGGTCTCAGTTTGGGAGAGAAAAAAATATCGCCTCGTAGTCCGTAAAATATGGTAGGTCTTTCCTGAAAAATGTATCTATGAAATTAAACTTTCTGAAGCCTGAACTGTCTGTCTGTCTCTCTCTCTCTCTCTCTAATTCGAAGCAAAACACCCCAACGCCCGTATAAAACGCTGTACAATATTTCGATTTATTCTTTTACTAGTACAAGCAACCATGGACTGACAACTGTGTACAAAATCTCCTCTTCCAACTTATCCACGAGATGCAGTCCATAGTCGATCTCCCTATTTGTGGCGCCAGATCCAAGAAGAGAGCCTCAGGATGCCTCAAGAGGTCTTGTTCCTCTCTCATGCATGCACGCACACAGACAGACACACAGCCTTTGCTAGCTCCCCTCTTTTCAGCTCCTTCAAATGTTCTCTGACCGTGTTCACACACACACAGAGGCACAAACACACACACACACACACACAGACACACACACACACACACACACACACACACACACACACACACACACACACACAGACATGTGCTGGCATAAACATAGCAACCTTTGCCAGTCC
>CM065696.1:53042809-53067809 GCA_017654935.2 Phymorhynchus buccinoides | reverse complement strand
GTGTGTGTGTGTGTGTGTGCATGTGCATCCGTGCGTGTGTGTGTATGAATGACCTCAAAACAAGGGTGAATTGGACTCCAATTGCAAAATCTGATATCCTCTCTCTCTCTCTCTCTCTCTCTCTCTCTCTCTCTCTCTCTCTCTCTCTTTCTTTCTTAACCTAACCTCGTGTATAAAGTTTCTAATTCAACAGTTTTGTTGCTAATGTGGTTTCAACATACATGTTTGCATGGCCACCTATCAGCACACACAATACATCAATGCTTGCTTGTACACCTGCACTCACCACACATACACATGAAACGTCAGCTTAAATCTCATATCATGCGCATATTGCACACAGACACAGACAGTCACACGTGTTATTAATATGTGCACACACATACACACACACCGCATGCATGCACACACACACAAACACACGCATACACACCATGTGCATGCATGCATGCGCACACACACACATACATACATGCACACACACACACACAAACATCCACACACACACACACATACACACACACACACACAACACACACACACATACATCCACACACACACACACACACAAACACACACACACACACACACACACACATACATCCACACACACACACACACACACACACACACACACACACACACACACACACATACATCCACACACACACACACACACACACACAAACACACACACACACACAACACACACACATACATCCACACACACACACAAACACACACACATACATCCACACACACACACACACACACACGCACACGCACACGCACACGCACACACACACACACACATAAATATCAGATGATAGTTTGCAGGATAAATTAACGTGTGTTTTTTAAAGTGCCCCCATTGGGTCACCTTCTCTCTCCCAGTCACCTTCCTAGGTCAAGGATAAATCTAACACAGTGTTTCCAACAGTACACACTTTACTTACTGAGAAGTGTGCACGAATGCACGCGCACACACACACACACACACACACACACACACACACACACACACACACACACACACACACACACACAGTACAGTGTCACACACACTCACACACACTCACAGAGAAACACACAGAGATAGATAGAGAAAGAGAACACACACACACACACACACACACACACACACACACACACACACACACACACTCACACACACTCACAGAGAAACACACAGAGATAGATAGAGAAAGAGAACACACACACACACACACACACACACACACACACACACACACACACACACACACACACACACACACACTGACTTCCTAATCTCTTTGGTGCATCTTCTTTGCCAGCAGACTTTCTAAAGCTAACACAAAACAAGCAAATCAACAGAATTCTTTACCACTTTGATTTCTTCTTCTTTTTTTTGTTTTTACACAAATATATAACAAAATATACGCTTCTGTTTCTGTTTCTATCTGGATACTATGCACTAGGCCTTACAGTCTGAACGAGGAGTCTTTCGGATGAGACAATAAACCGAGGTCCCGTGTGCCCATGCACTTAGCACATGTTAAACCCAGAGGCAACGAAAAAGTTGTCATTTGGTCAAAATTTACCCACCCACCCCCTCCCTTCCTTCCTCATCAGTCACACAAAAATCGCATGCACAAAAAAAAATTGGGTGCCGCGCCTCTAGCTGCAACGCGCTCTCCAGGTGGGAGCAACCCGAATTTCACAGAGACGCCTCTGTGACTATAATGTACCTAACCTAACCTAACCTAACTTCTGACGATAAATCGCGACGCTCTCACCAAAAAGAATGTCTTGTGAAATATACACCCTACCACACCAAAGCAGCAACAAGTGTTGGAGATGAGAAATGTTTCAATTCCTCCGACAACAGTCGATGTCAAGGAGCAAGGCCTGCGTGTAGCTGTGATTGGCAATCAGCACAGTAGAATATTTTGTGTCAATCCAAACCTCTAGTCCTTCACCATCATCAACTCTCACTCAAATCTAACCCCCCTAAAAGGTCTTCTTCTTCTTCTTCTTCTGCGTTCCCAGGCCATATGGCCATCATGGAAAAGGTACATTATATGTCCGGTTTTCAGTTTTCACTGGTCTCCCTGCTGCGTACAGCCGCACATTCCAATTTCGGAGGAGCTCAAAGGAGAAAAAATATTTGGAAGATTTTTTTTTTAAAGGTTGGAGAATGGGGCCAATAAGTCAAAAAGATAGTGGACAATAGAAAGCAAAGGGAAAAGGCAGAGTCAAAGAGAGTGGCGCAGATTAGAGGAAGTTACAAGCACAGAACTTCCAGAAGGTGGGGGAACTATTTGTATGAAAGACCCCCCGGTATCCCCATGGGGAGCCTAACAGGTCCATTTATCTATATATTAATGACTGTTTATTAAGAACCAACGCTAGTAAAACAGCACGGATTTCACAACTGTAATTTCAAAGGACACTGTTGCAAAAAACATGTTCGCTTCACACACACACACACACACACACACACACTATATTTCTACATAGTAAACTGTGTATCTGTAAATACTTCAATTATTTCCCGATCATTTCTTTTCCCCATAATATACATGTTATCATTTCGCTTTGTACTCTATGCTTTTGAGTATTTCTCTTTCTACTTCGTACTACCCCCAAAGTGCAGCAGAATCTTCAACGTCATGAAGTTGGCTGCCTAAGGCGAAGAAGAAGAAAAAGACACACACACATACACAACTTTAGGCCAATGTTGATCAGTGCCTGGAGCTAACCATTTGAACCTGAACTTACAGCAGTCAAAGGGTTAACTTAAGGCAAGGGTTAAACAGGCAATGGCCCGGAATTGATTTAAATCCCCAGACAAGAACGTTTCACACATTACCTACCAGTAGTCAAAAGGACAGTGGGACCTCCCTAGTAAGACCTTGAAAAATCAGCCCAAAAAGGGTCTTATAGGGAGAGGTCTTAAATGGGAAGGGTCTTAACAGAGAGGGGTCTTATAGGGAGGTGGACACTCAGTAGTCCGGATAAGGGGGGGGGAATCGGTGGAAAAATATTTGGGTCCTATCTTAGAGGGAGTCTTAATAGGGAAGGTCTTAATAGGGAGTGTTCCACTGTATTGACATAAGGGGTGAACCACAAGGAGTTAAGTCAGTGCTTAGAGTTAGACTGCTACTTAAGCCACAACTGGGGCATGGATCAGCCCCACAGACACTGAGAGAAACAGACAGAGACAGAGACAGAGAGAGAGAGAGAGAGAGCGCGAGCGAGAGAGAAAGAGACACAGAGAGAGAGAGAGAAAGAGAGAGGGAGAGAGACAGACAGAGAGAGAGAGAGAGACAGAGAGGAATGAGAAAGAAAGAGGAGAGAGAGGTTAGGGGGATAGAGGGATAGAAAGACTGTGGAAGACAAAGAAAGACAGACAGACAGACAGAAGTATAACATGGATATGCATGCAGAAAACTGAGAAAGACAAAAACAAAATTAAAAAGGCAAACAGACAGGCAGGTATGTCGACAGACAAAAATCTGTTCTTGCTTCTGTCTTAACACACATACATAGACGCATAGATCTTCTCATTCATTGCCACAGAAACACAAAACAAGGACGAGAAACCTGTCATTGTCAGGAATTTATTTTCTGATAAAATTCTCCTTTATAATTTATAACAAATTATCAATTATGACGTCAGAACCATAACAAAAATCTCATCAAGCAGCAGTTGAAAATCTAGAAGAAAAATATATATCAATATACTATACCTTTAACCATAATATCTAACAACAACATTTCATTTTATACTTCCTGCAAGCAAACATCATGATGCAATAATGTGACAAAAATAGATTTCAATATTAATATCAATGTTAAATAATCTCAACCATAATAATATTGAAAATAGATAATATGCAAATATTGTTATACAAACATGTATACATGTACATATATAGAGATCCTTCATACCGCCATAAAAAGGGCAATTTTAAACAAATGTGTAGTGTATCTTATTCGAAAAGAATAATGCCAACAATAATTGTTCATAATAATATATCTATACTTACAAAAACATACATCCTTTATATATGCATTGCAGAAATGGAATAAAAATTTGAATAAAGAGTAACAATACTGGCTTTTAAAATGCATCCAATAACAAGCAGCTCACTTTGGGCAGTTCAATGACGAATCTGAGCTTTGTTTGTCAATCTCAATCAACAATACATTCAGTCAGCAAGATTATCACAGAAAACAGTTAACAGCAAAAACAAAAAATACTGGTCCTCCAAATATGCTAAAATCAAGATATGTGTCTTAAAGTTATGAGTATAGTATTTATTTTTCTATTATTATAGTCCCGTCAACAGCTATGGTCATCTCAGGACTGTCACCGTGTAAAGTTCGACCACTTATTACAAAACGATCATCAATGGGCATAGTAGTTCATCACTTTTCTTTACAATAACAAGTAACTTCACCGCATTTTGGCTAGATTGTTTTCAGACAGAAAAGAAAAAGAAGATTGAAGTAAAAGAAGAATGAAGAAGAAGAAGAAAAAGAAGAAGAAGAAGAAGAAGAAGAATGAAGAAGAAGAAGAAGAAGAAGAAGAAGAAGAAGAAGAAGAAGAAGAAGAAGAAGAAGAAGAAGAAGAAGAAGAAGAAGAAGAAAGAAGAAAAAAAAAGAAGAAAAAGAAGAAGAAGAAGAAGAAGAAGAAGAAGAAGAAGAAGAAGAAGAAGAAGAAGAAGAAGAAGAAGAAGAAGAAGAATGAAGAAGAAGAAGAAGAAATGAAGAAGAAGAAGAAGAAGAAGAATGAAGAAGAAGAGAAGAAGAAGAAGAAGAAGAAGAAGAAAGAAGAAGAAGAAGAAAGAAGAAGAAGAAGAAGAAGAAGAAGAAGAAGAAGAGTCCAGTCTTATAATTACCAAAACGAATGAGCAGACACTCTTTAACATTCCAGAACACTGAGTATTTACGAGATAAACAGAACTGACATTGCTCCACACAAAGCTGTTTCCCCTCCGTTATTACTGGTATTTTCAATCAACAATGACAAATGTAAATAGAGGTTAATTCACACAGTACCAAGGCACATTACAAAACAATCATTTAGCAAAACATTCCCATTTTACCGATGCAGAAATGGTTTACCAAATAACAAATCCTGTTTTATACACACACCTTTTCAGGTAAAATATCAGAGCTAAAAACAAGCAACATGTTTCAGATTCTTCTTCATTCACATCCCAGGCCATAGGTATGGCCATAATGGGTCAGCTACGCATGTTTCCAGCTTCCAGTTTTGACTGGTCTCCCCGCTGCACTCAGCCGACACATTCCGATTTGGGGGGGAATATTTCAGATGACAGTTCCAGTTATTAACAATGTGCTGTACAAAGCAAAATTCCAATTCCTAAATGTCATCTTCCTGAAGCAAAAACACGCAACAAGCAATGTATCCAGGTGTAAAAACAAACATCTTGGGAACAACACAACACAAATCATTGTATTGCGACATTTTCAATGATTAAAAAACAAGAGAACTTGATTAATCACATTCCAGAACTTGGCTTTCAAACCAGCAGGCAAGACCTAAAGAAACTACAACAATACGTTTTTAAAAAAGATCTAATTCCAGACATCAGTTTCCAGTGAAACTCTGATTGTCAGTTTGCAGCAAAAGATCTGACGACATTCCGGCAGATATATTCCGCTGTTGATACAATTCCTGGTTGTAAAAGTCCCAGTTGTAAATGTTGAGAGCTGATTATCAGATCTGAGCATCATTCCAGAACGATTTCTTTTTAGCTTCCATTACAGTGGAACCTCCCTTATAAGACTCCCTCCCTTATAAGACCTCCCATTATAAGACCTACTTCTCTGAGACATTGCCCTTCTTTGTAAGTATTAAAATTACCTCCTTTATGAGACCCCTCCCTTATAAGACCTGATTTTTGAAAGTCTTATAAGGGAGGTTCCACTGTACAACAAACGCAACAACATCTGTTTCAAGTTCCCAGAGCTATGACAGGTCTGATAATAGTCCAGCTTCCAGATTCCATAAACGATATAACAGCGAAGATGTTACAAGTTTCCAATAGCCTCACACATCCATAAACAACAAACAGAAAATTCTTAAACATGGGTGAAAGTGAAACATTCTCTCCACATTCTGACACGTTTTAACGTTGTCTGAATCTTCCCATAGCTGAAGTGGTCACCACAATGTCCAATGCGTGTCTGTGTACACAGGATGGTAGGGAGAGTGTTTGAATTGCATGCATCTATCATCGTTTTTAATCTGCCATGAATGTTGGCAGAAATGCTTGATTTTATAAGAACTTGGTTCCGGATGACAAGATGGCCAATCCTGAAGACTCTTTCTATCAGCTTCTTCAATCTTGATTTCAGGAGCATGCCTGAACAACTTTCACCTATGCTTAATCTTCTGGCACTGTAAACAAGCTACTTTATGCCCTCAGAAGGACATGAACTCCCTGAGGGGGTTCCGGACGATGACCACCTGGATGTCCATGACGTTGGTGCTCAGAAGGACATGAACTCCCTGAGGGGGTTCCGGATGATGACCACCTGGATGTCCATGATGTTGGTGCTCAGAAGGACATGAACTCCCTGAGGGGGTTCCGGACGATGACCACCTGGATGTCCATGACGTTGGTGCTCAGAAGGACATGAACTCCCTGAGGGGGTTCCTGACAATGACCACCTGGATGTCCATGATGTTGGTGCTCAGAAGGACATGAACTCCCTGAGGGGGTTCCTGACGATGACCACCTGGATGTCCATGATGTTGGTGCTCAGAAGGACATGAACTCCCTGAGGGGGTTCCTGACGATGACCACCTGGATGTCCATGATGTTGGTGCTCAGAAGGACATGAACTCCCTCAGGGGATTCCTGACGATGACCACCTGGATGTCCATGATGTTGGTGCTCAGAAGGACATGAACTCCCTGAGGGGGTTCCTGACAATGACCACCTGGATGTCCATGATGTTGGTGCTCAGAAGGACATGAACTCCCTGAGGGGGTTCCTGACGATGACCACCTGGATGTCCATGATGTTGGTGCTCAGAAGGACATGAACTCCCTGAGGGGGTTCCTGACGATGACCACCTGGATGTCCATGATGTTGGTGCTCAGAAGGACATGAACTCCCTGAGGGGGTTCCTGACAATGACCACCTGGATGTCCATGATGTTGGTGCTCAGAAGGACATGAACTCCCTGAGGGGGTTCCTGACAATGACCACCTGGATGTCCATGATGTTGGTGCTCAGAAGGACATGAACTCCCTGAGGGGGTTCCGGACGATGACCACCTGGATGTCCATGACGTTGGTCCCCGTCATCCTGGTAACCACCAGGTCCCTCCCTCCCCTCACCGCCTTCAGCAGACTGTAGGAGTCGTTGTTGGCTAAATAATCCTCGCAGCTCACGCCCGCTGCCTCCGCCTCGAGGTAGAAGTTTTCATTGACCACGGCCCCCGCGGCGCTGCACACCCCATCCTCTCCGTCCGTGTCGGCCGACAGAACCGTAATGGCCGGGCGGGGGCGGGGTTCCGAAAGCCGGAACAGCCGCTGGAGTTCGATAGCGGCGCCGACGACCAGCTCCAGATTGCGCCCCCCGGTTCCCACCCCTGTCATGTTCACCACGCTCTCCCCTCCGCAGACGATGGCCGCGTTTCGACCCGTGTGGGCCGCCGTGTCCACCAGCCGCACGATATCGTTGACCTGCCCTTTGGAAATCCCCGCCTTGACCAGGTCCAGCTCTTGCTGAAGGATGGTCAGGTGCGCAGCCTGCCGCCGGTCAAAGCACAGCAGCATGAAGGTGGCCAGCTTGGCCAAGGTCTGGCCGGTCACTCTGGCCTCGCCTTTCATCGTGGTGCTTAAAAGGTAGGGCAGGTGCCCCAGCTTCAGCGCCCTCCTCTCCGCGGCCTGGCAGGCGATCATGTTGCAGCCCACCAACACGTTCTGCGCGTGCTCCTCGTGTCGCTGCTTCGCCTCCTCGCCCCTTAACACCCCCCTGCCCTTGGCGGCCCCGCCCTTGTTGTATCTCAGTAGCGACTCCTCGTCGCTGAGCTGTCGCTGGAGGTGGTCCACAATGCTGGGGGGCATGTCAGGGACAGCATCGAAGCGCTGCAGGATCTGGAAGCACTGGTGGGCCGTCACCTGGCCGTGGACGGTGGGACCTGAGGCGATCAGGCTGATGGGGTCTCCCACCACGTCCGATATGATCAGAGACACCACCTGCCACAGACCAACAAAACAACAGATGATCAGAGACACCACATGCCACAGACCAACAACACTCAGATGATCAGAGACACCACCTGCCACAGACCAACAACACTCAGATGATCAGACACCACCTGCCACAGACCAACAACACTCAGATGATCAGACACCACCTGCCACAGACCAACAACACTCAGATGATCAGAGACACCACATGCCACAGACCAACAACACTCAGATGATCAGAGACACCACCTGCCACAGACCAACAACATTCAGATGATCAGAGACACCACCTGCCACAGACCAACAACACTCAGATGATCAGAGACACCACCTGCCACAGACCAACAACACTCAGATGATCAGAGACACCACCTGCCACAGACCAACAACATTCAGATGATCAGAGACACCACCTGCCACAGACCAACAACACTCAGATGATCAGAGACACCACCTGCCACAGACCAACAACACTCAGATGATCAGAGACACCACATGCCACAGACCAACAACACTCAGATGATCAGACACCACCTGCCACAGACCAACAACATTCAGATGATCAGAGACACCACCTGCCACAGACCAACAACACTCAGATGATCAGAGACACCACCTGCCACAGACCAACAACACTCAGATGATCAGAGACACCACCTGCCACAGACCAACAACACTCAGATGATCAGAGACACCACCTGCCACAGACCAACAACACTCAGATGATCAGAGACACCACCTGCCACAGACCAACAACACTCAGATGATCAGACACCACCTGCCACAGACCAACAACACTCAGATGATCAGAGACACCACCTGCCACAGACCAACAACACTCAGATGATCAGAGACACCACCTGCCACAGACCAACAACACTCAGATGATCAGAGACACCACCTGCCACAGACCAACAACACTCAGATGATCAGAGACACCACCTGCCACAGACCAACAACACTCAGATGATCAGACACCACCTGCCACAGACCAACAACACTCAGATGATCAGACACCACCTGCCACAGACCAACAACACTCAGATGATCAGAGACACCACCTGCCACAGACCAACAACACTCAGATGATCAGAGACACCACCTGCCACAGACCAACAACATTCAGATGATCAGAGACACCACCTGCCACAGACCAACAACACTCAGATGATCAGAGACACCACCTGCCACAGACCAACAACACTCAGATGATCAGAGACACCACCTGCCACAGACCAACAACACTCAGATGATCAGAGACACCACCTGCCACAGACCAACAACATTCAGATGATCAGAGACCACCTGCCACAGACCAACAACACTCAGATGATCAGAGACACCACCTGCCACAGACCAACAACACTCAGATGATCAGACACCACCTGCCACAGACCAACAACACTCAGATGATCAGACACCACCTGCCACAGACCAACAACACTCAGATGATCAGAGACACCACCTGCCACAGACCAACAACACTCAGATGATCAGAGACACCACCTGCCACAGACCAACAACATTCAGATGATCAGAGACACCACCTGCCACAGACCAACAACACTCAGATGATCAGACACCACCTGCCACAGACCAACAACACTCAGATGATCAGAGACACCACCTGCCACAGACCAACAACACTCAGATGATCAGAGACACCACCTGCCACAGACCAACAACACTCAGATGATCAGAGACACCACCTGCCACAGACCAACAACATTCAGATGATCAGAGACACCACCTGCCACAGACCAACAACACTCAGATGATCAGACACCACCTGCCACAGACCAACAACATTCAGATGATCAGAGACACCACCTGCCACAGACCAACAACACTCAGATGATCAGAGACACCACCTGCCACAGACCAACAACATGATCAGAGACACCACCTGCCACAGACCAACAACATTCAGATGATCAGAGACCACCTGCCACAGACCAACAACACTCAGATGATCAGAGACACCACCTGCCACAGACCAACAACACTCAGATGATCAGAGACACCACCTGCCACAGACCAACAACACTCAGATGATCAGAGACACCACCTGCCACAGACCAACAACACTCAGATGATCAGAGACACCACCTGCCACAGACCAACAACACTCAGATGATCAGAGACACCACATGCCACAGACCAACAACACTCAGATGATCAGACACCACCTGCCACAGACCAACAACACTCAGTCGCTCCCACATCAAACGATGACATCAATCTGAGGGAGTGATTTTGCTGCAATAGCATCTCTTAGCGCAGGTGGCAAAGCCCTTTGTGTGCAGGCCTTCATTGCAAAATGATCTCACAGTTACAGTGATCAACCAAGCGTGTAAGGCCGGGTTCACATTAGATGCGTAAGTTCCGAAAGGAAAACCCAAAATAAGTGGAAGAAAGAAGGATAAAAGTTCATGCATATAGGGGAAATTCGGACACATGCGCAATCTGTTCCCTTCTTTGTTTCACTTATTTATGGATTGCGCACGGGTTTCGCATGGAATATCTGCTTATGTGTGTACATGGCCTTAATGTCAATCAACCATGAATTCAAAACTATTATAAAACTTGATCTCAAAATGATGTTGAGCTACATTTGAGGATTGTGTTTCTTACAAAAAGCGTAAGTGATTCTAACAAATCCTGCAAAAAAACTCAAATCTGGGTTCACCTAGTCCCTGGTTGGGGAACAGGGGCAGCTTCCCTGTTGAATCTGAGGGGAAAATGAGCACTACTTTAGACAGATCTGACAGGCTCTCCTTGAAGCAAAGTACAAGGCTGAGACATGACATAGGCAAGTGGTGCTAGGGAAAACTATGGGAAGACGAGAAGGGGAGGATGCTTCCACATTTTAAAAAACCTGTCTTCAGGCAGGGGCCACAGTAAAAAAAAAACTGAATTCAGGCATACAACTTGAAGAGAAGCGTCCATACAAAGAAAGGAAGAGGGAAAAACAGCGTGTCTGATACCTTGGCGGGGTGAGCGGTGTCCACGGCCTTCCCTCCCTTCAGCCTCTCCACTTTCTTCCTCAGCGTGTTCACCTCGCTCACTGACGCCCCCTTGTGGTACAGGCACGTCGTCATGGCCACAAGATCCTCCACGCTCATCCCTTCCTCGGGGCACGGCAACAGGGCAGACCCCCCGCCTGAAAAATGACCCGCAGCGTTATTTATTTCCATCTGAGTGTTTCGATACTTCTGATTCTCAACAAGATTTTCACTCTTAACATTTTCAGATAGTAGAAAAGCAGATTCCCTCACCTGAAAAATGATCCACAGTACAATAAAATAAAATAAATAGATTTCCGTTAAAAGATATTTCAGTTTCAACAACTTTTTCAGTTTGACATTTCAGGGTGGGAAGAGGTGACATCTCCCCATTTGAAAAAATGACATAGCATGATTAACGTTTTTTAGATTTCAATTTATTTTTGCTTGCTTGGAATCAAAATACTCCACATTCTCATCAAAAGAAACTATTTCAGTTTCGCATTTTGAGAACATCTATAGGCAGGAAATCCATTTGCAAGAAAAACAAATCTCCAGCGGTATTATTGGATGCGCACCTGACACGAGAAAGATGAGCAAGAAAAAGATGAGCAAGACACTCTCTTCCTAACAGCCAGCAGAGCAGCCTGGTGACTAATGCCACTCATAATGTAGGACACAGAAATGTATGTACCTTGCTGCGTTTCGACATACTTTGGGTTGCACACTACATACTCACAGAAACCCTTCTATGTGTTTCTTCCATTTATTTGATCTAGAATTATACCCATACTTTGTGGACATTCGTGGCTAATAAGGAGAAGGGGGGTTGGGCCTTGCATCCACCCATAGCGGCTATCCTGGCACCTGTGTGCCGGGTGTGGGCAGTTCTCTCTGAAATCCCTCTAAGGGGCCAATAAAAGTACAGTGGGACCTCCCTTATAAAACTCCCTCCCATATAAGACCTACTTCTCTGAGACATTGCCCTTCTTTGTAAGTAATAAAATTACCTCCCTTATAAGACCCCTCCTTAATGAGACCTCATTTTGGATGATTTTTTAAGGTCTTATAAGGGAGGTGCCACTATGTTCCTTAGAACTAAGGGTGTGATATTTCCGGGTGCATGTACTTATAGGTGGTGCGATAGGCGCTTTACACTTTATACTGTGGATCTGCTGGACATAACATACCGGACATGAGGAAGATGACCAGATCAGTGTCTTTCCTAGCAGCCAGCAGCTTCTCTACAGCTAAGGCTGCCTGGTGCGCCACCTGGTCCGGCGTCTGGTCAGTCCCTCCTTCGTACACCTCGATACGACTGTCGGCCGACAGCAGGAGGTCTCTGCAGGAAGCAGGGGAAAATAATGCTGGGGTTTGTTTCAGGGGAACAGAATAGCAATGGGTGGAAAACTTTACATGGAAAATTGTCGGGGGAAATCAGTGATGTGGGGGAAATAATGGTGTGAGCAATAACACATGATAGTAGAAAGGAAATTATTGATGGTTTTAAGCATCCAAATTCAAAAGGAGCAACCATCCCAACCACCACCACCCAAAAAAAATGCATTAACAATGAAAAAAAGGACACACACACACAGAGAGAGGTCTTACTCTAAAGATCCTAATACATTAACTGTAACTTATAAAACATTTTGTTCCTTCCCCTTGTCCTCTTTTTGAAAAACATATACCAGAAATTAAAACAATAACTGAATAAGATAAAGTAACATAAGCATGCAAAAACATACCATATTTTTCGGACTATATAAGGCGCATCTTGTTATAAGGCATACACCCAAAATGTTACACAAAGTTCAGATTTTGTTATTACAGTATATGTTCTGACTGTATTATTAGACATAGGCAAGGGTCTCAGTCTGGGGAAAAACATCGCCTTATACAAGTCATAGTGTGAAAAATATGCTATATCCAATGCTCCTTACTGTTTTCCTTTCTCCCTGAACACGTCCCTCTGTCCTCTAGGTATGCTGAGGATGCCTCTCACCACGTGGCTCCCCAGGATGTCCTCCACGGCCCGCCCCATTCCCAGCACCGCCTTGCCGAAGCCCACCACAAACACGTTGCTGTGCACCCCGTAGCTCCGCCCCTCCACCGTCAGCGTGTGCTTGTCAGCGTCATACTGCAGCACCTTCGTCACCATCTGTCTCGGTTCCACCGAGTTCACTGCCTCCTTGTAAATGTCTCGGGCGTCTACGCTCTCCGACTCAAAATCTGATTGTAGACGGCGCTCCGTTTGGGCGGAGAGTGGTCGAAGAAGAGGTTGTGCGGACTTGGAAAGTGATCGGTAAGATTTGACATTCCCGAAGGAAGCGCGTGTTGCAAAGGGGCGGGTCAGAGGGTGAGGAAAGCGAGTGGTGTCAACAGGCATTGAGCAAATTGCTCGAACGATGGGAGAGTGCTTCAACTGTAAAGTCAGCTGCCGGGCGAAACGAAACGAAGTTAGGCTGAAAGAGAAATATGTGTGGATCATGTGATCAGATTTCAAACTGAAAGTGGCTGTGAGAGGGAGTTATAGTATACCACTTGCCAAAATAAAAGCATTTTGTGAAAACAAGCACAGATCAGAAAGAGAAATGTACCTGTGATTAATCTTCTTCTTCTTTGCTGTGCGTGCCCACAATGAGTTTGTTTTACAAATCGCGCTTTCAGTTTCAGTCTCTGATTTTTTTAGTTGCATAACATTTGCATCATTTTCAAATTAAGTAACTGGGAATGGAGAGAATGCTCTTTCACAGTTATTTTGGGGGGGTGTAGTATACCTTTCTTGTGAGCGAGTTTAACTCTTTCACCGCCAATGTCGCATTTATGCACCACAATGGTTTGACACCCATGTCACTAAAAGGCATCAAATTAGGGCCTGTTATCCGAAGACCCTATCTTCTTAATTTTGGGAGCTAAGGATAGGCCTAATGTTATACATGTCACAGAGGAATTTCCAATTTTGCTGACAATTTTTTTCTTCTACCCAGTTAAGTTTAATGGTATTTTTTTGGCAGAAAAATGGCTGGCGGCGAAAGGGTTAAAGTAGATAATAATGATACTTAGGCCTAGTTAAGAATTAGCTTAGAGCTTAAAGATTAGGCGCTATAAAAGTTGTCTTAATAAATAAATAAATTAGTCTAACAGTTGTGGTTGTGGTTTCAGGTCAAGGTTTTGGGCCAGCCACATGTCCATTAAAATCGCACGACTGTACCATACGATTCCATTACGTGATCTTGAAGCGCAAATCCCAGTTGTTCTTGGAGACCACGTGATCGAATCGTATCATACAGTCGTGCGATTTTAGTGGACGTGTGGCTGGCCCTTTACGGTTTTAGCTGTTTCCTCAACATCAGAACATGAGAAAAGGAAATCTGGGCCCTAAAAAGTCCAAACGAAATGCTTAATCGGTTTAATGCTATGGCTGGAAAGACAGAAAAGGCATGCGCTAACCTCTACAGACCAAAAAGACCACATTTCTCCAAAGACTTTCTTTCAGTGACAAAGTGTTGGAGAAGTGACGTGTTGCACTTGCAGACAATTTTTGCAACAGAACTTTTGTTTTGCAAGTATGATGAAGTTCCAGGTACTTTGAAAAACAAACGATCTGAGGCAAACAGCATGAACAAACTAAAAACCATCTCGTCAAAAAGCATGCAGGACTCGATAACAGGAACACCACTTACAGCGCCATAGTCGTGAGCAGCTTATCTTTGCAGATCGCCGTCTGTTTGTGTGGCTTTCTGTTTCATCCCGACGACACCAAAAGTAGAACGTCTCCCAACTGACCTCATACGACCTTGACCTCAACCTCTCATGACTTCTGTTGAATATACACACGGCAGCGGTTGAGTTTTAATCTTTATGGCTATTTCAATTTCTTCTTCTTCTCCGCCATAGGCAACCAACTTCATCACGTTGAAGATTCTGCTGCACTCTAAGGGGTAGTACGAAAAAGAAAAACAAATAAGTTCTGCAAGAATACTGTAGAAAGTGAACTGATGAGAAACTTCTAATGAACTCACTAAAATTATCAGTGGTTGACATTTGAATTAAGTTGCAGCCTTGCGGAAAATCACAAAGCTTCCTAAGTCTGCTGATGGGGGTGCATGCATTGCTTCAATGAAAGATCAACCTGTGCTATTTTTGTGCTCCTAGTTCTAGGGAAAGTATGTTGTGACTAGAATGTTGCTTTCTCTCTCCCCACCCCCACTCTCCCCCCAGACACATCCGTGCATGATGCATTAATAGGCCTACATACACATACACACACGCGCGCGCACGCACGCGCGCACACGCACACGCACACACACACACACACACGTGCACACGCACACACACACACGCGCACGCACACGCACACACGCACACACACACACGCACGCACACGCGCACACACACACACACACACACACACACACACACACACACACACACACTGAGTCTAATGCTGCCGATTGCCCTTTTTAAAAACGGACTCCAGAACTGATTTCCATATTCTAGATGAGGTCTGACCAAACTTTTTACTATATATTATCTAGCCCAATAAAACTTCTAATTATGCCCAGCATTTTGTTGCCTTTAGCCGTGTTAATGTGATTATCAAATGTTAATCCAGAATCAAAGATGACACCAAGATCCTTTTCCTCCTTGCAAGTTTCTAGAATATGTTTGTTGGTACCGTGTGATGATGAAAATATGTTTAGGGGAAGACGGGGTAAAAAGCGCATGGGCGGGTAAGAAGCCCACCCCAATTATCTCTTGAAATGAAGCAAATTTCAGTCTCATTTTGCCCATGAGACGAACGTTAATGTCTAGCATTCGTCTTATGGGCAAATTTGACTGAAAGTTTCTTTATTTCATGAGATAATTGGGGTGGGCTTCTTACCCGCCCATGCGCTTTTTTATAACGTCCTCCAGTCTGAAACAGACACATATATGGGACATTAGTAGATATAAATAAGATGGTGGGAACGATACTGGAGGCAATGCCCGAAGGCAGTGCAACACCAGTAAAGTCCCGATTTTTTAAAAAAACAATACAGATAGTTTTGCTTTGATGGGGTGGGGTACGTGTGAGATTTCATAATTGCAACTTCAGGTCAGGTCAGGTCAGGTAGTTAAGACATTAGGCCTCGCGGCCTCTAAGTCCAGATTTAAAAAAAACCAATACAGATAGTTTTGCTTTGATGGGGTGGGGTACGTACCGTGTGAGATTTTATAATTGCAGCTTCAGGTCAGGTAGTTAGGACATTAGGCCTCGCGGCCTCTTCACTTAGATTATTCTTACTAAATGCATCACATTACATGCATTTACTATCATTAAAATCACAATTCCATTTCTCTGTCCAGTTTATTAGTTCACAAATAATATATAGAAAACAAACAAAAATCATCATATTATTAATACAACAAAAATAAAGAAAGAACACCACGTGTCAAGTTCGAAAAAGTAGAAATCATACTCTCATTCCGTTTACTTGGCCTACGTGTTGAACAACTTCTCTCTTCTAACAACCTTCCATACACACACTTGCTCTCACACACACACACACACACACACACACACACACACACACACACACACACACACACACACACACACACACACACACACACACACACACACACACACACACACACACACACACACACACACACACACACGGTCGAGAGAGATTGATTGATTGATTGAATTTTATTTATAGAGGGTAATAGAGTAAGCAATAACATGCTTTTTTACATCCAGCCCTCTGGACAAAATACATATATAAAAGTAGAAAATGAAAAACGAAAATAAACACATACAAAGTAATATAAAGCATGCAAAAAACATCCCTATATTGTAACACATCAATAACAAAATCAAACCTATTATTATTAACTATACTAATTATTAACATTCAAAATGTGTGAAGTAAGCGCATACGCACGGGAAAATAAAACCCAATCCTACTTTTCACACTCATCTTTAAACATTCAAAATAGAGAAGTGCACAAACATAAAGATTAAACAAAAAATAAAAATAAAATTAAAAAAAAACCCGAGAGAGAGAGAGAGAGAGAGAGAGAGAGAGAGAGAGAGAGAGAGAGAGAGAGAGAGAGAGAGAGAGAGAGAGAGAGAGAGAGAGAGAGAGAGAGAGAGAGAGAGAGAGAGAGAGAGAAAATGGGGCATTTAAAATTATACTACACACACGGTCGGATAATGTTGTTACCTAAATATAGAAACTACACAATAAAAGAAAGATAACTCGACCAACCAACAATCAATTATACAAACATGACTTCACTCCCTTTCCTCCTCTCTTTCATGTATTAATGTAGGTCGTATTAGTCATTCGTTAGAACATACATCAATTGTTATTGTTGACATCAGGTCAGGTAGTTAGGACATTAGGCCTCGCGGCCTCTTCACTGTCTTTTCATTTTTGTTTGAACTTTTGCACAGCTGAGAGGTTTTTATATTTAGTTTTGGGCAAATCTGCCTTTTAGTCATGCTCATATTGTAGTTTTGATATGTTGGTGTATCCACCAAGGAGGTTTTTGAATTGTGTTAGATTCTGTGCTCGTTTAGTATGTGCAGGAAGAGTATTCCAAAACTTTGTTACTCTGTTTGAAAATTTAAAAAATGTCTAATATTAGTTCGGCTATACTGGGTTAGTATTTTTAAATCACTGTTACGGGTTCTTCACTTCTTGAGTCAGTTGTTAGCTGGAACAAAGATTTATTACACCATTTACAGCGCCATAGTCATTAGCATGTGTCCACTGCTCTCATTGTGAAGAAGGCCATGCTTCTGCTTTATCTTCAAAGCTTCTGCAATAAATGTTGCGACTGATTTGATAGTAGCTTCATCATCAGATGAAAGAATAGAAACAATGTCTTGCCTCTTAGCAATTTATAATTGAAAAAAATATACATTTTTTACGAACTGATTCATATGCTTTACAATGAAACACCAAATGCAATTCGTCTTCAAGCTTCGCTTCACACATGGGGCATTGGGATTCTGTGGATGTTTCAGTACAAAGCCATCTCTTATTACCATTGAAACCCAGAGTTCTTAAACGAAATCTTGCATAGTTCAGTCTGTGCCATTTATCAGTAATAACATCAAGATAGTTTTCACATTGAAACAAACTTTTAAAGGAGAAAAAACAGCTATACTTATCCTTACTCTCCATGTCAGAATGCCAGTTTTGTTTGAACGAACAAACAAGCCTGTCTTTAAATTCCGATGAAAGATCGGCCTGTACTATTTTTATGCTCCCAGCTCTAGTGCAGGTATATTGTGAGTGGAATGTTACTTTCTCCCCCACCCCCCTCTCCCATACACACATCCGTGCATGATGCATTAACACACACACACTGAGACTCTCTCTCTCTCACACACACACACACACACACACACACACACACAGACAGAGGGGAGAGACAGAGAGAAAGTGAGACAACCAGAGAGACAGGCAGAGACCGAAGGCACCACAATAATGTCATTAGAAAGAATGCTTCAAAGCACTTTGTTCTGATTTATTGCAGAAAAAAACATGGAATGTTTACAATGTGAAACAACCAAGATGGCCGCATCTGGACAGCCAAGCGAACAACAATGAGCAGGAGGGTAAAGCACCACATCATTAATTTTAGAAATGATCGCATTAAGCACTTTACACATTTTAACTTAATCTTGAAGTCCATTCACATTCAAACAGTTTACTGTTTTACAACTTTTTTTGCCAGTATGTTCCCAAAAGAACAATCTAGTCAACCACCACTTTTTCTAACAAACAACGAATCTTCATCTTGATAAGTTTCATAGATAGGTCATTATTTTGATTTAATGGCTGCAGGAATGTGTTTTAAATGTGGTTCATCAAATATAGACCGTCGTACATTAGTGTAAAGTTAAGCGCTTAGAGCTTAAAGATTAGGCGCTATAAAAGTTGTCTTAATAAATAAAATAAATAAGCTGAGGTCAATAAAACAACAAAACAAACAAAAACAGTGAAAGTTATATTTAATATATTATAACAAATGCTGTCACTTTTCATAGGACTACAATGGTACATCGTTTTTATTGTTGCGCGTGTGTGTGTGTCTGTCGGTCTATCTGTGTGTGTGTGTGTGTGTGTCTGTCTGTCTGTCTCTGTGTGTGTGTGTGTGTGTGCGTGTGTGTGTGTGTGCGTGTGTGTGTGTGTGTCACCCGCAATCCCAAAGTCTGCTTCTTTCAGTTTTATTAAAATATTCCTAGGCTGATCCCAACCCTACCCTTTTCCGAGAATGGTAGAATGTTCCTTCTGAGTGAAAATGTTCAAAGCGAACATTTGAAAGGTGTGTGTAAAGCTCAATACAGTTAGGAGCTGGTGTGGTTTTTAAAAACACAGAGGTTTATATCTGGTTTCCCCCCGTTGGGAAATCAGGGGGGGGGGGGGGGGGGGCGTTTGTATAAATAGTTCCCCCACCTTCTGGAAGTTCTGTGCTTGTAACTTCCTCTAATCTGTCACTCTCTCTGACTCTGCCTTTTCCCTTTGCTTACTGTCATCTACTATCTTTCTGCCTTACCGGTCCATTCTCCTGCCCTTTTTCAAGAAATACTTTCAAAAAGATTTCCTCCAGCCGAAGTCAGACTTGCTGGGCCTAACTATTTCTTAGTTATGTGCATAACGGCAGCATGACGCATCTGCGCTCATAATTGACAGGAAACTGTCTGAGCGATCGAAGAAGAATATCGTCGGTAAAATTCAAAAACCTCGTATCTCGATTTTTTTTTTTGGGGGGGAGGTTGAGTTAGATACATAGTCAGCTCTCTAATTTTTCCCGCCACCTTCCACCAAAAGCTCGTATCTCTAACGACTTTCTATCTGGGGTAAATGAGGTTGTGTAAATAGAAGAAAAACTCGTAAGTCCCAAATTCAGATCTACTTAAGGATAAAAACTTCGTATCTTCGTTCTTTTCAAGTAAAAAAAAAAAGAAGGTAATTTTAACAAAATGCAGGACTAAACTCGCAATGTCTTGAACAACATTTTCATCATAGTTAATAACTTGAGGTAAACGCGGTTAATTTTTTTTTCTTTCTGAAAACTACCAAAACTGAGATATGAGGGTTTTTTCATTTCACCGACGATATCTGGTTTCCACTGTCTCCACTCCCACCATCATTGTTCCAGAGATAACAGGATCATCACAGCTCACACAATGTAAATAATTGAAGTAATTATCATTCTGTGAAGTTATTGAAGCAGCATGCAAAAAAACAACAGAGCGTTAATAATACCAGACTCACAAAGCGACTAAACGAGCACGGACGTTCTTGTTCCCAAGCTTCCTCTTCTTCCACATCTCCATCTAAGGGAAAGGGAAAAGATGTATGTGGTTCTCCGAAACGATACAGTGGAACCTCCCTTTCAAAGGGGCACCCTGACGGATTAGTTTTTGCAAGAAACACGTCGAGATCACCAGAAAGACAGCCTTTTCAAGGATCGGAACACTCACTTTGCTCTGGTTTCCTAGAAATTAAACCGTCAAAACGGCGATTCCTCCTTGGCGGAGATGCCGGAGAGAGTAGCCATTTTGGATGGGGTGGGTGGAGGTCACTCATTGTGGTTGAAGCGTTTTCTTTTTTTTTGTAGTGCAGTAAAAAAAAAATGGAGCTATTTCCTTTGTTGTGAGCGAAACTCCTTTAGATAAACTGCATACAATTTTTTTTGAAATGTTTTAAAAAGGCTTGTATTGCGAACATTTCGTGCAAACGATTTGGCGGCACACGCCAAACTTCCAGAATCCAGAGCAAATGTCCACCTCCCTATTAAGACCCCTCCGTATTAAGACCCCTCCGTATTTTGTGCTGATTTTTTAAGGTCTTAAAGGGGCACCCTGACGGATGTGTTTTTGTAGGAAATACGTCGAGATCACCAGGAAAACACCCTTTACGGAGATTGCAACACTCACTTTGCTCTGGTTTCCTAGAAATCAAACCGTCAAATCGGGCGATTCCTCCTTGGCGGAGGTGCTGGAAGTCAAATTATTTCACCCAAAGAGAAGGCGTCCGTCTTTTTTCTAATGGCCACCAAATCGTTTGCACGAAATTTTCGCAATACAAGCCTTTTTTTAAATTATTTTAAATTGTCTTTTAAATCCGTCTGGATATGAAGGGGGGGAAATACTGTAGGTGAACATTATGTGGGTCACATCTTAGAGGGAGTCTTAATAGGGAAGGTCTTAATAGGGAGGGTCTCAATAAAGAGGTTCCACTGTATTACCAAATAAATTTAGAAGGTACATGAGTAGATGAAAGAGAGAAATTACAGAAGATGATATAATACTAAAAATGACGAGAAAAAAAATCATGTACCCGAAAGAAGCAATAACGGACCAAAAATGGCTTGAGCAGTGGAGGTTCACCAAATACAGCAGTTGAAGTTGATTATACATAACAGTGTTTAATATTGAACAGAATTCTATAGCATCAATTTAAATATTCAGTATTTAGCACTGATTAGAAGAAGAAAAACTTGGCGATCACAATTAATCAAAACATAGCATTTACTCGGATGAAAACATAGCAATAATTCATTATGGACCAAAATAGAAAAAATGCAAAAAAATGAATTACCGTAAAAACTGGACTATAAGACGCACCTGTATATAAGCTGCATCCCTTAAATTGACAAAATATTAGGTATTTATTCACATATAAGCCGCACCAGTTTATAAGCCGCAGAGAAAATTGTATGTGCACAAACCAACACAAATAATAGAAATGATCCTATCAGAACATGAGTATTTAAAGTTCTCAGATACTTTGAACATGAGATTTGAATCTATTGACTACCAAAACCAGTTTTGAGTCTAAAGAAGCTCAAAATAGGCTGAAGAATGTGGCCAGAAACAGATTTAATCATACTGATAAATGTAGAATGGAAAAAAACCGACAGATAAGCCGCATCAGTCTATAAGCCGCATGGGCCAAAGTTGAGGGGAAAAGTAGCGGCTTATAGTGCGCATTTGACGGTGCATCAAACTACACGGCATCTACAATGATCAGAACACATTTCTCAAACAGTGTGAATGTCAGTCTGTCGTTTCCGACCATGACTGCCAGATAGCAGAGGGGGAAAACACTATTCTGGTGGGCTGGGCGAGGATTTGTTTATAGTGGAGATGCCTTGCCCAGGGTACATCCCCACTCTCTCGGCCAAAGGGATTTGAGGACACAGCTGGCACTGAGGAAGGTCCCCAAAGGCCAGCCCATCCCTTTGGCTGCAGCACCAGAGCCGGTGCAAGGGCCTCCTCGTTCGAGAGTCTTAGTCTTCCACAAGAGACTAAACTGTACCATGATTTTCAAACAGGATAGATTGTAAATTGCCTTGCTAACAAAACAAATTTAAAAAACAAAAATAATAAACTAAACAAAAATAAGCACCAACAATTCCAAAAAAACCAAGACAATAAATAAACATAATCAAAAAAAAGGACACACAAAAATTCATAATCTACAATCAAGTTTGCAATGACAGCATGCTATCGAAAAAGAAAAATGAAACAGGTCCAAGTGATATTCAAAACAAAGGTCAAAACTGATATATCACACGGAGTGTAACACAACAACAACATTTTTAGAAGATCCAAAGAATATCATGTTTTTTGGATGAATTAATCACAGCACTTTTTTGTGTGTGTACATAATCAACGAGTCAAATATAAACGCAGAGATATCATAATATAGTAATATACACTCCGTACATCAAGAATAGTACAAAGTAAAAAATAAAAAATAAAAAAGATTTTTCATTCAAGATTTTAAACCTTTTCAGAATAATACACATCATTCATAATCAAAGTACAAACGTTTCACTCAAAGAACGCTAACACCTTTTATACATCACAGATTTTACTGAGTAAAACATATGTAAAGAATACATTTCATACACAATCAAGACCAGTATATAGGATTTAACTGAGTATCAAGTGAAAACATACCCAAAATATACATTTCATAATCAACGTAATTTCTCGTACAATCAAAGAATACACAAATTTTCATGTAATTCAAAATGAGCAAAAAATCATACCAAAATTCCGTGTTAGCAAGAATGAAAAAATCAAGCGACACAAATTTCCAGTGGATGCACGTTAAAAAAATGTGTCCACGTTTTCTACACATAATAATCAGGACATAAAAGTGATGCTGAGCGTAAAGTAAGAACGCGTCACAAGTACATTCATGGGTGCAACTACACAAAATGAACAAAAAACTGAAAGGCCGGGGTCCAGGGGTAATGTCCCCCTGCAGCTGAAGCAAAAATTGATTTATGAAGGTATTTTAGTTTGCTTTTTCCACAATTTATACAAATGCTTATTTTAAAGCGTTTGAAAAATACAGTAGATCTTGTTTGACAAATTTTTTTTTTTTTTAAAGGAACTTCCTTTTCTGGTAAAATGCAAAAACAGGAAATCCTTGTATACCAGGAAAAGTTACAACCATGAAAAAGTTGCAGCCATGAACATTTAATCAAAGTTCACAATAATATAATAAAAGCATATTCCATCCACAATCAGGACACAATAGTGTTTGCTGAGTATACAATAAGAAAAGAAGATTCTTAAGAAAAGTACTAAGAACACGTGTTGCTAAAAGATTTGGTTCTGAAAAAAAATCATAAACATTGTTCCTTTTGGCTTGACCATGCTTGCTGCCGCATCGTTCTCTAAATTCTTGCCTTCATGACTCAGACATTATCGTCGTCTATAGAGGGTTTAGTGAGTGATGTCTGCATGTGATAGATCAGAACAGGCTCCATTGATTTCCAACGAACCACCAACGCAGTGACTCCTCTGATGTCAAAGTCACACTTGACGCACCACCATATCAAGTCCCTTGGCTTGACCATGCTTTTCGTTCTAGGGCTAGCTGTGACCCACATACAAATCGTCCCCTTTTGGCTTGAATGCTTCAAATTGAGGCTGCTCTTTAAAATGATGTTTCGTTTTCAGTATGGGAGTCAAATCTGGTCAAAACAAAATTTCTTACCAGCTATAAGAGGGAAAACATGTGAAACCCGTGATTTTGACATGTGACCTGGTGGGTCTTTAATACGGACCTAAATATAAAACAAACAAAAAAGAAATCCCACCAGGTGGTTCAGGACATTTATTATCTGCTGTTAATAATGCCATGTGTGAAGAAGCTTATCACTGATGTTTAACAGCCATTCACATGCACACACAAAAATATATAAAAAAATGGGGAGGCGCGCCTCTGGCTGCGACAGGCTCTCCAGGTGGGAGCAACCCGAATTTCACAGAGATACCTCTGTGACTATATAGTACCTAATACCTAATAATAAGCAAACAGTTGATGTTTTTTTTAAACCCACATTTGACATAAGTTATGAAAGAGAAATGACAACATCAGCAATGGTCAAATGGCGATAAGTAAAGATGAAAAGACAATTTGCTTTTTTTTAATATCAAACCATAAAAGCTAATAGCAACAAACCCAAACTAAACAACACACACACGCACGCACACGCACACACATGCATAAACACACGCACGCACGCGCACACACATACAAAGAAATCAACACTTAATACTGATAAACAGCTTTTTTCCATGGACCATAATCACCAAGATGTCAAGGTGAACGTCATTCAAAGAATCAAGGGGAAGGTCATTCAAGGGGTCAAGGTGAGCTGGGTGAAGGTGGGTGCCTGGTGCAACGGTACGACGAGGGCGGTGATGTCATCGTGGGAGCGTTCCATGTTGTCA
>CM065696.1:53010309-53037809 GCA_017654935.2 Phymorhynchus buccinoides | reverse complement strand
TGTTCAGAGAATACTCGGAATTAGGCCCTGACTAGTGTTCTCCTGTTCAGAGAATACTCGGAATTAGGCCCTGACCAGTGTTCTCCTGTTCCGAGAATACTCGGAATTAGGCCCTGACTGGTGTTCTCCTGTTCAGAGAATACTCGGAATTAGGCCCTGACTGGTGTTCTCCTGTTCCGAGAATACTCGGAATTAGGCCCTGACTGACGTTCTCCTGTTCCGAGAATACTCGGAATTAGGCCCTGACTGGTGTTCTCCTGTTCCGAGAATACTCGGAATTAGGCCCTGACTAGCGTTCTCCTGTTCCGAGAATACTCGGAATTAGGCCCTGACTGGTGTTCTCCTGTTCAGAGAATACTCAGAATTAGGCCCTGACTGGTGTTCTCCTGTTCCGAGAATACTCAGAATTAGGCCCTGACTAGTGTTCTCCTGTTCAGAGAATACTTGGAATTAGGCCCTGACTGGTGTTCTCCTGTTCCGAGAATACTCGGAATTAGGCCCTGACTGGCGTTCTCCTGTTCCGAGAATACTCAGAATTAGGCCCTGACTAGCGTTCTCCTGTTCAGAGAATACTTGGAATTAGGCCCTGACTAGTGTTCTCCTGTTCAGAGAATACTCGGAATTAGGCCCTGACTAGTGTTCTCCTGTTCAGAGAATACTCGGAATTAGGCCCTGACTAGTGTTCTCCTGTTCAGAGAATACTCGGAATTAGGCCCTGACTGGCGTTCTCCTGTTCCGAGAATACTCGGAATTAGGCCCTGACTAGTGTCCTCCTGTTCCGAGTATACTCGGAATTCGTCCAGAACAAGTTAAATCGTTTAACGCAGTGATGTGTGCACGCACAAGCACACGTGCGTATGTACGTGTGTGTTTTGGTGTGAGCACATTTTGTCCCCCGTTACCTCAGGCGTGCAGGACAGGAAGGGCTTGACCTTGAGGGTGGTGTAAGCGTCCTTGAGGTCATAGTCACCCAGGCTACGACTGACCCCAATGCAGTTCATCAGTCGAGACTGTAACCATGGCAACAGTAATCAGTCAATGAGCCAGCAACATACAGTATTTATACGGCGCTGAATCGTGATAGAAATCAAATCGAAGCACACACACACGTTAGCATTCATAACGCATTCAAACAATAACACAATACAAAGCAAACACACACGTATGACATAAATGGTATACAGCAGAAACAGACCTAAAGGCAAGAGAGAGAAGAGAAAGAGAGTGGAGCCTCAATGACGGGGGGAACAGGTGGGTTTTGAGGTTAGATTTGAAGGCTGAGAGGGTCGGTCGCTGACGGAGGGAAAGAGGAAGTTTGTTCCAAGATGTCGGTCCTGAGACAGCAAAAGAGCTCCGACCAACAGTTGAAAGCTTATACCTAGGGATCTGGAGAGAAAGAGGGTCAGAAACTGAACGTAATGTGCGAGCTGGCGCATAGATGGAAATATTGTCGCAGAGGTAAGATGGAGCAGCTTTATGGATAGATTTTTAGCAAAGGGTGTTCAATTTAAGCCAACCAATACATCTGTCGATCTATCAATGTATCAAAGTACTAATAGGACAACAAACAACATTTATAATAGGGGCACAAAAAACAAAGTTTAGATTATAAAAACCACTAGAATACTAGAATAATGTAAGTGTATGCTAAAGTCAACACACATTCACCCTAGCTCTCTCTCTCTCTCTCTTCCTCCCCCCCCCCCCCCCCCCCCCCCCTTAATCTCTCTTTAATAGAAAAAATTGGGTTTAACGCCCTCTGCGGCCTTTCGGCCATGTGGGGCACATCTCTCTTTAATTTACCCACAATCCCATTTTATATGTACATGTGACAACGCATGAGAACAAAAAGGAACATAATGGAATTTGCAGAAACTACTATTTTGCACCCAGAACATAAGGAAAAAATCCTATATAGATATGGAGAAAACAGACTATAAATATCTTGGCTAGTTTTAGTTTCACAGACATTTAGACGTTCAATCCAATATTGTAATAACTCCAACAACTAAGAGAGAGAGCTTTTCTTCTCTGCTTCTGGAGACATGGATGAATCAAAAATGATTAAATAATCATGAAAATCAATCCTTAGCCCCCCCAAAGTCGGAGTATGGCTGCCCACGTGGCAGGGTAATCAAAAACGGTCACACACTCGGGGCAGTGGGTGGATGCCTCGTGCCTCCATGCGGGGAGCTGGACGACCCCGCCCCTTCCACGAGTCTCTCCCCATAAAAATAGTTCCCCCACCTTCTTGACGTTCTGTGCTTGTAACTTCCTTCTAATCTGCCCACTCTCTTTGACTCTGCCTTTTCCTTTGCTTTCTATCATCCACTATCTTTCTGACTTATTGGCCCATTCTCTTGCTTTTAAAAAAAAAACATCTTCCAAATAATTGTTTCCTCCTTTGAGCTCCTCAGAAATCGGAATGTGTCCGCTGTAAGCAGTGGGGAGACCAGTGAAAACTGAAAACCGGACACATACGCACCTTACCTCATGGCCATATGGCCTGGGAACGCAGAAGAAGAACTTTACAGTACCGGTACTCAATTTGAATGCTTCCTTTGTTTTTCTGATCATGTTTTACTTTACGTGTTGTTGTTTGTATTTGTGCCTGTGACCTGTATAACATATTTAGGGTCCTGGCAGCAGAATACTACAGTGCATATATACATGCACACGCACGTGCACACACACACACACACACTCTCTCTCTCTCCCACACATACACAAGCTTCACACATTATGAATGTGTCAGTACACCAAACACTAGGTCACACAGAAACCCAGACATTTTTTTGTATCAAATAACAACACTTAAGGCTCTTGCAAAAATGTCCATCTTAGTCAGCCACACAGATAATAGGATGAAAGAGAGCGGGAAAAAGCCTACCTAAAAATAATTAACATGTACACATGGTTTTTTAAAGGGGAGGGGGGGGTAGGACAAATCGGGGGGGGAGAGAAAATGGAACAAGGAAAAAAGGAAAGGAAGGAAAAAAGAAAAGAATGGGTTAAAAATGAAGGTGGAAGTGGTGGTGGGTTGCATGATGAGTGAGCAAGATAGCGGAGAGCGGATGAATGATTGGATGTGGTGTGAGAGTAACATATTTGTTAATGTAAATTTATGTTTCATACTTTTATTTAATATTTTTATTTTACATGGTGGAAGACAAGTTTCCATGTGCATTGTTCTGTTCAATACCAATGGACAATAAAGAAACTTATGACTTATAACCCACCCCTTTCCTGGAGCCGTAGATGAGGGGGAAGTTGATGTCAGCCTGCGTCACCTCCTTCTTCACCCTGAAACAGTCAGTCAATAAGCAGTCTGAAACAGTCAGTCAATAACCAGCAGTCAGTCTGAAACAGTCAGTCAATAAGCAGTCTGAAACAGTCAGTCAATAACCAGCAACCAGTCTGAAACAGTCAGTCAATAACCAGCAACCAGTCTGAAACAGTCGGTCAATAACCAGCAACCAGTCTGAAACAGTCAGTCAATAACCAGCAACCAGTATGAAACAGTCAGTCAATAACCAGCAAACAGTCTGAAACAGTCGGTCAATAACCAGCAACTAGTCTGAAACAGTCAGTCAATAACCAGCAACCAGTCTGAAACAGTCGGTCAATAACCAGCAACCAGTCTGAAACAGTCAGTTAACATTTGCAACGCCGAGCTGCTGCAAAGTCCCCTCGCAGCATAACCGAGCTACTCCGAAACCGGAATGGGTCGGCTGTACACACAGCGGGGATACCATTGAAAACTGAAAACAGGACGCCCGCACGGACGGACGGATGGACGGCCGGAAAGAAAAGGGACATATCGGGCCTGTGACACAAAGGGCCTAGGCACGGCCGTTCAATTGGGATAATTTAGTTTCCACCTATGCACTATTGTGAAACCCACCCACCTCCTCCCCTAATGCATCTCCTTACCCCATCCAGCCAGTCACTGAGGCAAACAAGACTCGGCGATGCCAGCAAGTTAGCACACCCGCGCAAGAACTCAGTAGTCAAATGTGAGCCACAGTGCTACAGCCAACTGTTTACTCCCCCCCCCCTCTCTCTCATCTCTCTCTCACCGCTCTCCCTCTCTGTCTGTGTCTCTCTCCCTCACCGCTCTCTTTCTCCTCTCTGTCTCTTTCATCTGTCTCTGTCTCTGGGTGTTTCCAGCCCTGTTGGTGGAGTCTAGGCTTACGGGTTCACTTGTAATATTTACATCAAATCATCAGTCAACGATAGAGGTTCAAACCATGAAGTTTCCAACAATGCTTTGTGAATTTTCAAGTAATAGCCTGGCTTCGGACCAGGGATTTGAGCGCGCGCAATCATGCGCACACGAGCGCACATAAAAAATCATGACAACGTGTTATAAGACCATTCATCAAGAAAATGTTTGAAAAAAACTGCATTGAAATACATGCAAAACTCGCGAGATATTCGCGATTATGTGTTTGGGGTTTGAAACCACGTAACTGGCGCGACCTTGACCTTAATGTAAAAACTAAATTACAATCAGTGGAAGCTTGCATCTTGGCAAACTAGTGTGTGTGTGGTGTGAGTCGATGGTCGCTTGCATAGGTTCGAGTGAACTGAAGCTCCTCCCGCCTTTTGCTCTGTTTGCTGTGTTCTAGTGTGTGATTGTTCTCCATACTGTGCAGGATAGTTCATCATGTGGACTTTTTCTTTCCATGGGCTTTGTTTTGCCATCCGAGCTTTAGAATCTTTTCATCATATTTTTCTGTTGGCAAGAGCTGCCAATTTTGAATCTGCCGAGCACAGCCATTTTCGTCAACGCCAGCTGTTGCCTGTTCAGCCGTCCTGTCAGCCTAGGCAAGAACAGCCACTTCCACTGCTCCTGTCATTGCTGACCGCGCTATACCAACTGACCACCAGCAACCATCGCCATCAGACAGAGAATGTGCTAGCTAACCCAATCCCAGACTGCGCGCGCATCAAGTACTAGCGCTCTGAGCTCTTAGCGATTCCATGTGGCTCGCCGCAAGAGTAATTCCATCTCGGCAGCTTCGCCTACTTGGCATCGGAGTGTCTTTACCCAGAAAAGATACCCCCGTAAAAAACAAACCGGCAAGTGTGCCATTAGATCTTTTGCGGGGGGGGGGGGGGGGGGGTGGGCCCGGGGGGGCCTTGCCTCAACATAATCATCTGGACAACTCCACTCACCCTCACCATTCTAAGGTTTGCCTCCTTCCACTCTTCCTGCCTGCCTGACGACCATGACAACTCCACTCCTGTGCCACCACTAAACTTTCCTGTGTCCCCTGCTTCATCTGGCCACAACCTCCCTTCATAAGCCTTCCAGCACTGGACTCTGTATCTGTTATCCTCCACACCTTCACCCCGTGTTGTGCCTGAACCATGTGTTGACAACTGCGTGGACCAACGACTGTGATCTGACTGTGATGTGTCTTCTAACCAGCCCTTTGCTTCTCTACTGCTGCCTTCAACGCCCAGATCTCTGTCTCCACCTCCCCACTACAAGCACCCAGCCACAGTGAGACGTGATCTGTGTCATGAACTTATTCATCTCGATAGTTTTAGTGTTATGTGTATTTAATGCCCAGTCTGTCTGCCCTGAGAACAAAGCGGAATATATTGCGGACTATGTTTTGAGCATGACTGTGATTTAGTTTTTATAACCGAAACGGGGATCAAAAGTAATGGACATGAACCTAAACTAAGCAGTAACTACCCTGGCTACAAAATTAAAGCCTTCCCGTTCTTCTTAGGTGGGGCCTCGCGTACTGTTATAGGGACGTTGTGTAGATAATCCCTTTCCTTCAACAAACGCCCTTACAGCTATACAGCGAGGCCCCCACCTAAAGAAGAACGGGGGAAGGACATTAATTTTTAGCCAGGAGGAGTTAGCTGCTTTCGTTTAGGTTTCATGTCAAGATTTTTGAAGCCACGTTTCGGTTATAAAAACAAATCACAGTCATGCTCAAAAACACTAGTCCGCAATATAGTCCGCTTTGTTCTCAGGGCAGACAGGATGAGGAATTTAAATACAACATAAATAAAACTATCAGAGGATGGTGGAATAGAGTTCAGGACACAGATGACACGTCTCAACTGGTGCTGGGTGATGTAGGGGAGGTGGAGACGGAATTCTGGGCGTGAAGGCAAGCATATGAGAAGCAAAGGGCTGTTAGATAGACATCATCACAGTCCAGAGTCACAGCGTTGGTCACGCAGTTGTCAACACATGTTCAGGGAACACAAACACGGGGATGGAAGGGGTGGAGGATAGAACAGATACAGGAGTCACAGTGCTGAAGGCGATGAAGAGAGGTGTGGCAGATGAGCAGGAGACACAGGAAAGTTGAGGGTGGCAACATGAGGGAGTGTCATGGTCGTCAGGGCAGGCAGGAAGAGGTGGAAGGAGGCAACATATAGATGGTGAGGGTGGCAGTGAGTTGGTAGATGATGATGTTGAGGCAAGCGGCGCAGATTATAAATTGCACACTTGTCCGGGGTGTTTTACGGGGGGTATCTTTTTTGGGTAAAGACACGCCGAGGGCCAAGTAGGCGAAGCGGCCGGAGATGGAATTAGCTTGCAGGCGAGCGCATGGAATCGCTAAGAGCTCAGAGCGCGGAGTACTTGATGCCGCGGCGCAGTCTGGGATTGGGGTTATCCCTACACATTCTCTTGTCTGATGGCATGGTTGCTGGGGGGTGGTCAGTTGGTTATAGCTCGGTCAGCAATGACAGGAGATTGGAAAGTGGCTGTTCTTGCTCTGGCTGACAGGACTGCTGAACAGGCAAACAGTGGCGTTGGGACACGAACATGGCTGTGTTAGCGGCAGATTCAAATTGGCAGCTCTTGCAACAGAAAAATGAATTTTGACAAGAATTCTAAAAGCTCGGATGGACAACAAAAGCCCATGGAAATAAAAAGTCCACATGATGAAATATCATGCACAGTATGGGATGAACAAGCACACACTAGAAACACAGCAAACAGAGACAAAAGCGGGAGAGCTCAGTCACTCGACACCGATGGCTAATGACCCTGGCCTCACACCAAACACACACACTAGTTTGCAAGATGCAAGCTATCCATGATGAGTTGGTTACAATAAGGTCAAAGCGTCGCGCCAGTTACGGGGTTCAACCCCATAAACACATAATCGCTATATCTCGCGAAGTTTTGCAGTATTCAATGCAGTTGTTACAACATTTCTGATGAATGGTCTAATAACACCAGGTTTCATGAATGTTTATGGCGCTCGTGTGCGAGATTGCGCGCGCTCAAATCACGGGTCCGGAACCCCAAGGTTGATGACTGAAAAAATTCACAAAGCATGTTGGAAACTTTCATGGTTGAAACTCTACTGTTGATGATGATTTGATGTAAATATTACAGTGAACACGTAAGCCTAGACCCACCAACAGGGCTGGAAACACCCAGAGACAGATGACAGAGAAAGAGACAGAGAGAGAAAGAGAGCGTGTGATGGCTGAGAGACAGAGCAGAGAGAGAGAGCGGTGAGAGCAGAGAGAGAGAGAGGGGGGGGGGGTAGCAAAACAGTTGGCTGTAGCACTGCTGGTCCACACTTGACGACTGAGTTCCTGCGGGCGTGTGCTAGCTTGCTGGCATCGCCGAGTCTGCTTGCCTCAGTGACTGGCTGGATGGGGGAAGGAGATGCATTAGGGAAGAGGGAGTGGGTTTCACCAATAGGCATAGGTGGAAACTAAAAATTTCCCAAGAACGGCCGTGCCAGGACCTTTGTGTTCACAGGCCCGAGATGTCCCTTCTTTCCGGCCGTCCATCCGTCCGTGCGTGCGTTCTGTTTTCAGTTTCAATGGTCTCCCCGGCGTGTGTACGCGGACACATCCGATTTCGGAGTTAGCTCGGCGAAGCTGCGAGGGGTACTTGAAGCCGCTCGGCGTTGCACATGTAAACTGACGTCAGACTGGGTGTTGCTAGGTTATTGACCGACTGTTTCAGACTGGTGCTGGTATGGACTGACTGTTCAGATAGTTGCTGGTTATTGACGACTGTTTCAGGACTGTTGCGGTTATTGACTGACTGTTTCATACTGGTTGCTGGGTTATTGACTGACTGTTCAGAATGGTGCGGTTAATTGCCTGACTGTTTCCAGACTGGTTGCTGGTTATTGACTGACTGTTCAGATGGTTGCTGGTTATGACTGACTGTTTCCAGACTGCCTTTTGGACTTGACTGTTTCAGATTGACTGCTGGTTATTGACTACTGTTAGGACTGCACTTATTGACTGACTGTTCAGGGGATGAGTGAAGAAGGAGTTGACGCAGGTGACATCAAAATTCCCCCTCATCTACGGCTCCAGGAAAGGGGTGGGTTATATAGTCATAAGTTTCTTTATGTCCTTGGTATTGAAATCAGAACAATGCACATGAAACTTGTCTTCCACCATGTAAAAAAATATTAAATAAAAGTATGAAGCAATAAAATTTACTATAACAATAGGTAACTCTCACACCAACATCCAATCATCATCGCCTCCGCTATCTTGCTCACTCATCATGCAAACACACCACCACTTCACCTTCATTTTAACCCTTCTTGTCTTTTTCCCTCCTCTCATTTTTTTCCTTGTTCCTTTATCTACCCGCCCCTTTCTGTCATACCCCCCTCCCCTTAAAAAACCATGTGACATGCTTAATTATTTTTAGTAGGCTTTTTCCCGCATCTCTTTATCCTATTATTTGTGTGGCTGACTAAGATGGACAGTTAACGACGCTTAAGTGTTTGTTATTTGATACAAAAATGTCTGGGTTTCTGTGTGGCTAGTCGTTGCGTGCTACGAACATTAATCATGTGTGAAGTTGGATATGTGGGGAGAGAGAGAGAGGGTGTGTGTGTGTGTGTGCACGGGCGTGGTGCATGTATATATGCACGTAGTATTCTGCTGCCAGGACCCTAAATATGCTTATACAGGTCACAGCACAAATACAAACAACAACACGTAAAGTAAACCATGATCAAGAAAAAACAAAGGAAGCATTCAAAATTGAGTACCGGCCCGGTACTGTAAAGTGCTTCTTTCTGCGTTCCCAGGCCATATGGCATGATGGGTAAGGTGGTATGTGTCCGGTTTTCAGTTTCACTGGTCTCCCACTGTTATAGCGGACCACATTCCGATTTCTGAGGAGCTTCAAGGAGAAAGAGAAAAATTATTCAGAAATTTTTTTTTTAAAGGCAAGAGAATGGGCCAATAAAGTCAGATATAGTGGATGATAGAAAAGCAAAGGGAAAAGGCAGAGTCAAAGAGAGTGGCAGATTCAGATAGAAGAAGCTACAAGCACAGAAACGTCAAGAAAGCGTGGTGGAACTACTTTTATGGGGAGAGACTCGGGAGGGGGTGGGTTGTCCAGCTCCCCGCATGGAGGCCGAGGCAGCCACCACTGCACGAGTGTGTGACCGTTTTTGATTACCCCACACTTGGCAGCCATACCGGACTTTGGGGGGCTAAGGATTGGATTTCATGATTATTTAACATTTTTGATTCATCCATGTCTCCAGAAGCAGAAGAAGAAAAGCTCTCTCTCTTAGTGTTGGAGTTGATTACAATAGTGGATTGAACGTATAAATGTCTGTGAAACTAAAACTAGCCAATGATAATTTATAGTCTGTTGTGCCCATATCTCATATAGGATTTTTGCCTTATGTTCGGGGCAAAATAGTAGTTTCGGCAAATTCAATTATGTTTCCTTTTGTTTCCTCAGCGTTGTCAATCTACAATAAAAGGGATTGTGGGTAAAAGTAAAGACGAGAGGCGGCCAACATGGCCGAAAGGACGAAGAGGGCGTAAAACCCATTTTTCTATTAAAGAGAGATTAAGGGGGGGGGGGGGGGGGGGGAAGAGAGGAGAGAGAGAGAGCTAGGTGAATGGTGAATGTGGACTTAGCATTACACTTACATTATTCTAGTATTCTAGTGGTTTTTATATTAAACTTTGTTTGTTGTGCCCTATATAATGTTGTTTGTGTCCATTAGGACTTTGATACATTGATAGATAGACAGATGTATGTGTTGGCTAAAATTGAAAAACCACCCTTTGCTAAAATCTATCCTAAAGCGCTCCATCTTTACCCTCTGCGGACCAATATTTCCATCTATGCGCCAGCTCGCACATTACGGTCAGTTTCGACCTCTTTCTCTCCAGATCCCTAGGTATAAGCTTTCAAATGTTGGTCGGGCTCTTTTTGCTGTCCTCAGGACCGACAATCCTTGGAAACAAAACTTACTCTTCCCTCCGTAGCGGACCGACCCTCTCAGCCTTCCAATAACTCAAAACCCACCCGTTCTCCCACCGTCATTGAGGCTCCACTCTCTTTTCTTCTCTCTCTTGCCTTTAGGTCTGTTTCTGCGTATACATTTAGTGTTCATACGTGTGTGTTTGCTTGTATTGTGTATTGTTTGAAATGCGTTATGAATGCTACGGTGTGTGTGCGTCGATTTGATTTCTATCACGATTAAGCGCCGTATGAATACTGTATGTGCTGGACTCATTGACTGATTACTGTGCCATGGTTACAGTCTCGACTGATGAACTGCATTTGGGTCAGTCGTAGCCTGGGTGACTAGGGACCTCAAGGACCTACACCACACTCAAGGTCAACGGCCCTTCCTGCCTGCACGCTGAGGTAACGGGACAAAGTGCCCCAAACCAAAAAACACCACACTACATAAGCACGTGTGCTTGTGAAGTGCACACCATCATGCGTTAAACGAGTTAACTTGGTCTGGACGAATTCCGAGTATACTCGGAACAGGAGGACACTAGTCAGGGCCTAATCGAGTAGTTCTCGGAACAATGAGAACACTGGTTCAGGCCTAATTCCGAGTAATTATCTGAACAGGAGAACACTAGTCAGGGCCTAATTCCGAGTTTCTCTGAAAGGAGAACACTAGTCAGTGGCCTAAATTCGAGTATTCTCTGAACAGGAGAACACTAGTCGGGCCTAATTCCAAGGGATGCTCTGAACAGGAGGAACACTAGTCAGGGCCTAATTCGGAGATTCTCGGAACAGCGCGAACCACTACGTCAGGGCCTAATTCGAGTATTCTCGGAACAGGCAGAACACCAGTCAGGCTAATTACCAAGTATTCTCTGAACAGGAGAACACTAGTCAAGGGCCTAATCCGAGTATTTTTGAACAGGAGAACACCAGTCAGGGCCTAATCTGGAGATTCTTGGAACAGGAGAACACTAGTCAGGGGGCCTATTCCGATATTCTTCGGAACAGGAGAACACGATTCAGGACCTAATTCCGAAGTATTCTCTGAACAGGAGAAACACCAGTCAGGGCTAATCCGAGTATTCTTCTGAACAGGAGAACACAGTCAGGGCCTAATTACGAGTATTCTCTGAACAGGGAGAAACACCAGTCAGGGCCTAATTCCAAGGATTCTTCTGAAACAGGAGAACACCAGTCAGGGCCTAATTCAAGTATTCTCTGAACAGAGAACACTGTCAGGGCCTAATTCCCGAGTATTCTCTGAACAGGAGACACAGTCAGGGCCTAATTCCGAGTATTCTCTGAACAGTGAGAACCCTAATCAGGGCCTATTCCGACGTATTCTCTGAACAGGCGAAACACTAGTCAGGGCCTAGTCCCGAGTATTCTAGGAACAGGAGAGACACGAGCAGGACTAATTACGAGTATATTATCAAGGACGAACACCAGATCAGGGCCTAATTCCAAGATTACTCATAAAACAGGAGAACACCAGTCAGGGCCTTAATTCCGAAGTAATACTGGAACAGAGATACACCAGGTCAGGGCCTAATTACGAGGATTCCGGAATAGGAGAACACCAGTCAGGGCCTAATTCCGAGTAACGGACAGGAGAACACTAGTCAGGGCCTAATTCCGAGTAGTACTGGAACAGTGAGAACACAGTCAGAGTCTGGCCTAATTTCCGAGTATACTGAACAGGAGAACACCAGTAGGGCCTAATTCCGAAGTATACTGGACAGGAGAACACTAGTCAGGGCCTAATTCCGAGTATTCGCGGAACAGGAGAACACCAGTCAGGCCTAATTCCGAGTATTACTGGAAAACAGGAGAAACCAGTCAGGCCTAATTCCGAGTTATACTGGAACAGGAGAACACCCAGGTCAGGGCCTAATTCCAAGTATTCCGGAAGAACAGGAGAACACCAGTTCAGGGCATAATTCCGAGTATACTGGAAACAGGAGAACACCAGTAAGGGCCTAATTCCGAGTATACGGAACAGGAGAACAGTAGTCAGGGCCTACTTCCAAGTATTCTCGGAACACGATGTTTTATCTAAGGACTGATCTAAAGCATGTGTGTTCAATCCAAACCACGTTTTTCGAGTACTTCTTCATCACTGCTCCAGCTTTCGCTTCACATATGTGGGGCATGTCTATCTCCATTTTAAGTGAAAATTTTGTAAAACAATTGCCTCTAGACAAGCCTCAGAAAGCACCTCAAATATGTTTCCCCATTGACAGTGATAGTAATAAAGGAGACTCATGATTCCAATTGTAGCAAGAACTAACTCAGAAAGCACTCCAATATGTTTCCATTGACAGTGATAGTTATAAGAGCCCAATGATTCCAATTTAATGCAAAGTAACCACGATTTCAAAGCGAAAAATAAATCGGATCAGCCAGTATGTTGTCAAAACTGAATCATTTTGGTTGCGTTCTTATTTTAAAAAAAAATTTCTAGGCCGCCCAGGCCAGTCAGAAGTTTGTGTAAGGGCAATGATGTCTGAAGGGGTTAATCTCAATGTTGTTTCTAAGAACAAAACCTTTTTTCTCTCTTTTTCATTCACTGGAATTCGTTTGTGCGTCCAATCATTTAATTCATTTTGGCTCTCCAACAAAGTTCTGTCAGAATGAAAATTAGGTTTGGAAATATTTATTTGTTAATTTTTCGTTTTCATCTTTTGTTTTATTTTAGTAAGCGGTTTGATGTTGTTGGTGCAAACTACTGTCTTACGGGTACTGCAACATGACAGCCTTCGCGGTCGATGCGCTGCGAGTGTGATGATGCGGTCATGATTCACCTGAAATACTTCAGTCTGAAATAATTCTACTACCTTCACTCTATATACCGAGTTAGACCGAGACATGATTTCACACGAATTCGTGACCCACATCGGTCACCAATCGCATCGCATTGACAGCGAATCATATGTAGTGTAGAAGCCCTTTACAGGTTTTCCTAACATTTCTATGCTGTGAACTTCTGCAAGCCAGAAAAAATTAGAATGGTGGTTAATATCATGGTGCTGAATTCACATGATATGGCGTTTGACAGAGGGTGTGCTTTTTAATTTTTGGTCAACAGGTGAAAGATTTTGGACCTTCGCGATCGGCAGGTTGCGATAGCGACGTGCTGATGATAGGGTATGATCGGGTTGTGGGACACCATCAACAACCAGCGAATGGGGACGCATTTCATCCGCAGCGCCATGGAGACGCACACTGGAAGCCGGGAGAAAGAAACAAATGTGAGGAAATGTGTGTGTGTGTGCTCTTCCAGTTGACTTGTTCCACTACAAAGTGATGTAACATGATGTATCCATGGGTGCAACTTTTCCTGGTGTGCAAGGATTTCCTGTTTTTGAACAATCAGAAAAGAAGGTCCTTTTTATTTGTCAAACAAGATCTTGTGTGTCTACATGTATTTTCAAACACTAAGCCTTTGTATAAAGTGTGGAAAAAAGCAAAACTAAATACCTTCATAAATCAATTTTGCTTCAGCTGAGGGGACAGTACTTTCAGTTTTTGTCATTTTGTGTAGTTGCACCTTTGTGTATATGTGTGGTGAGTGTGTGTGTGCGCATGCTTGTGTGTGTGTGTGTGGTGTGTGTGTGTGTGTGGTGTGCTGAATGACACTGTACACCCCTGTTGCAAAAATCAGCATGCCCAGTTGTTGTCGTAGCCTGGCTTACAGACTCCAGGGATCATAGCCAACAGCCGAAAGCATTGAACACTATGTAAAAATACACCAGCTAGGGATGAGAACATTACGTTTGATTACCCCACCATGTGGGCAGCACACTTGGACTTCGAAGGAGCCTCGCCAGGGAGTGAAACGATAAAGAAAAGTACATGCGGGCATCTGGTGCAATCGCTGTTCGCCTCGTGTCAAAGTAACCCAGTTCGAACCTGGGTACAGGGGATTTTTACTCTCACTTTGCCACTAGGCCTTCGGTCTTAAACGTGGAGTCTTTGGATGAGACGATAAACCAAGGTCCCGTGTACCCAGCACTTAAGTACACGTTTAAACCTAGTGGCAACGAATAAAGTTGTCATTTGGTCAAAAGTGCCCACCACCCCTTTCCTCCTAATCAGTCACAAAAAATTGAATGCAAAAAAAAAAAAAATGGTGGCGGCCTTGGCTGCGACACGCTCTCAGTGGGAGCAAACCGAATTTTCACAGAGAGGCATGTGGCACGGAATTCCTGTATTCGCAACATCAAATAGGATGCTCCAAAGCAACTGAAGCTGAATGACGACAAAACGGAGGCCTTGTTCATCCACTCTCCGTCTAGACAAACTTCTCAGTAACCAAAGCCTGATTCATATACTGTCTGTGACACTTCAAAATACCTTTTCTCTCTGCTAGAAATCTTGTTCCACATCTCTGTCACTACAAAACTAAGGTCTATATAAATGAGGATAGTGGTGGTGATGTGATGATGATGACAATGATGATGATGAGACGAGACAAGGATGAGATGAATGATGACAATGATGATGCGATGATGATGATGATGATGATGACAATGATGATGATGATGACAATGATGATGACGATGATGTGATGACAATGATGATGATGATGATGACAAGATGATGATGCTGATGATGATGGATCATATGATGATGATGTGGTGATGATGATGACGATGATGATTGCCGAATGATGACAATGATGATGATGATGATGCAAGATGATGGACAATGATGATGACATGAATGATGTGATGACGACAAGCTGATGCGATGATGATGATGAGCAATGATGATGATGATGACAATGATGATGACGATGATGATGATGACAATGATGATGATGGATGATGACGACCGATGATATTGATAATGATGATGATGATGACGATGATGATGATGACAATGATGATGATGATGACAATGATGATGGTGATGATGATGATGACAATGATGATGACGATGATGATGATGACGATGTATGATGATGGACAATGAGATGATGATGCCGATGATGATGAGGGACAATGATGATGATGATGATGACAAGATGATGGTGATGATGGTGATGGATGATGATGATGACAATGACGAGAGATGACGATGATGATGGTGATGAGGAGGAGATGATGACAAGATGATGATGATGACGATGATGATGGTGATGAGATGATGATGACGTAAGTGCCACAAGAGCGCACACCAGGCTGGTACTGGAGGAGAGACGTACCAGGGATATGAACAGTGCGGGCGGAACAGCGCAAACTTCTTCTTCTTCGATCGCTCAGACCGTTTCATGTCATAGAGCACAGATGCGTCAGGCTGCAGTTATGTGCCAACTAAGAAATCAGTTTGGCTCAGCAAGTACGATTCGGCTGGAGGAAAATGTTGTTGAAAGACGTTTCGTTGAAAAAGGCAGGAGAGAGACTGGAAGAAGTAAAGGCAGAAAGATAGAGAGGACAGAAGCAAATGGAAAAGCAGAGTCAAAGAGAGTGACAGATTAGAGGAAGTTACAATCACAGAACTTACAAGAGGTGGGGAGTAAACTATTCTGCAAAAGACCCCCCCCCCCCCCAGTATCCCCACGGGGGCGAGAACAAAGCAGACAGCACGAACACTCAATTACGTCATTTACGATTGATTGCTTGATTGATTGAACGTTGCAGGACCACGGGGCGGCCCACATGCAGTATGGGAGGCCAGGGGTGTTGAGAGATGTGACAGAGTGGGGTGGAATACAGTGACATACACGGAACGCTCCATTGCGTCATTTATGTTACGATGATTGAACAAAACGTTGCAGTTCCACAGCATCCCACAATGCAGTATTGGGAAGCCAGGGTGGCGAGAGAATGGAACAGAGAAGGGGTGGATACAGTGACACACGGAACGCTCCATTGCGTCATATGTTGCGATGGATTGAACTTGCAGGTTCCCAGGACGGCCCATGATGCAGATGAGGCCAGGGGCGAGAGATGGGAACAGAGCGGGGGAACCCCAGTGACAACAACGCGAACGGCCCATTATGTCATATAATGTTACGATGGATGGAACGTTGCAGGTTACCTCAGGATGCGCTCATGATGCAGTATGTAGGCCAGGGCGCAGAGATGTGACAGAGCGGGGTGGAACACCAGGACAACACGGAAACTCCATTACGGCATTTATGAGTGATTGAACGTTGCAGTTCACAGGGGCGGCCCACATGCAATATTGGAGCAGGGGGGTGAGAGATGTGAAAGACGGGGTGGAATACCAGTGGACAACATGGAACGCTCCCACGATGACATCACCGCCCTCGTCGTACCGTTGCACCAGGCACCCACCTTCACCCAGCTCACCTTGACCCCTTGAATGACCTTCCCCTTGATTCTTTGAATGACGTTCACCTTGACATCTTGGTGATTATGGTCCATGGAAAAAAGCTGTTTATCAGTATTAAGTGTTGATTTCTTTGTATGTGCGCGTGCGTGCGTGTGTTTATGCATGTGTGTGCGTGCGTGTGCGTGCGTGTGTTTGTGTGTTTAGTGTGTGTTTGTTGATATTAGCTTTTATGGTTTGATATTAAAAAAAAGCAAATTGTCTTTTCATCTTTACTTATCGCCATTTGACCATTGCTGATGTTGTCATTTCTCTTTCATAACTTATGTCAAATGTGGGTTTAAAAAAAACATCAACTGTTTGCTTATTATTAGGTATTAGGTACTATATAGTCACAGAGGTATCTCTGTGACAATCGGGTTGATCCCAACTGGAGAGCACGTCGCAGCCAGAGGGCGCGCCTCCCCATTTTTTTATATATTTTTGTGTGTGCATGTGAATGGCTGTTAAACATCAGTGATAAGCTTCTTCACACATGGCATTATTAACAGCAGATAATAAATGTCCTGAACCACCTGGTGGGATTTCTTTTTTGTTTGTTTTATATTTAGGTCCGTATTAAAGACCCACCAGGTCACATGTACGTCACGTGTCAAAATCAGAGTGGGTTTCACGTGTTTTCCCTCTTATAGCTGGTAAGAAATCTTTTTTTGTGTGACCAGGTATGACTCACATAAGGGGGGGAAAAAAAAGGGGAGCTGAAAACGAACATCATTTTAAAGAGCAGCGCTCAATTTGAAGTTGGGGACATTTGTATGTGGGTCCCATCTACCCAGAACAAACCAAGGGCCCTTAATCGTGGTAGCGTCAGTGTGACTTTGACACAGCACACGACGGAGTCGACTGCGTTGGTGGTTCGTTGGAAATCAATGGAGCCTGTTCTGATCTATCACATGCAGACATCACTCACTAAACCCTCTATAGACGACGATAATGTCTGAGTCATGAAGGCAAGAATTTAGAGAACGATGCGGCAGCAAGCATGGTCAAGCCAAAAGGAACAATGTTTATGATTTTTTTTCAGAACCAAATCTTTTAGCAACACGTGTTCTTAGTACTTTTCTTAAGAATCTTCTTTTCTTATTGTATACTCAGCAAACACTATTGTGTCCTGATTGTGGATGGAATATGCTTTTATTATATTATTGTGAACTTTGATTAAATGTTCATGGCTGCAATCCCCGCTCTCTCCCCATGGTTGGATAACTTTTCAGTAGTATACAAGGATTTCCTGTTTTTGGCATATGTACCAGAAAAGGAAAGGTACTTTTAAAAAAAAAAAAAATGTGGTCAAACTAAGATCTACTGTATTTTCCAACACACGTCTTTTTAAACAAGCGACATTGTTATTAAATTGTTGGAAAAACTCGAACACAAAAACTAAAATTACCTTCATAAATCAATTTTTGCTTCTGCTGCGGGGGGACATTACCCATGGACCCAGGCCTTTCAGGGTTTTTTGTTTTATTTTGTGTAGTTGCACCCATTAATGTACTTGTGACGCGTTCTTACTTTACGCTCAGCATCACTTTTATGTCCTGATTATTATGTGTAGAAAACGTGGACACATTTTTTTAACGTGCATCCACTGGAAATTTGTGTCGCTTGATTTTTTCATTCTTGCTAACACGGAATTTTGGTATGATTTTTTGCTCATTTTGAATTACATGAAAATTTGTGTATTCTTTGATTGTACGAGAAATTACGTTGATTATGAAATGTATATTTTGGGTATGTTTTCACTTGATACTCAGTTAAATCCTATATACTGGTCTTGATTGTGTATGAAATGTATTCTTTACATATGTTTTACTCAGTAAAATCTGTGATGTATAAAAGGTGTTAGCGTTCTTTGAGTGAAACGTTTGTACTTTGATTATGAATGATGTGTATTATTCTGAAAAGGTTTAAAATCTTGAATGAAAAATCTTTTTTATTTTTTATTTTTTACTTTGTACTATTCTTGATGTACGGAGTGTATATTACTATATTATGATATCTCTGCGTTTATATTTGACTCGTTGATTATGTACACACACAAAAAAGTGCTGTGATTAATTCATCCAAAAAACATGATATTCTTTGGATCTTCTAAAAATGTTGTTGTTGTGTTACACTCCGTGTGATATATCAGTTTTGACCTTTGTTTTGAATATCACTTGGACCTGTTTCATTTTTCTTTTTCGATAGCATGCTGTCATTGCAAACTTGATTGTAGATTATTGGGGGGGGGAAAATTTTTTTTTTTTTTTTTTTTGTTTTTTTTTGTGTGTGCGTGTGTGTTTTTTTGTTTTTGTGTGTTTTTTTTTTTGGTTTTTTTGGAATTGTTGGTGCTTATTTTTGTTTAGTTTATTATTTTTGTTTTTTAAATTTGTTTTGTTAGCAAGGCAATTTACAATCTATCCTGTTTGAAAATCATGGTACAGTTTAGTCTTTTTGTGGAAGACTATGACTCTCGAACGAAGGGGCCTTTGCACCGGCTCTAGTTGCTGCAGCCAAAGGGATGGGTTGGCTGGCCTGTGGGGACCTTCCTCAAAGGCATCAGTGTCCTCAAATCCCTTCGGCCGAGAGAGTGGGGGTTCACCCTGGACAAGTCTTCTCCACTTTAACCAAATTCCTCGGCCCCAGGCCCACCAGGAATATTGTTTTCCCCGGCCTCTTCTATTTGGCTGTCCTTGTGTCGCAAACGACAGACTGACATTCACAAAAGGAGGGGAAGCTGTTTGAGGAAATGGTGTTCTGATCATTGTAGATGCCGTTTACGTTTGATGCAGAACGGCGTCAAAGTGCGCACTATAATCGGCAGCGGTACTTTTCCCCTCAAATTTGGCCCATGGGGCATATAGACTGATGCGGCTTATCCGTGTTTTTTTTTTTCATTCTACATTTATCAGTATGATTAAATCTGCTTTCTAGCCTCATTCTTCAGCCTATTTTGAGCTTCTATAGACTCAAAACTGGTCTTGGTAGTCAATAGATTCAAATCTTATGTTCCAAAGTATCTGAGAACTTTAAATACTCATGTTCTTATAGGTATATTTCTCATTGTTTGTGTTGGTTTTGTGCACATACAATTTTGTCTGTGGGCTTATGTTATAAACTGGTGCGGCGTTATATGTGAAATAGATACAAACTAATACTTTGTCAATTTAAGGGATACGGCTTATATCATACAGATCTGTGTTTCTTATAGTCCAGTTTTTAACGGTAATTCATATTTTTTGTCTTTTTTCTCTTTGGGTGTCCATAATGAATTATTGCTATGTTTTCATCCGAGTAAATGCTATGTTTTGATTAATTGTGATCGCCAAGTTTTTCTTCTTCTAATCAGTGCTAAATACTGAATATTTAAATTGATGCTATAGAATTCTGTTCAATATTAAACACTGTTATGTATAATCAACTTCAACTGCTGTATTTGGTGAACCTCCACTGCTCAAGCCATTTTTGGTCCGTTATTGCTTCTTTCGGGTACATGATTTTTTTTCTCGTCATTTTTAGTATTATATCATCTTCTGTAATTTCTCTCTTTCATCTACTCATGTACCTTCTAAATTTATTTGGTAATACAGTGGAACCTCTTTATTGAGACCCTCCCTACAAGACCTTCCCTATCCCGACACCCTCCTAAGATGTGTGACACACAAGACAAGTTCACGGCTTATCTAGTAAGTTGGTCGCCCCCCTTACAATAATCCAGCACGGAGGTTTCAAAAGAGCATTTTAAAAACATACTTTTAAAAAGAGGCTTGTATTGCGAACATGGTTGTGGCAAAAGATTTGGATGCCATTAGAAAAGAGACGGCACACGGCCTTCTTTTTCAGTGAAATAATTTGAATTACTAGTACCTCCGCCAAGGATAAATCGCCGATTTGACGGTTTGATTTTCTGGGAAAAAAAAAAACGGCAGAGGGCAAAGTGAGTGTTTCAATCTCTGTAAAGGGTGTTTTTTTTCCTGTTGATCTCGACGCGTTTCCTTGCAAAAAAAAACTCATCCGTCAGGGTGCCCCTTTAAAGACGCTTAACAAATCAGCACAAAATACGGAGGGGTCTTAATACGGAGGGGTCTTAATAGGGAGGTGGGCCTTTGCTCTGGATTACTGAAGTATGGCTGCCAAATCGTTTTGCACTGAAAATGTGTTCGCAATAAAGCCCTTTTAAAACATATTCAAGAAAAAATTGTATGCCGTTTATACTAAAGTAGTCGTTATCACAACAAAGGCAATAGCTCCTTGTTTTTTTTACCGCACTGCATAAAAGGAAAACAGCTGTACAACCACAATGCTGTGACCTCCTACACCACTCCATACCAAATAGAGCTACTATCTCCGGCACCTCCCCAAGGAGGAATCGCCGTTTTGACGGTTTATTTATAGAAAACCAGAGCAAAGTGATGTGTTACGATCCTTGAAAAGGCTGTCTTCTGGTGATCTCGACGTGGTTACTTGCAAAAACTAATAGTTCAGGGTGCCCTTGAAAGGGAGGTTCCAACGTATCGTTTCGGAGAAACCACATACAGTCTTTCCCTTTCCTTTAGATGGAGATGTGGAAGAAGAGGAAGCTTGGAACAAGAAGTCCGATGCTCGTTTAGTCGCTTTGTGACGTCTGGTATTATGAACGCTTCTGTTGTTTTTTTGCATGCTGCTTCAATAACTTCACAGAATGATAATTACTTCCATTATTTACATTGTGTGAGCTGTGATGATCCTGTTATCTCTGGAACAATGATGGTGGGAAGTGGAGACAGTGGAACAAGATATTTCGTTTTTTCGGTGTGAAATGAAAAACCCCTCATATCTCAGTTTTGGTAGTTTCAGAAAGAAAAGAAAAATAACCCGCGTTTACCTCAGTATTAACTATGATGAAAAGTTGTTCAGAACATGTGCGAGTTTAGTCCTGCATTTTGTTAAAATTACCTTCTTTTTTTTTTACTTGAAAAGAACGAAGATACGAAGTTTTATCCTTAAGGAGATCTGAATTGGGACTTACGAGTTTTCATTCTATTTACACAACCTCATTTCACCCAGATAGAAATCGTTAGAGATACGAGCTTTTGTGTGAAGGTGGCCGCGGAAAAAAATTAGAGAGCTGACCATGTATCTAACTCAACCGCCCCCCCAAAAAAAAAAATCGAGATACGAGGTTTTTGAATTTTACCGCCGATATTCTCTTAGATCGCTCAGACAGTTTCCTGTCAATATGATGCGCAAGATGCATCATGCGGCCGTGATGCACATAACTAAGAAATAGTTAGGCCCACCAAGTCTGACTTCGGCTGGAGGAAATCTTTTTTGAAAGTATTTCCTTGAAAAAGGGCAGGAGAGAATGGGGGGGGGGGGGGGGGGGAAACCGGTAAGGCCGAAAGATAGTAGTAGATGACGCAGTAAGACAAATGGGAAAAAGGCAGAAGTCAGATGAGAGTGACAGATTAGAGAAGTTACAAGCCTCACAGAACTTCCAGAAGGGGGGAACTATTTATACAACGCCCCCCCCCCCCCACCCGCCCCCCCCCATGATTTCTCACGGGGGGGAAACCAAGATATGTAAACCTCTGTGTTTTTAAAAACCACACAGCCTCCTAACTGTATGAGCTTTACCCACACACCTTATGATGTTCGCTTTGAACATTTTTCACTCAGAAGGACCCATTCTACCATTCTCGGAAAAAGGGTAGGGTATGGGTTGGGACAGCCTAGGAATATTTTAATAAACTGAAAGAAGGCAGACTTGGGATGCGGGCGTGACACACACACCGCACACGACACAACACGCAAGCACACACAAACACACACAAGAGAACAGACAAGGTACAGACACACACACACACACACAAGCTTAAGAGACAGACACACACACGACGCGCAACAATAAAAACGAACCTGTACCATTGTAGTCCCTATGAAAAGTGACAGCATTTTGTGTATAAATAGTATAAATTAACTTTCACTAGTTTTTGTTTGTTATTGTTGTTTTATTGACCTAAGCTTAGTTTAGTCATTTATATAAGAACAACTTTTATAGCGCCCGTAATCTTTAAGCTCTAAGCGCTAACTTTTACATAAAGTACGACGGTCTATATTTGATGAACAAACATTTAAAACACATTCTGCAGCCATTAAATCACAAGAATGACCTATCTATGAAACTTACATAGATGAGATTCGTTCGTTTTAGAAAAAGTGGTGTGTGACTAGATTATGTTCTTTTGGGAACATACTGCAAAAAAAGTTGTTGTAAAACAGTAAAACTGTTTGAATGGAATGGACATCAAGATTAGTTAAAATGTGTAAAGTGCTTAATGCGATCATTTCTAAAATTAATGATGTGGTCATGCTTTACCTCCGGCTCATGTTGTTCCGCTTGGCTGTCCAGATGCGGCCATCTGTGGTGTTTCACATTGTAACAATTCCTGGTTTTGCTAGCAATAAATCAGAAACAAAGTGCTTGAAAGCATTCTTTCTAATGACATTATGTTGGTGCCCTTCGCAGTCTCTGCTGTCTCCTGGTTGTTCACTTTCTCTCGGTCTCTCCCCTCTGTCGTGTGTGGTGTGTGTGTGTGTGTGTGTGTGTGAGAGAGAGAGAGTCCAAGTGGTGTGGTTAATGCATCATGCAGGATGTGCTGTATGGAGAGGGGGGGGTGGGGAGAAAGTAACATTCCACTCACAATATACTGCACTAGACGCTGGGAGCATAAAAATAGTACAGGCCGATACTTCATCGGAATTAAAGACAGGCTTGTTGGTTCGTTCAAAACAAAAATGGCATTCTGACTTTTTTTTTTTTTTTTTTTTTTTTCACATTGGAGAGTAAGGATAAATTAGCTGTTTTTTTCTCTCCTTTAAAGTTTGTATTACAATGTGAAAACTATCTGATGGTATTACTGATAAATGGCACAGACTGAACTATGCACGATTTAGTTTAAGAACTTGGGTTTCAATGCGTAATACGAGATGGGCTTTGGTAACTGAAAACATCCAAGAAATCCAATGCCCATGTGTGAAGCGAAGATTGCAGACGAATTGCATTCTGTGTCCTTGTAAGCTATGAATCAGTTCGTAAAAAAATGTATATTTTTTTCAATTAGTACATTGATAGAGGCAAGACATTGTTTCTATTCTTTCACTGATGATGAAGCACTATCAAAATCAGTCGCAACATGATTGCAGAAGCTTTGAAGATCATAAAGCAGCAGCATGGCCTTCTTCCACAATGAGAGCAGTGGACACATGCTAAGACTATGGCCGCGGTAAATGGTGTAATAAATCTTTGTTCAGCTAACAACTCGACTCAGGAAGATGAAGAACCCGTAACAGTGACTTTAAAAATACAACCACGTATAGGCCGAACTAAATTAGACATTTTTTAATTAAACCGGAAGTACACAGTTTGGAATACCTCTTCTGCACATCAATAAACGAGCACAGGAATCTAACACAATTCTCAAAAACCTCCTTGGTGGAAACCAAACATATCAAAACTGGCCAATACGAGCATGACTAAAAGGCAGATTGCCCAAACTAATATAAAAACTCAGCTGTGCACAAAGTTCAAACAAAAAATGACAAGACAGTGAAAGAGGCCGCGAGAGACCTATGTCTAACTACCTGAACCTGATGTCGAACAATAACAATGATGTATGTTCTAACGAATCGACTATATACCGACATACTTAATACAGAAAGAGAGGAGAAAAAGGCGTCAGCGAAGTCATGTTGTATATTGATTGTTGGTTGGTCGAAGTTATTCGTTTCTTTATTGTGTAGTTTTCTATAATTATTTAGGTAACAACATTATCGACCGTGGTGTAGTATAATTTTAAAATGCCATATTCTCCTCTCTCTCTCTCTCTCTGTGTCTCTCTCCACTCTCTCTCTCTCCTCTCTCTCTGCATCTCTCTCTCTCTACTCTCCTACTGCTCTCTCTCATCTTCCATATCTCTCTCTCTCTCTCGGGTTATTTTTAATTTATTTTATTTTTGTTTTAATCCTTATGTTGGTGCATTCTTCTCTATTTTTGAATGTTTAAAGAGAGTGTGAAAAGTAGGATTGGGTTTTTTTTCCCTGTGCGTTGCGATTAATTCACAATTGTGAATGTAAAATTAGTATCATAGCGTTAATAAATAATATAGTTTGATTTTGTTATTGCATGTGTTACAATATAGGGATGTCTTTTTGCCATGCTTTATATTACTTGTATGTGTTATTTTCGTTTTCATTTATCTGACTTTATATATGTATTTGATCCAGAGGGCTGGATGTTAAAAAAAGGCATGGTTATTGCTTACTCTATTACCCTTCTATAAAATAAAAATTCAACAATCAACAATCGCTCTCGACGTGTGTGGGGTTGGTGTGGGGGGGGTTGGGGGTTTTTTTTTGGGTTTGTGTGTTGTGTGGTGTGGTGTGTGTGTGTGTGGTGTGTCGTGTGTGGCTGTGTGGTGTGTGTGTGTGCTGTGTGTAGCTGTGTTGTGTGTGTTGATGTGTGTGTGTTGAGAGCAAGTGTGTGTATGGCAGGTTGTTGTGAGAGAGAGAAGTTGTTTCATACACGTAGGCCAAGTAAAACGGAGATGAGAGTAGGATTTCTACTTTTCGAACTTTGACAACGTGGTGTCTTCTCTTTATTATTTTGTGGGAGGTTATAATAATATGATGATTTTTTGTGTTTTCTATATATTATTTGTGAAACTAATAAAACTGGACAGAGAAAGGGAATTGTGATTTTAATGATAGTAAATGCAGTATGTGATGCATTTAGTAAGGAATATCTAATGAAGAGGCCGCGATGGCTAATGTCCAACAACTGACCTGAAGCTGCAATTATATAAAAATCTCACACGGTACCGTACCCCACCATCAAAGCAAAAACTATCTGTATTGGTTTTTGTTTAAATCTGGACTTAGAGGCCGCGAGAGCCTAATGTCTTAACTACCTGACCTGACCTGACCTGAAGTTGCAATTATGAAATCTCACACGGTTACCCCACCCATCAAAGACCCAAACTATCTGTATTGAGTTTTTTAAAAAATCGGGACTTTACTGGTGTTGCACTGCCTTCAGGGCATTGCCTCCATTATCGTTCCCACCATCTATTAGATCTACTAATGTCCCATATCATGTGTCTGTTTCAGACTGCGAGGACGTTATAAAAAAGCGCATGGGGCGGGTAAGAAGCCCCTAACCACAAATTATCTCATGAAATAAAGAAACTTTCAGCAAATTTGCCCATAAAGACGGACATATTCAGACATATAAACGTCGGCTCATGGGCAAAATGAGACTGAAAATTTGCTTCATTTCAAAGAGATAAATTGGGGTGGGCCTTCTTACCCGCCCTGCGCTTTTTACCCCGTCTTCCCCGAAACACTATTTTCATCATCACCGTACAACAAAAATCTAGAAACTTGCAAGGAGGAAAAGGATCTTGGTCGCATCTTTGATCTGGATAAACCATTGTGATAAATCACATTAACAGACGGCTAAAAAGGCAAACAAAATGCTGCGCATAATTATAAGAAGTTTTATTAGGCTAGATCAAATATCATAGGTCAAAACGTATTGGTCAGACCTCATAGAATAGGAAATCAGTTCTGGAGTCCGTCTTTTAAAAAGGCGCAATCGGCAGATTAGACCTCAGTGTGTTGTGTGTGTATGTGTATGTCGTGTGTCCTGTGTGTGTGTGTGTGTGTGCGCGGTCGTGCGTGCGTGTGGTGTGTGCGGTAGTGCGTGTGCTGTGGCGTGGTGTGCCGGTGACTATGTGCGCATGCGCACGTGTGTGTTGTGTGTGTGTGCGTGTTGCGGTGTGCGCGCGTGCGGTGCGCCGCGCGTGTGTGTATGTGATGTAGGCCTTTAATGCATCATGCACGAGATGTAGGTCTGGGGGGAGAGTGGGGTGTGGGAGAGAGAAAGCAAACATTTCTAGTCACAAACATACTTTCCCTTAGAACTAGGAGCACAAAAATTAGCACAGGTTCGATCTCTTCATGAAGCAATGCATGACACCCCCATCAGCAGACTAGAAGCTTTGTGATTTGCCGCAAGGCTGCAACAATTCAATTGGCAAACACTGATGAATAGTTATTGAGGTCATAGAAGTACGTCCTCAGTTCACTTCACAGGATTCTTGCAGAATTAATTGGTTTTTCTTTTTCGTTTACTACCCCTTAGAGTGCAAGCAGAATCTTTCAATCGTGTATGAAGTGGTTGCCTATGGCGGAGAAAGAAGAAGAAATTGAAATAGCCATAAAGCATTAAAACTCAACCGCTGCCTGTTGGGGGGGGGGGATATATCAACGAAGTCATGACGAGGTTGAGGTCAAGGATCGATATGAGGTCTGTTGGGAGGACGGTTCTACTTTTGGTGTCAGTCGGGAATGAACAGAAAGCCACAACAAACAGACGGCGCATATCTGCAAGATACGACATGCTCCGGACTATGGCGCTGTAATTGGTGTCCTGTTTATCGAGTCCTGCCTTTATTTTGACGAGATGGTTTTTAGTTTGTTCATGCTGTTTGCCTCAAGATCACGTTTGTTTTTCAAAGTACCTGGAACTTTCGGATGTCATACTTGCCAAAACAAAAGTTCTTGTTGCAAAATAAAACAGTTGTCATGCAAGTGCAACACGGTCACACTTCTCCAACACTTTGTCACTGAAGAAAGTCTTGGGAGAAATGTGGTCTTTTTGGTCTGTAGATGTTAGGCATGACTTTTCGTCTTCCAGCAATATGTGCATTAAACCGATTAGCATTTCGTTTGGACTTTTAGGCCACAGATTTCTTTTCACTCATTGTTCTGATTGTTCGATGGAAACAGCTCTAAAAACGTAAAGGGACAGCCACACGTCCACTAAAATCGCACACACGACTGTATGATACGATTCGATCACGGGGTCTCC
>CM065696.1:52990030-53009809 GCA_017654935.2 Phymorhynchus buccinoides | reverse complement strand
TATGTGATATATTAATATTATAATATATAGAGACGAGAGATATATATAGTATGATGTGTTGATAAACTAAACAGGAGCCAAATATTTAGTTTGTTTTGTCTGTTTTTCGGTATTTTCTGATTTGGAGAAAATCTAGATTATCAGATAGGAGAATGTGTGTGAAAGCATGCTGATCCTCTCTCTCTCTCTCTCTCTCTCTCCAATTTTTGTAATTGCAGATACCCTATGATTTAATCCACCATCTGAGCATGTCCTCCGAGCCACTCCCTCTCCGTCTGACCCCGATCAAACTCGGCCTTGACCCCAACTCTGACCCTGACCCTGACCAACACTACCCCCTCTACGCCATCAAGCACTACGATGACCTTTTCGAGGAGTTTGAGTTTCGCAGCCAGCGCGCCGCCATGATGCATTACCACGAGGCCAACCGCTACGACAGGAAGTGCTTCTTCTTGGAAGTCTTCGCCGCCATCGTGGGAGCCGCTTCCGTCTCCGGCATCGGCGCTTGTTTAGCCAACTTCCGTTCAAGAAACGGCGCGGGAATGTCGACAACGTCCTCACGAGCCGGGGCGCTGGGATTGCTAGGCGTCGTCGTGGCTTCGATGATCGAGTTCGGGTGTAAAGGAAGCACGGACGTGATCCCCACGTTGTCTAAGCGATGCGATCACCACAAAGAGGCTGCGGTGGGATGGCAGAGACTGACGCGGCAAACCCGATCCTACAGGATCCAGCTGAGAAATCCTGGATTGCGCGTAGGGGATTACGCGGCGTGGTACGATGGGCTGATTCAGCAGAGGCAGCAGATCAGCGCCTTGGCTCTGGTTCCGGATTCCACGTACCAAGCGTTCAACGATCCTGGCCGCGTGTTCTCCATGCTGAGGAAGAAGAGGAGGATGTTTGTGACCTACCAGAAGATGTGTGAGGGGAGAGTGGAGGTGAAGGATGATCATCATGATCAGTAGCAGGATGTTTGTGACATACCAGAAGATGTGTGAGTGGAGGTGAAGGATGATCATCATCATGATCAGTAGCAGGATGTTTGTGACATACCAGAAGATGTGTGAGTGGAGGTGAAGGATGATCATCATCATGATCAGTAGCAGGATGTTTGTGACATACCAGAAGATGTGTGAGTGGAGGTGAAGGATGATGATCATCATGATCAGTAGCAGGATGTTTGTGACCTACCAGAAGATGTGTGAGTGGAGAGTGAAGGATGATCATCATGATCAGTAGCAGGATGTTTGTGACATACCAGAAGATGTGTGAGTGGAGGTGAAGGATGATCATCATCATGATCAGTAGCAGGATGTTTTGTGACCTACCAGAAGATGTGTGAGGGGAGAGTGGAGGATGATCATCATGATCAGTAGCAGGATGTTTGTGACATACCAGAAGATGTGTGAGTGGAGGTGAAGGATGATGATCATCATGATCAGTAGCAGGATGTTTGTGACATACCAGAAGATGTGTGAGTGGAGAGTGAAGGATGATCATCATGATCAGTAGCAGGATGTTTGTGACATACCAGAAGATGTGTGAGTGGAGGTGAAGGATGATGATCATCATGATCAGTAGCAGGATGTTTGTGACCTACCAGAAGATGTGTGAGTGGAGGTGAAGGATGATCATCATGATCAGTAGCAGGATGTTTGTGACATACCAGAAGATGTGTGAGTGGAGGTGAAGGATGATCATCATGATCAGTAGCAGGATGTTTGTGACATACCAGAAGATGTGTGAGTGGAGGTGAATGATGATCATCATGATCAGTAGCAGGATGTTTGTGACATACCAGAAGATGTGTGAGTGGAGGTGAATGATGATCATCATGATCAGTAGCAGGATGTTTGTGACATACCAGAAGATGTGTGAGTGGAGGTGAATGATGATCATCATGATGAGTAGCAGGATGTTTGTGACATACCAGAAGATGTGTGAGTGGAGGTGAAGGATGATCATCATGATGAGTAGCAGGATGTTTGTGACATACCAGATGTGTGAGTGGAGGTGAAGGATGATCATCATGATGAGTAGCAGGATGTTTGTGACATACCAGAAGATGTGTGAGGGGAGAGTGAAGGATGATCATCATGATCAGTAGCAGGATGTTTGTGACATACCAGAAGATGTGTGAGTGGAGGTGAAGGATGATGATCATCATGATCAGTAGCAGGATGTTTGTGACCTACCAGAAGATGTGTGAGGGGAGAGTGGAGGATGATCATCATGATCAGTAGCAGGATGTTTGTGACATACCAGAAGATGTGTGAGTGGAGGTGAATGATGATCATCATGATCAGTAGCAGGATGTTTGTGACATACCAGAAGATGTGTGAGTGGAGAAGTGAAGGATGATCATCATGATCAGTAGCAGGATGTTTGTGACATACCAGAAGATGTGTGAGTGGAGGTGAAGGATGATGATCATCATGATCAGTAGCAGGATGTTTGTGACATACCAGAAGATGTGTGAGTGGAGGTGAAGGATGATCATCATGATCAGTAGCAGGATGTTTGTGACATACCAGAAGATGTGTGAGTGGAGGTGAAGGATGATGATCATCATGATCAGTAGCAGGATGTTTGTGACATACCAGAAGATGTGTGAGTGGAGGTGAAGGATGATCATCATGATCAGTAGCAGGATGTTTGTGACATACCAGAAGATGTGTGAGTGGAGGTGAAGGATGATCATCATGATCAGTAGCAGGATGTTTGTGACATACCAGAAGATGTGTGAGTGGAGGTGAAGGATGATCATCATGATCAGTAGCAGGATGTTTGTGACATACCAGAAGATGTGTGAGTGGAGGTGAAGGATGATCATCATGATCAGTAGCAGGATGTTTGTGACATACCAGATGTGTGAGTGGAGGTGAAGGATGATCATCATCATGATCAGTAGCAGGATTTTTGTGACCTACCAGAAGATGTGTGAGTGGAGGTGAAGGATGATCATCATGATCAGTAGCAGGATGTTTGTGACATACCAGAAGATGTGTGAGTGGAGGTGAAGGATGATCATCATGATCAGTAGGGATGTTTGTGACATACCAGAAGATGTGTGAGTGGAGGTGAAGGATGATCATCATGATCAGTAGCAGGATGTTTGTGACATACCAGAAGATGTGTGAGTGGAGGTGAAGGATGATCATCATGATGAGTAGCAGAAATGTTATGATGAATTTTTTTCCCCTTAAAACCCCTAAGTTTGAATATCTATCACGATGATTAGAGGAAAGTAAACACGGCTTTAAAACATTAAACCGTGGATTGCATAACTAATGTATTTCACAGATCATAAGGCCATACATTTTGTCCAGATTAAGATCCAGGTGTCTTATGACTAATGATAGTGAAAAAAACCTTCCCTTTTGAGCCTTTCAAGTGCGTCAGAAGCCGTGTGAACTCTCCTCTCTTCAGATCTGAATCCATGGATGCAACTACACAAAAAGAAAAAACCTGAAATGCCGGGGTCCAGGGGTAATGTCCCCCTGCAGCTGAAGCAAGAATTGATTTATGAAGGTATTTTAGTTTGCTTTTTCCACAATTTATACAACATAGAGTTTGAAAAATAAAGTAGACACACACAGATCTTGTTTAACAAATTTAAAAAAAAGGAACTTCCTTTGCTGGTAAAATTCAAAAACAGGAACTCCTTGTATAGCAGGAAAAGTTGCAGCCATGAGATCACCAAGCGGAGTAACAGAGTAGGCCGCAGATGGCTTATAGGGAAGAAAAGAAGGAAGAGGAGAAAGAGGTATAAAAGATGGATCATAAAGGCTGACTTTTCCTTTTCCAGAGTGGAATGAGATACCTGTTATGTTATGTGTAAATAATGAATTCAGACTGCGTGGGAGAGGTTTTTCTGATGATGGAAAAATATGTAACTTAAAGCTTTCGGCTCTGTATATATGTGTGTGTGTGTGTTTGTGTGTGTGTGTGTGTGTGTGTGTGTGTGTGTATGTGTGTGTGTGTGCGCGTGCGTGAGTGCATGTGCATGAGTCTGTACCTACCTATGTTTCTACAGTCTTTGTGTGAGCATAAATGTGTATCCATTGAACCATCATAGATATGCATGCCTTTAAAGTTTTCCTTACTTCTTCTTTTGCGTTCCCAGGCTATATGGCCATAATGGGTAAGGAACGTATGTGTCCGGTTTTCAGTTTTCACTGGTCTCCCCGCTGCATACAGCCGACACATCCCGAGGAATTCGGAGGAGCTCAAATGAGAAAAATATTTGGAAGATTGTTTTTTAAAAAAAGGCAGGAGAATGGGCCAATAAGTCAGAAAGATAGTAGATGATAGAAAGCAAAGGGAAAAGGCAGAGTCAAAGAGAGTGGCAGAATTAGAGGAAGTTACCAGCACAGAACTTCCAGAAGGTGTGGGAACTATTTTTACGACAGACCCCCCGGTATCCCCATGGGGAGAAGTATTCCTTACAAACCAATCACACAACAACACACTGAAGACCCACCTTTTCAAACCACAATATCCAACCTTTAATGCACCAGCAGATATAACACAGATTAAATATGGCAGAAGTCAACTCAAGTTCTGAATTTTCCCACGCACCAAAACACCAATCTGTTTAACACAAGCATCCAACAGAAAAAAAGAATGGCACAATGAAAATGACAGATAAATTAGGCGTTGCCATGGAAAAAAAGTTTTTAATTTTAACAATCTGTAATTCTTTGTAGCGAGGATTGATTGAAGCACCAAAGATTAAGATAATGAGAAACAAAATAACAAACAAAAATGAAAGAAAACCAACAAAGACTGCATCAGTCCATCTTTTTCATTAGTTGTGCTTCGCCTAATCTCCAATCAAAAAAACAAAAAAACAAAAAAAAAGTTACTAAAACGCACAACAGTATGTTTTGACATTTCAGTATCTAAGTCTTTGGTTCTTGTTACAATCGTTTTGGGCAGTTACTTTGTATTGATACAAAAACCATCATTATGAATTACAGGGAAACCCATTTAGTACGAGTACGGTTTAAACGAGAGCCCGTGTGTAACGAGTGGTTTCAAAATTCCCGACCACAAGCCTTCTTTTTCCTTGTTAAATAATTCTGCATACAACGAGCTCGCTACAACGAGCAACTTGCATATAACGTACAATTTATTGACTCCCAAAGTCAAGCTTTTATGCAAAAACTACATGGTTAGAACGAGAACGCACTTACAACCACACCGCCATCCCAAAGTCAAGCTTTCTTGCACAACTACCTGGCTAGAACGAGAACACACTGACAACATCGCCATCTTGACTAACCCCTCGATATGTAAGCGGCATTCTGATTGGCCGATATAACAACTTGGGTGTCTGCAGCGCAAGCAGACGACACTGGACTCACTCTTTGCGCACTGATCTTGTGACTTCCGAGAAATTTTAACTTTCTCTTAAAGCGCGTGTGTGGATTTTATGTTTTTGATGTTATCGTGTGTTAATAAACTGTTTTAAAGTGTTTGTAATCGGCATTAAAAACCCTATGGCTACAGGATACTGGGCTTATAACCATGTTTTGTTGGGTAAGTGTGTTGTTTCCGTTTTTCTGTCTTTTTCACATTTACCAACACGCACATCACAGTAGATGTGAGGAGCGATTGATAGGTTCGTCAGGCTTGCCAAAATCGATAAAATGGTTTGAACGAGCAATGCTTACGAGTAAATTGGCCCTCTCCCCTGGAATTCGTACTAAACGGGTTTCCCTGTACTTCGGTTTATCCCATTCACAACAGTAAATGTGACCCAGCACCACGAAAGGGACATTAAGTGTCAAAGTGACCATTCAGAGATAGTGGTACTGCTAGAAACTTCAGACAATGCTCTTTCAAATGATATAAGAACCTTTCTTGTTATGTCTTCCGTTGTAGAGTTATGAGCATTTAAAGTTGGTAGGGTGACTGTCGGCCATTTTGAGAAATCACAGTCTAAAGTTTAGCCTAGCTGAAGAAAAATGCATCAACCTACTCATTTTAAAGCACGTTTTCGAGTATTTAGAGACCATAACAAGGATTGTCCTTTATCAATATGAAAGATGGGATGTCAGAGAGCACGAAAATACCCATAACTCAAACATTTTTTTTTTTAATTACATTTTTGAATTTGCAAGTATGTTGTGAGAAACTCGCCCAGCGACTTAATGTCCCTTAATGGGTGACAAACATGCACAAATTGGATATACAACAAATCGTTTGCCAGGTCTTTTGGTCTTTTTGTCTGTATCACTGCATTCTTTCAATAACTACATGCTTCGCTCCCAAGTTTTGTATTAAAGCTGCAAGAGGTGAGCTGGGATAGAAAAACAAAAACAAAAACAGACTTCTGGTTCTTACGGTTCTTACACATATGCAAATATCATGTAGTGCATATGCAAATATCATGTAACACATATGAAAGTTTTGTTGGTTTGTTTCGTTATCGGAGTGAAAGAATTGCAATGTACAGGGATTGGCAGTCAACATCACAAAGTTCAGAACAAACACATAAATATACTCCTTAACTCTTCCTGCATCATGGCCCAGGACATCACTCTACTCTCCAACCAAAGGCAGAGACAGTTGCCTCCAAGCACCCTGCCATGTGTTTGCATATTTTGAGAGCTTATTGGGTTGTTGTTTTCCCGTTAAAGTAGCGCATGCGCAGTTAATATGCAACGGACAACCAAGAACGTCATAAAATACATGGCGCTAGAACGAGAAGAGGTAATAATCATTTACACTGACAGGGTTGACTTGCATACAACCAGTCACTTATTTTCATGTCACATCTTTTTATTTCTATTCACAATTAAGGTGTTTTTTCTCCTGAGCTCCTGAACAAGAAATCCCATTTTTGGAATTCCCAACCATTTCTTCTCTACACAGGAAAGTCTGACAGAAATATTTGGCTGAAATTTTGGGAGGGGGAAAGAAAGGGTTTTAATTAACCCTTTCACCGCCAGCCATATTTCAGCCGAAATTTTCCATTAAATATACCTGGGTAGACAACAAAATCCATCTGCAGTATTGGGGATTCTTCTGTGACAGATATAAAATAAGGTCTATCCTTACTGTACCTGGGTACAGGGGATTTTTTCCTCTCATTCTGCACTAGGCCTTAACGGTCTGAACGTGGAGTCCTTCGGATGAGACGATAAACCGAGGTCCCGTGTGCCCATGCACTTAGCATACGTTAAACCCAGTGGCAACGAAAAAGTTGTCATTCGGTCAAAATGTAACCCCCCCCCCCCCCCCCCCCCCCCCCCCCCCCCCCCCCCCCCCCCCCCCCCCCCCCCCCCCCCCCCCCCCCCCCCCTCATCAGTGACAAAAATCGCATGCAAAAAATAAAAAAAAAAAATAAAAAAAAAATTGGGTGGCGCGCCTCTGGCTGCGACGCGCTCTCCAGGTGGGAGCAACCCGAATTTCACAGAGACGCCTCTGTGACTACAAAGTACCTAATACCTAATACTTCCCAAAACTAAATCCATCTGCAGTATTGGGGATTCTTCTGTGACATATATAAAATAAGGTCTATCCTTACTTCCCAAAACTAAGACAAAAGGGTCTTTGGATAACAGACCCCAATTTGATGCCTTTTAGTGACATGGGTGTCAAATCACTGTGGTGCAAAATTGCAACTCTGGCACTGAAAGAGTCAGGTAGAAATTTTAAAAAGTCTTCAAAAATCACAGAGACTTCAATCAGCTTCTGCTGTGCCAAACCCAAACACCCTGAGTTGTTTGCACCAAAGCAGGTGTTAGACATTCAGGATACCTCGACCAAACTGAAGAATAAAACTTGACTGTGTGACAAGAACAAGCTTAAATCGTACATAGGTGTCTATGAAGGAAGACTTTGGAATGTGGCAACAAGTATTCAACAGCCTAAACATGCCAAATTTCTGATTAAAGTACACCTATTTTTTTAATACATATATATTCTACACCAACCCAAAATATAACTTCAACATTCTATTTCAATTTCTATGAAATCAGTTCTCTAGAAACAGTCAAAAATCTCTTATCAATTTTCTTAAAAATAACACACGTTGAACATCAAATTTCAAATGAATGACTAGAGAAAATAATGTCACCAGATTTTAGAAACGAAAAGGTGTGGAAAAAGATTGACATAACTGATTTCTGAAAAATGACACCCTCTGACACCCTCCCCCCCCCCCCCCCCCCCCCCCCCCCCCCCCCCCCCCTCCCCCCCCCCCCCCACCCCCCCCCCCCCCCCCCCCCCCCCCCCCCCCCCCCCCCCCCCCCCTCCCCCCCCCCCCCCCCCCCCCCCCCCCCCCCCCCCCCCCCCCCCCCCCCCCCCCCCCACCCCCCCCCCCCCCCCCCCCCCCCCCCCCCCCCCCCCCCCCCCCCCCCCCCCCCCCCCCCACACACTCAAAAAAAAAAAGTCCCTACCTACATAAACAATGAGGAGTGCCCAGCCTCATACTCTGCCGGGGGGGAAAAACGGGACAGTTGTTTTGGTTTGTTTTTTAAAGCCAAATAAACCAACTTACTAAACAACAGTCTCAACAAAAGGGAGCTCAGAGTTTTCAAGACTGCATGCACGACAGAATTTGGATAAATTCACAGTTAGGCAAAATCTTGTCAGAGCAGACAAGCTTCATACATCAGAGCTGCTCTCCAAGTAAGAAAATTTTCATGCGATTAAAAAAAATATAATTGTAAAAAAGTTAACCACCACAAAAAGTCAAGACAGAAATGTTCAGGCAAGAAAACTCTGAAAGAAAAGGCTTCTGGTTGTTACAATAAACACATGTTGGACACAGTTTCACTCCAAAAGACTTAGCAGAACTAAATATCATCCTGCAGTTTCCTAAAGCTTGATCCTTGCAAGGCACAGTGAATTGTTGTGTTTTTTGTTTGGTGGGGTTTTTTTGCTGTCCCATCTTCTGGGCTGTACAATGGCGTTGCTCCCACGTCGCTGATTCCGAATCCCAATTCGCAGCCACACCTCTGCACGTTCAGGTCGCAGAATCCGAGACAAGCCAATCCAAGAGGAGCGAATCTATGTTAGGCCGTCAGGGGGCAAACAACCGAGGAGACACTGCACTGCTGCTGAGTCACTTCGGTGGAGTTCAGTGGAGCCTGTTCAGGACACCACCTACTAAGACCCTACTGACGACACTATTCTCTTAGTCGCGGAGCCAGCGTGAGTGAGGTCCTCCTCCGAGGGTACCACCACGACCATCCACCGACAGCTCCCCAGAACACACTGATCCCCATGACTTTGACCCGAACGCACCAAGGCATAGACTGGATTGGAAACCGAAACTGAGGTCACCATGAGAGCAGGACATGCAAGGCCACCACACTGTACTGCTGTTTGATCTCTTCTTCAAGCTGTATCCACACAGTCGGCATAACAGCAATAGTACTAATATATATATATATATATCATTCTTATAATTACTAAGCCTCAGTAATCACCTTGTTAATACATCATAGACCCCTGCAAACTATGCCCAAAGGCAGTAGTACTATTTTATAACAATATGCCGATAATCACTATACCTGGTTTATCACCAACAGATATATCGACGTCCGCATGCAAAAGAGACGTAACTCAAAATTGGTCATCTTCGATGTGTTGAACTTACCAGTTGATCAAGACAAGCTGCATCGTCTAACAAAGCTGTAAAACAACAATCTGCCAAGATGAAACACTGATGGTGACGCTAAATGAACAAAAAATGATGCTATGTGGCCTGAAATGACCAAACTGTCAAGTTTTTCATTCCTCATGTGAAGTGACGTCATTCGACTTACGTCTCTTTTCCATGCGGGCGACGAATTACGTCCATGACATTAGTCCCCATCAACCCAGTGACCACGTGGTCCCTCCCCCCTGCAAACTGTGCCCACAGTCTGCAGCACTAATCACACCATCACCATGCCTGGTTGATGACCAACAGATGTATGTCCATGACATTGGTCCCTCCCCCCTGCAAACTGTGCCCACAGTCTGCAGCACTAATCACACCATCACCATGCCTGGTTGATGACCAACAGATGTATGTCCATGACATTGGTCCCTCCCCCCTGCAAACTGTGCCCACAGTCTGCAGCACTAATCATACCATCACCATGCCTGGTTGATGACCAACAGATGTAAGTCCATCACATTGGTCCCTCCCCCCTGCAAACTGTGCCCACAGTCTGCAGCACTAATCATACCATCACCATGCCTGGTTGATGACCAACAGATGTATGTCCATCACATTGGTCCCTGTCAACCCAGTGACCAAGTGGTCTCTCCCCCCTGCAAACTGTGCCCACAGATTATAGGCGTCGTTGTTGTCCAGGAACCTCTGGGGCTCCAAGCCCTGAGTCATGGCGTCCACCGCAAAGTTCTCGTCAACCATCGCCCCTGCCGCGTCTGTAGGGCCGTCCTGCCCGTCCGTGCCTATCATGGTAATGATATGGTAATTCGGCTATAACGATGGTCATCATCATTGTCATCATATTAACTCTCTCTACTCAAGAATCCAAATTCTGCTTAACATCCTCCGGTCTGGAACAGACACGTACGGGACATTAGTAGATATAAAGATGGTGGGAACGATCATGGAGGCAATGTTCAGAGGCAGTGCAACACCAGGAAAGTCCCAAATTTTTAACAATACAGATATTGTCGTTTTTGTATGACTATAGCGTACATGCCTCGCGCAATCGTTCAATACTAGGAAGGTTTGGATCATTACATAAAAAACATTTTTTTAAAGAATGCTTTACAGTAGTTTTGAAAATTTGTGGCATTATTTATAATAATAAAAGCTAACGTCTGTTAAAGTTCCAAAGTAAAATTTTTATTTCAATCCGATTAATGGCGGTTTGCAAAACAAGCATGACAAAGAAGACAAAGAGAGAGGTAGTGACTCGTTTTCATTCATTGCCGTCCTTAAAAATAGACTAGAAGTCATTTCATTGGTTGAAAACTATTAAGGGACCGTAGAGGAATACTTTTATACCAGTTTGGGTTGCATGGCTTCGCTGAGTTGTGAAGTGTGAATGTTTAAACACTATGTACGCTATAGCGTACATTCGTGTTGAACGGTTGTGAAAGGAAGCCATCAGCCATTGTTGAATGAGTTAATAACACATTTTGTGAAGCACTATAGCTCCTGTTGCATCTGTGGGCCTATACTGTTAGAAGAATGACTAATAGTAATCATCATTATCATTATGATCATCATCATTGTCGTCATCATTGTCACCATCATCATCCTCACCACCATCAACATTGACATCATCATTAACGTTTTTGTGTTCTATAGCTCTTGTTGCATCTGCAGACTATGTATGATAAATGTAAACACACACACAACACAACACAACACAACAACAACAACAACAACAACAACAACAACAACAACAACATACAGCATACCACGCTGAATCTTGATATAAATCAAATCAAGGCGCACACACACATTAGCATTCATAACGCATTCAAACAAAAATGCAATACAAAGCGAACACAATGTATGACATAAATGGAATACAGCAGAAACAGACCTAAAGGCAAGAGAGAGAAGAGAAAGAGAGTGGAGCCTCAATGACAGGGGAACAGGTGGGTTTTGAGGTTAGATTTGAAAGCAGACACACACACACACACATACACACCACACAACACACACACACACACACACACAACACACACTTACACACACACGCACACAACACTTACCAGCACTGAGGAAGAAGACCTGGGCTGAAGGCTTCCTCTGTGTGAACACCTCACACACCCAACACACACACACAACACACACACACACAACACACACACACACACACACTCACACACACAACACTTACCAGCACTGAGGAAGAAGACCTGGGCTGAAGGCTTCCTCTGTGTGAACACCTCACACACCCAACACACACACACACACACACACACACACACACACACTCACACACACACAACACTAATACCAGCACTGAGGAAGAAGACCTGGGCTGAAGGCTTCCTCTGTGTGAACACCTCACACACCCAACACACACACACACACACACACACACACACACACACACACACACACACACACACACGCTCACACACACACACACACACACCTAACACTTACCAGCACTGAGGAAGAAGACCTGGGCTGAAGGCTTCCTCTGTGTGAACACCTCAAACCCTGACTGTAGCTGAAGGCCCGCCGCTAGCACCAGCTCCTGATTGCGACCCCCTTTACCGGTCCCTGGAAATAGGATAATAAATCATGTACATGTATCAGTAATATTAAATCATAATAATGTATTGCATTATGGGGCAGTGGGTGGATGCCTTGTGCCTCCATACGGGGAGCTGGACAACCCCGCCCCATCCACGAGTCTCTCCCCGTGGGGATACCGGGGGGTCTTTCGTAAAAATAGTTCCCCCACCTTCTGGAAGTTCTGTGCTTGTAACTTCTAATCTGCCACTCTCTTTGACTCTGCCTTTTCCTTTTGCTTTCTATCATCTACTATCTTTCTGACTTATTGGCCCATTCTCCTGCCTTTTTCCCAACAAAAATCTTCCAAATAATTTTTCTCCTTTGAGCTCCTCCGAAATCGGAGTGTGTCGGCTGTACGCAGCGGGGAGACCAGTGAAAACTGGACACATACGTACCTTACCCATTATGTGCCATATGGCCTGGGAATGCAGAAGAAGAAGTATTGCATTATGCCGACTGAAGGCCCGCCGCTAACACCAGCTCCTGATTGCGACGCCCTTTACCGCTCCCTGAAAGGGAGGTAAACAATGAAAACAAATCCAATACCTTCTTCTTCTTCATTCCCAGGCCATATGGCCATAATGGGTAAAGGTACGTATGTGTCTGTTTTTCAGTTTTCACTGGTCTCCCCTCTGCATACAGCTGACACATTCCGATTTCGGAGGAGGTCAAAGGAGAAAAATTATTTAGAAGATTTTTTTTTTTAATGGCAGGAGAATGGGCCAATAAGTCAAAAACATAGTGGATGACAGAAAGCAAAGGGAAAAGGCAAAGTCAAAGAGAGTGGCAGATTAGAGGAAGTTACAAGCACAGAACTTCCAGAAGGTGGGGAACTATTTTTATGAAAGACCCCCCCGGCATCCCCATGGAGAGGCACTTGACACTTTAAAAACTTTGTTACGCAAGGATTGAGATTTTAGGCCACGCCTATTCTTACAATCTGTCCTCAATCTGTCTCTCAGAGAGACTGGTGGAGGCGGCAGGGTTGTCCAGCTCCCCATATGGAGGCACGAGGCATCCAGCCACTGCCCCCAAATCCAATACCAATTCCATAAAGTCACACTGTATTCAATGATGCAAACTGTAGGCCGCCGCCAGCACCATTTCCTGACTGCAAGTTTCTCTGCACTGCACTGTGAGTTGAAATAACGAATCAGGCGTCAAACCTAACATTGTTTCATATTTATATCACAACTCCCCGTGGGGATACCGGGGGTCTTTCGTAAAAAATAGTTCCCCCACCTTCTGGAAGTTCTGTGCTTGTAACCTCTGAAATCGGAATGTGTTGGCTGTACGCAGCAGGGAGACCAGTGAAAACTGAAAACCGGACACATACGTACCTTACCCATTATGGGAACGCAGAAAAAGAAGTAGAAGATATCACAACATATTTCATTGTGTGGTAGTATTATGTTAAATGTGAATCTGCCGCTAACACCATGTCCTCATTACAGTTGTCTTTGCCAGCGCATAAGTTAACGCTTTCACACACACACATGCACACACACACACACACACACACACACACACACACACACACACACACACACACACACACACACACACACACACACACACACATTAGAGACATCTGGAAAGGGGGATAATCAAAGATTTACCTGTGACGTTGACAGTGGTCTCCCCTCCCGCCACCAGACACAGGGGGCGCTTGCTGTTGTGAGCTGTGATGGCGTTCTTCGCAATCTGGCGATGAAGAAAAAAACACGTCAGCACAAAACTTGATCATCACGATCACCAAAATACTAATCCTTACCATAGACACACAGGGTTACTGCCGGTGGAATGTGCTAGGACAAAATGGCTTATTGTTTTCAGCCTTTCACCAATCCAGCTGTAAATAACCACCCACTCTCCAAAAAAACGTAGACAAGAGAGAAGCTCCATCCTATAATTATCCATCTGTTGACCCTTCCTCCTTCTTCTTCCAGCTGAGTGACCACAATCCACACTGTGATTCATCGGCATTGCTACTGGTCAAGATTCCAGGCAGGACAAAAACCCTCAGCTAGCATATAGTGACCCAGCCAGTTAGGTCTCCCTGTGGATCCCCAACGTGATGTCAGACAGGAACAACTACACACACAAAAAGACTTAGGTGGATTAGTTGAGTCTTGACTGGAACATGCTGAGAGTTGGAGCTGTTACAGCCACCTCAGACAGTTGGTTCCAGTCCCTGATGGTCCTGGGAACGAAGGAGTTGCTACAGCCACCTCAGACAGTTGGTTCCAGTCCCTGATCATCCTGAGAACGAAGGAGTTGCTACAGCCACCTCAGACAGTTGGTTCCAGTCCCTGATCGTCCTGGGAACGAAGGAGTTGCTACAGCCTCCTCAGACAGTTGGTTCCAGTCCCTGATCGTCCTGGGAACGAAGGAGTTGCTACAGCCACCTCAGACAGTTGGTTCCAGTCCCTGATCGTCCTGGGAAAGAAGGAGCTGCTACAGCCACCTCAGACAGTTGGTTCCAGTCCCTGATCGTCCTGGGAAAGAAGGAGTTGCTACAGCCACCTCAGACAGTTGGTTCCAGTCCCTGATTGTCCTGGGAAAGAAGGAGCTGCTACAGCCACCTCAGACAGTTGGTTCCAGTCCCTGATCGTCCTGGGAACGAAGGAGCTGTTACAGCCTCCTCAGACAGTTGGTTCCAGTCCCTGATTGTCCTGGGAAAGAAGAAGGAGCTGCTACAGCCACCTCAGACAGTTGGTTCCAGTCCCTGATGGTCCTGGGAAAGAAGAAGGAGCTGCTACAGCCACCTCAGACAGTTGGTTCCAGTCCCTGATGGTCCTGGGAAAGAAGAAGGAGCTGCTACAGCCACCTCAGACAGTTGGTTCCAGTCCCTGATTGTTCTGGGAAAGAAGGAGCTCCGTCTGTAGCCAGTGCGGCACGGAATAACACTCAGTTGTTGGCTGCGTCCTCTTCTCCGTCAGCTTATTTTTGGGTGGATTCTGCTGTGGCTGACATGGACAAGGTCATACAGCACTGTCAGCCTTCCTGCGGTGTTCAAGCGTGGGACAACCCAGACGGATCAACATGTCGCTCACGCTTGAGGTGTTGTGGTAGCGGTTGAGCACAAAGCGAGCCGCCTTTCTCTGAACTGCTTCAATCTTATCCACAAGCCTCTTCTTCTTCTTCTTCTTCTTCCTCTCACTGAACTGGGCCTCACGGCGTTTACAGTCCAACGTGGTACGCCACTGACAGGCGGCGTGTGCTCTCAATGCCTCATTTTAAAAACTTGAAAAATAATCCGTGTAAGGGTCCCAAACGGAACAGGCATACTCTAGCAGGGGTCTGCCCAATGCCAGGTACGTTCGTCCTCTCAGTTCCGTTGAGCTGACCTTTAAGTTGCGATGCAGGAACCCGAGCATTTTGTTCGCCTTTGCTGTTATTTCCTCAACGTGGGTGTCCCAGCTGATGTCCTTTTGGATGTTGATCCCCAGGCGCTTGACGGAAGACACTGTGTCCAGGGTGTGGCCATGCAGGTGGTAGCTATGATCCTACTGTGCCAGGTAGCTATGATCCTACTGTGCCAGGTAGCTATGATCCTGCTGTGCCAGGTAGCTATGATCCTGCTGTGCCAGGTAGCTATGATACTGCTGTGCCAGGTAGCTATGATCCTGCTGTGCCAGGTAGCTATGATCCTGCTGTGCCAGGTAGCTATGATCCTACAAGAACAAGGGATGGGAGAAGGAAAAGAAGAAGGAAGAAGACGAGAAGATGACGAATAGAAGAAAAGGGGGGGAGGGGGGGGATTTCTTTTCCAATGAAGAATAAAGTGACTACAGAGCCGGTGGTGGTACCTCGTTCAGCTTGTCCTTGTCGATGCCCTGAGCAGCCAGCTCCAGCTCCAGATGAACCAGAGACCTGTCCCCTGACCGGCCACGCCCCAAATAGCACGCCGATGTGTACTGGGCCAGACTGGCCAGCAAACGACCCGCCTGTCACACATGACACAAGACATATTGACACATTGCCATGCCCCGAATAGCACGCCGGTGTGTACTGGGCCAGACTGGCCAGTAACCTGCCGGCCTGTCACACATAACACATGACACATTGCCACGCCCTGAATATCACGCCGATAAGTACTGTGCCAGACTGGCTAGTAATCTGCCTGCCTGTGACACATGACACATTGCCAAGCCCCGAATAGCACGCCGATGTGTACTGGGCCAGACTGGCCAGGAATCTGCCGGCCTGTCACACACGACACATGACCACGCCCTGAATAGCATGCCGATGTGTACTGGGCCAGACTGGCCAGTAATCTGCCTGCCTGTGACACATGACACATTGCCACGAATAGCACGCCGATGTGTACTGGGCCAAACTGGCCAGCAATCTGCCTGCCTGTCACACATGACACATTGCCACGCCCCGAATAGCACGCCGATGTGTACTGGGCCAGACTGGCCAGCAATCTGCCTGCCTGTCACACATGACACATTGCCACGCCCCGAATAGCACGCCGATGTGTACTGGGCCAGACTGGCCAGCAATCTGCCTGCCTGTCACACATGACACATTGCCACGCCCCGAATAGCACGCCGATGTGTACTGGGCCAGACTGGCCAGCAATCTGCCTGCCTATGACACATGACACGCCCCGAATAGCACACCGATGTGTACTGGGCCAGACTGGCCAGTAATCTGCCCGCCTGTCACACGGAAGAAAGCTGACATGTTAGTTAAGCCGTGACTGTGGGGCGTATCCCAGTCTCGCCGTTTCTTTCTAGTTTGACGAGAAAATCAAACAGAATGCCGAGTCCTTCAGATAGGGACTTAAAGCAAGTCTGACCCATGCGCTTTAAGCACGTAAAAAAAACCCTTGGCAGTGAAAAGTCAATGAGAGCAGGGAGAGTCCCGCTGCCTGGTATGAAACAAATTGATAGCTAGGTGGTGTCTCAAGTCCACATCCACCACCCCCTCCCCCCGCCCCCCCAAAAAACAAATGATGCTGTACTAGCAGCAACGTGCTCTCCCAAGGGAGCAGCCAGTCTCGTCTCTGTGACAAGAAAATAGTACAACACCATACCATACATTATACATTACACATGAATAGGTATTAGGTACTTTATAGTCACAGAGGCATCTCTGTCAAATTCGGGTTGCTCCCACCTGGAGAGCGCAGCAGCCAGAGGCGCGCCACCCACTTTTCTTTTTTTGGCATGCACATTTTTGTGTGACTGATAAAGGGGAGGGGGGGGGGGGGGGGGGGGTAAATTTTGACCAAATGACAACTTTTTCGTTGCCACTGGTTTTAACGTGTGCTGAGTTCATGGGCAGACAGGACCTCGGTTTATCGTCTCATCCGAAAGTCTCCACGTTCAGACCGTAAGGCCTAGTGCAAAGTGAGAGGAAAAATCCCCTGTACCCAGGTTCGAACTTGGGTTTACTTGACACGGAGCGCAGGCGTTACCTCTGTGCCACTCTATAATAAGTGCCATGCCGATGTGTACTGCGTTAGACGAGCTAGTCTAGCCTGCCAGCCTGTGACACATGACACATGACGCATCACAACGCATTGCCATGCCCTAAAATAACACATTGATGCGTACTTTACTAGACTGACCAGTAAATGACCTGCCTTTGACACAGTACACAGGATGAATGACGCATTACACACTATAGACGGCATACTATACATGGGATTCTCCAGTTAAACCAGAGACCAGGCTCCTGGCCAGATTGAACCCGCAAAGTGATAGAGCGTCCTGATGTGTACTGACACAGGCGGGCAATTTCACACGCCACTCCTGAACCCTTTTAAATTCCTTGCTTCATCAAATACTTTGCTGATGCTGTTGAATTCATTCCCTCGGGATCCAGAGAAGGGGAGGGGAGGGGCACGCTTACAAGAACATGAGGCTTAAACAAGATCCTTTACAATTTTTTTTTTTTTTTTTTTTTTTGCTGTCCCATCTTTTGGGCCATACAGTGGCGTTGCTCCCACGCCGCTCATCTCGAATCCCAATTCGCAGCCACACCCCGGCTTGTTCAGGTCGCAGAATCCGAGATCAGCAGTTCAAGGGGAGCGAATCTAAGCTAGGCTGTCATGAGGCAACCAACCGAGGAGACACTGCACTGCTGCTGAGTCACTTCGGTGGAGTTCAGTGGAGCCTGTTCAGGACATCACCTACTAAGCCCCCTACTGATGACACTATTCTCTTAGTCGCGGAGCCAGCATGAGTGAGGTCCTCCTCTGAGGGCGCCACCACGACCGTCCACCGACAGCTCCCCAGAACACACTGATCCCCATGACTTTGACCCGAACGCACCAAGGCATAGACTGGATTGGAAGCCAAAACTGAGGTCACCATGAGAGCAGGGCATGCAAAGCCACAGAATTTGAGACCTTTTTCTTTTTAATGATTGATGGAAATGAGGCGGATGACTGAGGATGATGATGATGATGATGATGATGATGATGATGATGATGCTGATGCTATGGAGCTCCGTATCGGTCTGAGACTGCATGACAGGGCTGTATTCTACGCTTCCTTTCATAATGATATCCTGGCATTAACCAGGCCCGAGAACTACAGACACCTGCAGTGTTGGTCACTCTCAGAATCGCATCCGTTAAGCAGATGAAGCTTGACTGTGTGGTTTCAGTCTTCCCATTGAGCCCATAGCCACTCACTCTGGGTAGGAGTCGGTCCAGGACCGAAAAAAACCCTCGCCTCTGATGGGATTCGAACCCAAGACCTCCCAGCCAGTAGTCCGCGACGCTAACCACTACGCCACGGCGGCTGGTCTTTACAATATTATTGACTCACGACTAAACGAAGTGAGTATTATGTACTCATGTTCTAATAGGTGTCTGTGAGTGTCTAGATTGTATAGGTGTGGGTGTTTGATGAAAAACTTTTAACATAATTTTGTCAAAACTAGCAATAGTTACACAACCAAACTCAATAACACATCCCGCAGAATTATCATCACTATCATCATGAATCTTATAATCAACATGAATATTAATAAAGCTGACATTTCTAGCCTCTCCAGACAGTGTGTGAGTGAAGACGCAGGCGATGTACCCTAGCTGTTCAGCACAGGTCAGCGCTGCGCCACATCCCACAGCATTGCTGCCAACCACCACGTTCTGCACCCGATTCCAGTCTGTGGGATCTGTGTCACAGTCCTCCTCATGGCCTCCTGAACACACACACACACACACACACACACACACGAACAGACACACACACACACACAGACAGACAAACACACACACACACAGACACACACACACACAGACAGACACACACACACACAGACAAACACACACACACACACATGTACAGCCGACACATTCCGATTTCGGAGGAAGTCAAAGGAGAAAAATTATTTGGAAGTTTTCTTGGGGTTTTAAAGGCAGGAGAATGGGCCAATAAGTCAGAAAGATAGTAGATGACAGAAAGCAAAGGAAATAGGCAGAGTCAAAGAGAGTGGCAGATTAGAGGAAGTTACAAGCACAGAACTTCCAGATGGTGAGGGAACTATTTTTACGAAAGACCCCCCCGATATCC
>CM065696.1:52962530-52977530 GCA_017654935.2 Phymorhynchus buccinoides | reverse complement strand
ATTTCTTTTGTTTCCAATACAGTGGAACCTCCCTTATAAGACCTCCCATTATAAGACTCCCTCCCATATAAGACCTACTTCTCTGAGACATTGCCCTTCTTTGTAAGTATTAACATTACCTCCTTTATAAGACCCCTCCCTTATAAGACCTGATTTTGGATGATTTTTGAAAGTCTTATAAGGGAGGTCCCACTGTACAACAAACGCAACATCTGTTTCAAGTTCCCAGAGCTATGACAGGTCTGATAATAGTCCAGCTTCCAGATTCCATAAACGATATAACAGCGAAGATGTTACAAGTTTCCAATAGCCTCACACATCCATAAACAACAAACAGAAAATTCTTAAACATGGGTGAAAGCGAAACATTCTCTCCACATTCTGACACGTTTCAACGTTGTCTGAGTCTTCGCATTGCTGAAGTAGTCACCACAATGTCCAATGTGTGTCTGTGTACACAGGATGGTGGGGAGAGTGTTTGAATTGCATGCATCTATCATCTTTTTTAATCTGCCATGAATGTTGGCAGAAATACTTGATTTTATAAAAAACTTGGTTCCGGATGACAAGATGGCCTATCCTGAAGACTCTTTCTATTAGCTTCTTCAATCCTGATTTCAGGGGATTCCTGACGATGACCACCTGGATGTCCATGATATTGGTGCTCAGAAGGACATGAACTCCCTGAGGGGGTTCCTGACAATGACCACCTGGATGTCCATGATGTTGGTGCTCAGGACATGAACTCCCTGAGGGGGTTCCTGACGATGACCACCTGGATGTCCATGATGTTGGTGCTCAGAAGGACATGAACTCCCTGAGGGGGTTCCTGACAATGACCACCTGGATGTCCATGACGTTGGTGCTCAGAAGGACATGAACTCCCTCAGGGGATTCCTGACGATGACCACCTGGATGTCCATGATGTTGGTGCTCAGAAGGACATGAACTCCCTGAGGGGGTTCCGGACGATGACCACCTGGATGTCCATGACGTTGGTCCCCGTCATCCTGGTCACCACCAGGTCCCTCCCTCCCCTCACTGCCTTCAGCAGACTGTAGGAGTCGTTGTTGGCTAAATAATCCTCGCAGCTCACGCCCGCTGCCTCCGCCTCCAGGTAGAAGTTTTCATTGACCACGGCCCCCGCGGCGCTGCACACCCCATCCTCTCCGTCCGTGTCGGCCGACAGAACCGTAATGGCCGGGCGGGGGCGGGGTTCCGACAGCTGGAACAGCCGCTGGAGTTCGATAGCGGCGCCGACGACCAGCTCCAGATTGCGCCCCCCGGTTCCCACCCCTGTCATGTTCACCACGCTCTCCCCTCCGCAGACGATGGCCGCGTTTCGACCCGTGTGGGCCGCCGTGTCCACCAGCCGCACGATATCGTTGACCTGCCCTTTGGAAATCCCCGCCTTGACCAGGTCCAGCTCTTGCTGAAGGATGGTCAGGTGCGCAGCCTGCCGCCGGTCAAAGCACAGCAGCATGAAGGTGGCCAGCTTGGCCAAGGTCTGGCCGGTCACTCTGGCCTCGCCTTTCATCGTGGTGCTTAAAAGGTAGGGCAGGTGCCCCAGCTTCAGCGCCCTCCTCTCCGCGGCCTGGCAGGCGATCATGTTGCAGCCCACCAACACGTTCTGCGCGTGCTCCTCGTGTCGCTGCTTCGCCTCCTCGCCCCTTAACACCCCCCTGCCCTTGGCGGCCCCGCCCTTGTTGTATCTCAGTAGCGACTCCTCGTCGCTGAGCTGTCGCTGGAGGTGGTCCACAATGCTGGGGGGCATGTCAGGGACAGCATCGAAGCGCTGCAGGATCTGGAAGCACTGGTGGGCCGTCACCTGGCCGTGGACGGTGGGACCCGAGGCGATCAGGCTGATGGGGTCTCCCACCACGTCCGATATGATCAGAGACACCACCTGCCACAGACCAACCAAACAACGTTGAGATGATCAGAGACACCACCTGCCACAGACCAACCAAACAACGTTGAGATGATCAGAGACACCACCTGCCACAGACCAACAAAACAACAGATGATCAGAGACACCACCTGCCACAGACCAACAAAACAACAGATGATCAGAGACACCACCTGCCACAGACCAACAACACTCAGATGATCAGAGACACCACCTGCCACAGACCAACAAAACAACAGATGATCAGAGACACCACCTGCCACAGACCAACAACACTCAGATGATCAGAGACACCACCTGCCACAGACCAACAACACTCAGATGATCAGAGACACCACCTGCCACAGACCAACAACACTCAGATGATCAGAGACACCACCTGCCACAGACCAACAGATGATCAGAGACACCACCTGCCACAGACCAACAACACTCAGATGATCAGAGACACCACCTGCCACAGACCAACAAAACAACAGATGATCAGAGACACCACATGCCACAGACCAACAACACTCAGATGATCAGACACCACCTGCCACAGACCAACAAAACAACAGATGATCAGAGACACCACCTGCCACAGACCAACAAAACAACAGATGATCAGAGACACCACCTGCCACAGACCAACAAAACAACAGATGATCAGAGACACCACCTGCCACAGACCAACAACACTCAGATGATCAGAGACACCACCTGCCACAGACCAACAACACTCAGATGATCAGAGACACCACCTGCCACAGACCAACAACACTCAGATGATCAGAGACACCACCTGCCACAGACCAACAACAGTCAGTCGCTCCCACATCAAACGATGACATCAATCTGAGGGAGTGATTTTGCTGCAATAGCATCTCTTAGCGCAGGTGGCAAAGCCCTTTTGTGTGCAGGCCTTCATTGCAAAATGATCTCACAGTTACAGTGATCAACCAAGCGTGTAAGGCCGGGTTCACATTAGATGCGTAAGTTCCGAAAGGAAAACCCAAAATAAGTGGAAGAAAGAAGGATAAAAGTTCATGCATATAGGGGAAATTCGGACACATGCGCAATCTGTTCCTTTCTTTTGTTTCACTTATTTATGGATTGCGCACGGGTTATCGCATGGAATATCTGCTTATGTGTGTACATGGCCTTAATGTCAACCATGAATTCAATACTATTATAAAACTTGATCTCAAAATGATGTTGAGCTACATTTGAGGATTGTGTTTCTTACAAAAAGCGTAAGTGATTCTAACAAATCCTGCAAAAAAACTCAAATCTGGGTTCACCTAGTCCCTGGTTGGGGAACAGGGGCAGCTTCCCTGTTGAATCTGAGGGGGAAATGAGCACTACTTTAGACAGATCTGACAGGCTCTCCTTGAAGCAAAGTACAAGGCTGAGACATGACATAGGCAAGTGGTGCTAGGGAAAACTATGGGAAGACGAGAAGGGGAGGATGCTTCCACATTTTAAAAAACCTGTCTTCAGGCAGGGGCCACAGTAAAAAAACAACTGAATTCAGGCATACAACTTGAAGAGAAGCGTCCATACAAAGAAAGGAAGAGGGAAAAGCAGCGTGTCTGATACCTTGGCGGGGTGAGCGGTGTCCACGGCCTTCCCTCCCTTCAGCCTCTCCACTTTCTTCCTCAGCGTGTTCACCTCGCTCACTGACGCCCCCTTGTGGTACAGGCACGTCGTCATGGCCACAAGATCCTCCACGCTCATCCCTTCCTCGGGGCACGGCAACAGGGCAGACCCCCCGCCTGAAAAATGACCCGCAGCGTTATTTATTTCCATCTGAGTGTTTCGATACTTCTGATTCTCAACAAGATTTTCACTCTTAACATTTTCAGATAGTAGAAAAGCAGATTCCCTCACCTGAAAAATGATCCACAGTACAATAAAATAAAATAAATAGATTTCCGTTAAAAGATATTTCAGTTTCAACAACTTTTTCAGTTTGACATTTTAGGGTGGGAAGAGGTGACATCTCCCCATTTGAAAAAATGACATAGCATGATTAACGTTTTTTAGATTTCAATTTATTTTTGCTTGCTTGGAATCAAAATACTCCACATTCTCATCAAAAGAAACTATTTCAGTTTCGCATTTTGAGAACATGTATAGGCAGGAAATCCATTTGCAAGAAAAACAAATCTCCAGCGGTATTATTGGATGCGCACCTGACACGAGAAAGATGAGCAAGAAAAAGATGACCAAGACACTCTCTTCCTAACAGCCAGCAGAGCAGCCTGGTGACTAATGCCACTCATAATGTAGGACACAGAAATGTATGTACCTTGCTGCGTTTCGACATACTTTGGGTTGCACACTACATACTCACAGAAACCCTTCTATGTGTTTCTTCCATTTATTTGATCTAGAATTATACCCATACTTTGTGGACATTCGTGGCTAATAAGGAGAAGGGGGGTTGGGCCTTGCATCCACCCATAGCGGCTATCCTGGCACCTGTGCGCCGGGTGTGGGCAGTTCTCTCTGAAATCCCTCTAAGGGGCCAATAAAAGTACAGTGGGACCTCCCTTATAAGACTCCCTCCCATATAAGACCTACTTCTCTGAGACATTGCCCTTCTTTGTAAGTATTAAAAATTACCTCCCTTATAAGACCCCTCCCTTATAAGACCTCATTTTGGATGATTTTTAAGGTCTTATAAGGGAGGTTCCACTATGTTCCTTAGAACTAAGGGTGTGATATTTCCGGGTGCATGTACTTATAGGTGGTGCGATAGGCGCTTTACACTTTATACTGTGGATCTGCTGGACATAACATACCGGACATGAGGAAGATGACCAGATCAGTGTCTTTCCTAGCAGCCAGCAGCTTCTCTACAGCCAAGGCTGCCTGGTGCGCCACCTGGTCCGGCGTCTGGTCAGTCCCTCCTTCGTACACCTCGATACGACTGTCGGCCGACAGCAGGAGGTCTCTGCAGGAAGCAGGGGAAAATAATGCTGGGGTTTGTTTCAGGGGAACAGAATAGCAATGGGTGGAAAACTTTACATGGAAAATTGTCGGGGGAAATCAGTGATGTGGGGGAAATAATGGTGTGAGCAATAACACATGATAGTAGAAAGGAAATTATTGATGGTTTTAAGCATCCAAATTCAAAAGGAGCAACCATCCCAACCACCACCACCCCAAAAAAATGCATTAACAATGAAAAAAAGGACACACACACACACAGAGAGGTCTTACTCTAAAGATCCTAATACATTAACTGTAACTTATAAAACATTTTGTTCCTTCCCCTTGTCCTCTTTTTGAAAAACATATACCAGAAATTAAAACAATAACTGAATAAGATAAAGTAACATAAGCATGCAAAAACATACCATATTTTTCGGACTATAAGGCGCATCTTGTTATAAGGCATACACACCAAAATGTTACACAAAGTTTCAGATTTTGTTATTACAGTATATGTTCTGACTGTATTATTAGACATAGGCAAGGGTCTCAGTCTGGGGGAAAACATCGCCTTATACAAGTCATAGTGTGAAAAATATGCTATATCCAATGCTCCTTACTGTTTTCCTTTCTCCCTGAACACGTCCCTCTGTCCTCTAGGTATGCTGAGGATGCCTCTCACCACGTGGCTCCCCAGGATGTCCTCCACGGCCCGCCCCATTCCCAGCACCGCCTTGCCGAAGCCCACCACAAACACGTTGCTGTGCACCCCGTAGCTCCGCCCCTCCACCGTCAGCGTGTGCTTGTCAGCGTCATACTGCAGCACCTTTGTCACCATCTGTCTCGGTTCCACCGAGTTCACTGCCTCCTTGTAAATGTCTCGGGCGTCTACGCTCTCCGACTCAAAATCTGATTGTAGACGGCGCTCCGTTTGGGCGGAGAGTGGTCGAAGAAGAGGTTGTGCGGACTTGGAAAGTGATCGGTGAGATTTGACATTCCCGAAGGAAGCGCGTGTTGCAAAGGGGCGGGTCAGAGGGTGAGGAAAGCGAGTGGTGTCAACAGGCATTGAGCAAATTGCTCGAACGATGGGAAAGTGCTTCAGCTGTAAAGTCAGCTGCCGGGCGAAACGAAACGAAGTTAGGCTGAAAGAGAAATATGTGTGGATCATGTGATCAGATTTCAAACTGAAAGTGGCTGTGAGAGGGAGTTATAGTATACCACTTGCCAAAATAAAAGCATTTTGTGAAAACAAGCACAGATCAGAAAGAGAAATGTACCTGTGATTAATCTTCTTCTTCTTTGCTGTGCGTGCCCACAATGAGTTTGTTTTACAAATCGCGCTTTCAGTTTCAGTCTGATTTTTTTAGTTGCATAACATTTGCATCATTTTCAAATTAAGTAACTGGGAATGGAGAGAATGCTCTTTCACAGTTATTTTGGGGGGGTGTAGTATACCTTCTTGTGAGCGAGTTTAACTCTTTCACCGCCAATGTCGCATTTATGCACCACAATGGTTTGACACCCATGTCACTAAAAGGCATCAAATTAGGGCCTGTTATCCAAAGACCCTATCTTCTTAATTTTGGGAGCTAAGGATAGGCCTTAATGTTATACATGTCACAGAGGAATTTCCAATTTTGCTGACAATTTTTTTCTTCTACCCAGTTAAGTTTAATGGTATTTTTTGGCAGAAAAATGGCTGGCGGCGAAAGGGTTAAACAGTAGATAATAATGATACTTAGGCCTAGCTCAGAATTAAACTTAGAGCTTAGAGCTTAAAGATTAGGCGCTATAAAAGTTGTCTTAATAAATAAATAAATTAGTCTAACAGTTGTGGTTGTGGTTTCAGGTCAAGGTTTTGGGCCAGCCACATGTCCATTAAAATCGCACGACTGTACCATACGATTCCATTACGTGATCTTGAAGCGCAAATCCCAGTTTGTTCTTCGAGACCACGTGAATCGAATCGTATCATACAGTGTGCGATTTTTAGTGGACGTGTGGCTGGCCCTTTACCTTCCCCCTTAGATGTTTCCTCAACCTCAGTGCATGAGAAAAGGAAATCTGGGCCCTAAAAAGTCCAAACGAAATGCTTAATCGGTTTAATGCTATGGCTGGAAAGACAGAAAAGGCATGCGCTAACCTCTACAGACCAAAAAGACCACATTTCTCCAAAGACTTTCTTTCAGTGACAAAGTGTTGCACTTGCAGACAATTTTTGCAACAGAACTTTTGTTTTGCAAGTATGATGAAGTTCCAGGTACTTTGAAAAACAAACGATCTGAGGCAAACAGCATGAACAAACTAAAAACCATCTCGTCAAAAAGCATGCAGGACTCGATAACAGGAACACCACTTACAGCGCCATAGTCGTGAGCAGCTTATCTTTGCAGACCGCTGTCTGTTTGTGTGGCTTTCTGTTTCATCCCGACGACACCAAAAGTAGAACGTCTCCCAACTGACCTCATACGACCTTGACCTCAACCTCTCATGACTTCTGCTGAATATACACACGGCAGCGGTTGAGTTTTAATCTTTATGGCTATTTCAATTTCTTCTTCTTCTTCTCCGCCATAGGCAACCAACTTCATCACGTTGAAGGTTCTGCTGCACTTTAGGGGGGTAGTAGTACGAAAAAGAAAGAAAATAAGTTCTCGCAAGGATACTGTAGAAAGTGAACTGATGAGAAACTTCTAATGAACTCACTAAAATTATCAGTGGTTGACATTTGAATTAAGTTGCAGCCTTGCGGAAAATCACAAATCTTCCTAAGTCTGCTGATGGGGGTGTGCATTGCTTCAATGAAAGATCAGCCTGTGCTATTTTTGTGTCTCCTAGTTCTAGGGAAAGTATGTTTGTGACTAGAATGTTGCTTTCTCTCTCCCCACCCCCACCTCCCCCCAGACACATCCGTGCATCATGATGCATTAATAGTCCTACATACACATACACACACGCGCGCGCGCACAGCACAACGCACGCGCGCACGGTGGCAGGCACACGCACACGCACACACGACACACACTCACGCGCACACACACACCCACACAAATTCAGTGTGTCGCATGCGCACGCACACACGCGCACGCACACGCACACACAGTGAACACAAACGCACGCGCACGCGCACAAGTGAGATATTAGTGATGGAGCACACACGCACACACACACACACACGCACACACACACACCGGCACACACACACACATTAACGCCGGCACACAGTAACTAATGCTGCCGATTGGCCTTTTTAAAAAACGAACTCCAGAACTGATTTCCATATTCTAGATGAGGTCTGACCAAACTTTTTACTATATATTTATCTAGCCCAATAAAACTTCTTCTAATTATGCCCAGCATTTTGTTGCCTTTAGCCGTGTTAATGTGATTATCAAATGTTAATCCAGAATCAAAGATGACACCAAGATCCTTTTCCTTCTTGCAAGTTTCTAGAATATGTTTGTTGGTACGGTGTGATGATGAAAATATGTTTAACGTCCTCCAGTCTGAAACAGACACATATATATGGACATTAGTAGATATAAATAAGATGGTGGGAACGATACTGGAGGCAAATGCCCGGAGGTACAGTGCAACACCAGTAAAGTCCCGATTTTTAAAAAAACCAATACAGATAGTTTTGCTTTGATGGGGTGGGGTACGTACCGTGTGAGATTTTTATAATTGCAAAAACTTTTTCAGTGTCAGGTCAGGTCAGGTAGTTAGGACATTAGGCCTCGCGGCCTCTCACTTAGATTATTCTTACTAAATGCATCACATTACATGCATTTACTATCATTAAAATCACAATTCCATTTCTCTGTCCAGTTTATTAGTTCACAAATAATATATAGAAAACAAACAAAAATCATCATATTATTAATACAACAAAAATAAAGAAAGAACACCACGTGTCAAGTTCGAAAAAGTAGAAATCATACTCTCATTCCGTTTACTTGGCCTACGTGTTGAACAACTTCTCTCTTCTAACAACCTTCCATACACACACTCATGCTCACACACACACACACACACACACACACACACACACACACACACACACACACACACACACACACAGACAGACAGACACACACACACACACACACACACACAGGACACACACACACACACACACACACACACACACACACACACACACACACACACACACACAACACACACACACACACACAACGGGAGAGAGAGAGAGATGAGAGGAGAGAGGAGAGAGAGAGAGAGAGAGAGAGTGAGAGAGAGAGAGAGAGATAGAGAGAGAGAGAGAGAGAGAGAGAGAGAGAGAGAGAGAGAAAATGGGGGCATTTAAAATTATACTACACACACGGTCGGATAATGTTGTTACCTAAATATAGAAACTACACAATAAAAGAAAGATAACTCGACCAACCAACAACCAAACATGACTTCACTCCCTCTCCTCCTCTATTTCACCGTCTCTCTTTTCATATAATGTAGGTCATATTAGTCCATTCGTTAGAACATACATCAATTGTTATTGTTGACATCAGGTCAGGTAGTTAGGACATTAGGCCTCGCCGGCCTCTTCACTGTCTCTTTCATTTTTGTTTGAACTTTTTGCACAGCTGAGAGGTTTTTATATTTAGTTTTTGGGCAAATCTGCCTTTTAGTCATGCTCATATTGTAGTTTTGATATTGTGTATATATGAAGGAGGTTTTTGAATTGTGTTAGATTCTGTGCTCGTTTAATATGTGCAGGAAGAGTATTCCAAAACTTTGTTACTCTGTTTGAAAATTTAAAAAATGTCTAATATTAGTTCGGCTATACTGGGTTAGTATTTTTAAATCACTGTTACGGGTTTCTTTCACTTCTTGAGTCAGTTGTTAGCTGGAACAAAGATTTATTACACCATTTACAGCGCCATAGTCATTAGCATGTGTCCACTGCTCTCATTGTGAAGAAGGCCATGCTTCTGCTTTATCTTCAAAGCTTCTGCAATAAATGTTGCGACTGATTTGATAGTAGCTTCGTCATCAGATAAAAGAATAGAAACAATGTCTTGCCTCTTAGCAATTTATAATTGAAAAAATATACATTTTTTACGAATTGCTTTACAATTAAACACCAAATGCAATTCGCCTTCAAGCTTCGCTTCACACATGGGGCATTGGGATTCTGTGGATGTCTCAGTACAAAACCATCTCTTATTACCATTGAAACCCAGAGTTCTTAAACAAAATCTTGCATAGTTAAGTCTGTGCCATTTATCAGTAATAACATCAAGATATTTTTCACATTGAAACAAACTTTTAAAGGAGAAAAAACAGCTATACTTATCCTTACTCTCCATGTCAGAATGCCAGTTTTGTTTGAACGAACAAACAAGGCTGTCTTTAAATTCCGATGAAAGATCGGCCTATGCTATTTTTGTGCTCCCAGCTCTAGTGCAGGTATATTGTGAGTGGAATGTTGCTTTCTCTCCCCCCACCCCCCTCTCCCATACACACATCCGTGCATGATGCATTAACACACACACACTGAGACTCTCTCTCTCTCTCTCACACACACACACACACACAGACAGAGGGGAGAGACAGAGAGAAAGTGAGACAACCAGAGAGACAGGCAGAGACCGAAGGCACCACAATAATGTCATTAGAAAGAATGCTTCAAAGCACTTTGTTCTGATTTATTGCAGAAAAAAACATGCAATGTTTACAATGTGAAACAACCAAGATGGCCGCATCTGGACAGCCAAGCGAACAACAATGAGCAGGAGGGTAAAGCACCACATCATTAATTTTAGAAATGATCGCATTAAGCACTTTACACATTTTAACTTAATCTTGAAGTCCATTCACATTCAAACAGTTTACTGTTGTACAACTTTTTTTGCCAGTATGTTCCCAAAAGAACAATCTAGTCAACCACCACTTTTTCTAACAAACAACGAATCTTCATCTTGATAAGTTTCATAGGTCATTATTTTGATTTAATGGCTGCAGGAATGTGTTTTAAATGTGGTTCATCAAATATAGACCGTCGTACATTAGTGTAAAGTTAAGCGCTTAGAGCTTAAAGATTAGGCGCTATAAAAGTTGTCTTAATAAATAAAATAAATAAGCTGAGGTCAATAAAACAACAAAACAAACAAAAACAGTGAAAGTTATATTTAATATATTATAACAAATGCTGTCACTTTTCATAGGACTACAATGGTACATCGTTTTTATTGCTGCGTGTGTGTGTCTGTCTCTGTCTGTGTGTGTGTGTCTGTCTGTCACTGTCTCTGTGTGTGTGTGCGTGTGCGTGTGTGTGTGTGACCCGCAATCCCAAAGTCTGCTTCTTTCAGCTTTACTAAAATATTCCTAGGCTGATCCCAACCCTACCCTTTTCCAAGAATGGCAGAATGTTCCTTCTCAGTGAAAATGTTCAAAGCGAACATTTGAAATGTGTGTGTAAAGCTCAATACAGCCAGGAGCTGGTGTGGTTTCAAAACACAGGTTTATATCTGGTTTCCCCCCGTGGGGGGCGTTTGTATAAATAGTTCCTCCACCTTCTGGAAGTTCTGTGCTTGTATCTTCCTCTAATCTGTCACTCTCTCTGACTCTGCCTTTTCCTCTTGCTTCCTGTCATCTACTATCTTTCTGCCTATACCGGTCCATTCTCCTGCCCTTTTTTCAAGAAATACTTTCAAAAAGATTTCCTCCAGCCGAAGTCAGGACTTGCTGGGCCTAACTATTTCTTAGTTAGGTGCATAACGGCAGCATGACGCATCTGCGCTCATAATTGACAGGAAACTGTCTGAGCGATCGAAGAAGAATATCGTCGGTAAAATTCAAAAACCTCGTATCTCGAATTTTGTTTTTTTGGGGGGAGGTTGAGTTAGATACATAGTCAGCTCTCTCATTTTTCCCGCCACCTTCCACCAAAAGCTCGTATCTCTAACGACTTTCTATCTGGGGTAAATGAGGTTGTGTAAATAGAAGAAAAAACTCGTAAGTCCCAAATTCAGATCTACTTAAAAATAAAAACTTCGTATCTTCGTTCTTTTCAAGTTTAAAAAAAAAAGAAGGTAATTTTAACAAAATGCAGGACTAAACTCGCAATGTCTTGAACAACATATTCATCATAGTTAATAACTTGTGGTAAACGCGGTTAATTTTTTTTTTCTTTCTGAAAACTACCAAAACTGAGATATGAGGGTTTTTTCATTTCACCGACGATATCTGGTTTCCACTGTCTCCACTCCCACCATCATTGTTCCAGAGATAACAGGATCATCACAGCTCACACAATGTAAATAATGGAAGTAATTATCATTCTGTGAAGTTATTGAAGCAGCATGCAAAAAAACAACAGAGCGTTAATAATACCAGACTCACAAAGCGACTAAACGAGCACGGACGTTCTTGTTCCCAAGCTTCCTCTTCTTCCACATCTCCATCTAAGGGAAAGGGAAAAGATGTATGTGGTTCTCCGAAACGATACAGTGGAACCTCCCTTTCAAAGGGGCACCCTGACGGATTAGTTTTTGCAAGAAACACGTCGAGATCACCAGAAAGACAGCCTTTTCAAGGATCGGAACACTCACTTTGCTCTGGTTTCCTAGAAATTAAACCGTCAAAACGGCGATTCCTCCTTGGCGGAGGTGCCCGGAGATAGTAGCCATTTTGGATGGAGTGGGTGGAGGTCACTCATTGTGGTTAAAGCGTTTTCTCTTTTTGCAGTGCAGTAAAAAAAAAAAGGAGCTATTTCCTTTTGTTGTGAGCGAAACTCCTTTAGATAAACTGCATACAATTTTTTTTTGAAATGTTTTAAAAAGGCTTGTATTGCGAACATTTTCGTGCAAACGATTTGGCAGCCAAACTTCCAGAATCCAGAGCAAATGTCCACCTCCCTATTAAGACCCCTCCGTATTAAGACCCCTCCGTATTTTGTGCTGATTTGTTAAGGTCTTAAAGGGGCACCCTGACGGATGTGTTTTTGTAGGAAATACGTCGAGATCACCAGGAAAAAAAACACCCTTTACGGAGATTGCAACACTCACTTTGCTCTGGTTTCCTAGAAATCAAACCGTCAAATTGGCGATTCCTCCTTGGCGGAGGTGCTGGAAGTCAAATTATTTCACCCAAAGAGAAGGCGTGTGCCGTCTCTTTTCTAATGGCCACCAAATCGTTTGCACAACATTTTCGCAATACAAGCCTTTTTTAAAATTATTTTAAATTGTCTTTTAAATCCGTCTGGATATGAAGGGGGGGAAATACTGTAGGTGAACATTATTTGGGTCACATCTTTGAGGGAGTCTTAATAGGGAAGGTCTTAATAGGGAGGGTCTCAATAAAGAGGTTCCACTGTATTACCAAATAAATTTAGAAGGTACATGAGTAGATGAAAGAGAGAAATTACAGAAGATGATATAATACTAAAAATGACGAGAAAAAAAATCATGTACCCGAAAGAAGCAATAACGGACCAAAAATGGCTTGAGCAGTGGAGGTTCACCAAATACAGCAGTTGAAGTTGATTATACATAACAGTGTTTAATATTGAACAGAATTCTATAGCATCAATTTAAATATTCAGTATTTAGCACTGATTAGAAGAAGAAAAACTTGGCGATCACAATTAATCAAAACATAGCATTTACTCGGATGAAAACATAGCAATAATTCATTATGGACCAAAATAGAAAAAGACAAAAAAATGAATTACCGTAAAAACTGGACTATAAGACGCACCTGTATATAAGCTGCATCCCTTAAATTGACAAAATATTAGGTATCTATTCACATATAAGCCGCACCAGTTTATAAGCCGCATAGAAAATTGTATGTGCACAAACCAACACAAATATATAAAAATGATCCTATCAGAACATGAGTATTTAATGCTCTCAGATACTTTGAACATGAGATTTGAATCTATTGACTACCAAAACCAGTTTTGAGTCTAAAGAAGCTCAAAATAGGCTGAAGAATGTGGCCAGAAACAGATTTAATCATACTGATAAATGTAGAATGGAAAAAAATCCACAGACAAGCCGCATCAGTCTATAAGCCGCATGGGCCAAAGTTGAGGGGAAAAGTAGCGGCTTATAGTGCGCATTTGACGGTGCATCAAACTACACGGCATCTACAATGATCAGAACACATTTCTCAAACAGTGTGAATGTCAGTCTGTCGTTTCCGACCATGACTGCCAGATAGCAGAGGGGGGAAAACACTATTCTGGTGGGCTGGGCGAGGAATTTGTTTATAGTGGAGATGCCTTGCCCAGGGTACATCCCCACTCTCTCGGCCAAAGGGATTTTGAGGACACAGCTGGCATTGAGGAAGGTCCCCAAAGGCCAGCCCATCCCTTTGGCTGCAGCACCAGAGCCGGTGCAAGGGCCTCCCCTCGTTCGAGAGTCATAGTCTTCCACAAGAGACTAAACTGTACCATGATTTTCAAACAGGATAGATTGTAAATTGCCTTGCTAACAAAACAAATTTAAAAAACAAAAATAATAAACTAAACAAAAATAAGCACCAACAATTCCAAAAAAACCAAGACAATAAATAAACATAATCAAAAAAAAGGACACACAAAAATTCATAATCTACAATCAAGTTTGCAATGACAGCATGCTATCGAAAAAGAAAAATGAAACAGGTCCAAGTGATATTCAAAACAAAGGTCAAAACTGATATATCACACGGAGTGTAACACAACAACAACATTTTTAGAAGATCCAAAGAATATCATGTTTTTTGGATGAATTAATCACAGCACTTTTTTGTGTGTGTACATAATCAACGAGTCAAATATAAACGCAGAGATATCATAATATAGTAATATACACTCCGTACATCAAGAATAGTACAAAGTAAAAAATAAAAAATAAAAAAGATTTTTCATTCAAGATTTTAAACCTTTTCAGAATAATACACATCATTCATAATCAAAGTACAAACGTTTCACTCAAAGAACGCTAACACCTTTTATACATCACAGATTTTACTGAGTAAAACATATGTAAAGAATACATTTCATACACAATCAAGACCAGTATATAGGATTTAACTGAGTATCAAGTGAAAACATACCCAAAATATACATTTCATAATCAACGTAATTTCTCGTACAATCAAAGAATACACAAATTTTCATGTAATTCAAAATGAGCAAAAAATCATACCAAAATTCC
>CM065696.1:52937530-52957530 GCA_017654935.2 Phymorhynchus buccinoides | reverse complement strand
TTGTAGTGGAACAAAGTCAAATGGAAGAGCACACACACACACATTTCACTCACTTGTTTCTCCCGGCTTCAGTGTGCGTCTCCATGGCGCTGCGGATGATGCGTCCCATTCGCTGGTTGTTGATGGTGTCCCACAACCCATCAGACCCTATCATCAGCACGTCGCTATCGGCAACCTGCCGATCGCGAAGGTCCAAAATCTTCACCTGTTGACCAAAATTAAAAAAGCAACACCCTCTGTCAAAACGCCATCATCAAATGTAGAATTAAGCAACCATGATATTAAGCCACCATTCTTAATTTTTTCTGCTTTGCAAAGAAGATTCACAGCATAGAAATGTTAGAAACCTGTAAAGGGCTTTCTACACTACATATGATTCGCTGTCAATGCGATGCGATTGTGACGATGTGGGTCACGATTCGTGTGAAATTCATGTCTCGGGTCTACTCGAGTATATAGAGTGAAAGTAGTAGAATTATTTTCAGACGGAAGTATTTCAGGTGAATCATGACTCGCATCATCACACTCGCATCGCATCGACAGCGAATGTCTGTCATGTGGCAGACCCGTAAGACAGTAGTATTGCACGAACAACATCAAACCGCTACGAAAAATAAAACAAAAAAGATGAAAACGAAGAAAATTAACAAAATAAATATTTCAAAAACCTAAATTTTCATTCTTGACAGAACTTTGTTGAGAGCAAAATGAATTAAATGAGTGGACGCACCAAACGAATTCAGTGAATGAAAAAGAGCAAAAAAATGTTTTGTTCTTAGAAACAAGCATTGAGATTAACCCCTTCAGGACATCATTGCCTTACACAAACTTCATGACTGGCCTGGGGCGGCCTAGAAATTTTTTTTTAAAAATAAGAAGCGCAACAAAATGATTCAGTTTTGACAACATTACTGGCTGATCCGAGTTTATTTTTCGCTTTGAAATCGTGGTTACTTGCATTAAAATTGGAATCATTGGTCTCCTTATTACTATCACTGTCAATGGAAACATATTGGAGTGCTTTCTGAGGTAGTTACTTGCATTACAATTGGAATCATGAGTCTCCTTATTACTATCACTGTCAATGGAAACATATTGGAGTGCTTTCTGAGGCTTGTCTAGAGGCAATTTGTTTTTACATTTTCAACATTAAAATGGAGATAGACGTGCCCCACATATGTGAAGCGAAAGCTGGAGCAGTGATGAAGAGAAGTAACTCGAAAAACGTGGTTTGGATTGAAACAAACATGGATTTAGATCAGTCTTAGACTAAAAAATCGCTGTTCCGAGAATACTTGGAATTAGGCCCTGACTAGTGTTCTCCTGTTCCAGTATACTCGGAATTAGGCCCTGACTGGTGTTCTCCTGTTCCAGTATACTCGGAATTAGGCCCTGACTGGTGTTCTCCTGTTCCGAGAATACTTGGAATTAGGCCCTGACTGGTGTTCTCCTGTTCCAGTATACTCGGAATTAGGCCCTGACTGGTGTTCTCCTGTTCCGAGTATACTCGGAATTAGGCCCTGACTGGTGTTCTCCTGTTCCGAGAATACTCGGAATTAGGCCCTGACTGGCGTTCTCCTGTTCCCAGTATACTCGGAATTAGGCCCTGACTGGTGTTCTCCTGTTCCGAGTATACTCGGAATTAGGCCCTGACTGGTGTTCTCCTGTTCCAGTATACTCGGAATTAGGCCCTGACTGGTGTTCTCCTGTTCCAGTATACTCGGAATTAGGCCCTGACTGGTGTTCTCCTGTTCCGAGAATACTCGGAATTAGGCCCTGACTGGTGTTCTCCTGTTCCAGTATACTCGGAATTAGGCCCTGACTGGTGTTCTCCTGTTATAAGAATACTTGGAATTAGGCCCTGACTGGTGTTCTCCTGTTATAAGAATACTCGGAATTAGGCCCTGACTAGTGTTCTCCTGTTCCGAGAATACTCGGAATTAGGCCCTGACTAGTGTTCTCCTGTTCAGAGAATACTCGGAATTAGGCCCTGATTAGTGTTCTCCTGTTCAGAGAATACTCGGAATTAGGCCCTGACTAGTGTTCTCCTGTTCAGAGAATACTCGGAATTAGGCCCTGACCAGTGTTCTCCTGTTCAGAGAATACTTGGAATTAGGCCCTGACTGGTGTTCTCCTGTTCAGAGAATACTTGGAATTAGGCCCTGACTGGTGTTCTCCTGTTCAGAGAATACTCGGAATTAGGCCCTGACTGGTGTTCTCCTGTTCAGAGAATACTCGGAATTAGGCCCTGACTGGTGTTCTCCTGTTCAGAGAATACTCGGAATTAGGCCCTGACTAGCGTTCTCCTGTTCCGAGAATACTCGGAATTAGGCCCTGACTAGCGTTCTCCTGTTCCGAGAATACTCAGAATTAGGCCCTGACTGGTGTTCTCCTGTTCCAAGAATACTCAGAATTAGGCCCTGACTAGTGTTCTCCTGTTCAGAGAATACTTGGAATTAGGCCCTGACTGGTGTTCTCCTGTTCCGAGAATACTCGGAATTAGGCCCTGACTAGTGTTCTCCTGTTCCGAGAATACTCAGAATTAGGCCCTGACTAGTGTTCTCCTGTTCAGAGAATACTCGGAATTAGGCCCTGACTAGTGTTCTCCTGTTCAGAGAATACTCGGAATTAGGCCCTGACTAGTGTTCTCCTGTTCAGAGAATACTCGGAATTAGGCCCTGACTGGTGTTCTCCTGTTCAGAGAATACTCGGAATTAGGCCCTGACCAGTGTTCTCTTGTTCCGAGAATACTCGGAATTAGGCCCTGACTGGTGTTCTCCTGTTCCGAGTATACTCGGAATTCGTCCAGAACAAGTTAAATCGTTTAACGCAGTGATGTGTGCACGCACAAGCACACGTGCGTATGTACGTGTGTGTTTTGGTGTGAGCACATTTTGTCCCCCGTTACCTCAGGCGTGCAGGACAGGAAGGGCTTGACCTTGAGGGTGGTGTAAGCGTCCTTGAGGTCATAGTCACCCAGGCTACGACTGACCCCAATGCAGTTCATCAGTCGAGACTGTAACCATGGCAACAGTAATCAGTCAATGAGCCAGCAACATACAGTATTCATACGGCGCTGAATCGTGATAGAAATCAAATCGAAGCACACACACACGTTAGCATTCATAACGCATTCAAACAATAACACAATACAAAGCAAACACACACGTATGACATAAATGGTATACAGCAGAAACAGACCTAAAGGCAAGAGAGAGAAGAAGAAAAGAGAGTGGAGCCTCAATGACGGGGGAACAGGTGGGTTTTGAGGTTAGATTTGAAGGCTGAGAGGGTCGGTCGCTGACGGAGGGAAAGAGGAAGTTTGTTCCAAGATGTCGGTCCTGAGACAGCAAAAGAGCGCCGACCAACAGTTGAAAGCTTATACCTAGGGATCTGGAGAGAAAGAGGGTCAGAAACTGAACGTAATGTGCGAGCTGGCGCATAGATGGAAATATTGTCGCAGAGGTAAGATGGAGCAGCTTTATGGATAGATTTAGCAAAGGGTGTTCAATTTAAGCCAACCAATACATCTGTCGATCTATCAATGTATCAAAGTACTAATAGGACAACAAACAACATTTATAATAGGGGCACAAAAAACAAAGTTTAGATTATAAAAACCACTAGAATACTAGAATAATGTAAGTGTATGCTAAAGTCAACACACATTCACCCTAGCTCTCTCTCTCTCTCTCTCTCTTCCCCCCCCCCCCCCCCCCCCCCCCCCCCCCCCCCCCCCCCCCCCCCCCCCCCCACCCCCCCCCCCCCCCCCCCCCCCCTTAATCTCTCTTTAATAGAAAAATTGGGTTTAACGCCCTCTGCGGCCTTTCGGCCATGTGGGGCACATCTCTCTTTAATTTACCCACAATCCCATTTTATATGTACATGTGACAACGCATGAGAACAAAAAGGAACATAATGGAATTTGCAGAAACTACTATTTTGCACCCAGAACATAAGGAAAAAATCCTATATAGATATGGAGAAAACAGACTATAAATATCTTGGCTAGTTTTAGTTTCACAGACATTTAGACGTTCAATCCAATATTGTAATAACTCCAACAACTAAGAGAGAGAGCTTTTCTTCTCTGCTTCTGGAGACATGGATGAATCAAAAATGATTAAATAATCATGAAAATCAATCCTTAGCCCCCCCAAAGTCGGAGTATGGCTGCCCACGTGGTGGGGTAATCAAAAACGGTCACACACTCGGGGCAGTGGGTGGATGCCTCGTGCCTCCATGCGGGGAGCTGGACAACCCCACCCCCTCCACGAGTCTCTCCCCATAAAAAGAGTTCCCCCACCTTCTTGACGTTCTGTGCTTGTAACTTCTTCTAATCTGCCACTCTCTTTGACTCTGCCTTTTCCCTTTGCTTTCTATCATCCACTATCTTTCTGACTTATTGGCCCATTCTCTTGCCTTTAAAAAAAAAAATCTTCTGAATAATTTTTCTCCTTTGAGCTCCTCAGAAATCGGAATGTGTCCGCTGTAAGCAGTGGGGAGACCAGTGAAAACTGAAAACCGGACACATACGCACCTTACCCATCATGGCCATATGGCCTGGGAACGCAGAAGAAGAACTTTACAGTACCGGTACTCAATTTGAATGCTTCCTTTGTTTTTCTGATCATGTTTTACTTTACGTGTTGTTGTTTGTATTTGTGCCTGTGACCTGTATAACATATTTAGGGTCCTGGCAGCAGAATACTACAGTGCATATATACATGCACACGCACGTGCACACACACACACACACACTCTCTCTCTCTCCCACACATACACAAGCTTCACACATTATGAATGTGTCAGTACACCAAACACTAGGCCACACAGAAACCCAGACATTTTTGTATCAAATAACAACACTTAAGGCTCTTAAAAATGTCCATCTTAGTCAGCCACACAAATAATAGGATGAAAGAGAGCGGGAAAAAGCCTACCTAAAAATAATTACATGTACACATGGTTTTTTAAAGGGGAGGGGGGGGTAGGACAAAGGGGGGGGGAGAGAAAAGGAACAAGGAAAAAAGGAGAGGAAGGAAAAAAGAAAAGAAAGGGTTAAAAATGAAGGTGGAAGTGGTGGTGGGTTGCATGATGAGTGAGCAAGATAGCGGAGAGCGGATGAATGATTGGATGTGGTGTGAGAGTTACATATTTGTTAATGTAAATTTATGTTTCATACTTTTATTTAATATTTTTATTTTACATGGTGGAAGACAAGTTTCCATGTGCATTGTTCTGACTTCAATACCAATGGACAATAAAGAAACTTATGACTTATAACCCACCCCTTTCCTGGAGCCGTAGATGAGGGGGAAGTTGATGTCAGCCTGCGTCACCTCCTTCTTCACCCTGAAACAGTCAGTCAATAAGCAGTCTGAAACAGTCAGTCAATAACCAGCAGTCAATCTGAAACAGTCAGTCAATAAGCAGTCTGAAACAGTCAGTCAATAACCAGCAACCAGTCTGAAACAGTCGGTCAATAACCAGCAACCAGTCTGAAACAGTCAGTCAATAACCAGCAACCAGTCTGAAACAGTCAGTCAATAACCAGCAACCAGTATGAAACAGTCAGTCAATAACCAGCAAACAGTCTGAAACAGTCGGTCAATAACCAGCAACTAGTCTGAAACAGTCAGTCAATAACCAGCAACCAGTCTGAAACAGTCGGTCAATAACCAGCAACCAGTCTGAAACAGTCAGTTAACATGTGCAACGCCGAGCGGCTGCAAAGTCCCCTCGCAGCATCACCGAGCTACTCCGAAATCGGAATGTGTCGGCTGTACACACAGCGGGGAGACCATTGAAAACTGAAAACAGAACGCACGCACGGACGGATGGACGGCCGGAAAGAAGGGGACATATCGGGCCTGTGACACAAAGGGCCTAGGCACGGCCGTTCAATTGGGATAATTTAGTTTCCACCTATGCACTATTGTGAAACCCACTCACCTCCTCCCCTAATGCATCTCCTTCCCCCATCCAGCCAGTCACTGAGGCAAGCAAGACTCGGCGATGCCAGCAAGCTAGCACACCCGCGCAGGAACTCAGTAGTCAAGTGTGAGCCACAGTGCTACAGCCAACTGTTTGCTACCCCCCCCCCCCCTCTCTCTCTCTCTCTCTCTCTCCCGCTCTCTCTCTCTCTCTCTGTCTCTCTCCCTCACCGCTCTCTTTCTCTCTCTGTCTCTTTCTCTGTCTCTGTCTCTGGGTGTTTCCAGCCCTGTTGGTGGAGTCTAGGCTTACGGGTTCACTTGTAATATTTACATCAAATCATCAGTCAACAGATAGAGTTTCAAACCATGAAGTTTCCAACAATGCTTTGTGAAATTTTCAAGTCATAGCCTTGGGGTTCGGACCCGTGATTTGAGCGCGCGCAATCATGCGCACACGAGCGCACATAAAAATTCATGACAACTGTGTTATAGACCATTCATCAAGAAATGTTGTGAAAAAAACTGCATTGAAATACATGCAAAACTTCGCGAGATATTAGCGATTATGTGTTTTGGGGTTTGAACCCCGTAACTGGCGCGACCTTGACCTTAATGTAAAACTAAATACATCAGTGGATAGCTTGCATCTTGGCAAACTAGTGTGTGTGTGTGTGTGAGGTCGAGGTCGCTTGCCATCGGTTCGAGTGACTGAGCTCCTCCCGCTTTTGTCTCTGTTTGCTGTGTTCTAGTGTGTGCTTGTTCTCCATACTGTGCATGATAGTTCATCATGTGGGACTTTTTATTTCCATGGGCTTTGTTTGTCCATCCGAGCTTTAGAATTCTTTTCATTCATATTTTTCTGTTGGCAAGAGCTGCCAATTTGAATCTGCCGGCACAGCCATTTTCGTCCAACGCCAGCTGTTTGCCTGTTCAGCAGTCCTGTTCAGCCAGGCAAGAACAGCCACTTTCCAATGCTCCTGTCATTGCTGACCGCGCTATTCCAACTGACCACCAGCAACCATGCCATCAGACAAGAGAATGTGCTAGGCCTAACCCAATCCCAGACTGCGCGCGCATCAAGTACTCGCGCTCTGAGCTCTTAGCGATTCCATGTGCTCGCCTGCAAGCTAATTCCATCTCGCAGCTTCGCCTACTTGGCCTCGGCGTGTCTTTACCCAGAAAAAGATACCCCCGTAAAAACAAACCCCGGACAAGTGTGCCAATTATATCTGCGCCGCTTGCCTCAACATCATCATCTGACCAACTCACTCCACCCTCACCATCTAGATGTCTGCCTCCTTCCACCTCTTCCTGCCTGCCTGACGACCATGACGACTCCACTCCTGTGCCACCACTCAACTTTCCTGTGTCTCCTGCTTCATCTGCCACAACCTCTCCTTCATCAGCCTTCCAGCACTGTGACTCTGTATCTGTTCTATCCTCCACCCCTTCATCCCCGTGTTGTGTTCCTGAACCATGTGTTGACAACTGCGTGACCAACGACTGTGACTCTGACTGTGATGTGTCTTCTAACCAGCCCTTTGCTTCTCTACTGCTGCCTTCAACGCCCAGATCTCCGTCTCCACCTCCCCCTACAGCACCCAGCCACCAGTGTGACGTGTCATCTGTGTCACTGAACTCTATTCCATCCTCTGATAGTTTTAGTGTATGTGTATTTAATGCCCAGTCTGTCTGCCCTGAGAACAAAGCGGACTATATTGCGGACTATGTTTTTGAGCATGACTTTGATTTAGTTTTTATAACCGAAACGTGGCTCAAAAGTAATGGACATGAACCTAAACTAAAGCAGCTAACTCCTCCTGGCTACAAAATTAAATCCTTCCCCCGTTCTTCTTTAGGTGGGGGCCTCGCTGTACTGTATAGGGACGTGTTAGATAAATCCCTTTCCTTCAACACAACCCTCCCCTTCCCCCATCTGTCTTTCGAGGCTGTAGAAGTTGTTCTTAGCATGTCTGGTCAATCTGTTGTCTTCTCCTGTATCTATCGCCCTCCCCCTAGCAGAACTAACAATCTCACCGATTCAATGTTTCATCCCGAATTTGAAGCCCTCCTTGACTCCTATTCTCTGAACCGCAGTCCTCTTATTGTGCTAGGTGATTTTAATTTTCACTTCGACAACCAACAGTCCTCTCACACAAAGCGTCTCTGCCTCTCACTTGCTAACCACTCCCTCTCTCAGCTTGTAACTGAGCCTACACACAACAAGGGCCACATCATAGACTGGCTAATCGCGCGTGATTCCGACCAACTTGTTTCATCAGTGTCAGTGTCTAAGATCCTTTCCTCTGACCATTTTGCCGTCCTCGCCAGTCTTAATCTTTCCAAAACTCCCAGAAATAAACGTACGGTCACACGCCGTAATCTCAAGTCTATAGATATTCATACTTTTAGTTCAGAGGCAACAGAACTCCTTTCTAACGTGAGTATTTCCGACGACCCTGCCTCGACTTTTAATTCTACTATGAGTAACTTGCTTGATAAACACGCTCCCCCATCCACTCGTGTTGTGCCCGATCGTCCCTGCGCTCCCTGGTACACGCCTGAACTTAGAGTAAGTAAACGCACTAGTCGTAAGGCTGAGCGTCAGTGGCGGGCCTCAAAACTAGAAATACATCGTCAGATATATCAGTTTCTTCGTAACATCTTCACTCTTCTTCTGGCCAAGGCAAAAACAAGCTATTTTTCATCTAAAATTCTTGAAGCCAACACAACAAAAGTCCTGTTCTCCACCATGTCTGATCTCCTAGGCAACAAGAAATCAAGTCCTCTGCCATCAAATATCAGTCCTGACAAACTGCCAGAAACCTTTTCCTCCTTCTTCTCCACCAAGATTATCGATCTACGATCAAAAATCGACTCCATGCCTTTTCAACCAACTATTCCAGACCCATCATTCACTGGTGTCCCCCTTCTCTCTTTCAAGCCGGTGTCTGAGACCGAAGTTCTTTCTACTTTGAAAGAAATGCATTTTAAATCCTGTGATCTTGACCCCATCCCAGCCTCTCTTTTCTCACAAATCTATCAACACCTTCTGCCATCAATCACCAACATCATCAATTCTTCTTTAGTTTCAGGTGTGTTTCCTTCTGCTTTCAAAACCGCTCTTGTAAGGCCCCTTCTCAAGAAGAACAATCTGGATCCTAATAATCTGAAAAACTACAGACCTGTATCTAACCTCCCTTTTCTCTCCAAACTCCTTGAGAAGACTGTCCTGAAACAACTTAACGATCATCTATCCTCAAACAATCTTCATCATCCTTATCAGTCTGCCTATAGAACCAACCACAGTACAGAAACAGCCCTTGTTCAAATCGTCAATGACCTCTTACTTGCTTCTGATGCTGGTCAAATCTCTCTTTTGACACTTCTTGATCTCTCTGCTGCCTTTGATACCATAGACCACTCCATTCTTCTGTCTCGTCTTGAACATACTTTTGGAATTAAGGGCCCTGCTCTTTCTTGGTTTTCCTCTTACCTTTCTGATCGTTTTCAATCAGTTCTGGTCAATGGTCGTCAGTCTGAACAGGTTAGGCTTTCTTGTGGAGTCCCCCAGGGGTCTGTGCTTGGTCCTGTCTTGTTTACTTTGTATACGTCACCTCTTGCCAATGTCATCGATCAGCACAACATGAAACATCACTTCTATGCAGATGACTCACAACTCCAAAACAGTACAACCCCTGAAGATCTAGATTCCATTCTTACAGAAAGTAACAACTGCTATATTGATATTCAAAATTGGATGGTTCAAAATAAACTTCAATTAAATGGTGAAAAAACCGAAGCAATGCTTGTAGGGACAAAAAACAAACTAGCCTCTGTTTCCATAGAGTCAATCCAACTGGGTAACAATATCATTCCCCTCTCAGACTCAGTCAAAAACTTAGGTGTCACTTTGGACAATACTCTTTCCATGCAGAGTTTCCTGACTCAGACCTGTCAGTCCTGCTACTATCAAATTCGTTGCATTGGCTATATTCGTAAATACCTCTCAGATGAAGCCACAGCAAAGCTTGTTACTTCCCTCATCCTATCTCGTATTGACTACTGTAATGCTCTCCTTTCTGGCCTATCAGTCTCTTCTCTATCTTGTCTCCAGCGTATTCAAAACACAGCTGCTCGTCTTGTCCTTAGGAAGAAAAAGTTCGATCATGTTAGCCCTCTTCTGCGTTCTTTGCACTGGCTTCCTGTCGCAGACAGAATTGAGTATAAATTAAACACACTTTGCTATAAATCTATTCATAAAGCTGCTCCATCTTACCTCTGTGACAATATTTCCATCTATACGCCAGCTCGCACTTTACGTTCAGTTTCTGACCCTCTTTCTCTCCAGATCCCTAGGTATAAGCTTTCAACTGTTGGTCGGCGCTCTTTTGCTGTCTCAGGACCGACCTCCTGGAACAAACTTCCTCTCTCCCTCCGTCAGCGACCGACTCTCTCTGCTTTCAAAGCTAACCTCAAAACCCACCTGTTCCCCCATCATTAAAGCTCCTCTCTCTTTATCTTCTCTCTCTTGCCATTAGGTCTGTTTCTGCTATATTCCATTTATGTTATCTGTGTGTGTTCGCGTTGTAAAACTTGTATTGCGTTTGTGTTTGAATGCGCTTTGAATGCTAACGTGTGTGTGCGCTTTGATTTGATTTCTATCAAGATTCAGCGCCGTATAAATACTGTATGTTGTTGTTGTTGTTGTTATACCAAATTTGATGATGATAGACTGAATAGTTTTTGAGAAAAACGGACGAATAGCCGGACGGACGGACGGAGGCACACCGGACGGACCAGACAGAAACAATAGTTCCCGAACCTTCGGCTCAGGGACTAATAACCAGCAACCAGTCTGAAACAGTCAATCAATAACCAACAACCAGTCTGAAACAGTCAGTCAATAACCAGCAACCAGTCTGAAACAGTCAACCAATAACCAGCAACCAGTCTGAAACAGTCAACCAATAACCAGCAACCAGTCTGAAACAGTCAACCAATAACCAGCAATCATGTGAAAGTCAGTTAATAACCAGCAACCAATCTGAAACAGTCGGTTAATAGCCACCAACCAATCTGAAACAGTCAGTCAATAACCAGCAACCAATCACAATGTGAAACAGTCAGTTAATAACCAGCAACCAATCACAATGTAAAACAGTCAGTCAATAACCAGCAACCAATCACAATGTGAAACAGTCAGTTAATAACCAGCAACCAATCACAATGTGAAACAGTCAGTCAATAACCGGCAACCAATCACAATGTGAAACAGTCAGTCAATAACCGGCAATCAATCTGAAACAGTCAGTCAATAACCAGCAATCAATCAATCACATACAATGTTAAACACTGTCATGCATGCAATCGGGGGTGGGGGGATGGTTAGGGGGGGGGTGAAGGTGAAGGGAGGTGGGTGTTAGTGTGTTGTCTTATGATTATATGCAATGCATTCTCTGATGTATTCATTTTCATAGAGATGTATGGTGAGGATACGTGAACCAGTCTGTTAGAAATGTTTGTACGAATGGTGAGTGAAAAGCGCATCGAGTTGCTTTAGCAAGAGTATGCGCGATAGAAGCATTATTAATTTTGTTGTGGTTTTTTTTAATGATAAAACACTCACCATCCGGACGTGTTGGGTATTCTATAGAGCAGTGTCTGACCCACGTCGTTCTTGTGAACCGACCGACAAAACTGAGACGTGGAAAAGTAGCCCTGAGTCAGTGAGGGATGATGTCTGGCCTGGAATCACACAGGGACAATGGGGACACAGGGACAATATATCACCATGAAAGGGACATTAAGCGTCAAACTGACCATTCTGAGAAAATTACGCAGTTGAAAACTTCAGACAATTCCCTTTCTAATGATACAAGAACCATTCTTGTATCTTTTTCCGTTCCAGAGTTATGAGCAGTTTACAGTTAGTAGGGTGAGCGTCAGCCATTTTGAGACAACACAGTCAAAAGTCTAACCCAGCTGAAGAAAATACATGGGCTGCTCATTTTAAAGCACCTATTAGAGCATTTACAGACCTTATTTCAGATTATCCTTTAGAGATAGGAAAGATAAGATGTTAAAGAACAAGAAAATACAAGGGCTGCTCATTTTAAAGCACCTATTAGAGCATTTACAGACCTTATTTAAGATTATCCTTTAGAGATATGAAAGATAAGATGTTAAAGAACATGAAAATACAAGGGCCTGCTCATTTTAAAGCACCTATTAGAGCATTTACAGACCTTATTTCAGATTATCCTTTAGAGATAGGAAAGATAAGATGTTAAAGAACAAGAAAATACAAGGGCTGCTCATTTTAAAGCACCTATTAGAGCATTTACAGACCTTATTTAAGATTATCCTTTAGAGATATGAAAGATAAGATGTTAAAGAACATGAAAATACATGGGCCTGCTCATTTTAAAGCACCTATTAGAGCATTTACAGACCTTATTTAAGATTATCCTTTAGAGATATGAAAGATAAGATGTTAAAGAACATGAAAATACATGGGCTGCTCATTTTAAAGCACCTATTAGAGCATTTACAGACCTTATTTAAGATTATCCTTTAGAGATATGAAAGATAAGATGTTAAAGAACATGAAAATACATGGGCTGCTCATTTTAAAGCACCTATTAGAGCATTTACAGACCTTATTTAAGATTATCCTTTAGAGATATGAAAGATAAGATGTTAAAGAACATGAAAATACATGGCCTGCTCATTTTAAAGCACCTATTAGAGCATTTACAGACCTTATTTCAGATTATCCTTTAGAGATAGGAAAGATAAGATGTTAAAGAACATGAAAATACATGGGCTGCTCATTTTAAAGCACCTATTAGAGCATTTACAGACCTTATTTAAGATTATCCTTTAGAGATATGAAAGATAAGATGTTAAAGAACATGAAAATACCCATAACTCAAAATTGACAAAAAAATATTTACTTTTCAAGGCTGTTGTGAGAAACTAGCTCAGCAACTTAATGTCCCTTTCATGGTGCAGGGTCACATATATAATCATACACACATGGCAGGCTGACAGTTGTCCAGGTTCTGTGCTGGGTCACATATATAATCATACACACATGGCAAGCTGACAGTTGTCCAGGTTCTGTGCTGGGTCACATTTACAATCATACACACATGGCAGGCTGACAGTTGTCTATGTTCTGTGCTGGGTCACATTTACAATCATACACACATGGCAGGCTGACAGTTGTCCAGGTTCTGTGCTGGGTCACATTTACAATCATACACACATGGCAAGCTGACAGTTGTCCAGGTTCTGTGCTGGGTCACATTTACAATCATACACACATGGCAGGCTGACAGTTGTCCAGGTTCTGTGCTGGGTCACATTTACAATCATACACACATGGCAGGCTGACAGTTGTCCAGGTTCTGTGCTGGGTCACATTTACAATCATACACACATGGCAGGCTGACAGTTGTCTATGTTCTGTGCTGGGTCACATTTACAATCATACACACATGGCAGGCTGACAGTTGTACAGGTTCAGTGCTTGCAGCATCCAACAGCGAATGAAAAGAGCGTGTTTGAAACCATGGGCATGTCTGCATCCTTTTCTCTCAGGAAAATATTCAAAGTGCCCCCCAAAAAAAGTAGAAAGCTTTGTCACAAGGCCTATGACAATATCTGGCAATCATTTAGTTTCATGTTTATTTGGTCAGATAGTAACAGTCACACTGCACACAGAATGGTTTATTTGGTAAGATAGTAACAGTCACACTGCACATACAATTTTTTATTTTTGGGGGGTTGCTAATTTCGACGAATGATCTTAGCAAACCAAGGCACACAATGAAATACCTACTTGGCAGATATTTCGTTTTTAAGCGGGTGTTAATGCCACGACCACTAACGAAATCAGCAAACAGAGAAAGATGTGAGAACACTGGCTCATGGAACAACAAAGGGCAGTCACTCACCAGGGCATAGATCCTGTCAAGGTCCTGCTCAGCAGTGAAGTCGGTGGACAGGGGAATCACCTGGTCTCCAAGGTACACCACCGCCCTGTAAGCACAGCAATAATGCATCACATCCATAATGCAGGGGGATCACCTGGTGTCCTAGGTACACCACCGCCCTGTAAGCACAGCAATAATGCATCACATCCATAATGCAGGGGGATCACCTGGTGTCCTAGGTACACCACCGCCCTGTAAGCACAGCGATAATGCATCACATCCATAATGCAGGGGGATCACCTTGTGTCCTAGGTACACCACCGCCCTGTAAGCACAGCAATAATGCATCACATCCATAATGCAGGGGGATCACCTGGTGTCCTAGGTACACCACCGCCCTGTAAGCACAGCGATAATGCATCACATCCATAATGCAGGGGGATCACCTTGTGTCCTAGGTACACCACCGCCCTGTAAGCACAGCAATAATGCATCACATCCATAATGCAGGGGGATCACCTGGTGTCCTAGGTACACCACCGCCCTGTAAGCACAGCAATAATGCATCACATCCATAGTGCAGGGGGATCACCTGGTGTCCTAGGTACACCACCGCCCTGTAAGCACAGCAATAATGCATCACATCCATAGTGCAGGGGGATCACCTGGTGTCCTAGGTACACCACCGCCCTGTAAGCACAGCAATAATGCATCACATCCATAGTGCAGGGGGATCACCTGGTGTCCTAGGTACACCACCGCCCTGTAAGCACAGCGATAATGCATCACATCCATAATGCAGGGGGATCACCTTGTGTCCTAGGTACACCACCGCCCTGTAAGCACAGCAATAATGCATCACATCCATAGTGCAGGGGGATCACCTTGTGTCCTAGGTACACCACCGCCCTGTAAGCACAGCAATAATGCATCACATCCATAATGCAGGGGGATCACCTGGTGTCCTAGGTACACCACCGCCCTGTAAGCACAGCGATAATGCATCACATCCATAGTGCAGGGGGATCACCTTGTGTCCTAGGTACACCACCGCCCTGTAAGCACAGCAATAATGCATCACATCCATAGTGCAGGGGGATCACCTTGTGTCCTAGGTACACCACCGCCCTGTAAGCACAGCGATAATGCATCACATCCATAATGCAGGGGGATCACCTTGTGTCCTAGGTATACCACCGCCCTGTAAGCACAGCGATAATGCATCACATCCATAGTGCAGGGGGATCACCTGGTGTCCTAGGTACACCACCGCCCTGTAAGCACAGCGATAATGCATCACATCCATAATGCAGGGGGATCACCTTGTGTCCTAGGTACACCACCGCCCTGTAAGCACAGCAATAATGCATCACATCCATAGTGCAGGGGGATCACCTGGTGTCCTAGGTACACCACCGCCCTGTAAGCACAGCGATAATGCATCACATCCATAATGCAGGGGGATCACCTTGTGTCCTAGGTACACCACCGCCCTGTAAGCACAGCGATAATGCATCACATCCATAGTGCAGGGGGATCACCTTGTGTCCTAGGTACACCACCGCCCTGTAAGCACAGCGATAATGCATCACATCCATAATGCAGGGGGATCACCTTGTGTCCTAGGTACACCACCGCCCTGTAAGCACAGCGATAATGCATCACATCCATAATGCAGGGGGATCACCTTGTGTCCTAGGTACACCACCGCCCTGTAAGCACAGCAATAATGCATCACATCCATAGTGCAGGGGGATCACCTTGTGTCCTAGGTACACCACCGCCCTGTAAGCACAGCGATAATGCATCACATCCATAATGCAGGGGGATCACCTTGTGTCCTAGGTACACCACCGCCCTGTAAGCACAGCAATAATGCATCACATCCATAATGCAGGGGGATCACCTGGTGTCCTAGGTACACCACCGCCCTGTAAGCACAGCGATAATGCATCACATCCATAATGCAGGGGGATCACCTGGTGTCCTAGGTACACCACCGCCCTGTAAGCACAGCGATAATGCATCACATCCATAATGCAGGGGGATCACCTTGTGTCCTAGGTATACCACCGCCCTGTAAGCACAGCGATAATGCATCACATCCATAGTGCAGGGGGATCACCTGGTGTCCTAGGTACACCACCGCCCTGTAAGCACAGCAATAATGCATCACATCCATAATGCAGGGGGATCACCTGGTGTCCTAGGTACACCACCGCCCTGTAAGCACAGCGATAATGCATCACATCCATAATGCAGGGGGATCACCTTGTGTCCTAGGTACACCACCGCCCTGTAAGCACAGCAATAATGCATCACATCCATAGTGCAGGGGGATCACCTGGTGTCCTAGGTACACCACCGCCCTGTAAGCACAGCAATAATGCATCACATCCATAGTGCAGGGGGATCACCTGGTGTCCTAGGTACACCACCGCCCTGTAAGCACAGCAATAATGCATCACATCCATAATGCAGGGGGATCACCTGGTGTCCTAGGTACACCACCGCCCTGTAAGCACAGCGATAATGCATCACATCCATAGTGCAGGGGGATCACCTGGTGTCCTAGGTACACCACCGCCCTGTAAGCACAGCGATAATGCATCACATCCATAATGCAGGGGGATCACCTTGTGTCCTAGGTATACCACCGCCCTGTAAGCACAGCAATAATGCATCACATCCATAATGCAGGGGGATCACCTGGTGTCCTAGGTACACCACCGCCCTGTAAGCACAGCAATAATGCATCACATCCATAGTGCAGGGGGATCACCTGGTGTCCTAGGTACACCACCGCCCTGTAAGCACAGCAATAATGCATCACATCCATAGTGCAGGGGGATCACCTGGTGTCCTAGGTACACCACCGCCCTGTAAGCACAGCAATAATGCATCACATCCATAATGCAGGGGGATCACCTGGTGTCCTAGGTACACCACCGCCCTGTAAGCACAGCGATAATGCATCACATCCATAGTGCAGGGGGATCACCTGGTGTCCTAGGTACACCACCGCCCTGTAAGCACAGCGATAATGCATCACATCCATAATGCAGGGGGATCACCTTGTGTCCTAGGTATACCACCGCCCTGTAAGCACAGCAATAATGCATCACATCCATAATGCAGGGGGATCACCTGGTGTCCTAGGTACACCACCGCCCTGTAAGCACAGCAATAATGCATCACATCCATAATGCAGGGGGATCACCTGGTGTCCTAGGTACACCACCGCCCTGTAAGCACAGCGATAATGCATCACATCCATAATGCAGGGGGATCACCTGGTGTCCTAGGTACACCACCGCCCTGTAAGCACAGCAATAATGCATCACATCCATAATGCAGGGGGATCACCTGGTGTCCTAGGTACACCACCGCCCTGTAAGCACAGCGATAATGCATCACATCCATAATGCAGGGGGATCACCTTGTGTCCTAGGTACACCACCGCCCTGTAAGCACAGCAATAATGCATCACATCCATAATGCAGGGGGATCACCTTGTGTCCTAGGTACACCACCGCCCTGTAAGCACAGCGATAATGCATCACATCCATAATGCAGGGGGATCACCTTGTGTCCTAGGTACACCACCGCCCTGTAAGCACAGCGATAATGCATCACATCCATAATGCAGGGGGATCACCTTGTGTCCTAGGTATACCACCGCCCTGTAAGCACAGCGATAATGCATCACATCCATAATGCAGGGGGATCACCTTGTGTCCTAGGTATACCACCGCCCTGTAAGCACAGCGATAATGCATCACATCCATAATGCAGGGGGATCACCTTGTGTCCTAGGTACACCACCGCCCTGTAAGCACAGCGATAATGCATCACATCCATAATGCAGGGGGATCACCTTGTGTCCTAGGTATACCACCGCCCTGTAAGCACAGCGATAATGCATCACATCCATAGTGCAGGGGGATCACCTGGTGTCCTAGGTATACCACCGCCCTGTAAGCACAGCGATAATGCATCACATCCATAGTGCAGGGGGATCACCTTGTGTCCTAGGTACACCACCGCCCTGTAAGCACAGCCATAATGCATCACATCCATAATGCAGGGGGATCACCTGGTGTCCTAGGTATACCACCGCCCTGTAAGCACAGCGATAATGCATCACATCCATAGTGCAGGGGGATCACCTTGTGTCCTAGGTACACCACCGCCCTGTAAGCACAGCCATAATGCATCACATCCATAATGCAGGGGGATCACCTGGTGTCCTAGGTACACCACCGCCCTGTAAGCACAGCGATAATGCATCACATCCATAATGCAGGGGGATCACCTGGTGTCCTAGGTACACCACCGCCCTGTAAGCATAGCAATAATGCATCACATCCATAATGAGTCTTTCGGATGAGACGATAAATCGAGGTCCCATGTGCCCATGCACTTAGCACATATTAAACCCAGTGGCAACAAAAAAGTTGTCATTTGGTCAAAATTTAACACCCCCACCCTTCCTTCCTCATCAATGATTCAATCACAAGAATCGCATGCAAAAACAAAACAAAAAATATGGGTGGCGCGCCTCTGGTTGCGACGCGCTCTCCAGGTGGGAACAACCCGAATTTCACAGAGACGCCTCTGTGACTATAAAGTACACTAATACTCCTAATACTCCCTAATGAACATTTCAGTACATATCATCTGTGAAATTCAAAAACCTCATATCTTAATTTTTGAGTTAGATACATAGTCAGCCCTCTAATTTTTCCCGCCACCTTCCACCAAAAGTTCGTATCTCTAACGGCTTTCTATCTGGGGTAAATGAGGCTGTGAAAAAAGAAAGAAAAACTCGTAAGTCCCAAATTCAGGACAAAAACCTCGTATCTTTGTTCTTTTCAAGTCTAAACATTTTTTTGTTAAAGTAATTTTAACAAACTGCAGGACTAATCTCGCAATGTCTTGAACAACATATGCATCATAGTTAATCAATTGTGGTCAACGCGGTTAATTTTTAAAACATTTTTTTTTCATTTTTCTCAAAACTACCAAAATTGAGATACAAGGTTTTTGAATTTCACCGACGATATGACGAATCCATAATATCGACAACACATATCAATGCATATCAAAGATGTTCAGCAACAATGCATCATATCCATAATGCACATTTCAATACAAAGGAACAATCTGTAATGTCAACAACATGCATAATAATAACAATAATAATAATAATAATATTGAGAATTTCTACAACGCTTATTCTCATAAATGGGCTCTAAGTGCTTTACGTTTGTTGTTGTTGGAGAAAATAACAATAATCACAATCAGGAAAAAGTTAGGGAAAAGAAATCGAACAAGAAAACAGACAACTAATAATACTGCATAATAATCATAATAATAATAATAACAATGATGCATTAATAGTAATAATACTGTAAAGCAATGCACACACACAATCACACACAGTCTCCTAGGCAAATGCGCGGACAGACAGACGCACACGACACACACACGCACACACACAAACACACACACACCTGCAGTCTCCCAGCATTGGCGACGTACAGTTTCCCACAGAGGAAATAGAGCCACCAGAGTACAACACCCCCAAAACAACACACACACACAGACACACACACACACACACACCTGCAGTCTCCAGCATTGGCGACGTACAGTTTCCCACAGAGGAATAGAGCCACCAGAATACAACACCCCCAACACACACCACAGACACATACACACACACACACACACACACAGACACTACACCACACACACACACACACACACACAGACACACCTGCAGTCTCCAGCATTGGCAACATACAGTTTCCCACAGAGGAATAGAGCCACCAGAGTACAACACCCACCAACACACACACAGACACACAACAAATTACATACACACACACACACCACACACAAACAGACACACCTGCAGTCTCCAGCATTGGCGACATACAGTTTCCCACAGAGGAATAGAGCCACCAGAATACAACACCCACCAACACACACACAGACACACACACATACACACACACACACAGAGACACACCTGCAGTCTCCAGCATTGGCGATGTACAGTTTCCCACAGAGGAATAGAGCCACCAGAGTACAACACCCCCCAGTGATGGTGAAG
>CM065696.1:52930030-52932530 GCA_017654935.2 Phymorhynchus buccinoides | reverse complement strand
TCAAAACACATTAAAGGTGGACCCTGACGGATGGATGAGTTTTTGCAAGAAACACATCGAGATCACCAGAAAGACAGCCTTTTCAAGGATCGGAACACTCACTTTGCTCTGGTTTCCTACAAATTAAACCGTCAAAACGGTGATTCCTCCTTGGCGGAGATGCCGGAGAGAGTAGCCATTTTGGGATGGGGTGGGTGAAGGTCACTCATTGGGGAATCCGGAAGAAGGTCGAAAGTACGGTTGCGCCTAAGGTCGAATGTACAGGTGTGCTTAAGGTCGAAAATAAGTAAATGCACACTTCAGCCTAATGTCGAATTGCAGAGCTGTGCCTAACGTCGAATATACGGTTGAGCCTAAGGTCGAATGCAAAGTTGAGCCAAAAGTCGAATTGCAAAGTTGCGCCCAAGGTCAAATGTACGGTTCAGCCTAAGGTCGAATGCAAAGTTGAGCCTAAGGTCGAATTGCAAAGATGTGCCGAAGGTCAAATTAACGGCTGAGCCAAAAGTCTCTCTCTCTCTCTCTCTCTCTCATTTTAGCGGACCTATTTTAGCATTGTCTTAATAACACACTGGAAGAATCGAGAATGAGAGAGAGAAGTGTGTGTGTGTGTGTGTGGGTGTGTGTGTGTAGAGGGAGATGTTATTTTTATATCACAAATGTCACTATTAACAGCGTTCACTTATTTTATTATTATTAATTTGTAGTGCGGAATTCAGAATATTCATAAAAATTCACTATCTGTATACATGTATTCTGTTCTACGTTTTGTGCGACAACTTGTGATATGTGAGTGTGTGTGTGTCGGTATCAAGCCCTGTGTACCTGGGAACTGAATCAATGTAGGCTGTACTGTGCAATTCGACCTTAGGCGCAACTCTGCAATTCGACGTTAGGCTCAACTATGCATTCGACGTTAGGCACAACTTTGAAATTCGACGTTGGGCTCAACTGTGCATTCGACCTTAGGCTCAACGATGCATTCGACCTTAGGCACAACTTTGAAATTCGACGTTGGGCTCAACTGTGCATTCGACCTTAGGCTCAAACGTACATTCGACCTTAGGCACAACTTTGAAATTCGACGTTAGGGCTCAACTGTGCATTCGACCTTAGGCTCAACCATACATTCGACCTTAGGCACAATTTTGAAATTCGACGTTGGGCTCAACTGTACATTCGACCTTAGGCTCAAACGTAAAACTTACATGAAATTTTCGACATTAGGCACACTTGTCAGTCATGCCATTTTGTTTCGACCTTAGGCGCAACCGTACATTCGACGTTATTCCGGTCACCCACTCATTGTGGTTGAAGCGTTTTCTTTTTTTGTTGTAGTGCAGTGAAAAAAAAATTGGAGCTGTTTCCTTTTGTTGTGAGCGAAACTCCTTTAGATAATCTGCATAAACAAACAAAAATTAAAAGAACGAAAGAAAAAAAAGGCTTGTATTGCGAAAAATTTGTGCAAACGATTTAGTCTAAACGCAGGCGGCCATTAGAAAAAGAGACGGCGCACGCCTTCTCTTTGGGTTAACAAATTTTACTTCCAGCACCTCCGCCAAGGAGGAATCGCCGTTTTGACGGTTTGATTTCTAAGGAAACCAGAGACAAAGTGAGCGTTGCGATCTCTGTACCAGGGTGTTTCCTGGTGATCTTGATGTGTTTCTTACAAAATCTCATCCATCAGGGTGGCCCTTTAAGACTGCCCTCTCATGGAGCAGGCCCTGTAAACGACCCACCATGCAGTGATACATCATACACACTACAATAAATAACATGCAATCTCTCACTCACATAAATTTCTAACATACACACTTCACACTCACATTAAAGAAGGAAATTTGCACAGTAAGTGTTGGCTAGTTGTTTGTTTCTGACCATACTGGGTGAACTGTGATGATGTGCACTGACCTGCTGACCTTTATCAGTGAAGTGTTTGACCATACTGGGTGAACTGTGATGATGTGCACTGACCTGCTGACCTTTATCAGTGAAGTGTTTCTGACCATACTGGGTGAACTGTGATGATGTGCACTGACCTTTATCAATGAAGTGTTTGACCATACTGGGTGAACTGTGATGATGTGCACTGTCCTGCTGACCTTTATCAGTGAAGTGTTTCTGACCATATTGGGTGAACTGTGGTGATGTGCACTGACCTGCTGACCTTTATCAGTGAAGTGTTTCTGACCATACTGGGTGAACTGTGATGATGTGCACTGGCCTGCTGACCTTTATCAGTGAAGTGTTTGACCATACTGGGTGAACTGTGATAACGTGCACTGACCTGCTGACCTTTATCAGTGAAGTGTTTCTGACCATACTGGGTGAACTGTGATGATGTGCACTGACCTGCTGACCTTTATCAGTGAAGTGTTTCTGACCATACTGGGTGAACTGTGATGATGTGCACTGGCCTGCTGACCTTTATCAGTGAAGTGTTTCTGACCATACTGGGTGAACTGTGATAACGTGCACTGACCTGCTGACCTTTATCAGTGAA
>CM065696.1:52908047-52929530 GCA_017654935.2 Phymorhynchus buccinoides | reverse complement strand
ACTCTTTACTTTTTTTTTTTCTTATTTTTTCTGTTTATCTTTAAACCGTTGATGATTTAGTTATATTGTCAGTCTTTTCATGGGTAGTGTAAGGTTATGTTGACATTTTTAGGCCTCTGCGGCCTCTTCACTTAGATTATTCTACTAAAATGCATAACATTACATGCATTTACTATCATTAAAATCACAATTCCATTCTACTGTCCAGTTATTTAGTTCACAAAGATAGAGATAGAAAATACGAATATCGAAAAATTCATTTCATATTATAATAACAACAAAAAGGTAATTAGACATTATGAACAGCCATGTGTCAAGTATCGAAAAAGTAGAACTCATACTCTCATTCCGTTGTACGTTTGGTACTACGGGTTTGATACAACTCTGTCTCTGTTCGAACATAACCTCCATAAACTACACTATGCTCTCAGCACACACACACACCACACAACCAAAAACTACACACATTCACCAAAAACACACAACACACACAAACACACATCACACACATCACACACACCACACACACACACCCCCCGCCCACCCCCACCCCCCCCCACACACACACACACACACACACACACACACACGGTCGAGAGAGATTGATTGATTGATTGAATTTTATTTATAGAGGGTAATAGAGTAAGCAATAAATGCTTTTTTTACATCCAGCCCTCTGGACACAACACATATATATAACACGGAGAAGAATGAAAAAAACGAAAATAAACTACCTATACAGAACGTAATTAGAAATGCGAGTGTCAAAAAAGCATCCCTATATTGTAACACATCAATAACAAAATTAAACCTATTATTATTAACTATACTAAGTATTAACATTCAAAATGTGTGAAGAAAGCGCATACGCACGGGAAAATAAAACCCACTCCTACTTTTCAACACTCATCTTTAAACATTCAAAATAGAGAAGTGCACAAACATAAAGTTTAAACAAGAACATAGAAAATAAAATTGTAATATAAAAACCGAGAGAGAGAGAGAGAACCGATGATGAGTGAGAGATTCTTTGTTTCATTGATGATTTTTTTGAGTGAGAGAGAGAGAGATCGAGGAGAGGACCATTGTTTTCGAGATCGAGAGACGATTGGTAGAGCAGTTGATCTGAGAGAGAGACGAGAGGAGAGAGAGAGAGAGAGAGAGATGAATAGGGCATTTTACAATTATCTACACACCGGTCGGATATGTTTTACCTACAATAAATTCTAGAAAAACTACCCATAAAAGACAGATAACTCGAACCAACCACCAATCAATTATACATACATGACTTCACTCCACTTTCCTCCTCTCTTTCAACCATGTATCATGTTGTACGTATTATTCATTCGGTTAGAACATACATCATTGTTATTGGTTGACATCAGGTCATGTAGTTAGGACATTAGGCCTCGCGGCTTTCTTCACTGTCCTTTCATTTTTGTTTTGAACTTTTGCACAGCTGAGAGGTTTTTATATTTAGTTTTCGGGCAAATCTACCTTTAAGTCATGCTCATATTGTTGTTTTGATATGTTGGTGTATCCACCAAGGAGGTTTTTGAATTGTGTTAGATTTTGTGCTCTTTTAATATGTGCAGGAAGAGTATTCTAAAACTTTGTTACTCTGTTAGAAAAGTAAATGTTTTCTACTATTAGTTCGGCTATACTGGGTTAGTATTTTTAAATCACTGTTCCGGGTTCTTCTTCACTTTCTGATTCACAGTTGTTAGCTGGAACAAAGATTTATTACCACATTTACAGCGCCATAGTCATTAGCATGTGTCACACTGCTCTCATTGTGAAGAAGGCCATGCTCTCTGCTTTCATCTTCAAAGCTGTCTGTCAATAAATGTTGCGACTGATCTTGTATAGTGTGTTAGTCGTTCATTCATCAGATGAAATAATAGAAACAATGTCTTGCCTCTTAGCAATATCTAATTGAAAAAAAATATACATATTTTTACGAACTGATTCATATGGTTTGCAATGAAACACAAAATGCAATTCGTCTTCAAGCTTCGCTTCACACATAGGGCTTTGGGATTATGTGGATGTTTCAGTACAAAGCCATCTCTTATTACCATTGAAGCCCAAAGTTCTTAAACGAAATCTTGCACAGCTAAGTCTGTGCCATTTATCAGTACTAACATGAAGATAGTTTTTCACATTGAAACAAACTCTTAAAGGAGAAAAAACAGCTATACTTATCCTTACTCTCCATGTCAGAATGCCAGTTTTGTTTGAACGAACAAACAAGCCTGTCTTTAAATTCCGATGGAATAGATCGGCCTGTAACTATTTTTATGCTCCCAGCGTTCGTAGTGCATGGTATATTGTGAGTGAGAATGTTACTTTGCTCCCTCTCCTTTTTCCTCCCCCACCCCCCTCTCCGCCTACACACATCGGCATGATAGCATTAACACACACACTAATGAGACTCTCTCTCTCGTTTGCACACATCTACCATCACACATCACCACCAGACCACACACAGAACAGAGGGAGAGAGACAGGAGAGACAAGTGAGGACAACCAGAGCGCTTTTTTTTTAGAGACAGGCAGAGACCGAAGGCACCACAATAATGTCATTAGAAAGAATGCTTCAAAGCACTTTGTTCTGATTTATTGCAGAAAAAAACATGGAATGTTTACAATGTGAAACAACCAAGATGGCCGCATCTGGACAGCCAAGCGAACAACAATGAGCAGGAGGGTAAAGCACCACATCATTAATTTTAGAAATGATCGCATTAAGCACTTTACACATTTTAACTTAATCTTGAAGTCCATTCACATTCAAACAGTTTACTGTTTTACAACTTTTTTTGCCAGTATGTTCCCAAAAGAACAATCTAGTCAACCACCACTTTTTCTAACAAACAACGAATCTTCATCTTGATAAGTTTCATAGATAGGTCATTATTTTGATTTAATGGCTGCAGGAATGTGTTTTAAATGTGGTTCATCAAATATAGACCGTCGTACATTAGTGTAAAGTTAAGCGCTTAGAGCTTAAAGATTAGGCGCTATAAAAGTTGTCTTAATAAATGAAATAAATAAGGGAAGGTAAATAAACAACAAAAACAAACAAAACAGTGAAAGTTATATTTAAATATATGTATAAACAAATGATGTCACTTATGTCCATAGGACTACAATGGTACATCGTTGTTATTGTTTTTTTAAAAATTTTTTTTTGTTGCGCGTGTGTGGGTGTCTGTCGGGCTATCTGTGTGTGTGCTGTGTGTGTAATGTCTGTCTGGTCTCTGTTGTGTGTTGTGTGACTTCCGTGCGGGCGTGCTGTGTGTGCGTGTGGCGGTGTGTTGTGTGTCACCCGCCAATGCCACCAAAGCTCTGCTGTCTTTCAGTTTTATGTTAAAATATTCCTAGGCTGGATCACCAACGTCGTACCCTTTTCCGAGAATGGTAGATATGTGTATCGGTCTGACGTTAGTGAAAATGTTCAAAGCGAACATTTGAAAGGTGTGTGTAAAGCTCAATACAGTTAGGAGCTGGTGTGGTTTTTAAAAACACAGAGGTTGGTTATATCTGGTTTTCCCCCCGTTGAGGAAATCACAGGGGGGGGGGGGGGGGGGGAAATGGGGCGTTTGGTAGTAAATAAGTTCCCCCACCCATTTTCTGGAAGTTCTGTGCTTGTAACTTCCTCTAATCTGTCACTCTCTCTCGACTCTGCCTTTTCCCTTTGCTTACTTGTCAGATCTACTATCTGGTCTGCCTTTACCGGTCCATTCTCCTGCCCTTTTTCAAGAAATACTTTCAAAAAAGATTTCCTCCAGCCGAAGTCAGACTTGCTGGACCTAACTATTTCTTAGTTATGTGCATAACGGCAGCAGCTTGACGCATCTGCGCTCATAATTGACAGCGAAACTGTCTGAGCGATCTAAGAAGAATATCGTCGGTAAAATTCAAAAACCCTCGTATCTCGATTTTTTTTGGGGGGGGGGAGGTTGAGTTAGATACATAGTCAGCTCTCTATTTTTTCCCGCCACCTTCCACCAAAAAGCTCGTATCTCTAACGACTTTCTATCTGGGGTAAAATGATGGTTGTGAAAATAGAAGAAAAACTCGTAAGTGCCCAAATTCAGATCTAGTTAAGGATAAAAATACCTCGATATCTTCGTTCTTTTCAAGTAAAAAAAAAAAAAAGAAGGTAATTTTAACAAAATGCAGGACTAAACTCGCAATGTCTTGAACAAACATTTCTAACTCATAGTTAATAACTTGAGGTAAAAGCAGTTTAAAGTTTTTTTTTTCTTTCTGAAAACTACCAAAACTGAGATATGAGGGTTTTTTCATTTCACCGACGATATCTGGTTTCCACTGTCTCCACTCCCACCATCATTGTTCCAGAGATAACAGGATCATCACAGCTCACACAATGTAAATAATTGAAGTAATTATCATTCTGTGAAGTTATTGAAGCAGCATGCAAAAAAACAACAGAGCGTTAATAATACCAGACTCACAAAGCGACTAAACAAGCACGGACGTTCTTGTTCCCAAGCTTCCTCTTCTTCCACATCTCCATCTAAGGGAAAGGGAAAAGATGTATGTGGTTCTCCGAAACGATACAGTGGAACCTCCCTTTTCAAAGTGGGCACACCCTGATGGATTAGTGGTTTTTTTTTTGCAAGAAACAACGTCGAGATCACCAGAAAGACAGCCTTTTTAAGCGATCGGAACACTCACTTTGACTCTGGTTTCCTAGAAATTAAACCGTCTAAAACGGCGATTCCTCATTGGCGGAGATGCCGGAGAGAGTAGCCATTTTGGATGGGGTGGGTGGAGGTCACTCATTGTGGTTGCAGCGTTTTCTTTTTTTTTGTAGTGCAGTGAAACAAAAAAAGGAGCTATTTCCTTTGTTGTGAGCGAAACTCCTTTAGAATAAACTGTATACAATTTTTAAGAAAAATGTTTTAAAAAGGCTTGTATTGCGAAACGATTTCGTGCAAACGCATTTGGCGGCCATTCTAAAAAGAGACGGCCCACACGCCTTCTCTTTGGGGTGAAATAATTTGACTTCAGAAACACCAGAGCAAATGTCCACCTCCCTATTAAGACCCCTCCGTATTAAGAAGACCCCTCCGTATTTGTGGTGCTTATTTTTTAAGGTCTTTAAAGGGCCACACCCTGACAGATGTGTTTTTTTTTGTAAGAAACACGTCGAGATCACCAGAAAAACAGCCTTTACAGAGATTGCAACACTCATTTTGCTCTGGTTTCCTAGAAATCAAACCGTCAAATCGGGCGATTCCCTCCTTGGCGGAGGTGCTTGAAGTCAAATTATTTCACCCAAAGAGGTCTCTTTTCTAATGGCCACCAAATCGATTGCACGAAATTTTCGCAATACAAGCCTTTTTTAAATTTATTATTAAATTGTCTTTTTAAATCCGTCTGGATATGAAGGGGGGGAAATACTGTAGGTGAACATTATGTGGGGTCACATCTTAGAGGGAGTCTCAACAGGGAAGGTCTTATTAGGGGAAGGGTCTCAATAAAGAGGTTCCACTGTATTACCAAATAAATTTAGAAGGTACATGAGTAGATGAAAGAGAGAAATGACAGAAGATGATATAACACTAAAAATGACAGAGAACAAATCATGTACCGAAAAGAAGCAATAACGGACCAAAGATGGCTTGAGCAGTGGAGGTTCACCAAATACAGCAGTTGAAGTTGATTATACATAACAGTGTTTAATATTGAACAGAATTCTATAGCATCCATTTAAATATTCAGTATTTCGCACTGATTAGAAGAAGAAAAACTTGGCAATGACAATTAATCAAAACATAGCATTTACTGGGATGAAAACATAGCAATAATTCATTATGGACCAAAATGAAAAAATGCATAAAAAATGAAAAAAATGGACTATAAGACGCACCTGTATATAAAAACCGCTTCCCTTAAAATGACAAAATATTAGGTATTTATTCAAATATAAGCCGCACCAGTTTATAAGCCAAAAAGAAAATTGTATGTGCACAAAGCAACACAAATAATAGAAATGATCCTATCAGAACGTGAGTATTTAAAGTTCTCAGACACTTTTAAACATGAGATTTGTATCTATCGATTACCAAAACTAGTTCTTAGTCTAAGGAAGCTCAAAATAGGCTGAACAATGTGGCCAGGAACCAGATTTAATCACACTGATAAATATAGAATGGAATACAAATGAACAGATAAGCCGCATCATTCTATAGTATAAGCCGCATGTGGCCAAAATTGAAGAAAAAAGTAGCGGGCTTATAGCCCGGCATTTTACGGTGCATCAAACTACAACCACGGCAGCCTACAATTAGTCAGAAACACATTTCCTCAAACAAGTGTGAATGTCAGCTCTGGTCGTTTTTCCGACAATGAATAGCCAGATAGCAGAGTGGGGGGGCTGATACTGTTCTGGCGGGCTGGGCGAGGGATTTTGTTTGTACTATAGCTGGAGATAGCCTTGCCCAGGGTATATCCCCACTCTCTCGGCCAAAGGGATTTGAGGACACAGCTGGCACTGAGGAAGGTCCCCAAAGGCCAGCCCATCCATTTGGCTGCAGCACCAGAGCCAGTGCAAGGGCCCCCCTCGTTCGAGAGTCATAGTCTTCCACAAGAGACTAAACTGTACCATGATTTGAAAACAGTATAGATTGTAAATTGCCTTGCTACCAAAACAAATCTAAAAAACAAAAATAATAAACTAAACAAAAATAAGCACCAACAATTTTTAAAAAACCAAGACAATAAATAAACATAATCAAAATAAAGGACACACAAAAATTCATAATCTACAATGACAGCATGCTATCGAAAAAGAAAAATGAAACAGGTCCAAGTGATATTCAAAACAAAGGTCAAAACTGATATATCACACGGAGTGTAACACTACAACAACATTGTTAGAAGATCCAAAGAATATCATGTTTTTTGGATGAATTAATCACAGCACTTTTTTGTGTGTGCACATAATCAACGAGTCAAATATAAACGCAGAGATATCATAACATAGTAATATACACTCCGTACATCAAGAATAGTACAAAGTACAAAACAAACAAAAAACAAGATTTTTCATTCAAGATTTTAAACCTTTTCAGAATAATACACAGCATTCATAATCAAAGTACAAACGCTTCACTCAAAGAACGCTAACACCTTTTATACATCACAGATTTTACTGAGTAAAACATATGTAAAGAATACATTTGATACACAATCAAGACCAGTATATAGGATTTAACTGAGTATCAAGTGAAAACATACCCAAAATATACATTTCATAATCAACGTAATTTCTCGTACAATCAAAGAATACACAAATTTTCATGTAATTCAAAATGAGCAAAAAATCATACCAAAATTCCGTGTTAGCAAGAATGAAAAAATCAAGCGACACAAATTTCCAGTGGATGCACGTTAAAAAAATGCGTCCACGTTTTCTACACATAATAATCAGGACATAAAAGTGATGCTGAGCGTAAAGTAAGAACGCGTCACAAGTACATTCATGGGTGTAACTACACAAAATGAAAAAACCATGAAAGGTCGGGGGGGTCTATGGGTCAATGTCCCCCTGCAGCTGAAGAAAAAATTGATTTATGAAGGTATTTTAGTTGTGCTTTTTTTTTTCACAATTTATGCAAATGCTTATTTTATTTAAAGCAGCTTTGAAACATACAGTAGCACAAAGCATCTTGATATGACAAATTATTTTATTAAAAAACGGAAACTGACTTTTTCTTTCTGGGTAAACAACCAATGTCCAAAACAGGATAATCCTATTGTGTCACCAGGAAAAGTTGCAACCATGAAAAAGTTGCAGCCATGAACATTTAATCAAAGTTCACAATAATATAATAAAAGCATATTCCATCCACAATCAGGACACAATAGTGTTTGCTGAGTATACAATAAGAAAAGAAGATTCTTAAGAAAAGTACTAAGAACACGAGGTGTGGGAATCCATAAACGTGTTGCTAAAAGATTTGGTTCTGAAAAAAAATCATAAACATTGTTCCTTTTGGCTTGACCATGCTTGCTGCCGCATCGTTCTACATTGTTCCTTTTGGCTTGACCATGCTTGCTGCCGCATCGTTCTACATTGTTCCTTTTGGCTTGACCATGCTTGCTGCCGCATCGTTCTACATTGTTCCTTTTGGCTTGACCATGCTTGCTGCCGCATCGTTCTACATTGTTCCTTTTGGCTTGACCATGCTTGCTGCCGCATCGTTCTACATTGTTCCTTTTGGCTTGACCATGCTTGCTGCCGCATCGTTCTACATTGTTCCTTTTGGCTTGACCATGCTTGCTGCCGCATCGTTCTACATTGTTCCTTTTGGCTTGACCATGCTTGCTGCCGCATCGTTCTACATTGTTCCTTTTGGCTTGACCATGCTTGCTGCCGCATCGTTCTACATTGTTCCTTTTGGCTTGACCATGCTTGCTGCCGCATCGTTCTACATTGTTCCTTTTGGCTTGACCATGCTTGCTGCCGCATCGTTCTACATTGTTCCTTTTGGCTTGACCATGCTTGCTGCCGCATCGTTCTACATTGTTCCTTTTGGCTTGACCATGCTTGCTGCCGCATCGTTCTACATTGTTCCTTTTGGCTTGACCATGCTTGCTGCCGCATCGTTCTACATTGTTCCTTTTGGCTTGACCATGCTTGCTGCCGCATCGTTCTACATTGTTCCTTTTGGCTTGACCATGCTTGCTGCCGCATCGTTCTACATTGTTCCTTTTGGCTTGACCATGCTTGCTGCCGCATCGTTCTACATTGTTCCTTTTGGCTTGACCATGCTTGCTGCCGCATCGTTCTACATTGTTCCTTTTGGCTTGACCATGCTTGCTGCCGCATCGTTCTACATTGTTCCTTTTGGCTTGACCATGCTTGCTGCCGCATCGTTCTCTAAATTCTTGCCTTCACGACTCAGACATTATCGTCGTCTGTAGGGGGTTTAGTGAGTGGTGTCTGCATGTGATAGATCAGAACAGGCTCCATTGATTTCCAACGAACCACCAGCGCAGTGACTCCTCTGATGTCAAAGTCACACTGACGCACCAATATCAAGTCCCTTGGTTTTTTTTACATGGGTAGCTGTGACCCACATACAAATGTCCCCAACTTCAAATTGAGGCTGCTCTTTAAAATGATGTTTCGTTTTCAATTTGGGGACATTTGTATGGGAGTCAAAATCTGGTCAAAACAACATTTCTTACCAGCTAGTAAGAGGGAAAACACGTGAAACCCGTGATTTTGACACGTGACCTGGTGGGTCTTTAATACGGACCTAAATATAAAACTAAAAAAAAAGAAATCCCACCAGGTGGTTCAGGACATTTATTATCTGCTGTTAATAATGCCACGTGTGAAGAAGCTTATCACTGACGTCTAACAGCCATTCGCATGCACACACAAAAATATATTAAAAAATGGGGTGGCGCGCCTCTGGCTGCGACAGGCTTCTCCAGGTGGGAGCAACCCGAATTTCACAGAGACAACCTCTGTGACTATATAGTACCTAATACCTAATAATAAGCAAACAGTTGATGTTTTTTTTAAACCCACATTTGACATAAGTTATGAAAGAGAAATGACAACATCAGCAATGGTCAAATGGCGATAAGTAAAGATGAAAAGACAATTTGCTTTTTTTTTATATGAAACCATAAAAGCTAATAGCAACAAACCCAAACTAAACAACACACACACGCACACGCACGCACACACATGCATAAACACACGCACGCACGCGCACATACAAAGAAATCAACACTTAATACTGATAAACAGCTTTTTTCCATGGACCATAATCACCGAGATGTCAAGGTGAACGTCATTCAAAGAATCAAGGGGAAGGTCATTCAAGGGGTCAAGGTGAGCTGGGTGAAGGTGTGTGCCTGGTGCAACGGTACGACGAGGGCGGTGATGTCATCGTGGGAGCGTTCCGTGTTGTCACTGGTATTCCAGCCCGCTCTGTTCACATCTCTCGCCCCCCTGGCCTCCAATACTGCATTGTGGGCCGCCCTGTGGAACCTGCAACGTTCAATCAATCATAAATGACGTAATGGAGCGTTCCGTGTTGTCACTGGTATTCCACCCCGCTCTGTTCACATCTCTCGCCCCCCTGGCCTCCAATACTGCATCATGGGCCGTCCTGAGGAACCTGCAACGTTCAATCCATCGTAACATAAATGACGCAATGGAGCGTTCCGTGTTGTCACTGGTGTTCCACCCCGCTCTGTTCACATCTCTCACCCCCCTGGCCTCCAATACTGCATTGTGGGCCGCCCTGTGGAACCTGCAACGTTCAATCCATCGTAACATAAATGACGCAATGGAGCGTTCCGTGTTGTCACTGGTATTCCACCCCGCTCTGTTCACATCTCTCGCCCCCTGGCCTCCAATACTGCATTGTGGGATGCCCTGTGGAACCTGCAACGTTCAATCCATCGTAACATATATGACGTAATGGAGCGTTCCGTGTTGTCACTGGTGTTCCACCCCGCTCTGTTCACATCTCTCACACCCCTGGCCTCCAATACTGCATTGTGGGTCACCCCGTGGTACCTGCAACGTTCAATCAATCAATCAATCAATCGTAAATGACGTAATGGAGTGTTCCGTGCTGTCTGCGTTGTTCTCCCCCTGTGGGGATACTGGGGGGTCTTTTGTATAAATAGTTTCCCCGCCTTCTGGAAGTTCTGTGATTGTAACTTCCTCTAATCTGTCACTCTCTTTGACTCTGCCTTTTTCCCTTTTGCTTACTGTCATCTACTATCTTCTTTCTGCCTTTACCGGTCCATTCTCCTGCCTTTTTTCACGAAACTCTTTCAAAAACATTTCCTCCAGCCGAAGTCGGACTTGCTGAGCCAAACTATTTCTTAGTTAGGCACATAACGGCAGCATGACGCATCTGTGCTCATAATTGACAGGAAACTGTCTGAGCGATCGAAGAAGAAGAAGTCTGCGCTGTTCCATCCCGCACTGTTCATATCCCTGGTACCTCTCTCCTCCAGTACCGCCTGGTGTGCCGCTCTGTGGCACCTGTACCGTCAATAATCATCATCATCATCGTCATCATCATTGTCATCATCATCATCATTGTCATCATCATCATCATCATCGTCATTGTCATCATCATCATCATTGTCATCACCATCATCATTGTCATCATCATCATCATTGTCATCATCATCATCATCATCATCATTGTCATCATCATCATCATCATCATCATTGTCATCATCATCATCATCACCACCACTATCCTCATTATATAGACCTTAGTTGTAGTGACCAGAGATGTGGAAGCCAAGATTTCTAGCAGAAGGAGAAAAAGGTATTTGAGTGTCACAGACAGAGATGGAATCAGGCTTTGGGTACGAAAGTTGTCTAGATGGAGAGTGGATGAACAAGGCCTCCGTTTTGTCGTCATTCAGCTTCAGTTTGCTTTGGAGCATCCATGATTTGATGTTGCGAATACAGAATTCCAGTGACCACCATGCTGGTTCCTAGCGCCGATTGGTATTCGATACTTTATAGTCACAGAGGCGTCTCTGTGAAATTCGGGTTGCTCCCACCTGGAGAGCGCGTCGCAGCCAGAGGCGCGCCACCCATTTTTTTTTTTTTTTGCATGCGATTTTTTGTGACTGATGAGGAAGGAAAGGGGGGGGGGGGGGGTAACTTTTGACCAAATGACAACTTTTTCGTTGCCACTAGGTTTAACGTGTACTAAGTGCATGGGTACACGGGACCTTGGTTTATCGTCTCATCTGAAAGACTCCACATTCAGACCGTAAGGCCTAGTGCAAAGTGAGAGAAAAAATCCCCTGTACACAGGTTCGAACTGGGGTTTACTTGACACGAGGCGAACGCGATTGTACCAGACGCCCGCATGTACATTTTGCTTTATCGTTTCACTCACTGGGCAGGCTTCCTTCGAAGTCGGAGTGTGGCTGCCCACATGGCGGGGTAATCAAAAACGTAATGTTCTCATCCCTAGCTGGTGTATTTTTACCATAGTGTTCAAGTGCTTCGGCTGTTGCGATGATCCCTGGAGTCTGTAAGCCAGGCTACGACAACAACTGGGCATGCTATTTTGCAACAGGGGTGTACAGTGTCATTTCAGCACACATACACACACACACACACACACACACACACACACACACACACTCACACACATATACACAAGGGTGCAACTACACAAATGAAAACAAATGAAAGTAATGTCCCCTTGCAGCTGAAGCAAAAATTGATTTATGAAGGTATTTTAGTTTGCTTTTTCCACAACTTATACAAATGCTTAGTGTGTTTGAAAAATACAGTAGACACACAAAGATCTTGTTTGACAAATAAAAAAAAAAGGAACTTCCTTTTCTGATAAAATTCAAAAACAGGAAATCCTTGCACACCAGGAAAAGTTGCACCCATGGATACATCATGTACATCACTTGTAGTGGAACAAAGTCAAATGGAAGAGCACACACACACACACACATTTCACTCACTTGTTTCTCCCGGCTTCAGTGTGCATCTCCATGGCGTTGCGGATTATGCGTCCCATTCGCTGGTTGTTGATGGTGTCCCACAACCCATCAGACCCTATCATCAGCACGTCGCTATCGGCAACCTGCCGATTGCGAAGGTCCAAAATCTTCACCTGTTGACCAAAATTAAAAAACCAACACCCTCTGTCAAAACGCCATCATCAAATGTAAAATTAAGCAACCATCATTTTAAGCCACCATTCTTAATTTTTTCTGCTTTGCAAAGAAGATTCACAGCATAGAAATGTTAGAAACCTGTAAAGGGCTTACTACACTACATATGATTCGCTGTCAATGCGATGCGATTGTGACGATGTGGGTCACGATTCGTGTGAAATTCATGTCTCGCGTCTACTCGAGTATATAGAGTGAAAGTAGTAGAATTATTTTCAGACGGAAGTATTTCAGGTGAATCATGACTCGTATCGTCACACTCGCATCGCATCGACAGCGAATGTCTGTCATGTGGCAGACCCGTAAGACAGTAGTATTACACGAACAACATCAAACCGCTACGAAAAATAAAACAAAAAAGATGAAAACGAAGAAGATTAACAAAATAAATATTTCAAAAACCTAAATTTTCATTCTTGACAGAACTTTGTTGAGAGCAAAATGAATGAAATGAGTGAACGCACCAAACGAATTCAGTGAATGAAAAAGAGCAAAAAAATGTTTTGTTCTTAGAAACAAGCATTGAGATTAACCCCTTCAGGACATCATTGCCTTACACAAACTTCATGACTGGCCTGGGGCTGCCTAGAAATTTTTTTTAAAAAATAAGAAGCGCAACAAAATGATTCAGTTTTGACAACATTACTGGCTGATCCGAGTTTATTTTTCACTTTGAAATCGTGGTTACTTGCATTAAAATTGGAATCATTGGTCTCCTTATTACTATCACTGTTAATGAAAACATATGGGAGTATTTTCTGAGGCTTGTCTAGAGACAATTTGTTCTTACATTTTTAACATTACAAATTGAGATAGAAGTGACAAACATATGTGAAACAAAAGCTGGAACAGTGATGAAGAGAAGCAACTCGAAAAACGTGGTTTGGACTGAAAAAAACATGGATTTAGATAAGTTTTAGACTAAAAAATCACTGTTCCGAACTCGGAATTAGGCCCTGACTAGTGTTCTCCTGTTCTGAGTATACTCAGAATTCATCCGGAACAAGTTAAATTGTTTAACGCAGTGATGTGTGCACGCACAAGCACACGTGCGTATGTATGTGTGTGTTTTGGTGTGAGCACATTTTCCCCCCCGTTACCTCAGGCGTGCAGGACAGGAAGGGCTTGACCTTGAGGGAGGTGTAAGCGTCCTTGAGGTCATAGTCACCCAGGCTACGACTGACCCCAATGCAGTTCATCAGTCGAGACTGTAACCATGGCAACAGTAATCAGTCAATGAGCCAACAGCATACAGTATTCATACGGCGCTGAATCGTGATAGAAATCAAATCAAAGCGACACACACGTTAGCATTCATAACGCATTCAAACAAAAACGCAATACAAAGCAAACACACACGTATGACATAAATGGTATACAGCAGAAACAGACCTAAAGGCAAGAGAGAGAAGAGAAAGAGAGTGGAGCCTCAATGACGGGGGGGGACAGGTGCGTTTTGAAGTTAGATTTGAAAGCAGAGAGGGTCGGTCGCCGACGGAGGGAGAGAGGAAGTTTGTTCCAAGATGTCAGTCCTGAGACAACAAAAGAGCGCCGACCAACAGTTGAAAGCTTATACCTAGGGATCTGGAGAGAAAGAGGGTCAGAAACTGAACGTAAAGTAGCTGGTGTATAAATGGAAATATTGTCGCAGAGGTAAGATGGAGCAGCTTTATGGATAGATTTAGCAAAGGGTGTTCAATTTAAGCCAACCAATATATCTGTCGATCTATCAATGTATCAAAGTACTAATAGGACAACAAACAACATTTATAATAGGGGCTACAAAAAACAAAGCTTAGATTATAAAAACCACTGCTGAATACTAGAATAATGTCAAATAGTGTATGCTAAAGTCAACACACATTCACCCTAGCTCTCTCTCTCTGTCTCCCCCCCCCCCCCCCCCCCCCCTAATCTCTCTTTAATAGAAAAATAGGGTTTTACGCCCTCTGCAGCCTTTCGGCCATGTGGGGCACATCTCTCTTTAATTTACCCACAATCCCATTTTATATGTACATGTGACAACGCATGAGAACAAAAGGAACATAATGGAATTGGCAGAAACTACTATTTTGCACCCAGAACATAAGGAAAAAATCCCATATAGATATGGAGAAAACAGACTATAAATATCTTGGCTAGTTTTAGTTTCACAGACATTTGGACGTTGAATCCAAGATTGTAATAACTCCAACATCTAAGAGACAGCTTTTCTTCTCTGCTTCTGGAGACATGGATGAATCAAAAATGATTAAATAATCATGAAAATCAATCCTTAGCCCCCCCACAGTCGGAGTATGGCTGCCCACGTGGTGGGTAATCAAAAAACGGTCACACACTCGGGGCAGTGGGTGGATGCCTCGTGCATCCATGCGGGGAGCTGGACAACCCCACCCCCTCCACGAGTATCTCCCCATAAAAAGAGTTCCCCCACCTTCTTGAAGTTTTGTGCTTGTAACTTCTTCTAATCTGCCACTCTATGTGACTCTGCCTTTTCCCTTTGCTTTCTATCATCCACTATCTTTCTGACTTATTGGTCCATTCTCTTGCCTTTAAAAAAAAATCTTCTGAATAATTTTTCTCCTTTGAGCTCCTCCGAAATCGGAATGTGTCGGCTGTATGCAGCGGGGGAGACCAGTGAAAACTGAAAACCGGACACATACGCACCTTACCCATCATGGCCATATGGCCTGGGAACGCAGAAGAAGAACTTTACAGTACTCAATTTGAATGCTTCTTTTGTTTTTCTGATCATGTTTTACTTTACGTGTTGTTGTTTGTATTTGTGCCTGTGACCTGTATAACATATTTAGGGTCCTGGCAGCAGAATGCTACAGTGCATATATACATGCACACGCACGTGCACACACACACACACACACACTCTTTCTCTCTCCCACACATACACAAGCTTCACACATTATGAATGTGTCAGTACACCAAACACTAGGTCACACAGAAACCCAGACATTTTTTTATCAAATAACAACACTTAAGGCTCTTGGAAATGTCCATCTTAGTCAGCAACACAGACAATAGGATGAAAGAGAGCAGGAAAAAGCCTACCTAAAAATAATTACATGTACAAAAAAATATTTAAAAAGGGGGGGGGGGGGGGGGGACAAGGGAGGGGGGGGGCACGGGAGGAGAAAAGGAACAAGGAAAAAAGGAGGAAAGGAAGGAAAAAGAAAAGAAAGGGTTAAAAATGAAGGTGGAAGTGGTGGTGGGTTGCATGATGAGTGAGCAAGATAGTGGAGAGCAGATGAATGATTGGGTGTGGTGTGAGAGTTACATATTTGTTAATGTAAATTTATGTTTCATACTTTTATTTAATATTTTTATTTTTACATGGTGGAAGACAAGTTTCCATGTGCATTGTTCTGACTTCAATACCAATGGACAATAAAGAAACTTATGACTTATAACCCACCCCTTTCCTGGAGCCGTAGATGAGGGGGAAGTTGATGTCAGCCTGCGTCACCTCCTTCTTCACCCTGAAACAGTCAGTCAATAACCAGTCTGAAACAGTCAGTCAATAACCAGCAGCCAGTCTGAAACAGTCAGTCAATAACCAGCAACCAACCTGAAACAGTCAGTCAATAACCAGCAACCAGTCTGAAACAGTCAGTCAATAACCAGCAACCAGTATGAAACAGTCAGTCAATAACCAGCAAACAGTCTGAAACAGTCGGTCAATAACCAGCAACTAGTCTGAAACAGTCAGTCAATAACCAGCAACCAGTCTGAAACAGTCAGTTAACAAGTGCAACGCCGAGCGGCTGCAAAGTCCCCTCGCAGCATCACCGAGCTACTCCGAAATCGGAATGTGTCGGCTGTACACACAGCGGGGAGACCATTGAGAACTGAAAACAGAACGCACGCTCGGACGGATGGACGGACGGAAAGAAGGGGACATATCGGGCTTGTGACACAAAGGGCCTAGGCATGGCCGTTCAATTGGGATAATTTAGTTTCCACCTATGCACTATCGTGAACCCACTCACCTCCTCCCCTAATGCATCTCCTTCCCCCATCCAGCCAGTCACTGAGGCAAGCAAGACTCGGCGATGCCAGCAAGCTAGCACACCCGCGCAGGAACTCAGTAGTCAAGTGTGAGCCACAGTGCTACAGCCAACTGTTTGCTACCCCCCCCCTCTCTCTCTCTCTCCCTCTCTCTCACTGCTCTCTCTCTCTCTGTGTCTCTGTCTCTCTCCCTCACCGCTCTCTTTCTCTCTCTGTCGCTTTCTCTGTCTCTGTCTCTGGGTGTTTCCAGCCGTGTTGGTGGAGTCTAGGCTTACGGGTTCACTTGTAATATTTACATCAAATCATCAGTCAACAGATAGAGTTTCAAACCATGAAGTTTCCAACAATGCTTTGTGAAATTTTCAAGTCATAGCCTTGGGGTTCGGACCCGTGATTTGAGCGCGCGCGATCATGCGCACACGAGCGCACAGAAAAATTCATGACAACTGTGTTATAGACCATTCATCAAGAAATGTTGTGAAAAAAACTGCATTGAAATACATGCAAAACTTCGCGAGATATTAGCGATTATGTGTTTTGGGGTTTGAACCCCGTAACTGGCGCGACCTTGACCTTAATGTAAAACTAAATACATCAGTGGATAGCTTGCATCTTGGCAAACTAGTATACCAAATTTGATGATGATAGACTGAATAGTTTTTGAGAAAAACGGACGAATAGCCGGACGGACGGACGGAGGCACGCCGGACGGGACGGACCAGACAGAAACAATAGTTCCCGAACCTTCGGCTCAGGGACTAATAACCAGCAACCAGTCTGAAACAGTCAATCAATAACCAGCAACCAGTCTGAAACAGTCAGTCAATAACCAGCAACCAGTCTGAAACAGTCAACCAATAACCAGCAACCAGTCTGAAACAGTCAACCAATAACCAGCAACCAGTCTGAAACAGTCAACCAATAACCAGCAATCAGTGAAAGTGAAACAGTCAGTGAAACAGTAATAACCACCAACCAATCTGAAACAGTCAGTCAATAACCAGCAACCAATCACAATGTGAAACAGTCAGTCAATAACCGGCAACCAATCACAATGTGAAACAGTCAGTCAATAACCGGCAATCAATCTGAAACAGTCAGTCAATAACCAGCAATCAATCAATCACATACAATGTTAAACACTGTCATGCATGCAATCGGGGGTGGGGGGACGGTTAGGGTGGGTGGGTGAAGGGAGGTGGGTGTTAGTGTGTTGTCTTATGATGATATGCAATGCATTCTCTGATGTATTCATTTTCATAGAGATGTATGGCGAGGATACGTGAACCAGTCTGTTAGAAATGTTTGTACGAATGGTGAGTGAAAAGCGCATCGAGTTGCTTTAGCAAGAGTATGCGCTATAGAAGCATTATTAATTTTGTTGTGGTTTTTTTTAATGATAAAACACTCACCATCCGGACGTGTTGGGTATTCTATAGAGCAGTGTCTGACCCACGTCGTTCTTGTGAACCGACCGACAAAACTGAGACGTGGAAAAGTAGCCCTGAGTCAGTGAGGGATGATGTCTGGCCTGGAATCACACAGGGACAATGGGGACACAGGGACAATATATCACCATGAAAGGGACATTAAGCGTCAAACTGACCATTCTGAGATAATTACGCAGTTGGACACTTCAGACAATTCCCTTTCTAATGACACAAGAATCATTCTTGTATCTTTTTCCGTTCCAGAGTTATCAGCAGTTTACAGTAAGTAGGGTGAGCGTCAGCCATTTTGAGACAACACAGTCAAAAGTCTAACCCAGCTGAAGAAAATACATGGGCTGCTCATTTTAAAGCACCTATTAGAGCATTTACAGACCTTATTTCAGATTATCCTTTAGAGATAGGAAAGATAAGATGTTAAAGAACAAGAAAATACAAGGGCTGCTCATTTTAAAGCACCTATTAGAGCATTTACAGACCTTATTTAAGATTATCCTTTAGAGATATGAAAGATAAGATGTTAAAGAACATGAAAATACAAGGGCCTGCTCATTTTAAAGCACCTATTAGAGCATTTACAGACCTTATTTAAGATTATCCTTTAGAGATATGAAAGATAAGATGTTAAAGAACATGAAAATACATGGGCTGCTCATTTTAAAGCACCTATTAGAGCATTTACAGACCTTATTTAAGATTATCCTTTAGAGATATGAAAGATAAGATGTTAAAGAACATGAAAATACCCATAACTCAAAATTGACAGAAAATTTTAAAAAAATTTATTTTTGACTTTTCAAGGCTGTTGTGAGAAACTAGCTCAGCAACTTAATGTCCCTTTCATGGTGCAGGGTCACATATATAATCATACACACATGGCAGGCTGACAGTTGTCCAGGTTCTGTGCTGGGTCACATATATAATCATACACACATGGCAAGCTGACAGTTGTCCAGGTTCTGTGCTGGGTCACATTTACAATCATACACACATGGCAAGCTGACAGTTGTCTATGTTCTGTGCTGGGTCACATTTACAATCATACACACATGGCAAGCTGACAGTTGTCCAGGTTCTGTGCTGGGTCACATATATAATCATACACACATGGCAAGCTGACAGTTGTCCAGGTTCTGTGCTGGGTCACATTTACAATCATACACACATGGCAAGCTGACAGTTGTCTATGTTCTGTGCTGGGTCACATTTACAATCATACACACATGGCAAGCTGACAGTTGTCCAGGTTCTGTGCTGGGTCACATATATAATCATACACACATGGCAGGCTGACAGTTGTCCAGGTTCTGTGCTGGGTCACATTTACAATCATACACACATGGCAGGCTGACAGTTGTCTATGTTCTGTGCTGGGTCACATTTACAATCATACACACATGGCAGGCTGACAGTTGTACAGGTTCAGTGCTTGCAGCATCCAACAGCGAATGAAAAGAGCGTGTTTGAAACCATGGGCATGTCTGCATCCTTTTCTCTCAGGAAAATATTCAAAGTGCCCCCCAAAAAAAGTAGAAAGCTTTGTCACAAGGCCTATGACAATATCTGGCAATCATTTAGTTTCATGTTTATTTGGTCAGATAGTAACAGTCACACTGCACACAGAATGGTTTATTTGGTAAGATAGTAACAGTCACACTGCACATACAATTTTTTATTTTTGGGGGGTTGCTAATTTCGACGAATGATCTTAGCAAACCAAGGCACACAATGAAATACCTACTTGGCAGATATTTCGTTTTTAAGCGGGTGTTAATGCCACGACCACTAACGAAATCAGCAAACAGAGAAAGATGTGAGAACACTGGCTCATGGAACAACAAAGGGCAGTCACTCACCAGGGCATAGATCCTGTCAAGGTCCTGCTCAGCAGTGAAGTCGGTGGACAGGGGAATCACCTGGTCTCCAAGGTACACCACCGCCCTGTAAGCACAGCAATAATGCATCACATCCATAATGCAGGGGGATCACCTGGTGTCCTAGGTACACCACCGCCCTGTAAGCACAGCAATAATGCATCACATCCATAGTGCAGGGGGATCACCTTGTGTCCTAGGTACACCACCTGGTAAGCACAGCGATAATGCATCACATCCATAATGCAGGGGGATCACCTTGTGTCCTAGGTACACCACCGCCCTGTAAGCACAGCGATAATGCATCACATCCATAGTGCAGGGGGATCACCTGGTGTCCTAGGTATACCACCGCCCTGTAAGCACAGCGATAATGCATCACATCCATAATGCAGGGGGATCACCTTGTGTCCTAGGTACACCACCGCCCTGTAAGCACAGCGATAATGCATCACATCCATAATGCAGGGGGATCACCTGGTGTCCTAGGTACACCACCGCCCTGTAAGCACAGCGATAATGCATCACATCCATAGTGCAGGGGGATCACCTTGTGTCCTAGGTACACCACCGCCCTGTAAGCACAGCGATAATGCATCACATCCATAATGCAGGGGGATCACCTGGTGTCCTAGGTACACCACCGCCCTGTAAGCACAGCGATAATGCATCACATCCATAATGCAGGGGGATCACCTTGTGTCCTAGGTACACCACCGCCCTGTAAGCACAGCAATAATGCATCACATCCATAATGCAGGGGGATCACCTTGTGTCCTAGGTACACCACCGCCCTGTAAGCACAGCAATAATGCATCACATCCATAATGCAGGGGGATCACCTTGTGTCCTAGGTACACCACCGCCCTGTAAGCACAGCGATAATGCATCACATCCATAATGCAGGGGGATCACCTGGTGTCCTAGGTACACCACCGCCCTGTAAGCACAGCGATAATGCATCACATCCATAATGCAGGGGGATCACCTTGTGTCCTAGGTACACCACCGCCCTGTAAGCACAGCAATAATGCATCACATCCATAATGCAGGGGGATCACCTTGTGTCCTAGGTACACCACCGCCCTGTAAGCACAGCGATAATGCATCACATCCATAATGCAGGGGGATCACCTTGTGTCCTAGGTACACCACCGCCCTGTAAGCACAGCGATAATGCATCACATCCATAATGCAGGGGGATCACCTGGTGTCCTAGGTACACCACCGCCCTGTAAGCACAGCAATAATGCATCACATCCATAATGCAGGGGGATCACCTGGTGTCCTAGGTACACCACCGCCCTGTAAGCACAGCGATAATGCATCACATCCATAATGCAGGGGGATCACCTTGTGTCCTAGGTACACCACCGCCCTGTAAGCACAGCGATAAT